>JAGMWT010000001.1:0-1201411 GCA_020744415.1 Dendryphion nanum | reverse complement strand
CATCACCACTCTTCTCTCATAATTCACTGTCATTACGATTCCGTCTCGCGATTGGGGGCTTACGGACACGGTCGCACGTACCGATCTGGCACGACTAGGCCACTCAAATATCGATAATTCATGCACGCATTCTCGGTCCTCACACTTGGAATCTTTGTCGCGGGCTACTCAACTGCTCGCTGGGATCTGGTAACTCGGTTGTACGAACTCGCCATATTCGCCTGGGATCACGGTGTTGTGGTAGGCGTTTACCAAAGACCATTACAATTTCTCAGGTAGATGCTGACAGTAATAGACTCGAGCTGCGAAAGGATTCGCGGTCCTCTCCTTCTTTTTTGTCCTCGTTATCATACCGATTGCCCGAATCGCCGCTCGCGAAACGAATTTGCACCCTCGATCTCCAGGTGTCGGCATATCAGCACGAGAACAACTCAAGCGCCGTGGGTCCTTCTAGCTGGTAGCGCTATAGTGATATGGTCACAAACAATGGGGTGATTCGTATCTTCTGGCCATCTGATGCGCCGACCGGACAGGTTCCCGGGGTTTTGGTAGGATGGAGGAACTCAGAACTGGATGTATTCGTGGTGTCCATTCTACAGGATGTCGAGGTATGTCCAAGATAAAATGCCGCTACCATTCTACATTGAATTCTAATGAACAGCCTCGGCATGTTGAAAATGCTCTTATCGTAGGAACTTTACTCCGTCACAGTCCCCATAATATTCAAGACTTGTTCGAACGATGCGGCCGTTCCGAGATGCGTGTACTTGGAACCGTGAACTCGAAAGCACCACCCGACCATTTTGACGCTACACTCCTAAAAACTTACACACATGCATCCTCCCGACTCCCAAGGCTATACTGTCCACCGGAGTCTGGCTTGACAGCGCAGATGATTGTGTACGATAGACCTCACCCCACTCGTATGCAATATCTGTCCCTGAGGCCCATGTCTTTGGCCCTGGGCGACAAAGAGAAAAGTAAATGGAACCCAGCCTTTGAGGGGACCGCAATTGAAGAGAAGAATGAGCGTGAAACGAAGGAGAAGCTTGTCTCGAAGTTGAGATTGCACACTGTGATTTCTCGTCCAGCAACGCAGAAAGAACTATCGCTTCCCATGATAATTGACCAAATCAACTGCTCATTCGAACTGGACGCAGTCTTGCAGAAAAATATTGGATTGATTGGGCGAAGACTGAAGCGTGCATTAAGTGTGAGTGAACGAGTAGTTGAGTCTGCCAACGACCTATGGGACTACATATATATTGTTATATACTATGTCTTCTGGGATTGGATGTATCCAATCATTGCCAGGATTTTAATCCTTGGCCTGATTGCCCATCGCATTGCTGCTGAAATGGTGTTACGGGTTCTCGATTGGCGGCCGGGATCACCCGAATCTCCAGCCTTAAAAGACATCTCTGCTACGGCCCAGCAACTCGACATTCGACTGCAGCAATTTTGTTACTGGCCAATACAGTATATGACCTTGCGCAAGAGAAAGGGAAATTGGGAAAGCATTACGAACAGCCATCCGGAGTACATTCGATTTTACAATAGTTTGTGGCTTGTGGCAAACGACGTAATAATCGGTATAGCCCTAGGTTCTTATATTATCGAAAATTCCGGCTTTGTCGCATCCCAAGTCGACACCATATTTAGTGCATGGTCAATCGAAGGGTTGCGCCGAATGATATCATGGCTGATGGAATGGCCGGGAGGTCTGAAACTCAACAACGAACTCGCTGAGTTTCTTGGAGATCTCTTTCTATGGGTCATCGATCACTGGGCTGGTAAGTGTAGATCGTCATGGCCAAATCAACAAGCTCATATTTGTAGGTTACATGGCACTTCTTCGCCCTTGCCTCCCTGGCATCATCTATTTCATCGGCTTCTCCTCTTTTGCCGGTGCCACCATGCCTATATCACTCTTCTCCGACCTTGTATCCCTACTCACTCTGCACATCTACTCCTTCTACATCGCTTCAGCTCGCATATTCCACTGGCAGCTTACGATACTCATCTCTCTGTTTCACCTGTTTCGTGGCAAGAAACGTAACATATTACGAAATCGCATTGACTCATGCGACTACGATCTCGACCAACTCCTCTTGGGTACAATCCTATTCACGCTTCTCTTCTTCCTCATGCCAACTGTCCTTGTGTTCTACTTGACGTTTACAAGCGCAAGAGTAGCAGTGATCGGGCTGAAAGCAGGTTTGGAAATAGGACTCGCGTTCCTCAACCACTTTCCTCTATTCGCTGTCATGTTGAGAGTTAAGGATTCGCGTCGTCTCCCTGGCGGTATACGCTTCGAGCTCCAAAATTTCGAGAAGCTGTCCTCTACTCTTCAAAACAGCGCACTATCAGCACCAATCTCCTACGTGCTGCTCAAATCTATACCTCTCTCACTCCGCGCGATCTTCCAGTCCTACTTTGAACTGGGCGATCGTATCCGCAAACATTACTTTTCTCCAAGCGTTGTGCTCTGCCTCTCTTCGGGCCAATTCGTTCCGCCGATTCACAGACGTGATTTGTACAGTTTGCAATATAGCATGCTGCCAGCGGAACGAGTTGGGATTGGGGAGCTTTGGAAACGGTTGAATGACAGCGTAGCATAGTGTTAGAGCGATAGCATAATACCATTTATCAATAGATATGCTATATTGCCGATTAATAGAGAGGTGATGAACATAATGAGTGGCAATGGAAACAAACAATAAATCATGTTCTAATCACAGCACCGTGGTATTGAAGCGACTTGTTATGTGATGTTTTGCATTGTGTACCTAGCCGATAATACTAAGACCACACATCCCACAAGTTTCAAATCAAGGCGTTGGTACTAGGACACACAGAACCGTTGCCATTCACTGCTCGATGGCACCGAATGATTCAACAGGGAAAAGAATTCAACGTCTTGTCACTTCCGCCGCCTAAAGCTACCACAGCTTGTGACAGCCAAAAATGACAACCAGTATTGCAGCAACCTGGTTACGTCCTCATAGGGATTTTCATCCCTTTCCCGCTTGATATGATTTTTAGCAATATTGAATCACGGGCTAGATTTAAGAGTTTTAAACCTCCATTCATCTTACCCCGGTAATTTTTCCTGAATCTTTCGTATCTGATAAACCAACTCTCCTGCCACGGCATCGAAGATGTTGTCGTTGGCCCAACTATGTTTGTAGCGGAACCTCGAAGCTTCGATCAAGTCCAATAATGTAGCACCGGCTGGTCCATAGTGGTGAGATCGCCGGAGTCGCTCAACGATGTCACATCGAGAGCCGTGATGAGTCTTCTTATTATACCGCACTTGGCTGGCCATTTAGTTACCGGGGTTGAACAAAAGGGAAGGTGTCGTGAGGTGAGTACTTATGTTTCCTCCTTGTGTTGGACAGCACCGCGTTTATCAACCGTTTAACGGTCTCCCTGTCATGAATTTCGCCGCTAAATATCACACCTCATCTGCGTTTATCAAAATGACTTCTCCTGTGTTGTAATTCTGGTTTCGAAATTTCGTCACCTTTTCAGGTGCGGCGTTGGTGCTCCTCACAAGCACGAAACCCTTCTTTTCGTTTTCGGGTGTAGCGTTAGGATCCTTCACGCGCTTGATGTCATTGTCGAGCGTGGCAAGAAGGCTCACCAGAGTAATCGGCTTCATAAGTACCACTCTGAACAGGTATCCATACGCCACTCAAAATCTTTCGTGTATAGCGTAGTCAGCATCAGTTTTATCATATAGTTGACGAATGAGCTCTTTGGTTTTAATGACCAAGCCGACCCAGGTAGATCGAGAATATTCTGAGAAGTCCGTTTGCGGTGTAGATGGGCAAAGCAATTATCTCTCTGGCACCTGCTTCCTTGTCATTCCTATCCCGAAGATTTCGAAACAACAGAGCATCGTCATTGGCAACAAGATAACTGATGACAGAATACTTGTGTTATCGAGTAGTGACCTCACTTATCAGCACGGCTTACTACCAGACTGCCCGTCAATTCCGGTTCCTGGTCAGTCTTTGAGGGTATGTTTTGGCGCCATTCCTGGTTCAAGTTCGATTGACTGGTATAAGCCTTGAGTTCAATATTATGATCAATACATCCAGCCACAGGTTCCCTTGTCGGATCAGAATCGTCCATGTTACATGTCTGGCTCTTGGAGCTGGCTGTAGCCGTTGTGCCTGTCCCTCCAGTGACAGTAGATTCGATGTGATGGAGATCCCTTGGTTTCCTTCGCACGCCTTTGGGTCCACCGCTGATACTGCTTTCCTCTCTGTAACGCCGATAGCTGGAACTCCTTGACGGTTGTAACAATCCAATTTTTGTAAAGAAGCGCCTCGATGAACTTCGAAGCGTCGGTACACACGCGGCGATGAGGGATAATTGGATTTCCAGGCAAGATAGTAATCCTATCAGAACCAGACGGGAGGTTGGATCTTTAACTTTATTGTTGGTTGCAATAGCTCGACTGAGTGAAAAAGCAGATGCGAGAATACCCAATCCCATCAAGCCTCCAATAACGACTCTTTCTTTGAGCGGTCGTCGAACCTTGCCCAAAAAAGTTAGTGGCATGAGGCTGAAGATAATATCGGTGCTGGCATTGCAAACTGAAGAGAGGTAGTTGCTCATCAGGAGAGCACCCCGAGACCAGCATTTCTTATTGGGGTATCTACGTCGGATATCCCACTGGGCCTGGTAAGGAAGACAATGGGTAAAACTGGCGATTCCCGTCACACAGATTAGGAGCACATTGAGTACTATCATGCAATACAGGAATATGATCCATCGCCGCGACTGTTGGAATCTTATCAGCATACATGCAATGGCAATCTTAATGAGTCCAGTGGACCAGCCCCAGAATGGAATCGAGATTGTGCCGAGCATTAGGTGGTTTTGGATCTCGGTGGTCGTGCGAAAAGGAGGGTGTTTGAATCCCAAGGCCCATACACTGGCTCTGTAATGAAGACTAAAAAAGACAGACATCAAAACCTAGAAACGATCAATCTTGAATAGAAAGAGATGAGGACAGCATGAACAACATACGAACGAGATTGAGATGAGATAGTCGTCGATTCGGAATCGCCATGGGAAGATGCGTGTATATACTCGGGCAAAGAAGACAGCGACCGCGATTATCTGAACAATGAGTGTTGCAATAAGATACGCCGATGAAAGCGCAAATAAGTAATCTGAGACCGGCGTTTTTCTATCCTTCGCAGCCCGTAGGAGCACTGAATTCGGGTTCGATGTGAGAGAGTGTTCCGAAGGTATTCCAGACATATTCCTTGGTTGGTCATTTAACTAGCAATCTGGTATGGAAAATGTATCATGACAGTTCGAGGTGCACATTGAGAAGGATGAAATGATATGGCGCGTTCTACAAAGATAGGTAGAATCCTTCCGTTATAATCTGGAATCAATACCAGGCACGGGCTGTGCTGTCATCCTGTCGCTTGCTAGGATATCATGAGATACCCACGCTAACACGGACAAGACTCGGGAGACGTGAATTCCAGTCCTTATATGCAGGGGTACGATTGATAGCAAGCGGCCTCGGATAGCCATAGGATCCTAGGGATACCAATTGCTAGTCGAGAAAACCGCTGGTTGCACTGCAAATGACCGTCGATGGTGTTCATGATATGGGGAAAATTAAGGTTTGTAGATAATCAGCACGTTTCTTGTGAAAGCTAGGGATCGCCGGGGAAGTGACCCGCGCCTACGCGCAGTGGCACACGTGTGCCGTCTGTGACGCAAACCCTCTTATGGTCACCCTCCTTTTGTTATCAATGATTTGAGCGGCTGAAGGGTTAGTGAACCCAATGCCAAGGAGACGGTTTTGTCCAATGTGCGAATGAATGTTGATCGCTCTCCGCAAGGCCACCCGTACGGCAGTTCTGACGGTTCTGCATTGTCTGTGCTGGGGATAGTAGGCTTACAATCTGAGACAACTTGTGCTGAAGTAAGAGAATAAGGATCGTACGTTAGTGATTGTGGACAGAAGGGTACACGTACAGAGAAACGCCTCCTGTTCTCAATTAGATATTGCCAAACGCGCCCAAGGTAAGAATGATTTATGGACACGCGAATACTACCTCTTCCTCCGCTAGCCTATTCATTCGGTTAAGTCGCTCTCCTTCGATCATCGACGATGCTTTGACTCAGGTGAAGACATGAGCAAACTTTGTTCTTGATACCTCAGCGCCATCTCCTTCAAGCATAGTTCATTAGCTTGTTGTCAAGTACAACCACCCGGATAAGCATTTGCTTACCTCGGTTGTTAAAGGAGACGCCATTGTCCTCGCGAAAGCTTTCACTGACATGACTTTGGCTTCGAGATTAATATCTTTATGTCGGGTGCTTTCAAAAGTAGTTACCACGTTGCCAATTGTGATTTAACATGTAGACTAAAGTTTGGTTCCCATAAGTGGGTTTGGCGACCAGTTCGCGGCCTCGCTCCCCCTGAAAGGTCGGCAACAAAAGAGGTCTGACAGCTTGCGCGCGTAACTGCTAGAAGACTCGAGCCGTCCTCGCCTAAAGGCATGACTGGTGCGTAAATATCATCAGATTTCGTACGTAAGGTTTGGTGGAGCATCATCGGGAGCTGGGGAGTCCTGGATCCGCTAAACATTTATTGATCAATGAGAACACTACATACCTCCTTTATGCGAATAGATAAGCAACCGATGAGAACCTGGGGTCAGCATTGCAAAATCAATAATGATGAAGGACAGGTATATATGGAGAGATGTGAACTAGTTCGTAGCCTGGAAATCTTGAAAATATCTGGAACTGTCATAAAACCATAACGGCGTGTATTATAATTCAATTTATCATCATATCCGTTTAAGAAAGGCGATGCGCAAGGTGTAAAAGAGATTCGTATATCGTGCGACTTCCAGCTCAGTCCTTATCAATAGTCGTCGCATTGAAGCTAGTACTTGCTCATTTGCAATTCTAATTTGCTCGAGCCCTGAGCCTGTAGACTCCTACCGAATGTCTAGCAATTTCTGCGCTGAATGTTCCGCTAGGGGCAATGCTTCCAACATGCACACCCATGAGGGCAGTGTCATTATTCTTCACGCCCTCTACATAGCTTGTGGCTGTGGCATTGTATCTTGTAGTACTATTCGCGCTCATGGCCGTAGTGCCGTTGATAATGGCTGCTGCTTCTTCGTTAGACATGCGATTTGCCCAAAGATCATAGATATCCCAGGTTTGTCGCAGTTCCTCAGGCTCACGATATGCTCCAGCGGTACGCTGATCGAAGAAGATATCGTTCATCGTTGCGTTCATCGTGATGGACGTGTTGCCAGCATTTAGAAGTGCCACAACCTGGTCTCCGTCTTTCAAGGTTCTCGTCCAGAGCGAAATTTCGCCCTCACCAGTCTCATCAGGATTGACATAATATCGCCATTTCCTAATAGCTGCGCCGGCCGATGGGTCTTGACTGATAGCGAGGATGGCGGGGTTCGAGTAGATGGCCAGATTGGAAGGTGAGAGAGACATGATATTGGTGCCGATGAGTAGTGGTGAGGAGTTGATGGCCCACATCGAAAAATGGACAACATATTCGGAATCAGATTGGCCTCCGTTGCCAACCTCAAGCATGTCCATATCGTTGAAGTAGCCACTCATGGTTCGAGAAGTTATTGCAGGCATTTTGTTTAGAATGTTCATGACAGAGCAGTGAAAGCCAGGCCAAGCGCAGCCGACAGCCTCAGTGCATGGGCAGCGGTCATCTGGACGATTGAACGAATCGTAGATATCTCCTGACCTGGAATCGAAGTTAGTTTTGATAAGTATGCCTACAGCTGATTCGCTTACATGCGACCCGAGTTTGCAATCGTATATGCCCAATCATAAGGATCGTCATTGCCCCAATTGCACATAGCATAAACCATATCGCGACCAGTACTGTTGAGAGCGTCTGACATGACTTTATAACGATCGAAAGAAAGCTTGGGTGTTCCTGATTGTCCTTGGTTGAAGCAGTTATCGTATTTGATGTAGTCGACATCCCAACTTGCCCAGAGGTCGGCATCTTGCTTTTCGTAACCTAGGGAGCCTGGAAACCTTCCACATGTGAAGATACCCGCTGAAGAGTACATTCCGAATTTCATGTTAAGCCCGTGGATCTTGTCGGCAATTGGCTTCATACCACTGGGAAATTTGAGGGCTAGCAGTTCGTGAGTTAATTGCAATCTTACATCAGCAGTCGGAATACCTACGATCAGGAACTAGATACCCCGAAGAGTTTCGTCCAATAGACCAGCAGTCGTCGAGAACAATGTAATCGTATCCCAAGTCACGCAAGCCAAAGTCTACCATGGCTTGAGCAGTGTCAAGCAGGAGGCTTTCATTGACGTCACAATCTAATATTGGGTTTAGTAAATTTAATCGTTGATATTTCGTCCAAGTTCGGCTGCTTACGAAATGCGTTCCAGTTGTTCCACCCCATCTGAGGTACAAGGTTGAGTCCATTGTACGACGAGGCACCAGGAATCACGACTTGGGGTGTGCCAGTAGAGTTATCAATATATCTGCGTTGGTTGTAGGCAGAAGTTTGTCCAGCGAAGGACGCAGCGACTGTTGCCAACTGGAGCATAGAATGGTGAACCATAGTGAAAAGAAAGTGTCTGGAATACAGGTTTCTGTAGAAAGAGTCGATCTCGTAGTTGATGATGAGGGCAAATCCTACGGGGTTCCTCAACAGCTTTATACCACATGTTCAACATGGGCGACCGCATATGTCCTGGAAACCATTGATGCCTTCCGCCATCATCCCGCAGCGGACACGAACTCTTACGAACATTACCCCGTCGAGAAAGTCGGCCGCAGCATGTATCATCGTCATTCTACGCATCTGTGCATCGATTCGACCGAAAGTTGTTGCGACGGCCTGCGGGGAAGTGTGGAGAAAGCTCTTAGTCTGGCCACTAGAACAAAGCGCGACCCGCGGGAGCAGCTTCTTGACCTTGCTTAAGGACATAGAATACCCAATTACTGAGCATCGGAGAATTTCACCGAACAGCGAAAAGGATGCAAGATCTTCTGTCACTTCTTGGCAGCAGAAAGAAGCCGAATAGACACCGTTGAGGTTCTGAGGGTTGCATATAGGACTAGTCCCAACATGGCAGTGTTCCCTTCCGACAGCTTTCCGCTATGCATATCGTTCCTGAAGGAGACAAAGTAGAGGAACAATACATACTATGTTGAAAAGTTAGCATCTCAACACATAGGTGTGCTGGTGTTAAACTGCTGCAGTAATTTCTTTGAAGCTCGTCAGCCGAATATACTAAAGCATGGTGCCCTACACTTTACTAATAACATGATAATGCTGAATGTCAACGGTAGGATACAGTAAGTTTTTTAACAGCAAACATATCGTTCTTGTTATCCAAAATACGATATTGAGTCATTGTCCTTGTTCACATGGCTTTTGAAAAACCCTCAATCTTGACATCCCATGCTCCGGGAACAATTGGTCCACTTAGCCCATCCCAACCCCCAGCCATCATGCCGACTGCTAATAACAAGCCTGCACTAGCTGGGAAATATGGCGTGGGAACTCTTGCTCCTCCTACTGGCATACCTACCTCGTCGAATTTGTTATCCACGTCGAGCAGCCAATGGATCGCCTTCTCGGCATCTCCTAGTCTTGCCGCAGTAATTGCAAGAAGGGGAAAGTCCCAGCCATACGAATATGTAAAGTTCCAAGACTGATAGACCTTGTCCACAGTTTTGTTGAATGTTGTGAGGTTGAGGCGAGGGTCTGGAGGTAGCCAACCATACACACCCAAAAGGCCAGGGTGGTCTTCAGCAAGAGTTGGCGTTGTCCACATATCTTTGACACCCTCATACAACACGTAAACTCCATTTTCGACTTGAAAGGGTGCAATCTTGTCCCTAGTCTGGCTCCATTTATTCGGGACAGTTTTATTTTGACGTGACTTCCATTTCTCAGCTATATCCAATCCGAAGCGCCAATAGGCGAGTTCAAAGGTGGGATTTATGGTTTGATTGGGGTTAGTATTTTCAGACACTGGGTACATCGGCGGGCCCAGATCATAGACCTTCGTCGTCTCGTTGAACCAGGCGTAGCTGACCATGAAGTCAGCAATAGCGGTAAGAATGTGGTCCCATTTCTTAAGTGTTTTCTCTGTCGGGAATCTTCTCCACTCCATTTCGGCAAAATACATTGGGTGTGGTTGTTGCCAAATCAATAAACTGTTGATTTCTCCGGGTGCCGATCGTCCCGTTGGGTCACTCATTTTGCCAATTCGTGCTCCCTCATATCCTTGTTTCTGAGCGCGTTCAAAACTGGTTGGAATGAATCGATCATATATACCAATACTGCGATCATACAGAGACCACTTATTCCAAAAGGTCCAATGTGCGAGATGCCAAAAAACCATTTCCATGTGAAATTTGCCGTACCAGCCGTTGTTGACGAGACCAGACTCCTGGGCAGGATCATGACCAGCTCCGTTTACTGCAAGCAAATATTGCGAAAGTATAACGCGACGTTGTAGCTCTTTTGCGGATGCATTGGTGGTAATGGGAAGGGATATGAAGGCCCCGGATGTCCAATAATCACTCCACCAGTCGGCCGCACTGTCCTTAAGCTCGTTGAACAAGCCGACATGTCTTACAGGCTCTGGCGCAAATGTCGCAGTGAATGAAAGTGTATCATCGCCCTTGGCCGTCTTCAGCACGTATCGGTGGGTGCCATTGAGGGGGCCTTCTATGGTTGCTTCGCTGTCCCATTCAAGGCTCGTCGTATAACTTGTTGCATCCAAGGTGTGCTTGATGGTCGCTCTATGGTCATTCGATCTTAAAAAAGTAGTATGGTTGCTGGTAGCATTAAAAAGTCCAACAAATGGGGCGTCAAACTTGTTTCGACCACTTGCGTACGGGTAATCAAGAAATACTCCTAGTTGTCCCGTCTTGACAAGATCCGAAGTAATTTCGACACCAAGCGTATCCGTTTCTGGACTTGCGACTGTTTGCACTATGACTTCGACTCCGTGCAGGTAAAACGACGACGTTATTATACCTTCCCAAAGGTCGACAGTTTGTGATTTCTTTAATAACACCTCCTCAGTGATATTTTGTCCACCAAACCATAGACCAATTCTTGCAAGGTTGATACGGTGTGGATTCCTGATCATCCACTGACTAATGTCATTTTTGGCTGGATCGGGCTGTGCATAATTAACCAGTCGGTCGTGGGTCCACCAGTCAAGTCCCGTGAAGTCATTGACTAAGGTTTGATTCGCAGTCGTTGGCAAAGAAGAGTTGTGCCAACCCCATGACGACAGTGTGTTGTGAGGAAGAAATGTTTGAAGGCCCGTTATGTCGGCTCCGAACGCGAAATTGCCATTACCCACTTGAACCGGGCTATAGGGGTGCGATTGATTCAATTTGAGATTGAATTGGCGTACAACAGATTCTCGGTCGATCCTACACTCTGTAAAATGTAGTCCGAGCAAAAGAAGCAGACCGGTCTTGCCTTGTTGTAAAACCCGCATGATGAAGAAGTCTGTGGGAGTCTACAAATGTGGGAATTGTGCCATTTTATGACAGCTCATGTCTTGGGACTATCCGCATATCTTGTCCCGTAGACTGTATACGCCACTCTGATCAGATAATATACATGATGGATAAATTGCCGGTTGATGAAAAGGTTAGTTCAAATCTCGGGGACATCGTTTGGCGGGGTCAATTGATCTACGAGCTCGGGACGATGCATCGGGAGAATGGATGCCGAACAATCCCCTAAAGCAGTATCATGAACTGTGAAAATCATCTGGGTATGATGCAATCTGCATGTTTCGATGCCTTAGACGGGATGCTCGTATAGGGTGGAAGAGTTGGGTGGGTTGGGACTGTGGAGGATCACCAGGGACTAACGCTAACGCTATATCGGACTAGCGGGGCTTTCTATCGATAAGCATTCTTAACTTTGAAAAAGTTCGCGACTCACAACCGCTCTACAGCAATCATGTCGAAAAAAGGGAGACAGGCACAGCCTGCAAATGAAACTACACCCTCCAACCATCTTTCCGAGCCGGACCATGCACAGGGTCAGAAAAGGAAGCACGACAGTACCGAACCCCGGAAACATGATGCAAAGCGAAGAGTACCCAACTACTCAAAAGAGCTACCAAGGAAAGGAGACGGTAAACTAACCAAGTTTGATGACACTAGAACAACTTGCCAGGAGGCTTCAAATGATCAAGAGACTGGATCATTAAGCAGCAGATCGGGAAAATTGAAGGAGTTTGAGAATGCTGGAGATGAAAAGGAATTAGAATCGGAACCAGCAATCACACGATCTCCCGCATCACTAGTGGTGCAAACATTTCCAACATCTGGAGGACTTCCTTGCCACGTACGAAATAAAAAGGACCAAGGAAAAAGGAAAGATCTAAGTAAGCCAAGTAATGGGGATGCACAACAACGCAAAGGCAAACCCATGAACACGACCGCTCAGTCGCTGAAAGGATCGAATCAACAGAATAATGAGCCATCCACCAGCATCAGTAAAACGAATTCTTATCTTCCTAATCACCCACGTCATTTAGGACAGAAGTGGAAAGATCTCCAGGCCCAAAGGGAGAAACTCCCTATCCGGCAACACGCCGAATCTATCAGAGCCGAACTACGGAAAAACAACATTCTGGTCTTGACTGGTGAGACTGGTTCTGGAAAATCTACTCAGATGCCCCAATTCTTACTTTCGGAACCGTGGTGTACCAAATGCATTGCAATCACGCAACCACGTCGAGTTGCAGCGATATCACTGGCACGGCGCGTCGCAGAAGAGATGGGGAGTCTTTTTGGCGGTCAAAGCCCTGCCGCCGAAGTTGGGTATAGCGTTCGTTTCGACAATGCAACAGGGCCGAATACTCGCATCAAGTTTCTCACGGAGGGTATGCTCCTACAGGAGATGTTAAGAGATGCTGATCTAAATCAGTATAGTGCAGTCATCGTGGATGAAGTTCATGAAAGGAGCGTCAATGTAGACTTGATTCTTGGGTTTCTGAAGACTTTATTATCTAAAACGAACAAGAGTCGAAGAAAGCAGCCACTGAAGGTTGTGGTGATGAGTGCAACGGCTGACGTGGAAGGGCTCGTTAGTTTCTTCAATGGAGGGGAGCAAGATGCATTGCACGGCAAGGATGCACCATCCACCAAGACTGAGTCCACTCCCAAGCAGAAAGCGAACGTTATTTCCTGCTCAACTCCTAAAAGTGTCTCGACATGCTTTGTGGAAGGCAGACAGTATCGTGTGGATACGATCTATCTACCGAATCCGGCACAGGATTGGGTAGAAGCTGCTCTGAAGGCAATATTCAAGATACATTATACGGAACCCACTCCTGGGGACATACTAGTTTTTTTGACTGGGCAGGATACAATTGAAACCCTGGAAAAACTCGTCAATGATTATGCAGAAGGCATGGACAAGGAGGCCCCAAAGGTATATTTTTATACATCAATCCTTAGGTGGTCTGAACAGTCGTGTTAACATACATAACAGCTACTTTGTCTCCCTCTTTTCGCTGCGCTTCCCCAACACGCCCAACAACAAATCTTCAACCCAACACCCTTCCGAACACGTAAAGTTATTCTCGCAACCAATATCGCCGAAACTTCCGTTACCGTACCTGGTGTACGATTTGTGATTGATTGCGGCAAGTCCAAAGTTAAACAATTCCGTAGTCAACTTGGGTTAGAATCGCTTCTCGTCAAACCAGTCTCGAAATCTGCCGCCATCCAACGAAAAGGACGTGCAGGTCGTGAAGCAGCGGGAAAATGTTTCAGACTATACACAGAAGAGGCTTACAAAGATCTCGAAGAAAGGACAATTCCTGAGATTTTACGCTGTGATATGAGCCAGGCCCTTCTGACAATGAAAGCCAGAGGTGTGGAAGACGTGCTCAACTTCCCCTTCCTCGACCGCCCACCACGCGAAGCATTGGAAAAAGCACTACTCCATCTACTTCATCTCGGTGCCCTTACCGACACAGGATCTATCACCGAAACAGGACAGCGGATAGCGAAGTTACCCTTAACACCCACACTGGGTCGTGTACTCGTAGAAGCAGCAGAACGCAACTGTCTTCTCGACGTTATCGACATCATATCAGCACTCAGTGTCGAAAACATCTTCATCAATCTGGTGACTGAAGAGCGAAAAGAAGAAGCTGAGGAAGCAAGACGCGAGCTGTATCGACGAGAAGGCGATCACTTGACTATGCTCGTCACAGTCCAACGCTACGCCGAAGAACATGCTGATCGGAAGATCTGGTGCCAGAAGCACTTTGTGTCCCACCGAGCTATGCAAAATGTGATGGTGAGTCTGCACGCTTCTTTACTATGATGAAGTTTGGCTAATTTTTACGTAAAAGAATATACGCAAACAACTCCGCGATCAATGTAAAAGGCTCTCTCTCCTCCGTTCCGAAACGCCCGTGTCCTCGACTATATCTTCGGATGTACATACACAGGCCATTCTCGGTTGCCTACTTCGGGGGTTTGTGGCGAATACAGCGCGCCTTATTCCCGATGGAAGTTATCGTACGTTGATGGGAAATCAGACCGTTGCAATTCATCCAAGCTCGGTGCTTTTCGGGCGTAAAACGGAAGCTATTGTTTTCAGCGAGTTTGTATTCACGGGCAAAGCTTGGGCAAGAGGTGTCAGCGCGGTGCAGTTGGATTGGGTGAGTGAGGTTATCGAGGCGATCATGTAAAGGCGGGAGGAAAGGAGTAATAGATTTCAAAGTACATTTGGAGTGTAAATAAAGCAAAGCTGTCTTATAACTAACGTGTGCATTCACCAATCGTCCAATGTTATTATAGCCTGTCTCAGACTCCTAAGAAGATTTTACTCAAGACCGATATGTATCAAGTTATCCCCAGTCCCTCGTGTTTCCCTAACCCATTGTCGTAATCCATTATGTAGCCAATCGAGTACTTATAAACAAATGTACAAATCATCTTTCAATGAGCAGGAAATATCAGAAACCAAAAAAAGATTAGAACATCACTGGAAGTTCACGTCGGTCTTTGCTTTGGCGTCCACATCCTCGTCCACGTCACGTCCTACCGTCCTCACCTCCCCATCTTTCTCTCTCACAACTCTTCCCGTGCCGTCCACTACCCCCATCTGCCTCCGACTCTCCACCAGCGCCTTGATCAGTGCAATTGCTACTTCTCGGCCAACATCCAGTTGCTCTTTCGAACGACTCAGATCGGGCACATGCAGAAATGCTACTGGTCTCTCGTCTTCTTTCAGCTCAAAATAATGCGCTAGCGAGTTCAAGTAAATAAATCCGCACAAGAAGTTTCCGGCATCTTGGCTGATTCGTACATCAGCGAGCAAATTCGATTTCTGCTGCTCGTCGAGGGATGTTGTTGCGGATTTGGAATACCCAAGATTCTGCTGCCAGCGCTCGACTACATCATCTGTGTCAAAGGATGTATGTAGTGTCCGTGGGAATTTAGATCTTGGGAACTTCCTTTCCGCACGATCGTCAGGGAACCGTTTACCATCGACATCTGGGATCGCACCAAAACCGCGGGAGTGTGCACCCTTTTCGAGTGTGTAGAAGTCCCTTCCAGCAGCGAGGCCGATGTGGAGAATGATATCAGCGGGGGGGCTGCGAGGTTTGAGGAGGGTGGGGACTAGATCAGTGACTGCATCGTAGGCCACGCGAATGGCCTCATGGTGGACGTTGATGTGAATTGGGGTAGGCGATGATAGAGTCGCGGGAAGAAGGGCGGGAAGAGTAGATGCTATCTCCCAGGAAGAGTTCCGGGGAAAATTTTGGAGGAAAGGCTGTAACGTTAAATGTCAGTTCAATAGAGTGGAGTTACGAAGGATATTTGTTCAGAGGCTCTTTTCCTTTTGAACAATGCAACCAGTGTAGATTGAACAAAATAGCAGAAACTCAATTCAGAGAATAAAATTTATGTTTGCTATAACAAGCAGAATTGTAGAAAATAAAAGTGAATTGAAACTCACCCCGAATCCAGTGACCAGCACTGTAACCGGCTCCTCACCTTTCTTGGATGGTGGTTGCCGCTGAGGTTCCGCCCACGCAGCTCGAGGCATATCGTTCGGACGCTTTTGAAGCACAATGCCCCTGCTGCTTTAAAATCACTGAAACGGATGGAATGCGCGAGCTGCGAAGCTGTCAACTAAGACCTAATCTCGATTGATACGCGAGGCATGATTGCTTGGAAACCAAAGCCGAAACTGGTGACGGGATGAGTTGCGCTGTGAGCATTTACAACCACGAACATGCTTGTCACTAAATGCTTGATTTGACGCAGGTACTTGCCTTTTGATACCCAAATTTGCTGCCTCACAGCCTTTTCCCTGTTAATTTGTTGAAGCTCCTGTTCATGCGAGAAGGAAGTATGCTCATGTGGTTGAGGATGGTGACGCACCTCGGTACTACCAGATCGACCGGGTTGCAACCAAAACTGGCTATTGGCAATCCTCGTGACGGCCATGTTAGTAAGAGCTCTACCGGAACCGAAAGCCCCTCATCGCCCCAACTGCCGCCGGCTACCTATTCGGATCGGATAGCGTTGTGTATTCTCGGAATTGGAGCTCTAGTGACATGTCTAGAAGTATGGCTCCTCAGCTTTGTCAAAGAGGGGGTCGTCAGCTGTTCTGCTTGACGTTGCCATCCTGACGTTTTGTCCTATGGATAATTAAGTCAGTAAATCCTTCTATCCCATGCCCCTCGGTCGGCAGCTTGTATTTTGAAAGGGTTCGCAGCTGACCATACTCTTAGATCATATCTCCTTCATGGTAATATTTCAACCGCTCGCCTAGACATCACCAAAGATTATGTCTACGAACGGCTCTACCAACGACCTTTCCGAACGAACCTTTAATATTGCAATCGTCGGCGGTGGCATATCTGGTCTCACCCTTGCGCTCGGTCTCATCGAACATGGCATCCAAACCACCATATATGAAGGCGCGTCTCGTTTTGGGGAGATTGGAGCAGGGGTAGCTTTTGGACCAAATGCGGCGCGAGCTATGGAGCTCCTCTCCCCCAAAGTGTATGCGGCTTTCATAAAATGCAAGACAGACAACATCTGGGAAAGCAAGCGGAATACCTGGTTCACGGTCCGTGTGGGCGACGCGCGGAAAGGGGACAAAGATGGCTTCGTCAGACCTGGTGTCAAAGTTGGAGATGCGCTGTTTGACATCAAATTCACAAATGACTACAGTCGCGGGGGTGTGTTTCGAGCCCATTTCCTGGATGAAATGGTCAATCACATTCCGGAGGGTGTCGCACAATTCGGGAAGAAGGTAGTGGATTCAAAGAAGGCCGGAGACGGGTCGGGAGACGTGGTGCTGCATTTCGCGGACGGAACAACAGCGCAGCACAATGCAGTCATTGCGTGTGACGGCATCAAATCGACAATAAGAAAGGTCTTACTGGGAAGAGATGACCCAGCATCGCACGCTGTGTTTTCCGGCAAATACGCCTATCGTGGGTTGATTCCCATGGACAAGGCAGTCGAACTGTTGGGTGCGGAGGTTGCACAAAATAGCAACTTCTTTTACGGCTATCATGGACACCTGCTTACTTTCCCCGTGGAGAAGGGAAAGACTATGAATGGTGAGTCTCTCGATTTCAGTGACTTGCTACGATTGATAGCTAACCATCTCAGTTGTGGCCTTTAATTCGCGCGAAACTTGGGACGACCCCAAATGGGTCATCACAACCACTAAAGAGGAGATGCAAGCTGACTTCAAGGATTGGGGTACTACTGTTCAGACCATCGTCGCCTCGATGTCAAAACCGGATATTTGGGCCCTCTTCATGCACCCACCCGCCAATACCTTCCACAAAGGACGCATTTGTTTACTCGGTGACGCGGCCCACGCCACTACTCCTCATCAGGGTGCGGGTGCTGGCATGTGCATTGAAGATTCCTTGATCATGAGTAGTTTGTTGAAGGATGCGAAGAACATCGGTGACGTGGAGCGGGCATTTGCAGTTTTTGATGAAGTACGGAGGCCGAGGACTCTGAAGAATGTTGTAACGAGCCTGGAAGCCGGAATGTTGTATGATTTCGAGCTCGAGGGGGACGACCTAGATGCCGTGGAACGTGTCTCTTCGACTAGGATGGAATGGATCTGGAATTTCGATTTGTCGGGAGAAGTCGAGAGGTCAAGGAAATTATATGAGGATCGGAAGGGAAATTCATGAATGGTGTGAGGAGATGTGTATTTATATTATGGAGTTGAATATTTGAAGATGTCTTTCATGACAGACACTATCGTTGCAAACCGAATTGGTACGCATTCCACTGTTCTTGCATTGTCAGGTGAACTGTGACAGATTGAGAAACACTTAGACATTTCTCCTTTTTATCCAGATATATTCTTAATCGATAACATCGTCCCTCAGGGCGAAAAGCGCCTTGAACACGTTGTCCATCTTGCTTCTGATGGCGTCATGATACATCGCGTTCGTGACATATGTTTTGCAGCCCTTGATCTTGCCCGCAGTCTCCATGCTCAGATCAAAATCGACATACATATCATCATAATATACTGCCGCATAGACGGGAACCTCGTTCTTAGCCAGTTGCTTCCAGTCGTACAGCTCCGGCCATTTCTCATCCTTGGCTAACGCTTCGGCTACAGGAGCCAATTTCTTTAACTCACTATAACATTCCAACATGAAGGGGTAGATCATCTCGCCAGTGAAGAAAATGGGGTTGTCGGCCTCATCTTGAAGACTGAATTCGGGGTATGAGGCTATGAGACGTTCGGCAGACCAGTTTGAGGCAGTGTTGGAGCAATAGCATGGCTCATGGAGGAGCGTATAGATGACATTGGTATCGAAGGATTGAGCTTCCTCCAAGGCAATGACAGTGGGGCGTGTCAGGTGGCCGAATTGAGTGAGGTCAGTGTCAGCGCGCAAGACATAGTTGTGAACGGAATCGAAGCCCCCTAGAGTACATGTCAGTTTTATCCTGTTCGAAGAAGATGCGCTGAGAATGCCAAATCAACATACCGTGCTTGCCGAAGTATATGCCGAGTTGCAAGAATCGCCTCGCACTCAGATAGCCTTCACCTCCTTGTACTCGAACAGTGGTATCTCCATTTTTCTGTAGAAGCTTGACAATTCTTTTCACCCTCTCCACATCCTCGGGATACTTCTCGTAGTATTTCTCATTGCGCTCCCTAACCCTTCGATATAGCCTTGCATACACCTCATCTGGCCCCCTCTTGTTGGGCGGCAAGCCTCCAAACAGGAAAGCCTCTTTCACGCCTTCTGGGTAATGGCTCAGGTAGGTAGTCGTGCAGAAGCCGCCGAATGATTGTCCGATGACGCTCCACTTCTTCTTCTCCTCGGGATAGTCATATGTGAGTGCTTTGCGCACAGCTTCGCAATCTTTCACAATAGAATCTGCTCGGAAAGATTTCATGTACTCAGCTTGTACTTTCTCGTCGCCGCGAAGTTGCAGAGATGACTGTGATATGGCAGTTGACAAACCTGTACCACGTTGATCGAGGCACAGAATTTGATATCCTTTACTGAGGATAGTTTCTGCCCAAGCTAAATCCTGAGGAGGGCCACATTGAAATCCAGGCCCGCCTTGTAAGTACACGATCCATGGGAGCTGGGTCTTCTTTGGGTCTTCCGTGGTTCCTGGAGGTGGGTAATCGGCTGGCTTCTCCGCCTTGCGACAAGAGCGAGCGAACAATTGAATAGTCCCATTGGAAGGATTAGTATAGTCGCGGGGCACTTGGAAGAAGTGTTCAGTTACCCTGAGTTTACCTAGACGACAGTTAAATTCATCATACGATCATCGAGATAAATGAAAATACCGGGGACGAGATGACTTCTCTGAGAGAGTATCTTGGCTGCAGAAACTGAGATCGACATGGTTCTGTTGTATACCTAAACTGAGTACACTTGTTGTATGGTGGGTAAGAGTGAGGGAGCTGGCAGTAGTCCGGCCGATGGGCTTCAACTGGCTTCAGAGGTTTGATGGGTCAATGTTGCCAGTATTAGTGTTTGGAGTTACAGACGGAATTGCTGATAGAAGCAGTTGGTCTTTGGACTTTCACAGTAATTTGATGTTCAGATCAGGCGTTCGCAGGCCCAGAGTGAATATCAAGTGTGGTTGGAATGAACCACGGCAGGTGATCGGGTCGAGCGTTGGGGAAGCGTGTGCATGCTCCGGATCCACCATTAGAGACATAGTGCCTGCTCCGTAAAGCCACGAGCATTTGCGCATAATTCGCACCTGGTCCGAAAAGTCTTTCTACGACATAACATCGTTCGGTAAAGGCTTCTGCCAAGGTGATACGAATCAATCTTATCACGATTGTGGGTTTGAAAGCATACCGCATGTGCAGCCTCCACGGTTGTTCTAGGTTGAAAATCGAATTTTCAGCTAACGACGACCGCAACGCGGGGTACGCCACCCATCATCAAGCACTAGGATAGCTCAACCAGAATCCGTTCATTTGAAGGAGCCTTCAAGAAAATCCAGTACTTTTATTGCGCTGTTACAAATTTGCGCTAGCAAGTCGATCATAATGGCGAAAGACAAGAAAAAAGCTACAGACAAGAAGGCTATAAAGGCTGCCAAAGCCGCCAAGCAAGAAAAGAAAGCTGGAAAGAAGGAGAAGAAGCAGACTACGAAGAACAACGACGTCGACTCAGATGCAGAGTCAGTAGATCTAGATGCTGTACTTGAGCAATACGCAAAAGAGCAGGAACAATATCACGCAATCACCGAGGAACCCTGTGAACCGCCCTCACCCCGGACTGCATCCACGCTCATTGCAAACCCTGCGAATGAGAACGAATTGTTTCTCTTTGGTGGCGAGTATTTCAACGGCGCAACAGCACAGTTTTACAACAATCTTTTTGTTTACAACGTCAAACAAGACGCATGGAAAAAAGTCACGAGTCCGAACTCCCCGCTCCCTAGATCTGGGCATGCGTGGTGCAGGGCAGCAAACACGAAAGACATCTATCTCTTTGGCGGAGAATTCAGTTCGCCCAAGCAAGGAACTTTCTACCACTACAACGACTTCTGGCGTTTAGACCCCAGCAATCGAGAATGGACACGCGTCGAGGGAAAAACCAAGGCTCCTGGGCCGCCAGCCAGAAGTGGACATCGAATGGTAGCATTCAAGCAGTACATCATCCTGTTCGGTGGATTCCAGGATACTTCGGCTACTACAAAGTATCTGAATGATGTTTGGATCTACGATTGCACCAATTTCGCATGGCATGCTCCAAAATTACAATCCGCCCGCGCTATTCCTGATGCTCGTTCAAGCTTCACTTTCCTCCCACATGATCAGGGTGCTGTCATATACGGTGGGTACTCCCGAGTGAAGGCGGCTGCTGCTGTGAACAAACAACAACAGCAAGTCAAGGGCAAGAAGGGTGGTGGTAGCAGTGGCGCTTCCCGGATGGTCCTCAAACCTAAAGTCCACGAAGACACCTGGTTCTTACGTGTCACGCCTCCCGCCTCTGATGCGCCTTCTACTACCCTTCCAACTGTATCCTGGGAACGTCGAAAGCGCCCTGCAAATCCTCCAAACCCTCCAAGGGCCGGAGCTACAATGGCATTTCACAAAGGACGTGGTGTCATGTTTGGTGGCGTGCACGATGTAGAAGAGAGTGAAGAGGGCATTGATTCAGAATTTTTCAACACCCTCTTCGTCTGGAACATTGACAGAAATAGGTATATGCCGCTCACTCTGCGCCGCCCCAAGGCCAATGCCAATAAGCGCGCTGCTCAAGCTGCCAACGTTGGACGCCGTGGGCGCGGAAAAGCGGATGAGGAAGAACTGCTTGCAAATCTCAAGGCCCTAGAGCGTAAAGCCGGTGCCGCCACCGCTGATGACTCTGATGATGAAGGGCTCTTAAAGAAAGAGGAGGAAGAAGAGGAAGATACTCGTCCGGAGAAGAGTCGCATCTTCGAATTTCCTCATCCGCGCTTCAACGCTGCTCTCGCCGTCCAAGCCGACACGTTATACATTTATGGTGGTACATTCGAGAAAGGTGATCGCGAATTCACCTTTGACGAGCTCTGGGCGGTGAACTTGAATCATCTCGACGGCGTCATTGAGATCTTTAAGCGTGAGCTAGAAGACTGGCAAGGTAGTGAAGACGAAGAAGATTCCGACGACGACGAGGATGATGAAGATGATGAAGACGAAGACGAGGATGGAAGCGAGCTTCTGTCGCCAGTATCTACGGCTCCTACTTCGGTCACGGACTCGCCAATTGTTACTGCGAAGGAGAATGCGCAAGAGGATGATCCAGAGGAAGAAATATCTGCCCTGACAGACACACTACCACATCCGCGTCCCTTCGAATCTCTCCGAGATTTCTATGCGCGTACATCTGAACAGTGGCAGAATATTGTAGTAGACGAGCTTTCCAAGTCTGCGCGTGGTACGGAAAGGACGCCCAAGGAGATCAAGAAATTGGCATTCGAACGCGCAGAGGAGAAATGGTGGGATTGCAGAGAAGAGATCCGAGCGCTCGAGGACGAACAGGAAGCTGCGGGTATTGGAGAGGTGGTTAGTTTGGCGGATAAAGGGGGTTCTGGAGGGACAGATGGTGGAGCCGGGGCTGGCAGAAGAAGGTAGAATACTAAAAGGAAGGAAATAAAATGTGGTCGTGAAGAAGAAAAGTTCGCAAGTCTCAGGGTTTGAAATTTACGCCACTGATTGATGACAATCTTCTGGAATGGTAGTATCAAACAATTGGCAAGACAGATGCGGTGAGCGTTTTCCCAGTCTGTTTTGTATCATTGGTCGATTTTCACACCACCTCCTCCAACACCCATACCTCCCGCGAACAACGTGTCACCTATCCACGGGCCCTCCCGAAATGCATTAATTGGCCGATAAGAAACTGCATCAACGCACGAACATGAAAGCCTATCCTGTCGATAATCGCAGCTTCCAGTAACGGCGTGCGATAGTAGTGGCGCCACTTTAAATCCCACTATCTAGTCAGCAAAAGTATCATGATCTCCATCCCACATCCCACGTACACCGCCACAACGAAAACAGCCTCAGATCATGAGATTGTAGGACGCTCCTGAGACAAAGTAACGCAATGTGATTTTTGTTGAATACGAATACTACATAGAATTTTGTCTTTATAAATGCGCTTCCACACTCCAAGTTCCAACTCTCTACTTCCATCAGCATCAACATCCACAATCACATCCGCACAATACTTTACAACCACAAACTTCGCTTGCGAACACAACAATCAAACTAAATCAACATTTCTCCACAATGACATCAACACCTCTCGGCCATTGTCGTGCCCAACGCGCAGCTCTAGACTACCACTGCACGGCATCTCCCCGTCGTCCATCCGCACAATCGCATTCCCTTCCCTGGCAACATCTCGACCCGAACGAAGATAGCCGCGTAGAAGATGAGTGGCAGGGATGCTGTAGTAATCCATCTGAAGAAGTAGAATGTATGTTAGATTCCAACTTATCACCTATTTCCTTCATTCGACCTTTTGGCATCGCGCTAATGTAAGAAGTGGCTGTTATTTGCGAACAGAAGAACCAGTCTGAAGGGAATGAGAAGTCGATGAGTTCGACACCGCCTCGATCATCGCATTCGCTTTGGGCGTGGAGGGCCGGGAGCCCGTGTCCGAGGTGTGGGAGCGGAGGCGCGCATGTTTGATAGTTTGGGTTCAGTCCTGGCTTCAAGGCGTTTTGGTGGTTTGGTTATTGTAAAAGGTACATAGAGTTTTATAAATGGTAGTAGAACTTGGCTAGCATTAGCATAGTGCGGTACTTGATAGAAATTAGAACTTTTGTAATTGTCATTTCAACTTGCATTGGGTAAGATAGAGAACATCGAACTTGAAGCAGATATTTGAGCGGAGTGGCAGCCTGGAAGTTCGGCGATCCAGATACGCAGGTTACAACCGTAGCGTGTTGAATTTGAAAATGTTATTTATACTCAAGTACTTTCCGCTATCCTCTCGTGTATCACACAGAACCATACCAGAGCGCTGCCCCTAACTGCCCCTCGAATATCATATATCTCATATATCACCCAAAACCATAACGAGCATTCGCGGTATTTCCAAGAACCAACAATTTTCCAAACCAAAATCATGCAAATATTACCCCTCTTAAACATCAAAGTCGTCTGAGAACGACTCTCCGCCTATGTACCCGACCTAGACGAATCGGAATCACTCAATCATTCAGTCCTCGGGATACTCATCCCGGATATTACTCACAAAAACGTGGTTCACATCATCCCAGCGTTTGAAGTGACGACCTGCAATTTTCAAGAGCGCTTCGGAAGGTTGGACAGAGGAGGGCGCGGGAGAGATATTTTCGCCGGCGACGTAGCGAACGGACTTGTCGCAGACCCTGGAAGAAATCTTAGTAGTGTTCTAAAATAGGATGGGAGATCTTACAAGACATGATAAAACGATTGTTCACGGCCGTTGAGCAGTCGATCGACACCCATGTGTTGTATCCAGTCTTCGCCTGCCTCGCATGCAGTATCCCATCCAGTTATCACCCCTTCATAGCTGTAGCGTTTATGCTTAAAAAGCTGCCCAATTTTCATCGTGACTGCATCGTTTGCTTGATATCTAGGCTTTGGCGCCTTGGCCATACTGTCCGCTCTGTGCATGGAGCGAACAAAGTCTCTCAATCGATTTCCCTCCGGCTGGGTATCGAAAAGGGGAATGACGTGCTGCTCGAGCAGTGTAATGTCCCAAGGATAATGAACTTGGAAATGCTCTAGCAAATAAGGCAGGTATTGGCGACGCCTAGTTGAAAGATTTGACAGAGCCCCATGCTCTTCATCACTGGGTCCAAGGATCAGCATTGCCCAGATTGTGGCATAGAACGAAGAGTCCATATCTGGGTATGCATTGAGCCAGTTGGACTGGACTCCAAACCTGCTACGTTCCGTCTCTCGTATTGTTTGCACTGAATTAATGATATTGCGCGCAGTTCGGATTACCATCTCACGAGTCGTTGCGTGCGAGAGGTAGCGGTCATATTCAGAGCCTGGAATACCGTAGCTGCGGAGCTGCTCTTGTAGGTCGAACAAAGGGACTTCGTCACTTGACCGGAATGGGTCGAGATACATATTATCTACTTCATCGGCGCTGGTGGGCTTGTATACATCGTCAAGCGTATAATTCTTGGGTGCATAAACGATCGTGTATACGTGGAATACGAAACCACATGGCCGGGCATCGAGATCCAGGCGTGATGCCAATGCGCAGTATATCGCTACTGATATGAGAGGCAATGATTCATGTGGTGGTGTGTGTAATGCAAGGCCAATGAAGGAGTTGCGAAGAGCACCATAGGAAACGTCTGACACCCCCTTGAAGCCCCTTTCTCTCAGAAATGACGCAAGAAGAGATGCCTTCATCCTAGTACTTTGCTGTTTAAAGTCCGGATATAGTTTCAGTACATCTTGTGCGAGCTGGTCCAGGTCTTGGGAGATATGATCGAAGTCTACGTCGGAGCCGGTGCGAGCGAACAGATCGAACGCTCCCAACGCTCTCTCAATTGGGACATGCTTTCCCGCAGCCAAATCTTTCCAGACTTGGATCACTATATCGCGCTGAATGCGCTCCAACACAGCATTTGCATAGTATCTTCTTGCCAATACGTCATCTGCATCGTCCGGACAAGCACATTCCCTCAACAAGACGTCCTTCGCATCATACCCAAAGTCCGCGATCTCTGTGATGTTTTTTATTCGCTCTTGCTGACTTTCCAGCAATGTGTCCAGAAGCTCTAACGCTCTCTTTTCGTTGTGCACGCGGGATACGAAGATCCCGCGCCAGTTCACTTGGGAAAGTGGTCCTCTGAACTTAGTAGCGATGTCGTGACGTGGTGCCCAAGAATTAAAGTGAGTCTTGCAAAAGTGCCTCCAGACGACAGGTGCGCTTTCGGTAATTTTGTGTATTGTCTTGCAGGTATGAGAGACGAACACAAAAGAATGGGGGTCGAGGTGGAGGAAAATGGCTTCGAGGATCTCTGTGGGTAGAGTGGTGAAAGAGGGGCGAACGGTGGCCATAGTTGCAGGCGTCGGTTGGAATTGGAGAAATATGGATGTGATTTTCGAGGAGATTGAGGAAGGAAAGCGACACTCGTAGCTACGATGCTGATTGTGTCTTAAGAATTGAAAGGGGAGAGTGACGGCATGTTGGACTTCGGTGGCACCTTGTGGACTTGTCGCGATTGATTGATGTCACCAACAAATGTTTGGAATGGAAGGCCTCGGCTGCGCTAGTCGATAAGATCACGTGTAACGATAACGAACCTCCGGTTGTTCGAAAAGAGACAGTTCGTTATAGTTTTTCCAAACTGGTTTAGATCGAAGGCTACCTTTCTAGACTTTGCTTTGTGGAGATCTAGTAGCAGTGTGTAGGTCATGCCTAAAAATGAATATGCTGACATATCCCCCCGAGGTCCGTTCCATTGAAATTCCTCCTTCAGAAAAGGGTTTCTGTGACCATTCAGATGCTGACAACACTTAAGCGCCACATCTGAGTGGCTGGCAGCCGGCTACACGGTGGGACGCTCTAACTGGCTCTGGTTCCTAAGAGAGGTGCTGGCACCTGGGGCTTCAAATGCAATCTTAATTCCGTATGTAGGATTCGTGGGGCGGGAAAGAATCGAGCAAGAACAGTCAAGCTGTGTGCTCCGACTTGCATATGTTGATTGCACCATCGAGAGGAACTGCACAAGGCCTGGATGTTATGCAAATGATCTTCGAACAGAGACCTTGCGCCACCTCGTCGTTTCGCGTATTCAACTCAAAGACTTCGACGGCCCAACCACAGCGTGGCATCTCTTGGCTGGAGCTCCGGAACGCAGCGGAAACATAGTAGGGATGGGCAACCGATTCGATTTTTGCGAGATTTGAACACATTGCTCTTCTCGTGATCATTGCGCTCATTTCCTCCAAAGCTTTCCTCAATCTTCCAGCTGGGTGATGCCTTGACCGAGTTTAGATCGTCCATCAATTGTCCAGCATCGTGGGACGGCCGACTCGGCAGGCGCGGGCTGGATTGGCTCCTAGCTGACATCATGCAGCCGCCCGGCGCAGGGCATAAACACCAATATGACGCCCTAAAAGAAAGTCTGTTTCTACCTTATATGCCTAAAGCCTCGTCCTCTCTGTACTTCTCCTGTCCCCTCCGCTTCTCTCCTCCTCCAACATGGCGGACCTATCGCGCATCGAGACTTTCCAATACCCCGCCGCACATTTTGGCCATTTGACAGACAGCCAACAAGAACAGCTTGACGCGTTTCGGGAACTATGTTTACAAGAGGGTTACTATACCCCGGCTGCGGCGGATGGGGCAACGGAACCTAGCCACGATGACGAAACCCTTCTGTACGACTCCGAACATTTCGGTACATACATCTTGAGAGGGTGGGGCACTGACATTCTGCAGGCGCTTTCTTCGCGCACGACGCTTTATCCCCCAGGAAGCTTTCAAGCAGTTCAAGGACACTGAAGACTGGCGCAAGGAGCATGGGATCGATGACTTGTTCCATACGATCGAAGTAGAAGAGTTCGAGCAGACAAGACAGCTGGTATGAGAGCCTTGCGCAGCTTTGCGCGTCTTCATTTTGCAACGCTGATAGCTGTGACATAGTACCCCCAATGGCTCGGTCGCCGCGACAAGCGCGGTATTCCTCTGTACCTCTTCGAAGTCGCACCCCTCAATTCTAAGAATATTTCTTCCTACGAGAAGAAGCTCGCTGCCTCTAAGACGTTGTCGCCAAAAGTAGCCACCAAGAACCTTCGACTGTTTGCGCTGTACGAGTCCTTGACACGATTTGTTCAACCGTTGTGCTCTGCCATAGATCGAAAGCACCCCGAGACCCCTATTTCTCAGAGCAACAACATTGTGGATATCAGCGGTGTAGGGCTGAAGCAGTTCTGGAATCTGAAAAACCACATGCAAGATGCTTCAGTTTTGGCAACGGCGCATTACCCAGAGACGTTGGACAGAATATTTGTAGGCTCCTTCACCTTGCATGAAACAGTAGCTGATATCTATAGATCATCGGCGCACCTGCCTTCTTCCCTACGGTCTGGGGCTGGGTTAAACGTTGGTTCGATCCCATCACCGTTTCCAAGATCTTCATCCTGTCCAAAGACATGGTTATCCCCACTTTGACCGAATATATGGACATAGACTGCATTCCCAAGAAATATGGAGGAACCCTCGATTTCGAATGGACAAACATGCCGAATCTTGAACCTTCCATTGAATCCGCCATCACCTGGGTGAACCCATCGACACAAAACGGCAAGAACACCATCCCCACCGGCCCCATCCGATGGGAAAAAGACGAGACTGGTGCCATGAAAGCATTCGCCGTCGGGCAAGAGAATGGCGTCCCCCGCCACACCCACATCTTCACCATCGCCAACCCCGTGAACGCCAAAATCCAAACGAATACTCATATCCCCAACACTCCCATCGACGAAGCCGAACTCCGCCTCACAACCGTCGGAACCTCAACTCAACCCAAGGACACCGATATCCCCGTAAATGCGGACGATACTACTCCTTCATCCACAGAAACCCCGACTCCCTCCGCAACCCCTGCACCGGAATCGCAAACGTCGGATCTTCCTATTCGCCAGGGCACATCTGACACTCGATTCGAACAGCAGGAGCCCACTCACGCCGCTGGCCAGCTCTCTGACGGGACCCCACACGCCGCCGTCAACGATCACGGCCACGGTGACAAGACCGTGACAATGGAGCCCGGAACCGTAGGCCAAGCACCTAAAGATGTATCTATCAAACCCGAAGACCCTCCCGCGCTAAGCTACATTCAGCAGGCGAAACAAGCAGCGGCATCGGCAGCTTCAGCAGTGACGTCGACAGTGGGATCTGTAGTTGGGACTGGTGCGAGCAAGACGGAGGAGAAGGTCGGAGAGAAAGTGCCAGAGAAGACGGCTGAGCAGAAGGAGATTGATCGGAAGATTGATCAGAAGGATGGTGCGGCCGTGGAAGGGTTTCTGAGGGAGAAGACGGCTAGTACGGCGAAGCCATGAATGAAGAGCTACAAAGAGGAGATGGTGTAAGGTTGATAGAAGGAATGTGATAATCGGGTGGCACGCAGATAAAGGTTCACTTTCTCACGCCCATGAAGCATAGATATCGCACACAGAGTAAATCTAATGATCATAAACAGTTTCTTCCATTCCAGGGTATCATGTTCGGCCAGCTAATCTGGGCTTTTCTTCTGTCTTACATACAGCAAGGACACATCGTCCAGGGAGAGAAATTCTTCCCGCCCCCTACTTCTTCGGCATGAAACGGGCCAAATTCTCCTCCAGGTAGCCATTGGCGGCCAACCTCTCCAACCACACCTTGATGGCTGGACCGTAGTCCCAACGGCGCTCGGTGGCCTTCATGTTCTCGGCCGACTCCACCTCCATCTGCTCCAAGATGTCACTCTGGAGCATCCTCTGTTCCGCGGAGAGGACTTCTCGGCGGGCAAGCAGACCAGCCTCGTCCTGGCCCTCGATCACCCTCTTGGTGTCGACAGGGACGCAGGTGGCGTCGATTTGCTTGCCCTCAACACCGAGGGATTGGAGGATGTTAGGGGAGCAGGGCGCGCTGTCCTCCACCGAGGTTTGGGTCCTCCAGTCCGGCGACAAAGAACCCAGGCAGGATTCTACGAGTTGGTAGGTAACCCAACTCTCGCTCATCTCCTGACGGAGACGAGCAACGGGAGACTTGCACAGCGCAAGCACCGTGTAGTCGCCGTCGCCGGCGGAGGTCATGACCTCGGTGATTTTGCTCGCTGCGATCTGGAGCCAGTCTTGCTCCGGAGCCGCATTGAGGTCCCCGATGGCCGTAGGGTTACAGTCGTAACCGTCCAGCTTCCAGACCTCACCATCGACAGGGAGGAACGCGACGAAGTGATGGGCATTGTCTTCAATGCTGGAGTCTGAGCCTTGCGAGTTACGCCGACCCTTCACGTTCTTCTGGGCTTTGAGCGCCAGATTGGTGTCCGATTCGAGCATGTCCATTTTTTTGGCGAAGGAATTGTGAATGCGCTTGACAAACTTGAAGCTTGCCAACGCTTCGCCACGGTGGAACGGCTTCAAATCTGCCGTGAACTTTTTGAATTCGTTTAGGTTCTCACCAATGTTGACATTGGGAGCGTTCATGAGAATGTTGATCATTGCTAGTGTGGCACAACTGTTCTGGGCAGGAAGCTGATTGGCAAACCAAACGTTCTCGGGGCATTTGTCTTCCTGGTCGGCTTCGGGGCCTTCACGGTATCGATAAAGGAGGATCAAGCCATAGATCGGCTGAGGCAGGGTGAAGTTAAGGGTATCGGGATTAAGACCGAAAACCTCTCGGACGACAACACCATTGACGCCCATCTCTCGAACCATGACGGAAAAGTAGTCGGGATCGGACTCGATGTCGCAGAAGCCTTGCCAGTTCTCTTTGTCAATGGCGTTGGCGGGTTCCTGGGGCGGGCTTGGAAAGCGCTTCTCTTTGGTTGGACCATCTCGCTCTGGGGTACCTGAAGCGGACTTGGATTTCTTGTTCGATGTATCCTCAGGTAACTCGTCGGGGTAAGCTCGCTTCTTTGGACTGGTATTGGAAACATCGGGAAAATCTGGAACACTGGAACCATTGGTATCCAGCTCGTTCGGGCTCAGTTCGGCGACGGCTTTGGCTTTGGCTTTGGCTTTGCCGTTGGCATTGGCGACAGGCTTAGACTTGCGAGCAGATGATGAAGCAGCTTTCTTGACCATGATGAATTCTTCTGAATGTTTGATGAAGGAAGAATCAACCGTTCGCGGTCAAACTGAGCTGAGAAATAAAGGCTTGTGTGTGATATGGAGTGGAAAAATTCAAGTTTGCAGGTTTAAAGGATCCGCCTGGAGTTTGTTGTGAGGAGGTAGCATCGCGAACAGAGTACCAGTTTATATAGATCCAGGCTAACGCTCGCGATGTTATTGTCGTTATTGTGAGCACAGTGAAGTTATTGTGTCTCAAGCAACAATAGGAAGCGTCTTCTCTCAAAAATTTCAGTACCCTATTGACCGAGCGAGGGAACAATAGCGGGGTGAGGAAAGGGTGGTAGTGAAGCCCATGCACAGACCACTGTCGCCAAGGCTGGACCCAGGTATGACCTCGCGATTCACGCCCGTGCCCGAGCGACGCGACTGAGATTTGTTTAACGGGTGGAAAACAGCATAATACTCTCACCATTCCCGCACCCCCAGCACTCGCCACCTTCACTCGCACAGTAGTCATTCCTTCGTCTCAGCCGAACACAATCGATGAACAAATCCAGAACTATTCAACCCTGCCACCGGGCACAATGAACGGAACCCCCATACGACGCGGACCGGGTGGGTTCCCTACTACTCCTCAGCAGGGAGGGAAATCTATAGACGCAAGCAGTCCTAACGCCCCTACGCCAAGTCGTCCCAATGTGCAGACGACGTTACCAGATGCTCCCAAATCAACAGAGCAGGCCAAGACGGGCCCATGGATTCCAAGAGACGTCCTGGACGATGCACAACAACGGTTCTACATTTTTGCAATCTACATTGCGCTTTGGGCATGGCGGTCGTATGATTTCTACACACTTGCGGTCGACCAAGAGGAATCTCTGGCATCGTGCCTGAAATGGTGTTTTCTTGATATGTTATTCATGTTCGGGGTGCCGTTGCTCGAGATTCAATGGCTAGAGTGGAGTAATGCGACCGCGTTCTTACTTTTTGCCCTGCATGCTGGAATAGATGTCATGTTGATGTTCCGTATTGGGGTACGTTCTCTGCTCTAGTTGGTCTCTGGATGATACTAACAAGCGTAGTTGCCCATACAAACATGGCTATTATCAGTACTAGCTTTTATGTGGGACAAAGAAAGTGCAATCGGCGAGCGACATGTCAAGCCGGGAACCATTCTTCAAAATGCGTCGTTGATTCTAGGAAAACAGATTGTTAACATCTTGCCGGAAGGGTAGGTTTCGAACGCTTCAATCGCTCGTACTATGCTAATAACCTTAGATCTGCTATCCTGAATCCGAACAGAGACTCGTTTTGTCTGAACTCCACCGTGACGCACCTCGAAATACCCATTCTCATCAACCAAACGGACCCTGTCGAAATCGAGCTTTTGCGTATTGATATTGGAACCAATAACAACGAGAGCATCATCATCAAGAAAGGAGAACTCAAAGGACTGTTAAAGAGAGCGAGGAAAGGCATAAGAAATTCCGATCCAGCCGATCCAGTCACATTACGGTATACAGTCAAGAAGACTGGCGTTTACCTCCTAAAGAGAGTTTTAGATCAGTCGAAACTCGAAGTTCGACCACGGCTATCGAATGCGGTCATTGCAACTTGTCCACAGGCTCGGGTAGTCCCCACGGGTAACGACCGTTGCCGTAACGATGTTTCCAACGTGGAATTGGAAGTAGAAGGGATACCTCCACTTACCATCAAATATCGTTTAACTGTTAATGGACAATCTCGAGGAGCATCTGAATTCCAAAGTCTTCAACCAGAGGAATACACATCGCCATTATCTAAGCAATCATCTCAGGCCTTGATTCTCAGCAATCGGGAAGATGTATCATGGGCAAAGCCTCAAAAAGTGGTTGTAGGATTGAAAGAAACCCTTACTACGAGCGGTGTCTGGAAGTATGCAGTTGAGGAAGTACAAGATGGACTAGGCAATTTTGTCAGCTATACCGCATTGGATGAGGATGACCAGCCCCGTTACAAGCACCCTGGTATCCAACAATCTTTCATTGTTCACGAACGGCCATCCGTTATTCTCGATGGCTGCAATCACCAAGTCCCACTGCAAATCGCAAAGGGTACCGTAGGAAAGCTTCCGCTTAAATATGGATCGACTGGGGCTGACAGGAGTGCTATAAATTCTCAACATATTGTTGAGTATCTTTTCACGCCTGAGGCGGATCTACTGTCCAGTGGTGATCACGCCCCAAGCGCTGACCTTAAGAAACAGACCATGAGGACCATTCGAGAACAACCTTTGATTTCGGGGGCTGGTCTCTATACCGTCAAATCGATTGCAACTGATTTTTGCGCTGGTGAAGTGCTCGAGCCTGCCTCTTGCTTGCTTCGAAATCCTCCCGAGCCTGAGCTTTCGCTAGAGAGCGAGCACATCGTTGATAAATGTGCAGGTAATCCAATCGGAATGCGCGTCAGTCTCGACCTCACCGGAACTCCACCATTCACCATCAAATATACCGAGCAGCGGAATCGTGAGAGAGCCCAGCACAAGACCATTAAGATTGATTCACTTCGACGGACCTTTGACCTGACCCCGGACGATGCTGGACAGTACACTTATGTATTTGAGTCGATCAAAGATTGGGTCTATCCCGAACGTCCTCTGGAAAACAAGAAGCTTTCCCAGAATGTGAAACCCTCGGCTTCTGCTCACTTCACCGATGCTTATGATACCAAACATGCTTGCATCGATGGCAAGGTTGATTACAATGTCCGCCTCTGGGGTGAAGGCCCTTGGACTCTGGATTATGAGCTCATTCACAATGGCAAGCGGGAAAAGAAATCTGTTGCTATCGAAGATCAGCAGTATACGATCAGTACACCAGAGCTCAAATCTGGTGGCGAATATACGATCTCTTTGACAAGTGTCACAGACAAAATGAACTGCAAAGAATATCTCAAAGAAGAAGCCAAGGTTAACGTTCGACATGAGCGCCCCAAGGCTTACTTTGGACTCATTGAAGGCAAGCAAGATGTGATGGCTTTGGAGGGCAAGAAAGTTAATATTCCGCTCCGCCTCACCGGCACCGGTCCTTGGAAGCTAGAGTATGAAAACATTGAGACCAAGGAAGTTACGAAAACGACCGTTCGGAACGCCAATGACCAACTCGAGACCAACAGCCAAGGCACATACCACCTCCTATCCGTAGATGACTCAGTTTGCCCTGGATTCGTCGATGAGAAGGCAAGCCGATTTTCTGTTTCCTGGATACCACGTCCCACGATCAGTATTCCAGAGTCAGCATCGATGATCTTACATGGCAATACATATGTCAAAGAGGCCGTCTGTGAGGGCGAGGAAGATTCATTCGACGTGCAATTCAGTGGCAATGCACCGTACGATGTCGAATACGAACAGCTCTTCAAGGATAAAACAAACGGAAAGACTGCTGCGCTCAGTAAGAAGGATCTCCGCGCACCAGGAGCAACAACGTCTATTCGTGCAGACACGTCTCATGCCGGTGTTTATGAATACAGGTTCAAGCACCTTGCTGACAGCAAATACGATCATTCTTCAAAACACTTCACGCCTGCTGTAGTCCAACAAACAGTGTACTCGCTGCCCAACGCCCGTTTTGACAAGCCAGGTAAAGTGTATAGTTTCTGCACCCGCGAGGCGGAAGGCGAGGAAGTTATTCCGATGACATTCGAGGGGGTACCGCCATTCTATCTCGAAATTGAGATCAAGCACCAAGGCACGCCGAAACCTGAACTCAGTGTACACAAGAACATCCCGTCAAATAAATACGACATCCGTATCGAGCACCGCAAACTCCACTTGGGCCACTCGTCTGTCACCATCCGCAAAGTTCGCGACTCTCGTGGCTGCAGCCGCAAACCTGCTCAGAGTAGTCCTCGCGTTCAACTCAGCGTACACGACGCACCAACCGCTACCCCTCTTGAAGACCGAACCGACTTCTGTGTCGGCGAGCGCCTCTCTTTCGCCCTCGGCGGCCAAGTCCCTTTCACGGTCTACTACACGTTTGAAAAGCAGGAACGCAAAGCCTCCAACGCCGGCACCACATTCCGCCGTCTCGCCGAGCTCCCAGGAACCTTCACCATCACTGGCCTCCGTGACTCCGCCTCCGAATGTCTCGCCTCCTTAGATCTCACCAAACACATCCACCCGATTCCCTCAGTCCGTCTCTCGGGCGGTCAAGTCTCGAGTGTCGATATCCACGAAGGGGGAGTTTCCGATCTCGAATTCCAATTCTGGGGCACACCTCCCTTTGAATTCACATATACACGGAGTACCAACGCGGTCCGAGGCAAGAAGAGCAAGGTGCTCGAGATCCGGACCGAGGTCAGCCACGAGCATCAGATGAAGATCCCTGTGCAGGATGAGGGGACGTACGAGGTGGTCAGTATTAAGGATCGGTGGTGTAGTTTTGCGCGGCCCGGGGAAGGGACGGGGGATAGAGGGAAGGGGCAGAAGTTGCTGCAGTACTAAGATGAGAGAGTAGTAGCGTGGCATGAATGTGGTACTTGGGAAAAGATGGTTGTGCATTTCTTGGCGTTTTTCTCTGTGTGTGTGCTTGGGTTTTCTTTTTTGGAGGGGGGCAGGAAGGAAGGTATGACGAAGACAGTGAGAAGTGGATTGGAACTGAGTTTAGGGGGAAGGGAAATAGAGCAGAGAAATACCTTGTCTTTCCTGGAAAATATTTTTCTGTTCCGTTGGTTGCTGGGCGTGTCTGAGAGCAAAGTTTTAGCGTTTTGAGTTAATATGTAGGAAACACTGGAACTAGGAATATGGAAAGAAATACCCCATTATCATTCATTTGTCCATTAATTCGCTGTTTCCACATGTTTTTGGTTTGTGGGGTCTAGTTGGTTGGGAGAGTGATTGTGTAAAAGGATTGCGGTAGAGGGCGGAAGATAAGGTCCATCGAGGGTTCAGATTATTTGTTCTTGGCTGCGTCGAGGATGCAGTGATAATTGTTGATTACCAGCAATGAGTGTAAGAAGTAATATCACACTCAACTGCACATGAAATGTATAACTTTCATATTCATCTCCACATCTAGAGACTCCGTCTCTTCCAACGAACATCTCAAATCCCACAATAACTCTTCACTAATCCACAATCCAAATTTATCACTCCATCAATCAAAAAAAATCAAAAAAATACACAATTCCCAGTCTTATCCTCACTCCTCACCCCGCCCACTCCGCCTCGTCAACCGCCTATGAATCTCCGCCCTAACCGTTGGTGGTCTCTCGTCCGTGCCGCTCATAACGGAATCCCCATCTCTCATTCGTGCGAGTGGGGGTGGCAGATCGGGTGTCTGGAGTTCCAGTTCAGTGTCCATTGGCATCCGCAAAGGTGTACTATTGCTAGCTGCTAAGAAGGGTGAGGGTGGGAGATCTTCGAAGCTGGATAGTTGATTATGGTGGGGGTGGTGATGTGGAGTTGGCGTTGAGAGACTGTCACTCATGAGGGCGGGATCGACTGGGAGATAGCCGGAATAAAAGCCGTGGTGATGCTGAGTCTGCTGATGGTGTTGATGTTCGTGGTGTTGCTGATGGGCTTGGTTTTGTGCAGCTTCCAGTTGTAGTTGTGTACTTGGGGATTCTTCACGCTGTTGGACTTGGAAAACGTTGGACGCTTGCGTCGGATCGGGAGGAGGTGGCGGTGGTACTGGGGCCTGTGATGTACCGCCGGGTGGTGTAGTGTTGTTTAGAGCACGGTGAGCGCGGGAGTTGTAGAGATTCTTGTTCATTTCAGAGCATTCTGGGCAGTTGCGGATAACTTGGCTGACGGTTTCCTTGATACGTACCCAATGGTATTGCTCAGCAATGGTGGCAGTGGTTTTGTTTATGCCACCGTGGGACTTGTGATGAACGACTCGTGCTATTTCGTATTGCTGTTGTGGGTCCGATACCACCTCTTTTCCTTTCAGAACCAACTTCTCCGCGCGGTCTCCAGTGGCGGGCACCAGTTTGTAATGAGTAGCTGCACTACGCAAACGGCTCTTCTCGGCTCTATCGGCTCCGTTTGGGTATTTACCGTGCTTGAGGTAAAAGCGAATCTTGTCAAATCGTTCTTCAGAAACATATTCATCGTCTTGGCCTAGATCTCGTCCATAAATGATAGCATCGACCAGTTGATCCGGGTATGATTTGAGATTACCGCAGCCCTTTACGCGGCCAATTCTCTTGAAGCCAAGAGAGTCCCAAATCCGACAAGACGCAACGTTGGTCTCGTACACCAGGTTGAAAACGGAGTATGAGTAGCCCTGGATAAGATTAGTTAATTGGATCTGTGACAGAAATCTGTACCAACCAGCTTTGGCGCCCACTCTAGATATGTCTCACCCATCAAGCGACCTACACCTCGATTCCGCGCACCATCTGTAACCAAGAATCCCCCATTGCAGACATGACTTGACCGTCCTGGGTAATTCGGCTTGATGTAGAAGCTACCTAGGCACTCTCGTTCCCAATCCCGACCCGCCGAAGCCATGAGATGTACCTCGTTTATGTCGACCACATCTCCTAACAACATGACGGCGCCAAATACGCCAAACCAGTATGGACCAAATAAATCCAAAGACAAGGGCTCCACCATGGGATAAGTATCACCCTTCTCTATCTCCCGGCTGAGCTGGTCGTTCAGGTATGCAAGTAAGGTGAGAGGGACTTCGGATGGTGAAGAAAACGGAATAATGGTTGCAATGGTAACGCGGTCACGCAACGTCACTTGTCGCGGTATGATTTCAAGAGGAAGTTCCTGGTCGTTAGTTGTCCCGAACGGAATACCGCTAGAGCCGCGCCATAAGACGGGCGCGGTCGGGTCTTCCAGCATCGCCGGCATGGTGAAAGAGGACTTGCGCAGTCAATAACGATGAGTAGTGTTAATACCTACAATGTGCCGCCATTAGCTAGGTAGGCAAAGGTAACTCCATAATTGAGCCACTGCGGGGATTCAAGTAACAATTAGGCCATGGCCTCTGTCCTGTGAAAGGGCAGCGACGGTGCGAGCACCCGGCCACCTCGTTGTCCAAATTTGTGCATTCCATCTCGCAGGCATTGCGAGGATGTAAGAGGAGGCGTGGAAGAACTCACTTGTGGTGGGAGCTACACGATAGGCACCAGGGCGTGGTTCTGATACTGGTGGGTATGATGGAGAATGGGGGCCTGTGCTAGGATTTTCAGCCTCGGCTGGGCGTGGTCAGCTATGACTAAGCGAACACACTCTTATCACGGGCTGCCCCCCTTAGAGGAATGGAAAATGATTAACTCTTGAGAGGGACAACTCTTTCTTTATTCTCAGATGTACGGTCAGATAGATCTCAATTGTCTTGCATGATGAGAATCTTGTGATTGTTCAAATGATAATACAATAAGCAATGGATCACAGTATTTACTGTATCTTATACGAGCCTGGTGTGACAGAAGCTTGCAAGCAGTATATATGTAAGCAAACACTCATATCAAACCAGTACAAAGAAGTGAGGTTCACCTCCATTGTTGCGCTTTCCCCGTGCTGATGCGGATGTAGCAATTACAATCGTTCCAAACCAAGCGATTGGTCCTTCACCCACGGGATGTCTTTCCCCCGTCGCCTTTGAGTTCCATTATTGCTTCCATTATAGGGATTGAAGTGCAATGGATACATTACTATAGAGACCGCAACGCATGGGCTGTTACAGATGACAAACTCCGAGTGAGAATCTGAGGGAATTTGTGAAGAATATTGCACGGGATCCGAGGGAGCATCCAAATGTCTGTACATCGAGTAAGAGAGATAGACAATAGAACAAGGTAAGGTGCACACTCCCCCTTGACTTAGGCGAGACGAATAATGAGCAGATACTTTCCTTCTCCAATTGAAACTCCTACCATGTCAAAGAAAAAAAAATTGGTCGCCTGAAAGATATGCCGAGGAGGTTGCCCTTGGTTGGTCGTAATGTGCGACGCGTTTCGTGCGAAACCGATTCGCGGCTATTCTCTAGCTCCAACGGTTCAACGAATATCAAACGTGCAGTGCGTGTAGGAAAAATTTAGATCGACTGAATCAAGTCAATTCTTAGCTGAAAGTAGTTCCGCGTCAATAAAAGACTAGGAGAAGCACTGCTGCAGCGCAGTGCGTGAACGTTCTGAAACAGTGTTTTCGTGAGACGCCCAAAGAAAATGCGTGTTACCTCCTGTCGTCGTCGGAACGGCGGCCGCGCCATGGTTAGTGGGCACCTGGTAGGCACCTGGTACTCTGTATGAGAGCGTGACACGAGTTCATGGGCACGCTATGAGCAAGACCCAGCAAGTGGGTGGTTGCATGATGGTAGTACGAGCTGTGTGAAGTGCTCTGTCGCCGTTGGTCACACGGAAAACGTACCCCCCAGCCTGGCTCGCTTGATGTCCGACACCACGGATGACGCTGCAGCTGCATATGCGCCATGTGACTCTGGCCATGTACCTGCAGCTTACTTGCTTGCAGCCTTTCTCGAAGCTGATTTCAGGTACGTACCGTCTGAAAACCCTCAAGGTATATCAGAAGCAGTTATGCTATGGAACGGTCTCAGGCGTGATTCCCGAGATTCTGGAAAAGCATGGTTTGCGCCATCATTTCATGTTTGGAATTGCAGGGTCGAGACCAAAGAAGAAAAGCCCGAGCTGGATTTGATATTTGCTTTGCTTGGTCGAAGACGGCAAGTGTAAGAGGTCGACGAAGTAGTTCAAAGTGAGTTCGAAGTCCATGCGCTCGGCTCAGCTCTAAGCGGAACGCCATGTCAATCAACAACAAAATAAAGGGCTATATGTACATGCGCCCATGCTATAAGACGTGTCTATACAAGCACCACGTGCCACAGGCTTGCAATGCATTAAAGAAATGGTCGTAAAGGGTCCGTTAGTGGTTCACTATTGCTTTCGGATAGAGTCAGGCGAGCACGCCTCCGCAGCAGGGAGTAGGCGTGTGTAACTCTCTTCGCCAACAAGAGTCGCCTCTCTGTGTTGCAAGAAGGTACGTATGCGCTCCTCACGGTCGCCGGTAGCCATTGTCGCACGTTTCGATTTCATGTACTCATTACTGGCTTCGGTATGCACCTTGTCTCGATGCTCAATGATTGTGGCGGAGAACATGTTCGCGCGAGTGCCCTGCATGATGGCGCCCAGGCTCACCAATGCGAAGACCAAAGAAACAAAGCCAAAATTGGACATGTAAGCCGCTCGCGTGTGCTGCTCACGACCGTATTCTCTGTCATACCAGCGCTCCCAGTCTTCCCAGGTGGCATTATTCATGGGATCATGGCCAGAAGGCCATGTTCTTTGTCGCGATGGGTCGCCGTAGGTTCCGTGGGCGGGCATGGCATGCTGGTGTCCCGCCCATCCTGAGCCCCATAGGTCGTATGCCCTCCGTTTGGAGTGATCTGAAAGGATCTCATGGGCGGCAACGAGCAGTCGATAGCGCTCTAAGCGGACTGACGGAGGTATGTGGGCCACGGCATATGAGGCATTACATCGGTCGGGGTGGTACAGCTTTGCTAGAGCGTAGAATCGGTGTTTCGTATATGGGTCGCCCTTCCGAAGAGAGAGGATTTGATAAGGAGACGGGGCCGTGTGGGGATGTACCGGGTCGGGCCAAGAGAGGTCATGCTCTTCGCAATGCGATTGCCTGTGTGGAGGAGAGGACGAGGACGAGGACGAGGACGAGTCCGGGGCGGCATGCTGGGCGTAGGTGCGAAGAGTAGACGGACGGCATGACGTACAGGCATAGCTGGACTGCGGGTGGGTATAGGTGCGAGAGGGGAAACAACTATAGGATGGATAGGATGACAAAAGCACGGTCGACTTTCTGGACAGCATTGCCGGAGGAGCGAGTGGGTGTGGTTGTCAGTGTCAGCGCGTAGTGGTTGTGCCCGGGCCTGGGGAGACGGAAGGGGGCATGTCTCTCGCACAGGCGTATGTCAGATACCAGAACGAAAGGGGAGAGAGGGAAAATGCACCGTACAATACAAAGATACGGGTGGTTAGGGGAGATAATTAGTTGGGACGAGAGGGTAGAGTCAGAGATGGTGGAGGATGAGGCACGAGGAGTGAGGAGGAGACTGGAATTGAGTGATGATGCGCACAGCCGAGCACAGACACCTTTTCGGCGGGGTGGCTTCCGCACGGACCTTGGCCTGCTTGTCGTTCACGCTCGCCTATCTAATCATGGCGCTAGTCCCTTTCCGGAACCCAGCCCCAAATAGAGTTGCTTGCTAGCAGTCGTCTCAATCCACACCAATCCATCCAATACATCTCATCCTCGATTCCGCCCCTCTCCCCTACTCATTCACCCTGTCTAGGCACTGCTGCTGTGTGCCCTCCGCCCTATCGATGCCTGTGCACTGTGTGCCTTGCATCTGTTTGTCCTAGTCCCAATCCTGACAGCAACAGTGCGAACCGTTCGCACTCAACGCGCTCGTCGTTCCAACTCTGCAGCCATGCGCGGCCGCAGCGGGGCCCAGTTCCGCCTCCAGTTTTTTTTTCCTCCAGACTCCATATTACAAAAACGCCTCCCGTTTGGGCCTCCAGTGCCATCCAGAGCCCTCTCAATCTCTTGGGCGGGACGAAAGGTGGGGGCTCTCGTACAATGCAGCCCGTTCTCCAACCCGTTCATACACCCTCTGTTTGATCTCCTCACCAGGGGGACCTAGCCTTCGCTTCCGCTTTCCACACCATACCACACCATACCACCACACCACACCACGCAGGGTGCGCTATAGTCTACTTTCCCGCATGATATTGCAGGCGCCTCAAGCGGCGCCATCACAATAGTCATTCCTTACCGTGGGTCTTTTGGGTTTGCACCTCGTCCTGTCTCTCTATAAGGTTGCCGCCTCTCCGCTGTTTCCCCCCCTTCTGGCGCTTCAACAATCGACTTTGCAATTGCTGCTTTCTTCTACTTTCCTTCACTTTCGTTCATCTTGCTGCTTTCTTAGCGCTCCGTGCTTTCAGCCTGCCTCTCATGTTGGCCATGGATCGTATACAAGACTACGACATGCGGGACCTGGAGCTTGAATTCGCAAACTCAATCCGTCAGCGAAGAAATTCCGAAGGAGATCCTTTGGAAGGCCTCTTCACCCTCACCCGTCGCATGGAGGTCGAGGAGGATGATCAGCTGGATGTTGATATTACCATTTTGGATTTCTTGGCATACAAAGCATCCGAAGTCGTTTTTGAGTGGCGCTCCAGCTCTCACCCCCATGAGTCCGACCTCCCAACCGCTCTAGTGGCCATGACTGCAGGTATGAGCCACCCCAAACCGCCACATCGACCCACAACCCTATTATTACCAGAGTTTCCTGAATGTAGCAAATGATCGATCCCATGCTGACCTATATCGTTGTTAAGAATGGAGAACCATCCTCAAACACAAGTACGACGGGCGACGTCTCAATGACCAAACAGCTTTTCGCTCCAGACTGCTGCAGTTCCTCCTCCTGTTCACCCACCGCTTGAACCACGAGGAGACCTGGACAAACGAAGAATCATTAAACGAAATCCGTGCGCAAAACAAAGCACGAGGCCTCTACTGGGAGCACTGCACCGATCATTCGCCCGCTCTGCGAAACCCCTTTGATACAGCAAAGAACTTCCCACTCTCGGACGGTGCTCTTGCCGCCAATCGCCAGGAACTTGCCTCTGCTCTCGACATGCCCTCTGACAAGCGAAGGTGGGTGACCGATGTCGAGGGTACGCCCTCGTTGCATTGTCTACTACCCCTCTTCGTCGAACTCACGGCCGCGCGAGTCAGCCTCAGTGACGGGTGGGCACCGACAGAGGAGTGGCTGCATCTGGCCGGCCAATTTATGCTGCACGCTGTAATCGAAGAGTACCTCCGCAATGGCGCCTTCGGCCCTGAATCGTTCAACACCATCTTTGCCTTTGGCTGTCCCGGCACCGAGCCCCGGCCGGATGAGGGCTCCGACGTAGAAGCAATGCGTTCCCTATTTTGCGATGACGACAATCCTCATAAGCAAATCCACGGATGGTCCAGGCTGAGACGACAGTACATCAACGAGGTAAGTTCTAAGATTCGCCTTGGATCCCCAAATCTTTTCCATGTGTCCCTGACATTTCCCTAGCTTCTGCCTCAACCTGGCTCGTCAATATCCTCCCTACAAGCGATCCGACAGGCCCAAGAGAAATTCCCATACCCACGATTCGAATCCCAGGTACTTGACTATTTGCGCTATCTACACGCAGGCCTGGTCAAGCCCGATCTAGTCCAAGTCGAGGAGGGCCGCATCACCATTCATGGTACTGAGCTCCCCGAAGGCGACTCAAGGGAGATGATCCGCAGGATGGGATTATGAGTCTTTTGCGCGAATTCCTTATCAATTTCCCTCAAGCCCTCGTCGCGAGTTTGCAAGCTGCGAGCTCTAGCGGGGCGAAATGATTATGAACGGTCTACGGATTCGGTTTTAGAGAACTTGAGGCTCGCCTAGCCTCTGCCCTGACCCTAGCTCTTGGGTTCATTTCCTAGTGGACGCAGCAACGCACGGAAGCGGGAAGGCTGCATATCATTTCCAAACAGATCCTTTCCGCTTCGGGCTATTCACTACTTTCCTTTCAATTTCTTTCTTGCCAGGCCTACGTATCGGGCTGCTACTTTCGGTTCATCTTTCTGTTCATCGTTTGCTGAGTGCTGGGCATCGTCTTGCCTCCACTTTTTTTCACCGCCAATACAGCTTTTATTGAAAGATTTCGCTTTTGGGACTTTGTTTTTTTTTCGGGTTGCTTGTATGACTAGTTTAGTTGCTTTTTTTTCTGTACCATATACCCACGTACGACCTTCATTCAAAATATCGATTCAGAGTTCGGGTTCCTTGTCAGAAAAGATGAAGATCTACTTTGCCTTTGCCTTTTTTCCCACCTTTGCTTTTGCTCACATACACAACGTACTCTCGTACCGTATTCTGCACTGTTGCACATTTGGTTTTGCACGAGTAACATGGCGTGGTTTGGCGGGATCGCCGTCAGGGTCGGGGCCTGTGGTGTGACGGGCGGGTAACGACCGTGCTCTTGCTGAGCGTGCCGGCCTGGCGGCGCTACCACTCCGACGTTTTGGTATGACACCTCCGCTTTCACGACTTGGGCGGTCCGAATACTTGAGACCGATTTCCCTATCCATGATGGACGGCGGAAGGGACTCCGATATTGAGGTAGCTCCTTGCTGTTAGTTGTACCGTATCATTTTCCATGGAGAGATCTTGACTACTCAGGGTCTTGTTGAATGGGGGTTGCGTGCCGTGGACAGGTTACACCATGGTTTAGCGGTGCCTTGATGCTGGCCAGGAATTTAAGAGGACCCGAAGGATTACTTCCGACTACTTAGGTACCTCGTCTGGTTCCGGACAGTTCCATCGCCTGCTTCCCGCAGCATCCGGAAATAGTAAATCTGTTCACGAGCATCGACGTGGTCGCAAAGTCGTAGTTCGTACAGACAATATTGCGAAACGAGTCAGAACATAACACCTAATACGATCTTCTCCATAGCAGGAAGATAAATAGGTTATAACCCTGTAAACAGGCATACGCACGCGGCCTGATATATACAAACTGAACAGATCAGATCCAAGAATTTGGTCACATGTGTTCCCATCACATCCAGTCATCCTGTGTGCACATAATAGGAACGATTATCGGTTGGGGGATGATGACAGGGGTCGTAGAAACTGGGGTTTGGAGGAGAAGTACAATATTTATGCCACCTATCATATACGCCGAAGACCTACGAGGCACAAAGCCAATATTGTTAGTGCATTCCTTCTTAATGCAAAGTCGGGATGCATTTAGTCATGAACTTGTAGGAACTATAGATTATGGGATTGCGAGGGCGTAGATGTGAATCGAAGCTTGGAATTAGGACATGATCTGCGGAGAAACTTGATCATGGCTGACACTACATTTCCTCCACACAGCGCATGGTATCGTAATACCGAAAGCATAGTGCCAGGCGTGGAAGGATAAACAAGGAATATTGTATATGTTGTGAGAAGTATCAATATCAAAACCAAAAACCAAATCTCTACACAAAACATTATTCCGTGAATTCAGCCTTCTGCTACCACACACCTGGATACAAGCTCATGTATACAGTCTTCCTGCCGGCCCGTTTCCCCCCTCTACATCACTATATGGTACTCTCTTTCGGCCCTATCCCAAGCACCGTCAATGCAGCCGCACGCACGCATATATTTCCCCGCATAATACCGCAAGCTCAACAAACTCACTCATCAGCGAGGAGTCCCCGGTTCCTGGGGAAATCATCTGACCACTGGACCATGCCTAGCTTCTGCATGTAAGATCTGGAATCTGGATAGTATTTTTGTTGGGAAATTATTTGGTTCGAGATTTGGATTAAGCGTAGGTAGGCAATTGGAATCAAATAGTGGACTTCGAATCGAATGAGATGTAGAGTATGTGTTGGAATCGTGCTGCGTGCGGATTTGGGTGTGCAAGGTGCAAGTTAATTTGCTTGGTAGATAATGGAGTACATGGATGTTCAAGATTTCCCACTACCATTTAGGAAATCGTAGATGCCACCATACCAGACCTTTTGTCCAAGTATCATTTTTTTTCCCTTCCCTTCCCCTCTCTTCCCAATCCCCAATTCTCAACCCCCCCACTTGGTTAATATTATACTTCCCCACCACCCCTCCAAGCCGCCACTCTTAATCCGCATCCATACCCAGTCGCCTCCCAAGCCCAGCCCGCGTCTTCTTCTCCACCAACCTCATACTCTAATCTTGAATTTTCGCCCTCGTAACGCGTTTCTCTCCTTCATTACTATCCATATCTCCCTCATCTCGCAGCACTTCAGCACGAGTTTGCTTTGCTTTGTAGACTCTAATATCTCAATCTCCACCTTCCTTTTCGTACCTATTTTTGAATTCGTTGCAGTCATCGTCCTCGAAATCGGAATCGGAAACAGACCCTTCATCAGCAGTGAGTGGATCGAAGTCTAAGTCTTGTGTATCCTGGCAGATGTTAGTTCGTTTATCCACTAGCAACCTCCTCACGAACACATATAATACAAACACATACCCAAACCTCGTCTACGAAATCCTTCTTTTCCTCTTTAAACTTCCCCAGGAGCAGATATCTTCTTATTCTTCAGTGTACCTAAGAAGCTGTGGATACCGGTTTACTTGGGTTGCGACTTCTTGATGCTAGCGTTGGTAGTGAGGGTGGTTCTAGGGGTACAGTGGGAGTCCAGTCGCCGAGACGATGACCCATGCCTTTGAAAGCTATGAATATGGGTTTGGGTTTGGGTTTGGAGGGAGCCATTGGGGACGTATGGGGGTAATTTTGTAGGAGTAGGGCGGTGGTGTAAGAGAGGCGGAGGAGTATAGAGGAGAATGATTGAAGGAAGAGTAGAGTGCTAAGAGGAAAGAGCCAATGGGTCTCAAGATAATTGATATGGCGGTGTCGGAAGGAACAGCTTAAAGCAAAATGGCAGAGCAAGTGAAATAGAACCGATTCTACAGCTTAACATCACCCTAGGAAGATACCATGAACGGAAGAAAACTCCATTTTAATGCATAATCGGGTCTCGGTCAAGAAACATGGGTACCCAAAGTCGTAGTACTAGGTGTGTACCCAACCACGCCCCACGAAAGGTGTTTTCCCTTTCTACAATCCAAAGCTCTCCGCCCGAAGCGTGTCTTTGAAAACATTCAACTCCATAGTATACCAACCCCATTCCTAGAAGAATACCCGCAATAAGATGAAAACATTAATCTAGCCAGCCCTATGCAGGCCTCCTGAAAGGATGCGCCTCCGTGTTTAGTACCCACTCATCTAGACTGACTACTCCCTCGTCCGCGAACAGGAGATAGAAGTACTTGAGGGTTTCAGCGAGCCAGAAACTTTCCATCTCGTCGTTGAGACTTGGGTTAGGCGACATGACGTCGTCGATGGCGCTATTGCCATTTATGGCTGCTGTGTGCTTTTCGATGGCTTCAAACATCTTCCAACCTGCGCTACGCCAGTATGGGTCGCCGGTGATGCGGTACATGTACCAGACGGATTCGATGGCTTCGGGACTGGAAGAGATTGTTAGATGGATGTTCTATGGAATAAGGAGGAGGGAAAGGCTTACCGTAGGATATAGTTGCGGGCCCGGACAGTGACCACGCCTGGGGGCAAGCGATCCTCCTTGATTCGATAATTGACGTATTCTTCATGGGTAAGGGGTGGGGAGGGTGAATAGAGAGAGGGGAAGCTGGGCGTGCTGACGCTGGGGCTTACGCTTCGTAGTGGTAGAGCAGGTGTTGGGGGTGGGAGCGTCGGAGCTATCACAGAATCTTCGGTGTCACCTTCGACCATAAGATTTGCGTGAGGTGCGTGCTGGGGAATGGCTTTCGCAGGGTTCTGTTGAGGGATGGCCGGGGGATCCATACCTTCGCCCATGAACTGACGCTTTTCCATTCCTGCTGGCCCTGGTGCCGGGTTGTTAGGTTTCTTCGTTGGCGCGGCAGTTCGAATGGGTGTAGCAGGCGTTGGTGGTGCGGTAAAGGAGGCCATTTCTGCCTCAAACCATGCCGATGCAGACGCCATTTGCTTGTTGTAAGTATCCATTTGTAGTTTGTATGATGAAACGCGGTTCTCTGCATCAGGGTCTATAATTTCCCAGTACTTCGTCTGATTCCATGCACAGCTCTTAGTGTTCTCACATGGAACTGCAATAAAAGCCTCAGGCATGATTCCAGTGGCCGTCATATTGTAGGACCAAACGCAGCCCTGAGTTAGCTTCTTCGCAATCTCTAAGTCCTCGGGACGATTGTAGATTTTAGCCCCCATGCCGAACATACCTCCTGCAAAGCAAGTAAGATGGGCATTCTCTCCTTCGAGTACACCATTTCCAATCAATGGCTTTGTGGGCCCCACAAACAGCTTCCCCGAGAAAAGAATATCGTCCTCATTAGGAAGCATAGGTCGGAAGATCAGGTTATCCTTCACGACATCCATGCTTGACTCATACATAGATCGATACTTGTCGACTTTACCACCCAGAAGTAGCCACTCTTTCGAAAGATATTCATACGTCGAGTCCGACATACCACCGAGGGTGTATTCCTCGTTGCCGCTGCCTGCCGAAGAAACGAAGCCTTGATCCTCACATTCTGGGCGATCTGCTGTAGGGGATGCAGAAGCAACTGCATCAACAGTCGGGCTTCCGTCTTCAACCAAATCGAGCTGACGCTTCTGCACGTTTTTATTGGATTCCTTAGATGCGGGTTTGCTAGTTTCTGCTACGAAGACAATGGGACTCGGAAGATCTAGTGGTTTATATTTATGGCCATCGGGTGACAGCTGCTCCCCCTGTGCGTTTGTTGGAGCCGTAGTTGGCGGAGCAGCGGCTTTGCTGGATTCTTTGATAGGTTGAACGGCTTTACTAGATTCTTTGCTAGGTTCGATAGCTGTTGGCTTTTCTGTTGCTGCCACAAATACTACAGGATCTGGCAAGTCTAATGGCTTGTATTTGCGCCCGTTTGGTGACAGGAGTTCTGTGCTTGTCGGTGCTGCAGCTGGGATAGTTGCATCTCCCAAAGTTTCAGCAATCGGGGCTTGCAGAGGCGTATCAATTAGTGTATAGTCTATTCTCTTACATCCAGATGCATCAATGTATGTAGGCCACATTCCTGGAAGTCTTGTCTTGTTTTGGAACTCCTCCAAATAATCCGTAATGCGTGCAATTGCATCATAGTATTTGTGTTGTCCGGAAACCTGGGCCAGCCTTGTAAATTCCATAGATAGAGAACCAATTTCAGCCAGAACAACACGGTTGCTGGCTCGGTGTGTATTCATAGAGAAAGAAGGCCTCCAGTAATAGTATGTCTCGGGCATTCGATTCGGCGTATCGAAAGCGCTCAAAAGAATCTCTCCCAACTCCAGTGCCTTGTCTAGAAGAAGCTTGTGTTTCCTCTCGCTGAGGTCGTAGGCTGCTAGAAATCCTCCTAGATATCGAATCGTTGTCTCAAACAACGGGATATCGGGGCGCTCCGTAGTGGTAAAGTCAATTTTACGGACGGCTTCAACAGCTTCCTCAAATTCTTCTGTCATACCCATAATCCATAAGGTATCCAGGGCGTCCACCAAAGTAGCACCCCAACCAGCAAACGGATCCCTTGATGTGTTGGATACTGGTTTGATTTCATCATGAAGCCACGCAAATTTCCTGTACCCGTTCCACGAGCGCTTAAAAACCGTTTTGATAGCATCGAGCTTCTCTTCCCGATCTGCCTTCGCTGCAGCCGACTCCTTCTCAAATGCAAACTGTATCTTTGGTATGGGCTTCGCAGAACCTGTTGGTAGGGGTATAATCGACTTGGAAGGAACAGGATAGTGTTCAGTCTTCTTGCTCCAGTGTATAGGTTCAATTGAAGAATATGACGATGTTTCTACGTTCTCCGCGACTGGCGCTGGCTTCGCGACCGGCTTCGGTGCCAGGGTAGGAGGTGGTTTATCGACCGGGCGGTTTACGGGGGCAATCGGAGGGGGAGTATGTAGAGCTTGTGAGATCTTAGCAGCAGATATATCAAGTGAAAGCTTCTTTGTCTCCTGAGCGACTTGAGGACGCCATGTTCTGCTCAGCGCTGCGACTAGATCCTCCGGGTGGGCCTTAGACCGACCGGTTGACGCGATAGGATCTTGCCATGCTGATTTTGAGGTTCCGAATCGATAAAGCGCAAACAGAGAGATGACAGCAAATGCAACAAAGACTCGATATCTGCGGTACCGTAACATGGCGACAGGCGGGAATGGTTGGAGCCACGAACAATCGCGTGCGCCGACCCAGTGCAAAGAAAGGGTACCTCGGAGCGGGAGCTATGCGTCAGGCTAAGTGGTGGCGGTCATTCGGGCAAACAACACTCCAAGCAAACGAAGGGAACAGAGGAGATGTAAGAGAAGACGCCTGGAAGACAGATAGTCGAAGCTGCAGAGGGAGGTGCAGGATAATGCCTTTTGCCCTGCGCTCTCTTCTCCCTCCCATCCATCCAACACTTGGCTCGGATGTTCCTGATACGCGTGCGGCTAGCTGTCGTTCCACGGGCACGCCAGGGACCATATTTTGCTTGGACAACAGTTGCTAGGGACTCCACCTTGGACGAGACATTCCTTCAACATGAGAGTCAGAGTTCGCATATATTTTATTCATTACATTCCAGCCCTCGTTGCTGTTGGATGCTTCGGCCTCACATGAATATTTGTCCTTTCACATATGAAAATCTCCCCGCAGTGTATCGCTGAGTTGGGTTTAGTGGATCCCCCAAGCATTAAGCTTAGAAGATCCTGGTTAAATAGGGGTCACAAGGCAACGACATGCGCGGGTATTGTCTATCTATATTACGACGAGGCTGCATAGTATACATCGACACCGTCTAGAAGCCTGCCACAGCAACTTCATCATTGCTTTTTTTCGCGGCTGTCCCGTACCTCATTGATGTGGCCACTTGGCACCTGATTTGTTTGATGGATCATTGCGTGTCTCATTATTGCCCCTCACCCGGCTCTGGTTGCCGTCCCTGCCGAGAGTTAGTCTAACTTGCTACGGTGCAGTTATACTCTTCATTGAATTACTTACCATTTGTCGTGCCTTCAGCATCTCGTCGCAAAGAAGCAAGTTCGAAGCAATTCCCGTGCTGGAGGCAATGCTGTTTCGGAGAACGCGGAACGAATCGTATACACCTTCTTGGGTGGGGTCCATGGCCTCTCCTGTGGAAAGATTGAGCCCCACAATGTTGCCCTCGTCATATTCTTCCTGTAACGCCGCCACTGTTCACAGTTTAGCCACATGAAAATTTGTCCGTGATTTGCTATGCAACTTACATGAATCCTGTATATCATGGCCAGAGTTCTCGGCAAGGGTCTTTGGAATAACAAGCAAAGCGTCTGCGAATGCCGTGACACCCCATTTCGCTTTGCCTTTGACAGTCCTCTTGAATGCGTCACTTGACAAATGAGATGCGCATGCGACCTGGAACGCGCCGCCTCCTGGGACAACACTCTTGTCTACAATCATGTTGTAGACACTCCTTAAACCGTCCCGGACAGCATCCTTAATCTGAGTGATAGTATGCGAGTTGGGGCCCTTGATGAGAAGAGTGACCGACTTGGGCTCTTTGACATCCTCCTGCATGGTATTGTGAGCATATGATTCAGATATCTCAAAAAAGCGCAGACTTACCACAAAGGTGTACTTCTCTTCACCAAGCTGATGCTCATACACCAGCCCAGCCCAACCCAGCACATCTGGTGTGAGATCATCAACACTGTTTTGTGCTGTGCCACCGCAAACAAGCTGTAGACGCTCCATGTTCCGCCTCTTGGCCCTTCGTAGTGCGAAAATGCCATTTTTCACTAAAACATCCAAGCTGAGCGGATCAATTCCCTTCTGATTTATAATGACGAACCCCTTCTTTGGGTCGTCTCCGCAGACCTCCTTCTTCAACTCCACAATCTTCCTCAACTTCTCGTCCACAAACCGTCGCTCACTCTCGACAAGCTTTTCTCGCTGATCCGCGCTTGAGTAGTAGAAACCTGAGTTGATCTCGGACTTTTCATACTCCAAACTGACATTAAGAGTAAGAATGTGTGCATTCTCAACCCTCTTAGGCATATCTGGGTGCCGTGCTCCATGATCCAGTGCGAGTCCACGAATAAGTTGGGTATCGGCGGCTGTGCGGTGTTGCATGGTCATGATCTCAATCATGTGCAGATCTGGCTTTGCTGGAGCCTGGTATATCGCCAAAACTGCATCCACAATGTCGGGAGTCAATTGCTCGGCAAGAGAGCTATCCAGCTTTGTTGACAAGGAAGTCCTCGCCACAGAGAGCAGAAGTTCTCGGTCCACCTCTTTTGCCAGCTTAAATCCATCGAGAAATTTCAAAGCCTCAGTCTTTGCAATCTCGTATCCGTCTGTTATGACTCTCGGATGTAGGCCTTCTGAAATGTATCGTTCTGCTTGCTTCAACAATTCGCCAACTAGCAGTACTACCGATGTGGTTCCATCTCCAGTAATATCGTCTTGTGCGGTGGCGGCTCGTGCGATCATAACCTGGGCAAATTCAGTATTTGTGCAGGACTGGTGATGTATGGTCATCCTACAGCAGTTGGATTCTGGATTTGCATTTCTTTCAACAAAACACTTCCATCTTTTGTGAGTTTGATTGCTCCCGCACCGTCCACAAGCATCTTCAAAGTGCCGCGGGGTCCTAGGTTAGACGATAACACCTGATTATTTCTCAGCAAACAACAGTTTGAATCTTTCGGGCGGTCCCATACCTTCTGTAGACCCTCACCAGCTGAAATGTTGACCTGCAAAGCTTCCCCTCGCCTCTGTTTTTGTTAGCTAAGCCATCAGAGAAGCTATGCAAGAAATCACAAACCCTCGATTCCGCTTTGGGATTAAGTAACTGAGCAGCCGACATGATGAGCGTACGTATACTTAGGTATTACTTGAAAAAGAGAATGTCGAATGTCCTAGCTGGGTCCTCGATGTATCGAGTGCGCGTGGGGAGGTGTGCCTACTGCGGGCGGGCTTGGCATACAATTATTTGCAGGCGTACGGGAAAACGTTGCGCCGAACCGTGGAACTTAGCTCTTGCAGCAGAAGAATCTTGGCGACAAAAAATCCGCCGCAGCTTCTTTTCACCGCACGACCAACCTCAACCACCATTCGACGGAAGCCACGGCGCTCCTAGATTGCACATACCTAATCTGATTGAGAAGAACATCCCAATCCTCGAACTCACACCAAGTGTTCGAGCTTGCGACACGCTTCAGGATGTCTGTTCATTTTCTGCTACAAGGTTCGCGACTTTTCCCCTGCAATAGATCAAGCATTGAGACTGACTGAATATTAGAAAGCCCGGTTGGCTATGCCGTGTACAAAGGTACGCATACAAAGTTCTACAACATCCTCTATGACGTTTCCCGCTCCGAGCGCATATTGCGCAAGGCCACCACACCTCAGACAACCTCTGCATTCTACTCTCCATATATGTACTGACCGTGACAATTAGTCACCAAGGAGCCTGATACTGTTGGCAATCGCTTGAAGGAGGTACAAGAAGCTGTTCAGGATCTCGCAAAATTCGGAAAAACTGTTCAACTTGTGGGCCTCGCGCCTTTCCAGGGCACCCAACAGGCGCTCGATGAGATTAACTCTATCAGCGAGGGTCTCCTAACGGATTACCTCAAGGCCACTTTAGAGACAAATATTCCTACAAGCAAGAAGGTCACTCTTGGAGTGTCTGAGAAGCTTTTGGCCGGTTCTATCAAGAGCGAGTTCCCGAAGCTCGTGCTCGAGACTCCAGAAACGAGCGAGCCTGTTGCCGATCTTCTTAGAGGCCTCCGTCAGCATGGCGCGAAGGTAACGCGAGCCTCCCATAGAAATCAATGCTGTAGCTAACCCCGCACAGCTCATTAAAGAACTCAGCGAGGGCGATATCGAGCGAAGTATCCTTGGTCTTGGCCATGCCTACTCTAGGGCTAAAGTCAAGTTCAGCGTTCAGAAGAACGACAACCACATCATCCAGGCCATAGCCACATTGGACTCTCTGGACAAGGATGGTATGTTGCAATGGCACAAATCATCTTACTGTTTATTTGTACTTGTATACTGATCTTTGTCAGTGAACCAATTTGCCATGAAATTACGTGAAATGTACGGCTGGCATTTCCCAGAGCTTTCGAAGATTGTGTCCAACAACGATCAATATGCCGCTGCTGTCCTGAAGATTGGAGACAAGAGCCAGCTCTCTGAGGACGATATCCACGATCTTGCAGCTGTTGTAGAGGATGACGAAGCGATCGCCACAGCTATCATCAAGGCTGCCAGAGTATCTATGGGAAGAGACTTGTCAGAGCAAGACATGGCTCTTGTTATGCAAACTGCAACCAGAGCCGCATCGCTCGCAAAGTATCGCAAGAGCTTGACTGGTTATCTATCGAGCAAAATGAACACCGTAGCACCAAATCTAGCGGCTTTGATCGGCGATACCGTTGGTGCACGACTCATCTCCAAGGCTGGATCCCTCACCAACTTATCCAAGTATCCTGCTTCGACTGTACAAATCCTCGGTGCCGAGAAAGCCTTGTTCAGAGCATTGAAGACAAAGGGCAACACGCCAAAATAGTATGTGTCATGGATGTTTATTTAGAATCCGGACTAACACCTATCTAGTGGACTTATCTACCATTCTAGTTTCATTGGTCGCACTGGAGTGAAGTCTAAGGGTCGTATCTCCCGCTTCCTTGCCAACAAATGCTCGATTGCATCTCGAATTGACAACTTCTCCGACGTCCCCACATCAAAGTTCGGCGAGGCTCTCAAACGTCAAGTTGACGAACGTATCGATTTCTATGCTACCGGGGCACCACCTGCAAAGAACTCTACTGTCATGGTTAGTACATTTCCCTCCAATAGAAATTATTCCAATGTTAACATCATGATAGGAGGCTGCGATGCAATCAGTCATGGCCGATATGGAACTCGACGACCCTACTGCAGGCGGCGCCGAAGATGTGGTTATGGCAGATGGCGTTACCGCGAAGGCAACCGAGCAGGCAATCCGTAAGGAGAAGAAGAAGAAGGAGAAGAAATCTAAGCACGCCGATTCTGATGCGGAAGAGGTGACCGAGAAGAAGTCTAAGAAGGAAAAGAAGAGGAAGAGTGGGGAAGACGAGGACGGCGAAAGCAAAAAGAAGAAGAAGAAGAGCAAGGCGTGAGGTCCGTGAACAGCTCTCAAGCATTGTCAATAGCCCCCCAAAATCGGCCGGCACATGGTGTAGTTGGCGCAACTGGCGTTTCTCCGGGCAGGAGTTGTTTACTGGTCTCACCCATCTATCAGGTCGCAAGATCTTCTTCTACACTGCTTGACGTTAAATTTCTAAACAACTGCTTGGAATAGGTGTATTTATTGTATCAAAATGGATGGACATGTTACACAGAGATTCTTCATACGTGCGCAATCAAAGTTCAAAACAATCAATGCGTGTCTCGAATCACTTTCTCCCGATGTTTTGTTCAAAAGGAACAGCAATGCCAACAAAAGAATGTTAGTGATTAACTGTAACAGGAATGGACCGCTCAGGAGGGCTTCGTTGACAATACCTTGGCAGCTGGAGCGCTTGATTCTCAAGTGGCACTTTCTGAAGTGGAACACCAACGCTACCTAGGTAATCACCCACCTGCAAACACCACTCACATCCGTGTATAAAGACTCTAGGTGGTCTAGTCCGAAAATTCTATGATTTGCATTTGCGTGCCATCCGTGCGATACCCCTCATTTCTCAATGTGCCTAATCCTCAAAAGACGCCAATATCCCAACACTTTTCCATAACTTCATGCCGCATGTGCAACCTAAGAGAACTTTCCAAAGCTCGAATTACTATATAGGAAACCCTTCTACTTGAATTATTCCTCGTCGATTTGTTTGCGGGAGGTATCAAATACCAAAGGAGCTCATTTGTCCACGCCTCCGACGGCATTAGCACCAACTGACCGCAATGTTCGCTCTAGCCTCTAGCGCCTGGAATGATTGTGATCGCAACACGCCGCAAACCCGCAATATTTGACTCGTTGTCATGTTTCAATTCTGACAAGAGCCTGCGAATTGTATTGGGCTATGCTGTTAGCGCGTAATAATACAACATGTCACCGACAGGCGAAGGCGCTTATGCGTCCATCCTCCTTGGGCCCGGATACCACATATATTTCACTGAAGTACCTGTGAAGCATGCACTCCAAATTGATTTTGCGATGCTTTGTAGTGTTTGTTATTGTATGATCCGAGGACATGCTGGGCGGCAATGGCGAGGCAGCGGCGATTTTCAATTCGGCCACCACACAACTTCTGTTAGTCTCGAACAATCGGCGGGTTTGGGATGCTGTAAGTTTCTTTCGGGTACAACTGTTCCGATGACCAGGCATTGACTTTGCTGTCGCTCCAAGTTATATGCCGAATAATCTGGAGGGAATGGACATCAAATCATCTCATCAAGCACGAGCACTTGCATATCGATTCTAGTGATACATCTGAGTTCATACGAGCCTTTCTATCGGGGGTTAATAGTTTGCAGGATAAGATTGCTTATCGCCTCGATTTTCAGATTGTAGACAGTTCAAACCTATTGGCAACTATTCCACTAGAGAAGACTGGTAGGTCCTGTTCCTACCTACAATTTTGAGCAGATCATAACATATCGACAGGGCCCGAATCAGATTCAGAGATATACTTGCCTTTGACGGACAGCACTGATTCAGCTGAGGTCGTGCAATTGGCCAGACATTGACTGAGCGAATGTACCAGCCGGTTGCACCCCGGTTGCCCAGGACATGACCTCGACAGCCAAACACGACATTACCCAACCCGGTTGATTGAATTGTACCCTAAAAACCAAGCGTCTATTCCTGTGTCAGACTTGTGCAAACAAGAGACAGAACATGATGTGTCAGGTCTTGACACAGTGCGGTTGATAACAACCCAGAGAATGCATATAACCCCATTTGAAAGTGGTGAACCGGCCCAAGATAATGTACTGCGAGGAAACTATGTGACCCTATCCCATTGCTGGGGAGGTACCGTCATTCCCAAACTCGAAAAAGGAAACGAGCACAAGTTGATTAGTAGTATTTTTCTCAGCGAATTGCCGGCGACCTTCCGCGATGCCATCCAATTTGCTCGTAGCCTAGACTCTTCCATTAGATATATGTGGATAGATTCTCTATGCATTAGACAAGGTGATGACGAGGACTGGGCCCAGGAGTCCATCAGAATGTATGATGTCTACCGAAATTCATTCTTGAACAGTAAGCAGCATCTTCGAAGTGACACGATGAACTTATGTTCTCATTCTGATTCCTTCAGTCTCAGCTACAGCAGCGCTCAATAGTAGCGGTGGCCTCTATTATCGTCGGAATCCCCAACATCTATGGGATGAAGAGATCAAAGTAAACATTGAAGGATTGCCACGATCAAAAAAGGACCGGGCTCACAAACGCCTTCCTGATATTGAGCCGCTCGTAAGACGATGCAAGATCCAAGATGCATCCTACTGGCACCGGAATGTCGACGATGCGGCGGTGAACCGAAGAGGATGGGTTCTCCAAGAACGTGTCCTAGCTTCCCGTGTACTGCATTTTTGCGAGGATCAGATTGCGTGGGAGTGTCAGCATATCGATGCCACGGAGAGTTTTCCGTATGGAATCCCGGATGTGGAGCTCAAGGGCTCCGAAACACGCACGAGGACGCGAATCAAACCGTTGGTCCCAGCAGAATGCAAGCAGGAAAATCCGGGAATCCCATCGGAGGTTCCATTATCCGACGAAGCGGACGCAGCGCACGAAAAATGGAAAGCAGTAGTGGAGAGATATTCGACGACAGCACTTTCGTACGGCGAAGACAAACTGATTGCCATTGCGGGCATCGCCGAACTCATTTCTTACCATATTGGCACAGAAGTATCCTACGTAGCAGGGATGTGGAAAACGTACCTTGCCAGTCAGATTCTGTGGTATACGAGGCCGAGATAGGTGAACAGGCGGTTTGAGCATCCCCAGAGACGTTCCAAAGTATGGCGGGCGCCCACGTTCTCCTGGGTAGCGCTCGACACACCGCAGGGCACATAATGCGGCCATACATGTACGGAAAAGGATTTGAAGATCTCTATTGGGGATATTCGTGTAAGGCCTTATGGTAGCTCAGACCCTGTATCTGATCGACGCCGCTTTGGTCGCATAGCGGAAGATTGTTACATCGACCTGAATTGTTCATTGACGGAGATCACGATTGAAAAAGTACACGACTCGTCCACCGACGACAAGAACGCCGACGATTACATTGAAGACACGGGCCAGTATGAATGGAAAATTGTATATGCAGAGGGTCGATTCAGTCCGCCGGTCATCTCAAGTCTGTTCTTGGACAGTCCATATGATGACTTCGATGGCATTGGAGATGGGGGCACATATGCGATTCCAGCACGTAATGGGTCCCAGGGTAAACTGATTTGTCTCTTAGTTCAGAAAGTCGAGACAAGCACTCTGGGTGTGTATCGGCGTATTGGGCTTGCAGAAGTGCCGAGTTTCGAGAGATTGCAGAGTTCTATTGAGAACAAAGATGCACTGCGAGAGAGGATCCGGCTTATTTGAGGCTGATGAGGTAATCGTTTTAGTGGAGCTTTTGTTTAATGAGGGGGTTCGTGATAATTTGTTTTGTACTTCTGATCTTCATGTTAGTACCCTGGTGGAACCGCCGCACAAGAAGTCATGTTTTACGTGCGCAACCATGGTCGAATATTGCAATGGCGCATTTACACGGGACAGGGCACAATATTCGAATTGAAGTATTGAAAGGGTATCTGTATTGCACGGAAGATTCGGGGATCGAGAGCAAAGCCAAAAGGGTAAAGAGGACATAAGCCGACCAATAGGCTTGCGCAGGGTTACGTGATAAACTCAACTACAGCAAAAAAAAGTAAGCAAAAAACACAGGGTCGGATGTAATAATGGGAAGGAAGATTGATTGGTGGACTATACAGGCTTTTTCGTGTGTAACGATGGGTAAGAAAAGAAAGATTGTGACCAGGTGATTTCATGCATGTTCCGCAGAAAGTGTTTCACAGTGTGCATACGCGCGCTCGGTTTCCCCCCAGAACATGGAACGAGGTCGGATGGGAGTTTCAAAATCCCATGGACAGCTAGTAATTGCGCATAGAGAGAGAGAAACGAACATGTAGTCGAATCGCCAGTGTAGTTTTCCGTGTGCCATGGTCACGACAAGGCTGGTGTGGCCCCACTAGGTAAGGGAACAAGCAAAGTCGAGACTATGGAAGGGGGATAGGGCAGAGCTAATCTATTCGCGAAGCCCGCTTATGCACCCCATTCTGGAAAAGCGCCGTGCGAAGCTTAGCGGTCGATCTTGTCGCGGAACCCGACCAATGGGGATGCGGCCGCCACAACCGCCGTACATGCACAAATGGCTAAAGGACGACAGCGAGATGCACCTCACACCTCGCCAATGACACCGGCTATCCGCGACTACAGTCTCGAGATGCAATGCTATAGAAGACCCCGACCGTCTTCGACCCAGACCAGGTGCGATGAGAGCGGCGTGCGTGTGGATTGCAATGCACCCGGCGGATGGGACGATCCGCAGCAGCAGAGAAATTGGGGAGAGATCAGGCGCCCAAAACGGCACTGCATCTTGGGCTGTGGCTGGTGCTGGTGCCAGAATAGGGAACCACTTATGAGATTGCCTTCCCTCCACGCCAGGGCTGCTTGTCTGGTTCCATTCTCCGAGACGTGTGACCGGACCTCACTCACTGAGGCAGAGCAGCCGTCTGTGTCTGGTAGAGGGCTTCTCGCCAGTCGTCAGTCAGCAGTCGTCAGTCGTCAGTCGTCAGTCGTCAGTCGTCTGTCGTCTGTCGACCTCGCCCGGCGCTGAAGGTGATGTGATGTGATGAGATGAGGCTCGTCCCTCCCCCCACACCAAGAGATACAAAGATAGACAGACGTAGATGACGGCGTTGCGTGTTTTCAGATTCATGTTCAAGGTTTCACATCTGACGTCTGATATCCCAGGCAGGGCCCCGGCAATTCGTCGACGGTCTCTCCAAACGGCGGTCCAGAGCGCCCAGCCAACTTTGTCTCTCTCCCTCGCTCCGTTTCTCCTCGTCCTGCTGAAGGGAGACTCTGGTCTGGGTGGTCTGGAAAAAAGAGCGAGAGCGAGCTGCTGAGAGCCCTTGGGTGGTGCCCCAGCGTAAACCGATTTCTTGTCGTGTTGCCCGTGCTTCCAGTGGCTCGCCAATTCCCAAATCTGCCCTTTATACTCGAATCCCCCGATTCAGCACGCCCGGCACGTCGACTTCTTCTCCCTCTTCTTTTCTCCCATCCTCTCTCTCTCCTCTCTCCACGCTCCACTCTCCACTCTCGCCCAACTCACAACTCACGCTCCTTTTCCTCTAGCTTCCAACCTGTTCCATCAACTCACGCCAGCCCCGCGATCCGGGCCATCGAACTCGTGTTTGGGGTCGAAAGTCGCGTTCCGTCCCCTGCGTTTGCAGCCTCTCAGGTACGCCTGCGGCTCGGTAATCGGCGTGCACCTGCGTTTTGCCCTTCACAGGTCGTGCTTGGTAGTGGAGCAAAGTCTGCGATCCTAACTTTTTGGTGTTGAGGTCTGCACCTGCACCACCCGCCCGACATTGGACGCCCCTGGACCCCCAGCCTACGCATTTCCATAATTTGTTCCTATCCCAAAGGTGTAATATCCTGTAAACCTTTCTCCCTCTCTCGACCCTATTCTCTATCCCTTGGCCCCCATCTTCCGGCGCCTGGTCTCTGGTCTCTGGCCCTCGCCTGCACCCTCAGCCGCCTTGGGGTGGTTTTCTAATCCAAAGTTCCTCGTCTCGGTACCTTTTCCCCCCTCGCTCGGCCGGCCATGGACAGCATTGAAGTTGCGTCGTCGCCTGGCAGTCTCAGCTCGCCCCCTCATTCGCCCGACCAAGGCAATGCTCAAACTCCCACGATGCGCGCCCTCAACAGCAATAATGGTGTTGCAAATACTAGTTCGCCCACCCCTGCATCGGCCACCACCACGCCCAGGTTGACTGCCGCCGGCCACCCACGCAAAAAGCCAGGCCCCAAGCCAAAGCCCAAGGACCCAAATGCCCCAGAGAAAAAAACTAGGAAGCCTCGCAAGACTGCAGAGCCCAGGGAGATTATTGTAGAACCTGTTACGCGCAAGAGAAGGGGAAAGGCATCTTTGGAAGCACAGCCTGCACCGCCAGCCATAGAGGAGGCGCCGCTGCAGATACAACCGCAACAGCTACAGCAACCACCCGTCCCGACACCACCACCACAAACAAGACACGCCGAAATAGTCCCAACACCTCCATCGGAACAGCAACAGTCACAGTCACAACAACAGCAGCAGCAGCAGCAGCAGCAACAGCAGCAGCAACAGCAACAGCAGCAACAACCACAACCACCACCACCACAACAGACAACATTCCAGCCTCCCGTCCAGGCTCAACCTCGCTTATTAAGCAGTAGTGATCATTTGCACAACAACCCCAACCTCTCGCACATCAATGTTGCGGCTCCCTCTACTCCTACTCCTCGACCTGCTAGTTCCGGCCAGAGATATGACCCTATTCGGGGTGGCATGTTTGAGTCCAACGTACAGAGCGCAGCAAGTGCCCCGCCTATCTCTCCACCCCTCAATAGGGCCAGTGCATCACCTTCCATCACCAGTCTGATCGACCCTCCTTCGGCCTCCACCTCTATATATCCCCAAACGGCTAGGCTACAACAGCAGTCCTCTGTCACGTCGGCGCCCGTGTCACCTGCTGCCATCTCTTCGCGTCCGCCCACGTTCCTTCCTCATCATGACCAGCATCAACACCAGCCCTCGATACATGGCCAACCCCAATCACAGCAGCAACCTCTGCCAACCCATACCACCACCATTCTCTCGGGTCCGACCCCGATGGATGTCGATTCTGACGCCAACTCTGCGCCCAAGCTGCCTGCATCCATCCCAATGAAGAAGACCGATTCATCAACAGGTATAGCCACACCTTCCAACTCAAACGCGCCGACCCCGCCAGCCAAGCCTGCTCGTCAAAAAGAGGCTCCGCCACCCCAGCCTACTGGCAGTGGCCTACTCTCGGGTACTGCTTTTGGTCCCGGTCCCGTTAACAATGGCTCGAATGGTTCCACTGACTCTGAAGGTGTCAATATCTGGTTGACTTTCCCCCTCAAGGGTCAACAAAATGTCACTATCAACTTTGCGCGGGAAGTAGAAAAAAAGTATGGTTTCGCAGCCCTGCATCCTAAGATTGCCGCACGCAAGGAACGTCTACGTCAGGTCACGGCTGCAAGCGCTGCCCTCGAGCGGGCTGCTGGCGCGGGATCCAATGACGATATGTCTCTGGACTTGTCGGAACCAGAGAGCAATGTGGAGATGGGTGGTATGGACGACGAGGGCTCGGCAACGGCCACTGGAGTCAAGAAAAGGCGGAAGAGGAAACAGGAAGACTACGACAAGGAGGACGACTTCATCGATGATGCCGAACTTGCTTGGGAGCAGTCGGCATGCATGGTCAAGGACGGGTTTTTCGTATACAGTGGGCCGCTCCTCTCCGAAGGAGAAAAGCCTGCTGTCGAGAGGTCAGTTATCCCAATGCACCTGCATATACATATACACGCGCTAACGATTCACAGAGCCGATGGTACAGTTAGACGCGGCCGCGGTCGTGGACGAGGCGGTAGCACCCGTGGAGAGACGTCCGGTCGTGGAAGAGGCCGAGGTGGCGGTGGGCCCGGTTCTCGGGGCGGTAACGTCGTCCGCAAACCTCGTGTCACTAAGGCCGAACGAGCTCTCATGGAGCAGGAGAAACTCGAGCGTGAAAAGCTGGGCGCTGCTATTGGTGCGAAGCAGCCTGCTGGATTTGCTGGTACATCGACCTTGTAAACACACCCATTCATACGGACCTACCTATTTGGTTGCATCTTTCACCTGCTGTATTAAATGCGTGTGTATAGTACGCTCTGCGGCGGATTGCATCGGCGGATGTTTGTTCTTTCACAATATGCATTCAATTCACTGTTCGGCGTTATCATGGACTCTGAGCGATCGGAGCGGTTAAGGATGACGGCGTTTGTTTTCTTGGGGCCGGTGTAGTACTATCAAGTTGCCTGGATAAGGTGTCATCATCTGCATTATCACATCCAACAGGCGCAGATTCCATAGTTGCCTGGCATGCTACTCTTCCGGCAGTAGCGGACTAAATACGTTTTAATATCGAGCATTTTGTTCCGTCACTCATCTTGCTTTTCTTGTGTTCGTTCTCACAATGTCAATAGTTGGCTACGGGACCATCCATCTCAACTTTTCTAGATCATCCAATTAGGATACGCAGTCCACGAAGGCCCGATGTTGGTCAAGTCTGATCCACGCTCTTGTCGGGACACATGCTGAAGTGGCAGTAATAGTATAGCTTCAGTGTCCACCCAGTGATCTGGATCCTAGGTGCCTCTATCCAAAATATTTGCAGCCTGTTATTCTTTCACCACTCACCGCCCCAACTACTTCGGTCTCCGTAGCTTGTTTAACTACAAATATCCCCGTGCACCTGTGTTTCTCTGTGCAATTGCCTGACGCGCACTGCTATAGCAACGAATACTACAGCAAGCAGCCGCGCCCCACCAAACTCCAAACACCTGCACTTCATCTCCATTTGGGCAACAACATAGAATAATTCTATGTTGTTTGCAATTTGGACACCCGGCACATAAAGTAAAACATCTACGGCATATCAACACATCATCGTTACAATGGAGAAGGATAACAACACCAGCAGCCAGCCACTGCTGAGTGACCGATCTGTCAAGTTCTACAACGGCACCTACAAGTGGAACACCGATGGCTTTGAAGATGAGAATGGCGGTACGTTTTTAATTGTTTATATGCCTACTCTGCATTTTCTAACACTGTGCAGTCTACCATACATGGGACGACAATCCAGACATGCAACCGCCAACCCCGAACCCCCCACGATTCAGCGATTTGGATGATGGCCCAGAGACTCACCGGGAAGAACCAGCTTACTCGAACGTTGAACAATTACCTCATGCTCCAGTATCAGCTAGCTATATTCAATTACCGCGCGCATCTACACCACCAGTACCACATCCTAGCTTCTCTCCATTGCTGGCTAATGCAACATTCCTCAAGTCCGCCTTAAACACGGGTAATAGATCTTCGGGAGCTCAAGAAGAGACAATTTTTTCCAGGACAGAGCCTCGTGATGATCTATTCACAAGCAAGGGCACAGCGAAGAAGGAGCGCCTCCAGGGCCGCCTGGAGGGATTGTACATCGGACAGTGGTATTCTGGAGCCGGTCTAAGTCTACAGGAATCTTACAATAGGGTCGGTGTCCCGTATCCCGATGAAATCGTTTCACTGGCCACGACGAAGACGGCGTCAGCAATCCCAACTATTGAAGTCCCAGCTGTGCCAGTGCCGGTCCCAATCAGGTCCAAAAGGCAAATCTACAGAGGCACGAAGTATGCTGCTGCGGACAACGAGAAAAAACCTCCGGCGTCCTCTAAATCCACTCAATTACCTTTCGCGCATGCGACGGGATCTAGATTGAATAGTAAAGAGGATGCAGGTGAGCTTTCTCCGTCCCCCCAGTTCAGTGGTTCAGACTTGTCTGATGCACCTTCTGAGCTTGAAGATCCAATCGTATCGCCTGCAGGGAACATGTTCTTGCAAGCAGCAGCGCACATTCGTCAATCAACAAGAGCCAAGAACAACGACGCCGACAAGAAGGAAGTGGCACAGCAAACGCAACCAAAGGGCACCGAAGAGAAAGTGCAAGCACCCAGTGACCGCAAGGACAGCGCCGTGACCGAATTTCCGATGAAAGATGTGCTGGCTAGTGGTGCGGATCCTGATCAAGATATGGATGAGTCGGGTGGTGCAGATGAGCTGACTGCGTCGAACCAGCATGGTACCAAGCGAAAAATTGTGGTCTTTTCACCGGAGCTGGAATCAGATTGGGAGATGGATCAGGTTAGGAAACCGAAAAAGAAGAAGCCGATCAAAAAGAAAGCTCGCCAGGCTACGGGGAAGACAGTCACCAAGATTAAGAAACCAGAGGCTTTTGATAACAAAGGAGATGATCAGACTGGTGCAGCGGTAAATGATATGGTCGATGCTCCGGGTACCAAGAAAGTAAAGGTGTCTACTACTCCAACTATCAACGAGGGCCCCAGGAGGTCGAGTCGCCGGGTGAGCAAGAGGATGTAACGCCCTAGAGTGATTGTGCTGGATGTGAGTCCTAACCAATGGGTCGAGTCGAGCAACGGTCTTGAAGACCGAGTTCGTGTATTATATAATATCCACGCTGTGTGAGCACAGCATTCCCAAGCGTACTGAGAAGCTCATATAGGTGAAGTCCAGTCCGTATGATACCTCAATTCAGAAAGACCTCAAACCTGCATCTTTGATTCTGTCCATAATTTTCCTTGTTCATATGCCCATTCATCCCTATACTCATACAATCATATTCCCCGCCCTGATGTTCACGATCCCTATAATACAATGCCCCCGTTCCTCTCTCCCTCCATCCACCTTCCTCCATCTACTGCCATCTAATCATTCCCTTCCAATTATCCACCTTAGCCTGCCACCACGTCTTCGTCGGCGCCCTCGCAATCTCCTCCATCAACCTCTCATAATACTCCGGATTTGACGCCGGCTTGAGCACTCCCGGCGACAACTTGTACGTCTTGCTGTACCGATTCTCTAGCAACGAGTACAGAGCGTTGATGTTTGCGAGTTCGGCGTCGGCGCTGAGTTGTGGGGCGGGAGTGGTAGTTTCTGGGAGCTTTTTTGAGGGGAGGTTGTCCGGTTGGGGGAGGGGAGTGACGCCGTAGAGTGTGCCGCGACGTTGGAGAGCGTTGGTGAGGGGGAGGGTGGGGCGGAGGGGGTCAGAGGGCCAAAGGGTTAGGAGGCGGTTGTAGTGGCCTTTCTGGGTGGGGGTTAGTGAATGGGTTTTTGGGAAGGAAGGAGGATGATTAGGGACTTACTAATAATTGCGCCGTCATTGTGAAGGAAGATATTGCTGTGCTTTGCAACGGAAGGATAGAATGCGCAGGAAGCCTGGTGAAGGACCAAAAAGTCGGCGCTCGGACGAAACAGGTGAGATGGAGCAATATTTTGGCCGGCATGGATGATGATGCATGCATTGAGCATTGACAGTTTGGCGCGCATAGGCAGGCGATGCCAAAAGTAGCTCAGCGGTGGCTTACACGTGAGTGTGGCTATGCGCCCTTGGGAGTTTCGAATATGCTGGGGTCCGGCGGTTCCTCGTCCGAACACCTGACACACCAACACCCGCGGGCAACTTTGCTGCTAACTTGCTCTCTCACCACCACCACCGGCGCCTTCTTTCCTTGGGGCTCTCCGCTCTTCTCTCCTACGTCTACTTTCGCCCTTCTACTTCTTCTTTTCGCCTCACACTACCCCTCGCACAAATCTCTTTCGCTTTCTTTTGTTCATCTTACAGTCTTCCAGCGCGCCCATAGAACAATGCCTTCACAGCGCTACGAACGGGTACGTAAGCCGTAACTCCGTTGCCGTTTGTTGCCCCCTCAGGACAGAACACGCCCCTGAGCAGCACCACGACGACCGCCTACAACCACTACAGCAGCAACAACAACTTACTGACGATGCGCTACACACAGGTAGCAGATCACGATGAGGACGACTCGTCGCCCGTCAACTCACAGTCGTCATACCCCATCCCAAACAGTCCGCCACCCTCCTTCCACAGTCGAGCGTCATCTCCAACCGGCGCTTCCCGCCGCCTCCTAGCGGACGACCCACTCGCAAACGATGCAGACCGCACGCTCGCCGATACTTTCGACTCGCCGTCCGACGAAGAGGATAGCGACGATGAGAATGGAGATGGCATGGATGACAGGCAGCGGTTGATGCGGGGCCAGCCAGAGTCGCCTACGGACAACAACGCGGATGGAGATAACCCAAGACAAGGCATACAACGGAGAGTCACACAGTTACCATCATTCCAACCACAGACTGGCGCCGTGCCAGGCCGGATATATGGTGGTGGACAGAACGATGGTGTATTTGCGAATCTGAGTGCGAAGCCCACGAGGGGTGAGGATCTGGAGGAGAAGCCACCGGTATGTTATCTCCGATATGGGTATTTTTATATATGTTTTTTTGGAACATAGTACTGACTTGACATATAGACATATGAACAAGCCGCTGCTGACGCTACACCTCCCTACTGGGAAACTACCATCCTTGCGCCAGGCACTTTCGGCGACGAAGTCTTCGTCGAAGGCCTCCCTGTCGGCTCCGTCTTCTCCTTCATCTGGAACGCCATGATCTCCATGTCCTTCCAGCTCGTCGGATTCCTCCTCACCTACCTCCTCCACACCACCCACGCCGCCAAAAATGGTTCCCGCGCCGGCCTCGGCATCACTCTCGTCCAGTACGGCTTTACGATGAAAGGCGCATCCTCCTTCGCACCCAACGACTCGCCCAACGACTTCACCGGCGGCGTCCCCGACGACCCCACCGCGCACGACTTCGATCCAAACCAGGTTGCTCCCGGTTCCAGCGCCGTCGCATCCACGCCCGCGAGTTCAGGTATCAGTTCAAGTGACTGGTTAGCCTACGGATTGATGATAGTGGGCTGGTTCATTCTTATCAAGAGCATATCTGATTTCGTGCGCGCAAGGCGACATGAGCAGTTGGTGTTGCAGAGTCCGGATCGCGGGTTGCCGGTGCCGATTGTGGCGGAGGGCGAGCGGCCGGAACAGAGTGTTTAAATTGATTGGCTGTATTTTATATTCTTGAGTGTGGGCTACAGAAGGCAGAGATAGGTATATATGCCTCTTTTGTCTTGCTCTGGCCGACACATTTTCAATATTCTTTTCGCCTGTTATGGTGATGTTCGATAGGAGGGGCTTTTTTGGTGGTGGGTGAATGAGTGAGTGATTGAGTGATGATTTGGTTTTTGGCATCACTCTGATTCATATATGTTATGTGGTTTGGAGGAGCAAGACGGTCTCCTGGAATGCAGAAAAGAAAACCCCCGATCTTTCTTTTGTACGGATATGAGCAGATTTGAAGGGGGAGTGGGGTGTTTCGACTTTCTCTCCTTCCTTCCATCGCACACACACCACTCTGAATGAGTTCTTTTGTGTACATGCGTACACTCAGATGTCTATGTACTATCCATCTCCTTTTTTTTTTTTGAAAGGTTCTCATAGCGACTGGGAGTTTTTGGGATTTTCTTGGGAGTTCATTGGGGATAGGACTGGGAGTATGTTGGGATTGGAATTGGGATGGGTGAATTATATTGGTTCTGTCTATCTTCTAATATTGTGCACTTAATGGATCTGAGTGATGTAGCAAACGTGCGATTGAATAGCAACGTGTGAATGGGTAAGTGTGTAGGTGAATGCATAATTGATTAGGTGAACAGATGAGCAGATCTACAGCTTCGTAGTAAGCAGATTCCTATGAGATATGGGTGAGGTGATGAAGTAGGCCGAGTCCTCACCAGAACAAATGCTATTTCGAACGCATAAGCTGCACAACGAGTTGAGACAGGAAGAAAAGAGAAGAAAAAACAGGGTGCGCCTAAAGGCATCGCCCCTACCTCGTAACCCACGAAGGCCCACTGGAAAACGGTTCTACACGCCGAGCAAATTATCCCCTGATCTGAATAATTGCAGCCACCTCTTATGGTTCCAGTGCTGCACTTCACTGCAGGAGACCCTTCTTCCATCTCAACAGATCCCGAGACCCCGACGAGTCACCACCCTGTCACATGTCTCTATTCGGGACATATTCGATGCCAAGAGTACGGCGTATTTGGGACAAAGTGTTGAGTACGAAGGAAGGGTGGAATCGGGAAGTGTCTCGAAGATGTCTTTAGAAGATTGGTTGCGGATCGGATGGAGGTGCGATTTGGGAAATAACATGCATAGCGGCATTAGATGATGCCGAAGACAAACCGAAGAGGAATTGAAAATGGCCGAACTGAAAGGGAAATGGCAACTATCTCCTCCCCGTTCTGACCGAATCCCGTGAAGGGAAAGCCATGTTTCTCCCTACGCAGGTACACTCCCCCCACACAAGTGGTCTAGCCCCTCCGCAACAGCAAAATCATGTGTCGACACCGTCCTTCTCGAACCCCGGAGGAAAAGAAACATGTCTTTGCCCTATCCGTGATCGAAGTGTCCGGGTCAAGCAATCAGATCATGTGCATAGGAAAGGCAAGTGCGTGTGACGGGCGACGTCGCACTGTGTCAAAAGCACCAACTTTGGTTCTTGTACTAGACCCTGCATCGGATTCAATGGGCTCTAGTACTACATCTTCTTCGAAAACGTATTCGTGCATTTGAAGTCAATAGATCTATGCATCTCTCTCCCATCTCACACCCCCGGCTTCAGGCTCGAACGGAAATGTTGGGTCCGCCCCGATCAGGAATCTGGCTAGCAATAAACATGCTCGTATTCGAGAATCTCTCCTATGTATTAGAAATAGTCTCTCTTCATTCCCCAAGGGATACATGGCCGGTGCTTGAATATCCCTTGGCTAAATCCGTTCCAGAACCCGCGGCGTGTCACCTAGACATCATGCCACGAGGGAGTAGCCTTTTGGGGCCTCGAATGGAGGGGAAGAATGGAGGCGTGGATGAAGGGAGTGGTGGTCTCAACGAATTGGTGAAGGTAATGGAATGGAGGGAGTGGGCTGTGGAGGATGGGGGGATGCAGAGAGGGAGGGGCTGTTAAGAGTGAGGCCGTACCCTTATTTTTGTGACTGCTTTTGTTAGGTTTGGTTTTCCAAAGTTACGGGTGTGCATTTCCTGTGGGTTTTGAGTGGCTCCTGGTCGATTTTTACCGATATTACATTCGTTTGTTCGAGTTGTGTGAGAGAGGAAAGATGAGGGCAAGTTATGACAGACAGTAGAAACTGTTGCCAATGCCAATACGAATGGGTCTCTGACAACTCTTTATTACAGGTCAATGTTAACTTCCACACACTGGCCATAAGCCTCCTGACGAGTTCTGCACTCGCAGCGCCGGCACAGCAACACGGCTCTATCAACTTCGGAGAGCGTCCGCGAGGACCAAAGTGCGGATGGCGTTGTGGAATCCAAACACAGATCAACAAAATCAAGGAACAGCTAGACTGGATCACGGATCAACTGGTAAGTGTAAATAAAAACAAACCCCTCAGTTGGCGCATTCTTGTTCGGCGGTTCTACTTCCGCGTAGCATGGGTGAAGGGATATGTGGCGCGAGCCCCTAGGGTTCAGCGAGCGAACGAGCAACACTACGCGTCGACAGCTGTGCTCTCAGCTTGCCACGTCGCCTTCTGTCCCCAAATAGAGCCCATGCTTGCTTGCTTGTTTTGGCGAGCGTGCAGGGACAAAGTCGCGGCAACATCTCTTGGGCAATTGTCCATGGCTTCCTGTCCACTTTTTGCCGTCTTTCCGCACGCTACGATGACGTTTCCGCGTGGCTGTGCATACGCGCCACACATACCCCTACCTCCCTCCCACTACCCCTCGTCTACACTTCCTCCAAGGAATTGACTTTCGAAGAATCAAGCCACTTGCTAACTATTGATATATAAAGTGGCATCCTGATATCACTTCTGATTATCCACCAGAGGACGCACCCGGTCCTGCGCCTACTTATCGACCGTCTTCAATTTCAAGTTCCGTTGTCACCCCAACACCAACTGTCACTTCGTCTGTATTCCAGTCTTCTTCCACCACCCTTTTAGCAACACCGACAAGTTCTAAGAATTCCTACTATCCAACCTCGTCTCCGAAACCGGTACCACCCTGTAAAATGGGTGACTGCGGCGGATATCGAACGATTGGGTACTTTACCAATTGGGTACGCTAAATTCACACTTCACGTTTTTTATCTCCTTTGAAAACTGACCTAAGTATAGGGTATCTACGGCCGAAAATATCCCCCCCAGAGCATCCCCGTGGACAAACTAACCCATATTCTCTACGCCTTCGCCAAGAATCAAGAAGACGGCACTGTCGTCCTGACCGACAAATGGGCCGACCAAGACATCCACTACCCTGGCGACACTTGGGAATCCACTGGCAACGACCTCTTCGGCAATTTCAAAGCGCTCAACCTTCTCAAGCAACAGAACCGCAACCTTAAAGTTCTCCTATCCATCGGCGGCTGGACCTTCAGCAACACCCAAAGGCTCTTCGACGCTCCGGCTAGTACTCCCGAGGGACGAAAACAGTTCGCCGTGAGCTCTGTGCAGCTGCTCAAGGACTTTGGTCTTGATGGAATTGATCTCGATTGGGAGTATCCGCAGAATCCGGAGCAGGGCGAGCATCTGATTCTCTTGCTGCAGGAGATTAGGAACCATCTGGATGAATATTCCGAGTCGCTTGAGTCTAGGGTTGGCGAGAAGCCGCATTTTGAGCTGACGATTGCATCCTCGGCGTCGAAGAGTATCTATGATAACTATCATCTTGACCGGCTTTCAGGGGTTGTGGATTTCATTAATTTGATGGTACGTTCTCTTCCGAATATCACGAAATCTGATGAAATCAATCACATGATACTGACATTTAACCCCAAGGCCTACGATTTCGCTGGCTCCTGGGAATCCAAATCCTCGCACCAAGCCAATCTCTACGCCTCTAGCTCCAACCCAGGCTCTACCCCCTTCAACATCGACGACACCGTAAAAGGCTACATCGCCGCCGGCACCCCGGCGGACAAAATCGTCCTCGGCATGCCTCTCTACGGCCGCGCCTTCGCCAGCACGACCGGACTCGGCGAACCATTCAGCGGCGTTGGCGAAGGATCCTGGGAGAATGGCGTCTGGGATTTCAAGGCCTTGCCGCAGGATGGCAGTGAGGAGATTATAGATGAAGAGGCGGGCGCAAGCTATTCTTACAATGGGGGAACGCAGACGCTGGTTTCGTATGACAATGCGGAGATTGCGGCGAGGAAGGCAAGATACATTAAGGATAATGGGCTCGGGGGTGGGATGTGGTGGGAGCTTAGTGGGGATCGGGAGGGGGAGGAGAGTTTGATTGCAGTTGTAAGTTTTGCGCCAGTTTCTTGCCGTTGATTGTGACGGTCAACCGTCGCAGGTTCAGAGGGAATCGTGGCTAATCGTTTCTCTTAGGTCTATAACGAACTCGGCGATATCCAGGACAAGCCAAATTGGATCTCGTATGTGGATTCTCAGTTCGACAATCTCAAGGCCGGATTCCAGTAGGTTCAGCGAGGACGCAAAAGGTTGTGCGAAGTAGCCTGAAGCTGGCATTGGCTTGCGCATTCGAGGTGCAGTTGTGCTTGGAAAAAACCCCATAGTTGATTGTGACATATCTTCTTCTTAGCTTGCGTACGTATACTGTATACACTAATTCTCGCTCTCACTGCCAGAGACGAGAGGCTGTTCTTCCATATGATGCCATCTAGTTTCGTTCGAGTATGCATGAAAACTACAGTATATGTTCGCTCTCCTAGCTGCTCGTATCCTCGACCGAACTACCCTTCATTCCAGGAATGAATTCTTCGTCATGCGTTTGACATTCTAGAGCCTTTGAGTGAACTCGCACACGGGCTGCCTAGACATCGCCCACCTACTTGGGCCACGGCTTTTGATACTAAGTAACTGTTGCTGTTCGTACGCTTAGTGACCAGCTACTGACGGAGACGCCTCTACTTACTCGCCGTTCTGCTCCCAAAGTAAGCATTTACTGTCAGTAAGCGTAACTGCCAAGCTATCGAGAGATAAAGCTACCGTTCAGCGTGTTTACTACAGTAGCTGAAGGTAATGCAATTTAGCGCGCAATATTTCTGTCCTCCACTACAAACACCTCCTGCAGGCCCCTAGCAATCTATCAAATTGCCCTCTATCCCACACCTGCGACACTCCTAAAAGCTTATTAAACAAGGAAAATGTTCACACTTAGTTACTGCTGTTACTGCGGTAACTGCTCAATTCACTCTACTCTTCGTTCTGCCTGTGTAGTAGGCAGTAAGGCAGAAGAGTCGAGTGGTCCGACTTACGATCAAAAGCTATCCATCAGTTGCGTGAATTAATATAGTTGTATAAGGTTGCCGAGTACTTGTCTGCGCCTATTCTCTTACAGGGCCTGGAGTACTAGCTAGGATCTAGCAGTCCCTTAAAATCTATACAAAATTTTTTTGGGGAGAAATTTCCTATTGTTAGTAGTATATATTGCCTTGGGCTTTATATGTAAGTTTTGTAAAAGCTAGTGTAAGAGATATACGGCATTGTATAGCCTTATTCTTATCTTTTTTTTTTACTTATATTCCAAGAAGGCTTGTGCTAGCCAATCCCTAGAACTTCTAAAGCTCTGTAGGAGAAAAGGGTGTAGAGAAATATCCGGGCAACCTAGTGTAACTGCACTGATTCACGTATCTGATAGAGGACTTGGGCCGATTTCCGCAATCCAAACCACCCAGCCCACACAACACAGCAGACCTAAACTCATAACCACCCCCCCCCCCCCCCCTTACAAGCACCGCTCCAACTGTTCCAGAAGCCTATAATCCGGCACAACATCATGTCTAACCTCCTCATCCCCACTATCCCTACTCAAAACATCTACCGCTCAATGCATCAGCCACAAACACAATCTCACAGCCCTCCAGCTCTCCAAACACGCCCCCCACTTCAGAAGGAAATCAAAACACATACCCGCCAATGCACCCATCAATAACTGCAACTTCTCCAACAAAAACCCCATCGCCTCATTCACGCTCGCCGCAGAAGTCGTCGACATTAGCTGTGCCCAGGACGTGAAGCTGCCTGGCGATGTGTACATGATTAGCATTACGTTGTGGATGCGTGGTTGGGTTGGAAGGTGCTGGAGGGAGGGAAGGATGTCGAAGGTTGAGGTTGGGTCGGGGCTTGTGGTGCCGTAGAGGGCGGTTGCGAGAGCTGGGTGGATATTAGATGGGGATATGGTGGGGTTAGGGCGATAGAGGGTGACGTTGATATGTTTTGATTCGGGATCTGATAGGGAATTTTCAGGGGGATTTGGTAGTCTTGGCAGGTAAATGGAACAATGGAAAATGGGAGTTCTTGGCTCGAAATGTATATAAATACTGGGAAGAAAAGGGCGATAGTGCTAGGATGCTGTGGAGTTGGTGATAGGCTTACGCACTTATAATCTCCGACTTGAGGACCGCATATAGCTGCTTCTCCTCTAGGATGCTGGTAGTCGACGACATGGCGAGACTGTAAGGCCAATAATACCGAGTTATGATCCCCAAAAGGAGGACGAAGGTAAACGATAAAGAAAACACAGGAGTGTTCAAGACAGCATGGCATGTAGGGGTCTATGATTAGATAGTCTTGTAATTTCGGAGATTTAGCGAGGGGTCAGGTCGTTCTGAGTCCAAAGTGACCAATCACAGTCGTTGACGGGCTCAAATGGAGATGAGAGTCATGAAACAGGAGATTTGCAATGGAAACTCGATTGGAACTATCACAGGTCGGAAATTTTTAGTTCTGGCGTGTAGATGCCTTCGAGAAGGCACTCGTGGAGGCTGCTTTCGCCTGTCCACCTTGTAATGATTTCTGCCTTTCTTTCGCTGTGATGCCCGTCCGATCAGTTGTAGGTTGTGCATTCATGAAACTGTCGAATTCATCGTCATCGTCAGCGCCATCTTCATCGGACCCGAATTCCTCCTCCTTGTCATCTATATCAGCATTGGTGTTGGCGTTTTTGGTAGGTAGTGATGGTTCACTCCTGGCTATCCGCTCTGGTTTCTTTTTGCTATCGTCATCGTCGTCTTCGTCTTTCGAAGGATTGGCAAACGGCTTGCTTGCCAGTACGCGCCGTCTCAGCTCGGCCATCTCTTCTTCATCGTCCTCTGACTCCGGAAGATCATATGGGTTTCTCGGGTCGATTTCTTCTTCGCTCTCGCCTTCTTCATCCTCTTCGTCTGAGTCAACCAACTCCCTCCGATTCATGTTGCCGCCCGCCCAAACATCCTCCTCAGTTCCCGCCTCTTTCTCTGCTCTGCTCGCATTGTACTCTCGCTCAATTTTTTCAAGCCATACCTCCTCTGCTTTCTTGATCTCATCCTCATCTTTGCATGCAGCGTACCGCTTCAACAAACTGGCATTTATATCGATGAAAGCCTCTCCGTAAGAGAATGTCGACAGAACATCCTCCGCCCATTCCGGGTGTCCGCAAATGTAGAAGCACGCTGCAAGCGCCTCAACACAATTCAGCCTCCAGGGTTTGCCGTAGTTCGTCGGATTCGCAGCGACAAGGTAAGGTAGGATGCGCTCGCATTTGCCACCTATTCGTCCAAATGGTACTTCGTCGATACGATTCCAACTTGCTTCTACGACAGCAGCACCGTATTGCTCTAGTAGATCTTTGTCCTCTGCTGAGACGACCTTCTTTCCCTTCGGGCTTATAACAACACCTGCAAACTTCTGTCCAACGTGTAACTCCCGCATGAGTCCGAGTCGCATGAGCCGCTTGCCACTACATCGCTTCGCATCGCAGTGCCCAAGATCCCAGCATGCTGCCTTGAAGGCGGGTTTGGATCTTGATTGTGTGCTTTCGCCATCTTCGCCGTCGGAGTTGTCGCCTCGTCGAGGAGGACCGCGCGGACGTGGCGCGTTGGAGTATTTCTTGCCAGATTTGGAGAAATCTTTCTTGTGGCGGACCATCCTGGATCAGGGAACTACCAGTCGCTTGGTGGATGATTTGTGAGTTTTACACTTCGATACGAATTTCGTGAGGGCTCGAAAATGTTTAAAGATGGAGGGGCAATTTATTGGTGTCGTTATCGATAACCACACGATTGCTTAGTCATTTGATCATGCCTTTACTTGCAACCAAAGTTAGAACACCCCACTTCCTGTGGTTATCCCAAGGATAAATTTGGTTTCATGATCTCAAATAACCCTATCGTATGATCCAGGCATTTTGCGACAGAATATGGGCATTTGCTAATTGCGTGGTATTGCCCTCGGATGCTGAATAGTCTTCACGGGAAGTATTTCCATCATGGTCAATACGCTATAGCACAAAGCGAAAACTACACACGTATCGCTGAGAGGTATCTGTACCTACAAAGCAAATGAATGCTTGCTAGAAATGTCGCTAGAAATGCACCAAGTATCGCAATTCATCTCCCTCTTGAGGTCTATGGAACTCCCAAATTGAGAATCTCGCCCATCTCGTCTTTCCTCACTCCAGCCAGTAAGTAAGATACTTTCCACCTCATCTTAACATTGCCCCCCTGTCCTGTTTGGACCCCGTTAAGCCTTATGATCTGAGAGATTCCACCTTGTTGATTAGGAGCAAGTGATACGCCGGATTGATGTTCCATTTGCTGTTGGTATGCCTAAACCATATCAGTTACCGGTTGATAGAGATTGTCATTTGCTTAGCATACCTTTGAGACCGCAGATTGAAAAGTCAATTCGGTTACTGGAGCAGGTGTGTTATTAGATATTCGAGATTTGATTAACAATGTTGAGTCGGAATCTCGAGAAACATGAAAGGCAACTTGGATGCTGCTGTTGAGTACAATGATATCTTTGGAGGTCTCAGGTACCGCGGATGCAAAAGTCCACTCATCGTCGTCATTAGTGGCAGGTGCGTTGCTTTGTGCAAGGCTCGATGTTGGTGGGGGGGAACCGACACCTAGCAAGTCGACCGTTCCTGAGGGCTTGGGGGAAGGTTGTGGTTTTATAGATTGCTGAAATTGAAAAGGAGATGCTTGTCTTGGAGTTGGTGACGCAAGGGCAGCGAAGGGATCTGGCATTGATCTGGCATGCTGCGCGGAAGGGGCCGATGATAATGCTGAAGGGGGGCGCGAAGAAGTTTGCTGCGGTCCAGAGTTCGAAATGCCTCCAAAAAGGTCATTGATTGATTGGGCGGCCGCAGTGCGCTGAGTTTGCGGCTGTTGAACAGGCATGCCTGATAGACCAAGTACTGCGGAATGATTAGAATGATTATATGAACATAAAGTGTGTGGTAGATTACCTGATCCGTTTGAACCTCCTAATGAAATACCTCCAGTTTGGCCATATGTACTGCTACTTCCCAATGACAAACCTAGTAGATCATCTTCTAATGCGTTACCTTTCGGCTGAGGTTGGCCTGACGTTGCCGGAGCTCCCGAATTTGAAGCCATAGGCGCTGGCTCGGGGTCTCCAAAGTCGATCAAATTTAGTGTGTTGTCCGCACCTTTAGAAACACCCGCCCCGCTTGTCCCTAGTGTGCCCTTCGGTATTTTGTTCGCTGCGTCAATATCGCCCTTCTTGAAAAGCTTGTACCTCTCTATTGTCCTGTGTATGCTGTCATTGATTTCAAATAGTTTGGCCACTGCTTCGGTGTCTTCAGAATCCTCTTCGCACATCTTTTGAATCTTTGGCTGTGCACTTTGAAGCGCCGTGGCGAGCTCCTGTCTGACGTCAGCCGATTGTGTTACCTGTAGTAGAATCTTTCTCACCTCGAAAACATCGCCCTCGGCAATTTTATCACCTTGCTTCTGTCCTTGGAGCATCTCTTCGAGGATTCTGGCTTTCTGTTGAATCCTGCCAACCTCTTCTGCCGCTTTAGCACGCCAATCGGTCTTGTTCCTAGTATCGTATCCGGCCATGACCTTCATCAATTTGTTCGCTTCTTGTAGGTCCTGCGGGCCACCTCGACGAATCAGCTCCTGGAGCTTGGCAGATTGTGCCTCTTTCTCTTCCTCTTCCATTTCCTCTGCTGATCGAAGATTCTGTTTAGAGTCAATCAATGCATTCGCTGGTGGGTGTTCATCACATATCACGTACATCGCTCGGGTTCAGCACAGCCGCATCTTCCTTTCGTACTTCAGGAAATATGTAGCCTTTATAGCTCAACAATCTGTGCATATCCCTGATGAAACCAAGATCCTCCTTATGTCGTGATGTCTGACATATTGTTTGCCGCCATTCTTCTATCAACTCAAGGATTCGACCCTGAACTCTTGTTGCATGTACCGGAGGTCGTTCGGGGAAGCGTCGAACAAGCTCATTTAGGAATTCTTTGGTACTTATCTGTAAGTGAAAGGGATACCCGCAGTTCTTAACACATATATCGAGAAGCTGGTACGAGTAAGCTTCAAGTTTGGGGCGGGGGCGGGGCAGGCAACCATACATTGAGCGCAAGGAGCGACACGTTGGGATTGCGATGGTTTACAAAGCTGACTATTGCCACAGCAGCTTCACGTGGCCTAACATAACGTTAGAAGTGCTCGTGGATATGGGAAATCAAGTTCCTACGCAGATCCTTTCTTCGAGTTGATCAGGTCAGTTATCTCGAGGTTAAGCGCGAGGTTGGGTTCGAAGTTTTGAGGATCGCAAGCGTTTACTATAGTCGCAATGTTAGAGATAGGTCAACAGCTATCACGCATATTAGAGCTCTTACATATAAAACGTTGAAGTTGTGAGGTGGGAGCTTCCCCAAATGCGCCATACCGGTCTCTGGCAGCCATCCGCGCCGACGCAGCCTCCATCGGCGGCGCCACCAAGTAAGGGGAAGAATAAGAGTACCAGCAACAATGCGCGACCCAGAATATGAGGGAGAATGACAACAGCTGTGTCTCAGTAAGAGAGGGTAAGTGGTGTGCAACCTAGGTGTCTAGGTGGAAGTTGAAATCGAGGAATTGGGTTGGCGGGGCGTCTTGGCGGCCGAAACGACGTAAGAGCGGAGCGGCTGTAACGGAGTGACTAATTTACCAACACCATTAGACACCCTCGCGCATCAGCTCCGATGATTGTTCAACATCTCCGAGTTTCCGAACAAACTAATCTACGATATACAGGCTTATTCAAAATAGTCTGAAGGATTCTTATTAAGCCTGTCATTATAGAATTCTCCAATGGCTCCTTCGAACATAATCACGATGTCTCACAAATGACCAACCACATTCTCCTATTCAATTTCTACTAATCACATTGGAAGTGAATTTATGATTATCTTCTCGAGGACTTGGTCTAGGATTGATGGGCTTATATGAGGATGTTTTTTCGCTCCAGTTGGCAGCTTGCTCCACCTTTGAGTTCCCGTTAACAGTAGGGAGCCTATTTGATATGGGTTATTTTCATGTGCTTCATGCTGTTCCTATTCCCACTGGTGACCAAAGCTATAACTCAACTCCTTTTTTTGAAAGTTATTTTGACAAGTTACACTACGTCCTACGTGCTTGTTGAGAACTTCTTGCAAAATAGCCGAATCTACGTATCCGGCGAATTCGATGTTCTAGTACTATATTGAGCTCAGGTAAATATCTTTCTCAATCTTATAAGCTATGATGTTGAGCAACAATATAACGCCAATAGTCCTGGCAAACAATGAATTTTCCATTTCCGTCAACCCTAGAATTCGTCAGATTCAATTTTGGGTCTCCTGTGAGCTTTTGTTTCTCGACTGCATCGTCGACAGCATGTGCTCCAAAAACATACTAGTTTCCTCCGTTGTCAACGTTTTCACTTTGCTTGTATCTAACAAGTCAATTCATGTACTGATGCTCTATCTATAGTTATGAGACCGAATCCTTGCCAATCGTAACTATATATGGGCATAGCAATTCGTGGCTATACCGAAGAGACGATCAACAATCCCACGAAATTCAAAGAAGTTAATAGAGAAATTAGCCGCAGAGTGCATCAAGCTGGAGGTTGTATGTGGCTGTATTCACGGAGCTATTTCAAAAAGGATGAGTTCTGGAGAACCTATTCAAAGGAAACGTATGACACCTTAAGAGCCAACTATAAAGCAGAGCACTTGCCAAGTGCTTACGAAAAAGTCAGATTTCGTTCGCAGAGAGCTAAGCCTCCAAAACCAAGTGGATTTTGGTGCTGAGTGTTCACGATGACTTCGGTTCTCGCTGCCACGAACACGCAAGGCCAAGACAGCAAAACTCAATAAATAACCTGTCCGCAGTCTAAATCTGCCAATAGTCCTTAACCAGATACCCAAGATATCCAGTGAAGAAAGTCATGACAACCTGAGTGCCATAATATCCAACAATCCTTCCAATTCCCATGGCCCCAGGTGCACCGAGACCCAAAGCATGGCCAATCCTCACAGCAAAAAGTGTGCCAAGCCCGTAGTTGATGATGTTCCTAGTTCCAATTAGTAGAATTGTCCAATAATTTAACTTTCCAACATGATAGATCAAAATCGAAGTATCTTATAAAATTGCACAAGGCAAGTTATGGAAAAGCTTACCTATTCCCGCCATTCACTTCAGCGAGAAGAGCGATTGTTAGCGCGAGCGGGACGTTCTCGGCGAAATTAGCCTGGCAGCGACTTGCGAGATACAATGGATCGGATGAAAAGCCAGATTTTGACTGTGAATTATCGCCTAGATAACTTGAGTGGATGTTAGCTACACAAACAGCAGATTTAAAAGTAAACGCAAGAATGTGAAGCTACTAGACATGCAGCAATGACATCACCTAAACTCAGATCTGTTGGGATTATAGGAAATGGAATTAAGACTTACGTTTTGGTGTTCAGTCGGTGATATACAATGCGATTCTGCAATACGAGATAAAAGATTGTGAAAGGGGCTGCCCAGAATGCAGTTGCCGGAGCTAGTTTGGGTATTGGTACCCCAAGACCGATCTTGGTAGCCATATTGCTGGTGGCTGTGGAATATTGTCTAAGGTAAAACAATGAAGAACAGGGGCCAAAATACAAATTCGGGGGAAAGTTATGGATCTGAATATTCGAGATCGAAGCTTTTTATATGCTTGTGAGGCAATGTGGGGAGTAGGGAGGGCCCTGATGTCATCTATTGAATGCGAATATCAATGCATGTACAACACAAATCTCGCTTCCCACCACCCCACACCTAATTCTAAAGAAATTAGCTATTTTCTAATATTAAGGTCTTCGCTTAATTCTGTAGTATGTTCTAAAGAGAACTTTTTAAAAATAAAGAAGTTCTTTTCCTTTGTAGCAAAGAAGGCGGGTGGTGGGAAGCGAGATTCGTGTTGTACATGCATTGATGTTCGCATTCAATAGATTGGAAGACAGTTGACCCTTTAACTCCGAAATGGTCCCACTGTAGAATTCAGAAGGGTTCAATATTTTGTGCTGATGATACAATGCAAAATTATACAAGATAATACAAAGTGGAGTACATGTGAGAGCCTCTTCTGGTCGCATGAACCTATTTTACAATATGAAGACTTTTCTCTTACACCCTAAATTGTGCTATGATTTCTTCTATGCCCGGGATATGACATTGATTCACCCACATCAGCTCTGAAAATATAATAATACAATAGAGAAACGAAGTCTATGATTTGTATCATCGTTTCTAGGGCTTATTAGGTACTGTTACAAAGATGACAGCTGTCCATCCGGTGACTTACCGGCTTCATATGCTCCGCGTCGTTTTCTTTATTATCTTCACGGGCATCTTTTAGCATACTATCGATACCTCTTGCTTTCAGAGCTTTCTATTTGAAGTTTTTAGATTGGAAAATATTCGTCGATAGAGGGAAATTGGGAACAAACTCACGGACAAGCATTGCTCGTATTGTTTGAACAAGGGCTCACACTCATCGGATGTCGAAGTACCCCGAAGAAACTCTTCAGCGTATTAGAATCTTAAAGGATCAGTAGTGGGATATATGTCATACTCTCGCTGTACCATCTGAGGAAGCAACTGTCGTAACGTCTATGGGATGTAAGTTGCGAAATCTGCAAGGGTGCAAATGCCGACCCACTCCTTCACTTCATTGCATTCGGGTGCTAGTGATGCCGACATGGTAAAGAATCGATGGCAGCAAATACTTTGACGAGGTGATCTGTTAAAGTGTTGGACTTGAAGATGTGGTGCAGGTCGTCACTTCCGATGCTAATTAGAGCTCTTATCGATAAGAGGCGCGCCAAGCCGCTGTTTTTAGAGGCAGGAATTTCTTTGGACTGCGACAACCCTATCCTTCCAAATCTCATCCTAATCGAAAGTTCTGCCAAACATAGGGCAGAAAGCTAAACAACACCGAATCAGACACGCAATGTCGATAAGGCACTTGTGAATACACCATGGAACCATTCAAAGCGCATTATGACACCATTACGGCTGCGCTAGTTTCGACCACGCGCTCAGCAACACAACTCAATACCGCTGATATACCTTTTCAGCGGTCACTTGATCCTACAGTTGGAGTCGCCATAGATGCACAGAATGCGCGCCTCCTTCATCTTGCGCAACGTCTTTTGGAAAGCGCTGCAGCGGGTTCGGACGCTGTAGGTCCAAAGCTCCCCGATGTCGAAGCCATAGACGACAACTTCAAGGGCATAGTTGATGTCATCGACAGCTTGCGCGAGAAGGCGGATACAAGTCTTGATGAGTACACGGGCGTAGTCAAGCGTATCAGCCCTGGAGTTGAACAGGTACGATATACAAACAAGCTTCACTGGTCATTTACTTACGTTCATCTAGGCTACAACTACCCCTAAATCGCGATTTCCCTCCGCACCACAACATATTATAAAGCCTCAGTTGACGTTTGAAAATGTACCACTCAACAACGAAATTGGTGCCTTCCGGCCTTTGTTGTCCTCCAAGCCGCATGCGAGCATACCACTCAACGAAAGTCTCAAAACGTTCAAAGATGGAAATGGTCGGGAACAGTACGTAATTTATCTGGTAAAAGTCAACAATGGTTTGTGTTAACAGTGTTTAGATATCCACATCCTTATCAAACCGAGATCGAATCATACGAATACCCTAAATCCATGTATGAAGTTACGGAACCTCAATCATATACTCCGTTCGAGTCGACTACAGCCACATTCGTCGATACACCAGAAGCGCTAGCTGCAATGCTTTCCGAGCTCAAGACTGCGAAAGAGATTGCCATTGATTTAGAACATCATGACAATCGCTCGTATATTGGTTTGGTTTCATTAATGCAGATTAGCACGAGGGATAAAGACTGGATAATCGACACGCTGAAACCGTGGCGACGGCGTCTGGAGTGCTTGAATGAAGTTTTCGCAGACCCGAACATTATCAAGGTATGCACGAGGAATGGTTCAAGTCGGTCCATGTTCTAATTGTGACAGGTCTTACACGGATCATATATGGACATTGTTTGGCTTCAACGAGATCTCGGCCTTTACATCGTGGGACTCTTCGATACTTATCATGCCGCTAGGTCTCTGGGTTACCCTGGAGCTAGCTTGGCCTTTCTTCTCGACAAGTTTGTCAATTTCAAAGCTCAAAAACAGTATCAGATGGCTGATTGGCGGATACGGTAAGTGCACCTTCCAAGGCAAAGAAGTTTTCGTATACTCATATGATATAGGCCGCTATCTGATGAACTATTTAACTACGCCCGCGCCGATACCCACTTTCTCCTTTACGTGTTCGACAATATGCGGAATGAACTGATACAAAAGTCGGATTTTGCGGACCCAGATAGGAACAAAGTGCTCGATGTGTTGAACAAAAGTCGCGAGACCGCCTTGCAGCGATTCGAAACCCCTATTTACGACACAGAACTCGGTCTTGGACCTGTAGGCTGGTACAAACTCATATCGCGGACACCGGTACAATACACACCGCAGCAATTCGCTGTTTTTAGGGCTGTACACAAGTGGAGAGACGACGTAGCTCGTCAGGAGGATGAAAGCCCCATGTTTATAATGCCAAACCATGCGGTTTTCTCTATTGCTCGGACACTACCAAAGGACAAGGCGGCTTTGTTCAATGTGATACAGCATGTTTCCCACATCGTCCGTGCACGATCCGATCAACTTGTCAACCTCATACAAAAGGCCAAAGATGACGGTGAGGACGGACCTGATCTCAACGAGACGATTAAAAAGATTGGCGATATTCGATTTCCCAATCGAGTACAGTCTGACCCAGTCCGCACCACTAGTTCGGACATTGTTCAGCCCGTAGCTTCCTCGGACGAAGGACCTCCTGCGACTACTCTCGATACACAGGCTCTTCGCGCTCCAGCATCCATATTCTGGGGCGCACTATATTCCAAGGCTCAATTGGAGCAACGACGATCCAGTCCTAAATTAAGCATTAATCTCGCACTCCCGTTACCACCACTCACAGCTGAGATGTTCGCTGATCCGAAGGCGTCTGCTAACGAACATGCTACTCCCACAGCCGAGAAGCCTGCATACATTCCTAAGGAAGAGAGGGTCCCTGAAGATAACCGTACTGATATTTTCGTCGTGAAACAACTTGGCGGAAAGCGAAAACGAGCACCAGTGGAAACATCTCCGGAGCAAGAGGGGCTTCCATCTCCCACTTCCGATGATGGCAATATGGGAGAGAGTAGCGAAGCTAATGAGATCATGCTGGAAGCTGATGAAAAGACACAGCGGATACGGGCCAAGGAAGCCAAAAAGGCAGCTAAGTTACGTAAGAAAGAGCGTGAACAAGCAAAGAGAGACGAAGGTCTCGAGTATGGCGAAGAGCAAGAGTTCGATTACGCGAATGCACCGTCGGTTCTTAATGCCCAGGCAGCGGAGAGAAAGAAAGAAAAGGGCATGAAGAAGAAAGACAGGAAAAAGAAGGATGCTGGGTTCAATCCATACGGTCAGCTCGGTGCGGATGCGCCAAGGGGTCTCCCAAGAGCTCAACGGGAAACTACAGGCAAAACGAAGACGTTCAGTTCATAATGAGAGGATTGGGGGGGCATTGCATCTGCATCTTGGCTTCTTGTACATGTATTCTTCCTGTCCACACTTTTCTGCCGCCCTAAACCCTCGAGAGTAATTAATCAATACATGGCTCCAAAGAGTCCATCCAAGCAATTCAATTGCAAAATATTCAATTGAGCCCATTATATTCACAATCCAGACGCTACTCTCCCAATTTCCCCTAGCATAGTGACCAGAAACGCAAGACGCCATATCGACTCCTCCCTACACAACCACACCATGCAAAGCCCGATAGAAAATACCAAAATTGCCCGTCCCATCTTTCCCAGCAAAATCCCCCTTTGCATTATCCAACACCGCAAACACCAAATCTTCCCACCAACCCCCCTGGAACTCCTCCTCCTGCAAGACATCCAAAAAGAACTGCGCTACCTCCCTCGGCGGATTCCCAAAAGCGCCACATCCCATCGCACCCAGCACAAGCTTCCCATGCCCCTTGAGCGCCGCAATCCTCAACACAATCCGGATCTTCTCCTTGGTAAGAAGCACATCATCCTCGTAAGCGAAAACGCCCTCATTGAGTTTCGGACGTCGCAGTGCCGCCATGGTGATTACGGCGAAGACAGGGAGATCTGTAGCGGGGGTATTGGGATAAAGGAGATTGTGGCCGGCAGGCATGTTTTCGCGGATTAGGATTACGGAGGGAGAATAGAGGGCTGATTGGGGGGGAATTGGGTAGTAGCGGTGGTGCAGGGAGAGGTAAAGGGAGGAGCGGTAGCAGAGGGCTTCTTCTTGGGCGAGGGCGCCGCGTTGCCAACCGCCGCCGGCGTGCTTTTCGGAGGCGAGGTTGAGGACTGCTACCGGTTTGAGGGTGGTGGCGGATTCGTCTGTGGAGGCTGGGTCGGTGGTGATGGGTTTCAGTGAAGTGTGGTTTAATGCAGTATTTCCAGGTAAGAGAGTGGAATTATCGGTGACTGATTGCAACTGAGATTGGCCTGATGATATAGTGGAAGAGCCACCTGTGGTACTGAGATCTTCGGTAGTGGGTTGTGGTTGAGATTGGTCGGTGCCTACAGATGAGGCCAGCGTGCTAACAGTCGTTCCCGGTTGGATCTCAAGAGCAGTATCAAAGCTGTCTTGGTCATAGACCCGAATGCGGGTTCCTTTCTGTCCCGCTTCGGGGTCGTCAATTCCAAGAACATAGCCCGGGCAATCTTTAGGGTTTAGTTTTCCGAGATATTTGGAATGGTGGATTGACGAGACTGTGGTGTCTAGATTGAGAATCTTGGAAAGGATTTCTGGGAGGATGGATTTGGTCTCGGAGGCGACATTGCGCAGTGTAGTCCTGCGATCAAGTGCCGCGGCGGACATCCTGAAGTAGGGATGGTGGCGACGGTCAGATGAAGACATTGTGGAAAGACTTAGGGTTGTGACGGTGGAATATGTAGTGGGCGCGAAGCATCGAAGTGTCAATTGGTGCCTGCTTGGTCTGAATTACTGGTAGAATATATGATCGGGTTGCAATTACTTTGGCGAAGTAAAAGAGTGAAGGGCATCGACCACTTATTAGGTATAACGATACACTCTGTGAATGCGCCTGGAGCCAATCAGGCAACAGTGGCTGAGTTAGGCAAGGAGTCATAGCGATGGAAGTGAAGGAGTGGCTTCACCGTATCGCCGCCCATTTCCATAGCTGAATGAAGAGCTGTTTGCGCTGAATCGGGTCGTATCGTGTTCGAGAAGGCTTGCAGCTGAGCGTCAATCAGTTGGCAGAATGGTATTGTCATGTGAAGACCTCAATGCCTTAGGGCATGTCAATCAGGGTTCACCGCTTGTGCATAGATCAGATGGTTCCAGCCTTACGGGATTCAAGGTTAGCCATTAACCGTGCAGGGGCCCCACATTCGCTAAGGCAGTCTTCCCAGCAATGGCAGCATGTTACTTTGCCTCGAAGACTCCATCACAACAACTCTCTCGTCGCATCCTGATCGTAACAATACCCCTCTTGTCAAATTGTACACCGACACCTTCACTCATGTAAATCTTCACTTGCGATGCCTCCGACGCAGCTCTCTGTCATCCGCCCTTCGCCCGCCTTTCATCCATCGCCGAAGCGTAAACGCGATCAACCCCCGCCCTTTGTGCCACTTCTAAACACCTCACTTCACTCTGCCTCAACACCACCAAAGGGCAGCCCAACGCTCTCAGGAGCCGATAGCCCACGGAATGTAGTCGCCGACCAGCTACGAGGCATGACCATTGCTGCGATCCCAATGTCTCCGCTTACCCCGACTGATGACTTGGTCCGGAAGAAACCCAAACTAGCCGCAATGAGGGAGGACAGTTTAACATCTTTGGAGGACTTTACAGATGCCCAACTTGTTTCCTGGGAGCTTCAGCGAGTACCAGACGCTCTCACTATCAAAATATCGAAACCGCCACTGTCGCCAAGGGAGATACCAGAGACACCGCAAGCGGAATTCTCTCAGCCCCAACCCCGCACCTTTTCCGAACTTGCGGCTTCCGCTCAGCCTACAATATTTGGATCGCCCACCAAAACAGTATCGCTAGATACTTCGCCGTCAGAGCAGCACAACTCCAAATCCAGAGCGCAAGGGCCGCAGCCCCGCCCACGGAACAAGTCTCCGTCACCCCCGCTCGCCTCGCTCACGTGGCAAGACAACGAAATCACCGGTCACCTTGTTGACCCACGTACGGACCCTGAAGACGATGGGACTGGACTGAATGGGATTGGATTTAGACCCACAGCCGCCATCGCTCATGCTAGGGCGCAAAGAAGAAAGCAACAGCTTATGGATTGGAGGGCACGAGAGGCGAAAGAGGCCAGGGCCAAGCGAAGTGAACGAAGACGCAGAGGCGTGGGGGGCACAGGTCGTATGTCAAGAGAGAGCACGATAGAGAGAGAAGCTGTTGCACGGGAAGTCGATGCAGCAGCTCGACGAGCCGTGCGATTCGCGGTTTGATCCGGATATGGCGGAAGACGTGATGATGGCGGGACTTGTCTATTTACTCTCAATGTACGATCTTTACGATGTTACGATATGGATAACGAATCCAACGATGGGGTTTTTTTTGGGTTATTGGGATTATTGGGTATAAAGATCATATTTCGGCACTCAGGGCCTCTCTGCAGTTCGCATATTTGCAACAGCACCGCCGTTTCCTCTAAGCATTCATTATTTGATACGTTCAGCGCGTGGAAGCTGCTCATATATTATTACACTTTTTTTCATACACGTTCCCTGTACATAGTTATTCTCGCACGGAAAGTTAGTTAATGATACCCATCCTCTGATCCTACCAAAACCGAACATTCTTTTCGATCCAGTAACCCCAGGATCTTCTTTTTATTTCCTCTTGTCTCTTTATCTCCTCTAATCTGTCACGTTCCTCTTTGGCCTTTCTCCGCGCTTCCCGTTTGGCTTCGATGGTTGCCCGTTTCTTCTCCATCAGGTCTCGGGCCATTTGCATGCCCGCCTTCTCTTTACTTCGCTGGTGTTGGCAGTACTGATATGATGCACACCCTATGCCCGCCCATGCTAGCACCGCGATATTTGTGCTCACGCCAATCGGTTCTGCATGATCGATTAGCGAAATCTTCTTCAACAGCGCCCGCCTCTACACAGATAGAAAAGTGGTGAAGCCTCACTTCCTATTATTGCCGCGAGACTGCCTCCCACGAATCCCGCTCCAATTCCCGTCAACTGACTGTCCCGCACACAGGGTCTCTTGTGAAAGTTTAAGTAGTATTCCGGGCCCAATTGCTTGACCGCCTCGAAATATGAAATTTCATTCGCTGCTTCTGCTGCCTTTCCGCCTGCTGTATGCATCATACCGCCAGGCATTACATTTGCGGGACCTTTGGGCCGAGAAGGAGTCGCTTGGGCTTCGGGCTGTCTAGTATCGTCGGCCATTGTGGATGTGAGGGGGGGTGGTGCGAGGAGGGTTGCGGGTGGGTGCAGGGCTTTCGTTAATTGCAGTCGATGCCGCACCGTGCCGCCGTCGGGTATAGAATATGTGCGCAGAGGTTTAGAGCAGATGTGGTACGGAGAGGCCGTGGATTCGGAAGTCAGAAGTTGTGGAGTGGTGGTGTCGTTCGATCTTGAACGAAGCACTAGTTTCATCGCATCATGGATTTTCGAACGGACATGAGCCACACCTGTGGCGCAGAGCGGGTACCGCCATGGTTGCCCCGCAACCGACCAATCAACAAATATTTTGAACGACTCCATACCTTTTCATATTCACAACTACACCCCTACCTATTGGATCACAGCACCCCTTGGATATCGCTATCACACATCGCAAACCATGGCTCGTCTTCGTAAGGCCAGCTCTCCGACGGAGCCATTCATAGAACCGCCCGCAACAACGCAGCGCACCCGACGCACCAGTCCGCGCAAAGCAGATCCCGAATCGCCATCAAAGCGCGAGCTCCGCTACACATGGCAGGACAATGCTGAAGACTCATTTCTGGTACCCAAGATCCCTGCCTCGCTGGCATTGAGCGAATCACCAAAGAAACAGCGCATTCTCCGGCCGGTTGCGAGCAATAGTCGTCTTTTGCGCAAACTGAGTAATGAGAGCCTGGCAACACCGGATCGCAAAGAGAGGATTCGACCAGCAGATCGAAGGACTGGATTGTTGTATGCGCGCAGTTTGGCGAGGACTGTGGCGAAGAGTAAGGGAAATTCAGGAAAGGAGATCCCGGAGAAGAAGATTGAGCAATTATTTGAAGAGACGGTTTTGGACGAGAATGAAGATCCGGATCAGAGTTTGTGGTGTGGAGATGAGGAGGATGATGTAGAGGATAAGAAGGAGGCGGAGGCAGAAGTTGGCAAGATTGAGGATGATGAAGTTGAAGATGAGGACGAAGACGAAGATCCAATTGTTGATCTGAGAAATCGAAGGCGACAGCCACAGAGGAGGATTGTTGAATCCGACTCTGGCTCTGACTCTGATGAAGAAGATCTTCCAGTGACCAAGCTCAAGGACATTCTGCTAGTGGAACCAACGTCCAAATCGATCGATGATACCTTGCCCACCAAATCAACTGTTCGACAAGGAGACAGCGCGATATCGAATTGGGCGCAAGATGTCGTTGACCTCACGAGCTCTCCAGAGGCCCCATCCTTGTCCGTTATTCCCGGCCAAACACGCATGCGTACTGCTTCGTTTGCTTCTTCAAATCGTCCGACAAGCTCGTACTCTGTAGATGGGCCTGGTATCATGCAATAGTTAGTCACCAATCTCATTTTTTTTAAGTTGGTTCTTATACTACGATGGTTGACTGACAGATACTCCAGTATCCCCACCCCGACAAAATTGCGCTCTCCTCGCAAAGCACCACCCATCACACGCCCATCCACACCACCACTTGCACCCGCAAGTCCCTCAAAACTCGTTTCCCCTTCCAAGGCCCGCATCCACATCCCCACAGCCACCAATCTCCGTCCAAGTCTCGACGCCTTCTGGAACGCCGAACTCGTAAATGACCATCACGACAAGCACTCCCCCTCAAAACCGCTCCTCTCACCCAAGAAACAGAAATGGCTCGACTCTCTCGACAAAGGTCTCTCCTACTCTGACAGCGACAGCGACGCCTCCATCTCTTCCCCCACGAACTCACCCCGTAAAAAGAAACCCACCACTACCACCAACACATCACTATCATCACCCTCTAAACGTGCCCCCTCCCCAACCCCAGCCCAACTCCGCACCCAACGCAAAGCCTTTTCAACCACCAAACACGCCCTAGCAACCACATTCCTCACCACCCTCGACACGACCATAACCTCGGGCCGCATAGGTACTCTCACCGCGCCCACAGGTGGCATAAAGCTCCTCTGGTCCAAAACCCTCAAAACGACCGCAGGCCGCGCGAACTGGCGCCGCGAAACAATCCGCATCCGCACGGGCCCCGGTCCGAACGACATGCGCACGGAAATACGACATCACTGCTCGATCGAGCTCGCGGAGAAAGTCATCGACGACGCGGAACGTCTGTACAACGTGCTCGCGCACGAATACTGCCATCTAACTACTTTCCTGATCTCGGAGGTGCGGAACAATCCGCACGGCGCCGAGTTCAAGAGCTGGGCGGCGAAAGTGAGCCATGCGTTTGCGCACTTGGATGTCCAAGTTACGACGAAGCATTCGTACGAGATTGCGTACAAGTATGTGTGGCGGTGTGTGGTGTGCGCGTGTGAATTCAAGAGGCATTCCAAGTCTGTGGATCCGGGGAGGCATTCGTGCGGGAAGTGCAAGGGGGCGTTGGTGCAGGTTAGGCCTGTGCCTAGAGGGGGTGCTGCTGGTGCTGGTGCTGGTGCTGGTGCCGGTGCTGCGGCGAAAGATGGGAGGCTCGGGGTGGGTGGAGAGAGAAAGAAGAGCGAGTATCAGGTTTTTGTCAAGGAGCATTTTGCGAGGGTCAAGAGGGAGATGGGGGAGAGGGGCTTGGAGACGCAGATGGGGAAGGTTATGGCGGAGTTGGCGAGGGAGTATAGGGAGGGGAAGGAGAAGAGGGAGCGAGAGGGCGTCAAGAAGGAGGTGGAGGATGTGGAGTTGGCGTTTGAGGGGTTGAAGTTGGGGGATTGATATGATGGGGGGTTTTTTTTTTGGTTTTCACTATCTGTACTCAACTTGTATCTATATTTCTTGAATGGGAGGCTTGAGCTTAGAATTTCTAACTTTGGCGTTCCATCTGCTGTCTATGTGTGGTCCTGGGATCTGTGAGCAGTTGGCTAGCTTTTAGACGTGGACAGACGAAACGAATGTTGTTATGAATCGCCTTGTAGTATCATCAATTTCATAATATCAATGTGTAACCTGGTAACAATTGGAATACAAATCAAACTAATCATATTGACTGAATCCCAAATCCTAGACGGATGTGGATATCACATGGGAACTGTCAGCGCGTACCCACCTAGACATCGTGGAACCTCGGCAGCAGATCTAGCCCCGGGCCGGCATTGCACTGGCTCACGTAGCCCGACAACTAGATTGAAAACTCCGGGTTTTTCCGAACGACGAGACAGCACGACTTGCAAAATGTCAAAATTACTTCTGTGCGTAAAGAAAATCGATCGATACATTGCATGCTAAAAAACACCGTACCGGGGTTACAAGCCAGACCCAATCTACGTGAGTCGGGATGAGAGAGTCATAAAAAAGAGAAAGATAGCCCCACTGTCACTTTGTCTCCGTGCTGAGACGGGCGCAGACCTCACGTAGCTTCCTGTCACATTCTCTTCTCCCCAAGTCCGGACGTCCTACGCGCCTGTCATGGTGTATATCTCTGCCTAGGTTCTTTATCTCCCTGCTATTTACATCCCCAGTAGTGCTGGTATTGTTCGTCTGCGTGTGATCGTGATGCGTTTATGACTTGTGAGCCTTGGCCATGGTGTTGAGAGCGCTGCCGTTCTTGAACCACTCAAGCTGACCGGCGTTGAAGGTGTGCGAGAGAGGGACGTTGAAGGTCTTGCCACCGTCGGCGGGGTGGACAACGAGGGTGATTGGCTTGCCGACGGCCAACTCAGTAGCAAGAAGGTCAACCTTGTCATTGGGGCCAATCTTGTCATAGTCGGCCGGGTCAGAGAAGGTGAGGGGAAGCATACCCTGCTTCTTCAAGTTGGTCTCGTGCTATTACGGTGGTTAGCATATGCATTTATTGAGGGTGATAGGAATGAAACTTACAATACGGGCGAAAGATCGGGTGATGATGGCAAGACCACCAAGATGCCTGGGCTCCAAAGCGGCGTGTTCACGGGAGCTGCCCTCGCCGTAGTTCCAGTCACCGACGACAACCCACTTGATGCCGTTCTTCTTGTAGTCACGGGCAACAGCAGGGACGGCGTCATACTCACCAGTTAAGATGTTCTTGATCTTGTTGGCCTCACCGTTCTCAGCGTTGATGGCACCAATCAACATGTTGTTGGAGATATTGTCGAGATGTCCACGGTACTTCAACCAGGGACCGGCCATGGAGATGTGATCGGTGGTGGTCTTGCCCTGGGTCTTGATGAGGATAGGAAGGTCCTTGGCATCCTTTCCGTCCCAAGCGTCGAATGGCTGGAGGATCTGGAGACGGTCGGAGGTAGGCGAAACGGCGACGGAAACAGACGAGCGATCGGTGGGAGGAGCCTGGTAGGTGTCCTGTCCCGGGTCGTAACCGTTAGCGGGAAGACCATCACCAGTAGGCTCCTTGAGCTTGAACTCCTTGCCATCCTTGTCCTTGAGAGTATCGGTCAGGGGGTTGAAGTTGAGGGTACCAGCAATGGTCAAGGCGACGACCATATCTGGGGAGGCGACGAAAGAGTGGGTGGCAGGATTAGCATCGTTACGGCCGGTAAAGTTACGGTTGTAGGACGAGATGATGGAGTTGGGCTCGCCCTTCTTGACATCGCGACGATCCCACTGACCTGATGATTTGTTAGTAAATGTGCTGCTCAAGCAATCAATACAACGGAGTTCCTACCAATGCAAGGTCCGCAGGCGTTGGCAAGAACCATGCCGCCAAACTCCTCGAAGGTCTTCAATTGACCGTCCCCTGTAAAGTCATTAGTCATGATTATTCGGCAAATTGGGGGTCGGGGCTTAGCGTACTCTCGATAGTTGCGCGAATCTGTTCCGAACCGGGGGTGACAGTGAAGAGCGACTTGGCCTTGATGCCGTGGGCCATGGCATCTTCAGCAATGGAAGCTCCACGGCTCATGTCCTCGTAGGAAGAGTTGGTGCAAGATCCAATAAGACCGACCTTGAGCTCCTCGGGCCACTTGTTGTCCTTGACTGCCTGCTTGAACTTGCTGATGGGGGTGGCAAGATCGGGAGTGAAGGGACCGTTGATATGGGGCTCAAGCTCGGACAGATTGATCTCGATGAATTGATCATACTCGGCACCCTCATCCTCGCGGAGCTCCTTGGCATACTCGCGGGAGAAGTCACCAATGTGTTGACGCTTGGTGGCCTTGAGGTAGTCGTACATGCGGTCGTTGAAGGGGAAAACGGAGGTGGTGGCACCAATTTCGGCACTAGATGAATTGTTAGATATGTACACAATATTAATTTTTTCGAAAAACGTGGTCATTTACCCCATGTTACAGATGGTGGCCCTAGAGATAGAATTAGCTTGTTGCCGTGGTGTTTATTTTTATTTTTGAGGCATGGTGCAACTTACATGCCAGTGCATGACAAGGTGTCAGTACCTGGGCCATGGTATTCGACGATAGCACCAGTTCCACCCTTGACGGTGAGGATACCAGCAACCTTGAGGATAATATCTGAATTCCATGTCAGCTTGGTGCTCAATTGACCATCTCATTACCCCGCAGGCGTTGGTCGGAACTTGGGGCTTCGGGCTAGCTCGGAGCTGAGAAAGCGTAGATAAGCGAAATACGTACCCTTGGGTGCGACCCAACCTGACAATTTACCAGTCAGCTTCACGCCGATAACCTTGGGAGCCTTCAATTCCCATGGGAGGTTAGCCATAACATCGACAGCGTCAGCTCCACCGACACCGATGGCGGCACAGCCGAGACCACCAGCATTGGGAGTATGCGAATCGGTACCAATGATCAAAGCACCTGGGAAAGCGTAGTTCTCGAGGATGATCTGATGGATGATACCGGAGCCAGGTCGCCAGAAACCAATATTGTACTTGGCGCAGGATGTGGACAAAAAGTTGTAGACCTCCTTGTTGATCTCGTTGGCACGGGCCAAATCCTTCTCGCCGCCAATCTGTGCCTCGATAAGATGGTCACAGTGGACGGTGGAAGGAGTGGCCACCGAGGGCATGCCGGCGGACATGAATTGGAGGATGGCCATCTGGGCAGTAGCATCCTGGCAAGCTACACGATCCGGTCGCAGCTTGAGGTAGCTGGAGCCACGCTCGATCTCCTGGCCATGGGGGTCGTCCAAATGGGAGTAGAGGATCTTCTCAGCGTGAGCGAGGGGGCGGTTGAGACGCTGGCGGACAATGCTCAGGTTCTCGCTCATCTTCTTGTAGTTGATGTAATTGCCCTTCTCCCAGTTGGACATTTCGACCTTGCGGGAGAGCGGAGCATCGCTGACGGTCGCCAATTGCCGTTTGCCAATGCCCTGGCCGATGCGGCCGAGCTTGGAGAACTTCTGCATGGTGGGCGAGATGGGGGAGGGAGGATTGTGTGGAGAGGGAAGGTGGTGGAGGAGGAGGAGAGAGGGAAGAAAAGAAGAACGTCAGAGTAGCTTCCGCAGTGTGGCCCCGATAACTAATGGGGAACGCGAGGGCGATGATTGGCTGCGGGGCGGTCCGCACGGAAATGCTACCTCGGCGTCAAAACAAAAGCAGACGGCAAAGAATTCCCGCTGGTCCGCGTTTCACGTGCAGGTGCAGGCTGGGAGAAGGGGGAAAAAGACGCAATTAATTGACGGAGAGCAGAGACGAGGGTGCAAGGCTACATAAGGGGAGGGTTTATAGAAAAGGCCGTCCTGGCTGACGTTTGCGGGTTGAAGGGAAGGAGACGAGAGGTTGTGCTGGGCCGCCCACGATGGACGGATTTATGTCGTCACATAGCGGCCAAGTTACGAGGGCACAAAAGCCCAAGCAGTTCGACCCCGCGCCCGCCGTTGTCTGTCCCCCCCATTGCGCCTTCCACGAGCGCTGATTGGCACGATTGGGCACGATTGGCCTGCTGATTGGCGTTCTTGATAACGACAACGCCTCGCAGCAGCGGCAGCAGCAGCAGCAGCAGCAGCAGCAGCAGCAGCAAAAAGAAGCACGGTAGCAGGTCATCACAATGGATGCATAGGTGCATCCATGTATCGATGCATCGATGCATTATCCAGTCTGCAGACCTGACCTGCAGACCAGGCGGCGGGGGGGCCAAAACGCGCAGGGCCGGGCGAGAAGGCCCAAAGGACGGATAGTGGCCAAGAGCGGGTGCAACAGTTGGCCAGAGTTGGACAGTTGGACAGATGGACTTTGTTTGCAGCTCGGAGGCCCGCAAGAGAAAACTCTGCCGACCTGCAGACGTCCACAGGGTCGCTCTTTCCGCGCACGTTCCGCTAGCCGAACTGGAGCCAGTTTCCACTCTCCACTTTCCACCCCCCAAGCGCACACTCCTCCAACAGCAGCCAGCGTCCTTCCGAACACTGCCAACTGGGAACCGTATCCGCGGCCGATATCCACACTCGTGCAACTCCCCATCGACACTATCCCAAATCATCCTCACCAGCACAACTTCGCCATGCCTGCCATACGAGGCGAAAAGTCGAAGAAAAAGACACGGCGGTACACTCGCGACCTCGACCAGGTCCATGCCGATCTCAGCTCCGACAAGCACCTCGCCCAGTTCAAGGAGACCAAAGCCATCGAGGACCTGCCGGGCCTAGGGAAATTTTACTGCACCGAATGCGCCAAATGGTTTGAGAGCGACGCCAACCTGGTCGCCCACCAGAAGGGCAAAGTCCACAAGCGGAGGTAATATACCACATCCATCTAGAAATTACATTGGTGATTTTGACAACGGACGTGTCGCTGACGGAATATTTTCAGGTTGCGCCAACTTCGCGAGGAACCATATACCCAGAAACACGCAGAGGCAGCTGCTGGGCTCACCACGGACAATGGAAAGAGAGCGACGGTGTTGATGGAGGTGGATGCGAGCTAGAGAAGAAGAAGAAGAAAAAATCTAGAGGATGATAATTGGGGTGGTGCGCATGCAAATGATCCTACACATAGACCGGATTGAAGATTTTGGTCAATTGGGAAAGAGGCGCATCCTGCGATCGAGGAGACAAATAGAATAATTTATCTGGCTGGAAAATGCCCGGAGATAATTAATGGCTGATGTTCAGGCACGCATAGGCACCGGCCCACCTTGTTGCCTGGCGCCTGCCTCACCAAAAACCACAGCATTGCATGGCGTTTAGGGGGAAAACCAAGCATCTGCAGAGAGGAGCAGCAAATAGATTTCTCCCAAAAGTTTACAATGATACCCACAAACAATTCAATCTTGCTTTGAAACACGATCCACATCGTCCCATTCAGTGCTTTATGTTTCCAAAAATGATAATTCTAGGTATCCATCCATCTCGGTGCCTGGCTCTGCCTGATCGCTACCTATATGCATCTCAAAGCTTGCCCATATAAAACGACACTACAAATGTGCTCCTAATATCTCAATAATTCTTGCCATCTCAACATTCTTCAAACGCAAAACCATCAATCTAATTTCCAACCCCCCGCATACAATACCAATCCAAGGAACCCCCCACCATCACCATCACCATCACCATCACCAACGCCCCAACCCCAAAACAATGTCCTTCAAATCCACCCCCCTCTACGGCGGCGCCATCCAAGCCGACCTCCCCACCAACTTCCACGACGCCAGGTAAATTCCCATCTCCCCCCTCTCTCCCTCCCTTCCATCCTTCTCCACCCCCATACTAACCCGCCCACCCCCAGCACAATCCGCCAAATCCCGGACCACCAAGAAGTCTACATCGACTCCAACGGCTACTCCAGCATCGTAATCGACATCCTGGAATACGTAACCAAGGACACCGACGAAGAAGCACTGCAATATCATTTCGCGGATCTGATCGACGGGACGGGCGACAAGACGAATGTATTAGAGCAGAGCAGGGCGGATATGGGGAGGACGCCGTAAGTAAAATTTTAATTATTATTTTTTTCCCCCCAACCTTTTTTTTGGATTCCAAGTTGTCTCTTTTCTCATCAAGAAGCGTCCTGGTTTTTTGCGTTGGGATGGGATGGGATGGGAAGGCGTAGTACAGTGCATGTGGATGAATGTACGCATCACGTGCTCCACTCCCACCCACCCCCCTCCTTCCCATCTCTCCCCTTCCATACCCTCCCCTTCATTTCCACCCACCCACATACTAACATCCCCTCTCTAGAAACCACCCCGTCTACACCCTCTCCTTCCTCCAAACACCCCAATCCCTGAATCCACGGCGCAAAGAGCCCGAGTTCGTCGCCATCCACCTGCTCCTCCTGCGCCTGAGGGAAAAAGGTACCGACATCGTCATCACGATCAACATCCCGCATTACGCGGGCGAGTACGAGAAAGCGGGGGAGACAGATGGGGGAGTCACGCCGTTGATGAGGGAGGGGGAGAAGGTGGCGAAGAGGGTGCTGGACAGTTTTGAGGTGAGGGAGTGGGGGCTTTTTGATGCATAGGTTTTTTTTTATGGGAGGCTGGGGGTTGGCGTTGGTGTTGATGGTAGTGTTGGGATGGAGACAGGAGTGGGGATTAGTTGTGAATCATCCACGGGGGCTGTTCGATTACGTACGATCAAGCAAAATGAGAAGATATCAAACGATTTCTTTCAACTACATCAATCTGCATCTACATCTGCATCTTCGTCGCACAAACAAACAAACACACAAAATATGGAAAACAGGTATCATATGGTGGGCACAGACGGACAAAACCCCGCTGAGAAACGACTGGAGAAGAAAAGAGATCGACCGTGTGCAAACGCTCGGGTGGAGAAGAAAAGAGCTGACACACACAACCATCACCATTTGAAACAGAAGAAGACAAAAAAAAAAGAAAAGCAGACTGGTCGACTGAACCATCGCATACCTTGGAGGAAAAAACAGTGTGATATCCCATACACCTTGCCTTCGAATCCTTGACCCGTGTTCGATCCATATCTGATAACCGTTCCGTTCCGATACTTGTATATACCTCCCTTATCCCATACCTTATGAAGCCGTGTAATCGCACCTTGAAATTCGTAGCCGTCGTAACAATCAAGACAAATATCCACTCCACACACTCCCACTCTCACAATCCGGGAGTCTTGGGGTACTCTCCTGGAACGTGCAAGTCACTCACACTAATGTCAGTGTTATGACGTCTGACACCAGGGAAAGCGTGCTGGGTTGATCCGCCGTTCGCTGCTTTAGATGAGGCAGCGGCGGCAGCTGCCTCAGCTTCGTCTAAAAAAGACTTATCGACAGATGTAGCGGGAGTGGTCGCAAGGCTATCAGGCTCGGACGCGATAGGGAGAGAAGCAGGAATTGGTGTCGGAATAGCTTTAGTATAGCCATTGACGTTGGAAGCAGTTCCATCGACTGGGTTTGTCACTGGTGATGGATTTTGCTGTTCTTGCTGATAATTGTTGTACGCTGCTGCGCCTAGCGCGCCTGCTGCAGCTCCACCAGCAGCGGGGCCGAGCCATTCGCCATATGTGCTGTCGTGACGTTCAGCAGCGTGCGGTTGGGTAGGGCGAGACTGTGAGACGAATGACGGGACGGTAGGCTGGACGGGAGCTTGAGTGGGCGCAGGCTGATATTCCACCGGTGGATTATTCGAGTAGTAGGGGTCTTGTGCTTGGGACGACGGCTGGTGGTAATTATCTGGGATGGGTTGCTGGGCTACCTCAGCATTGGTAAATGGCTGTGGCTGGTAGGCGTAACCGTTGTAGCCATACGCATCGGTGTTTTGACTAGGAGGGAGATATTGGTTCTGCTGCTGTGCCCGCGGCTGGACTGGATCGTACGGATTGGGATCGTATGGGTAGGCACCCTGTAGACCTCCGGATGCGGTCGTTAGATCATTACCGATCTCCGAGCTGCCACTAGATGGCGAGCGTGCCTGTAAGTTACGTTCCAGTTGAATGTCGCTTGGGAATCGCCCACCTGGAGATGGTCGCTGGGGGGGCTCCTCCCTCACGGCCTCGTTGGCCACTGACGACTGGTTCGCGGAATAAGGAACTTCGTCTGCCTCGTCCTCCTCAAGACCACCGTCACTGCTGACTGAACGTGCGCTGCCTTGGCTGACGCTGCGGGCATGTCGGCGAACGAAAGCATTTCGCTCTTCGCCAGTCACTTCGGTCAGCTTCTTCACATCCTCGTACCAAGCCAACATGGTATCATACGTTTCCGCCCGGAAAACCCACGTATGTCCACGATGCATCGATCCAGTCTGGCGACCTTTGAGCACAAATTTGTGGGACGAGCTTCCGGGTTGGGAATGAGAACCGAGTTTCTGATCTGGCAGATACAAAGACATGACTGGAGGCTGAGTGTAAATGCGATCCGCAGACTTGAATTCGTGAAGATGTGTTGGCGACAGAACATACCTGTAAAGCATTAGCTTGCTCGATTACAATAGGCATGATACTTACCACCCAGGTGTGTAACTCTTGAGATACTTGCTCTTCCGCTCGAGCATACCGGCCCTTACTTCAGTTGTCGCAGGGTGATGCTTTCCGGGATACTCAATATCCTCTAGTCGCCTGAGTGGGATATTTGGGTTGACGAAATGGGGATCTTTCATAACGAATGTATTCCACTCCAAATCTCTTGGCATCCCAACAGGCCCATTTCGAAGTTTGTCAATTGTAGTATATATCTCGTCAGCATCCCGTTTCAAAATGTTTGCCAACGCATTGTAGGCTTTCTGGATTTCGCCCACGACGATGGATTCTAGTTCTCGACCAGAGTTTTCGAGGTTGAGATAGGCCTGCGCGTGTCAATACATATCAAGAACTCGTGCTGATGGCGATACATACCCGATGGAGATAATTTTCCTCATCAATCTGTCTCTCGACTTGACGGTCAACCCCTAAGCGAACCACGTACGGATCTCCTTTGCCAGCGACAGCGTTAGGGTCTGAATCGACAAGCGAGAGTGCTTCCTCGAGTGCAGCGACGCATTTACGTGTATTCTCTTTCTCTTTCTCCACCGAGTTCTTGAAGTCACCTGACAGTGATTTGATCTCCTTTATCTTCTGTCCAAGGTCGGCTCGAAGACCATTCAATTGGTTAATCACTTCATTCTCGATGTCCTTCGCTTTATTTGCCTCGGCCACCGACTGCTTGTGGAAGTCCCTCAAGATTCGATTTGCATCGTTGAGTCCGCCTTCAGTAAGGAACAAGGAAGGCGCATTCGTGTTATTGATGACATTGGAGACTTTGAGCAATGACTTTGCACGATGTTCGTAGGATGTAGCGACCTCTCTAAAATAGGTGATGAGATCTTTAAGAAGCTTCCGCCATGCTGTGCAGGAATTAGGTCAGCTGAGCGACAAATCAATGGAATCATGACTTGCCTTGAAAACGAGTTGCTAGAATCTCAGTAGGTGACCCAGATGTGGGCACAGGCGTGTTGAAAACATTATTATGCTTGTCTGAGGTACGGTTGTTGTCCTCGATGCTCACTCCTCGAATACTACCAGCATGTGTACTGCGTCTGCTTCCGCTGCGCTTGAGACTTCCGCTTCTCTTGACTGAGGATTTCTTCTTCAGGGTCCCACCACGCGACGGGGCAGCACCTTGGTTGAGGGTAGATGCTCGAGATGCCGACCGTTGGGGAAGCTCGTCGTCCATGAGGACTGATTCGCCGCGGGTACGGGCGTCAAAATTCTCTTCGAATCTTCCGCGTCTCTGTGAGTCGTGCGTGTGGAGAGACTGGTGCAGCGGAGAAGAGTCCGTTGGGTTCGCGGGGGTGGTCGCAAAGTCATTTGAATCAACATTCAAGTGAGAAGCACCACCATATCCCCTGCTCAGGTGCGCAGGCTCATGGGGTGCTGGTACCGAATTGTACATTGCTGAAGGGGTATGGGGTCGTGAAGTTGCTGCCATGGTCGCGATCGAGCGAGGGAGGATATCGAGGTGATGCTCGCTCAGCTCTACAAACAAATTCTGGGCCCACGGGAAGACAAGGACAACCTTGGGGGTTCTCCAGCTGACTGACTGTGGCCGTGGAGGCGCAAGAGCGAGATGGGTGGTGGAAGCTGTGATGAGCTGGGGTGACGTGTGGTGGTGCGTGGACCGGGAAAGGGGACTTGAGGCGGAGCAGGCGGGGACAGGCAAATAAAATGAACTCCGCAGAAACGACTCAGCTAGCGTCGTAGATCAGTGTTCACGGTGCCTAGGCGCTGAGTTTGAAAGCAACAATGTCTAAAAGATGAAACATAGAGGCAAGTCGGAGATCAAAAACAATAAAAGGCACAGTGAGGGCGCTATTACTCGGAACAAGGTGGTGACATCATTCTTGGCATCGACCGAGTAGCCCATGCAGACAATTGCCAGCCTGACGCTCCCGTGAACACGCCAATGGGAAGCCGATTTCGACACGAGATCGTCATCATGCAGCCTGTCCACTTCCTCTCCCATCGTTTGCTAGTCTGCTCTAGGCGTTGCGAAATCCTTTTTAGTCCAGATTGGCAACGGCAAACACCTACCCGATTTGTGCCATGGCTACGTGCGCTCGATCTCAGAGGTTAACGCCTCTGTGACACCGCGAATCAAGGACGGGGAAAGCACTGTACTCATCCGTGGAACTCGAGGGCACCAAGTATCGCCGTCGAATCTGATATCCCATCCGAGGTCAACCTAGACGCAAACACATGCTAAGCTCAGCGCATTGTGGAGATGATCTGCCGGCTCTCCCGACAAGCTAATGAGTGCCTGTTTTCACATTTTCGGAGGGATACTATTCCCGAATGGTGTATAACTCCAAAATGAAGTTGGGGCATGTCAAATCCCAAATGTCCCTTCTTTCAAGATTACCGTTGTAGCTTCGATGATGTAACAGAAGTCATGATCTCCGCCATCGCGCGCGATTCTGCTCCTTTCCTCGCCTCAATAGAACAATTTCAAGGGGGTTGGGGATCAAGGAGCCTCATTATGTTGCTGAATGCAACAAAAACAAGCTGAGAAATAGTGTCACCAGCCTGCCAACCTTCTAGAAGCGAGTAAGCATATCTTACCATCCGGGTACCAAAGTTTGTATTCTTAACGTTACCCCGCTTGATTAATCATCTTGAGTGTGCTCCACCGACCATGGCATCCAATTCGACACCAAATTTCCAACCCGATCAAGAACTCTACCACTTATAATTTACCTTGAGTCAAAGGAAGTGTGGATTTTACATCAACTGTGTACGTTCAAGCCTACATCCACAATCGATCAAATTGAATCTTCCAAGTTCTCGATGGCCGTGCCAACAGTCCTCACGCAGGAGTTATTGTACCAAGCTGGGAGACTTTGCGGAGGGACCCATTCCGCCTCTTGTTGCGGGGGACAAAGCTGTTATAGCATCCGACCTTTGGTCCACATCCACTGCCGTTCGTTCTACATCGCCATCGGCAGAGATGGCTGCAATGGCTGGACCTGCCAAGTCACTACACATATTACTCCAAGGCTCCAAGGGGTTGGGCTTTCTTGAAAATGTTGCACATGAGCACTGCCGAAAGCCGAACCACGGTCAAAGGAAAAGTATACATCACGTTCTCCATTTCAATGCTCCAGATTCGCAATCCACGAGCATCTGAAGTTTCTCAGAACTCGAGTAGCGAACGGCAGCAATACTCTCGGAGAATAATAACCAGGAATCCAGAAATTTTCGCTAAAATGTGACTGTTCAGCATGTCCACTTATCATGCCCAACACCATTATCAAAGTCATGAACCGAGCTTACAATTAATCAGGTGGTCTCATCACCTTCTTACTTGGGGTGGTGGCTCATTGCAATTATTAAGTGTACCACCAATGGGCTGTTTTGGGCGCATTGCTAATCTCATAGTTCTCGACATGAAACCTTTCATTTTCGCTGTTACTCACCGTCTTCTCTGATATTAATGCAAGGTCTGCGTGTGCAATACTCAATATAGGAAGCGCGCTACCCAGTCGTGGAAAGTAGTAGTCGAAATTTAACACGGTTCCGAGTGGCTTGCGTATATTATCCGCGTGGCCACGGTGTACCCGGGCCGGCAAATTATATGAAACCTCATCCCATAAATCCCATGCTCAAGGACTGCGTGATATGACCACCCAATCACTCTGAATCGAAACAACAACCGAACTTGTTCATCGCATGCTTAATGCCGCGCTTACTGCTACCCCTGGCGATCGACAAATACGGGTAGATGGCTCGCACAGCATGGAGTAAAATGTGGGGATAATTGCCAAGTGGCGTCCGGGGAGCATATGACTGCCTTGGATTTATTGAGCTTCAAGATCTTACACGAATGTCGGGCGCGGATTAGAGTGGCGGATCGTCGTTCTATCAATTCCGACGATGCTCCGAGGACCTGGTGAAAGGAAGTGTATATAAGAACACCGCACGCTACCACTTAGCATGCTTCTTCTCATCGACATCAAGTCCTTCGCTTCAACCAATCCTTAAACGATCTTGCCGGTCTCCGAATCATCATGAAGTTCCTCGCTGCAGCAGTGCTCTCCCTCCTCCCAGCCCTATCCTCGGCTCACACCATCGCTCAACGTGTAAGTCCAACCGATCCCCGATGTTGTAGTCAAGCTAATAGGTATAGGTCCGCATCAATGGCCAAGATCAAGGACAGCTAAATGGAATCCGTGCCCCGAATTCGAATAACCCAATCCAGAATGTCAACGATGGAAACTTCGCCTGCAACTCCGGCTTCAGGACACCAGTATCTACCAAGGTGTTCGACGTCAAGGGCGGGGATAAGATCGGCGTACAATGGGGCCATGTTATTGGCGGCGCCCAAGTAAGCAGATCAAGCATATTTGACATGACGAGACTAACACCACCAGTTTGCCAACGATCCTGATCATCCCATCGCTAAATCCCACAAGGGTCCCACTATCTTCTACATGTATGGTTTATCCCACAGTTCTATTGTCTCCTGAGTGTCAAGCTGATTATTTGACAGGGCAAAGGTAGATAACGCTGGTACCGTTCAGCCTAACAGCGGCCTCAAGTGGTTCAAGGTTTACGAGGATGGTTTGGACGGCTCTGGTCAATGGGGTGTTGATAGGATGATCAACTCAGGAGGATGGCAAGATTTCACTCTTCCAACCTGTATTGCTCCTGGAAATTACCTTCTCGTGAGTTCCCATTGACTGATTTCGGTTAGCCAAAGCTAACAATCAACAGCGTGCGGAGATCATTGCCCTCCACTCTGCAAGCAAACAGGCACAGGCTCAGTTCTACATTGGCTGTGCTCACATTAATGTTTCTGGATCTGGCACCAAGACTGGTGACCAGACAGTCAGTTTCCCTGGTGCCTACCAAGCCAACCACCCGGGTATCTTAGTTAGCATTTACGACAAGACCGGTCAGCCCAAGGGTAATGGTTCGCCATACCAGATCCCAGGTCCTGCTGTATTGAAGTGCTAGATTTATGACTTAGAGTTAACATGATTTGGAGACTTTGGCTTCGTCATTAATTCTTCTATCGGTCACTCTTTGGTCCTAAATACCAATGTATCATCTCTTAATGCATTCTTTGGTTGACAAAGGTCGACAAAATCATTTACTTTTCAATCGCCATATATCACTATGTCCAACGATGATTTGAATATTCTCTAATCAATGCCAACTACAATTTTTCCTTTGACCCTACCTTCCTCCATTAAAGTGAAAACTCTCCTCCATGCATCACTGCCCTCTTTCAACACATCTTTGATCACTTCCTGGACTACAACTTCGACCTCCTGTTCTTCCGCCAAAGTTGCCACCTTCTGCAACCACTCACTCTTCTCCTTAAACTCGATAACTGCGTATCTCGGACCCCGTATGAAACCAAGCAAATAACGGAACACTTGTGTCGGCGAGGTTAAATACGTCATTGTACCGCCCACAGTAGTTCGTGACGTTTTGTCACCAACAATAGTAACATATGCGCCATATGAGTGCAAAAGAAAGGTCTTTCTCGCGAATTAGCTTAATACAGCACCAGAAAATGTAACAGTGACTGGCCACTTACCCAGTGTTCAAATATCTCCGCACCACCCACACAATCGATGTACAAATCATACTTCCCGTCTTTCTCCACACTCTTCAACAACGTCTGTGCAACATCATGTGAAGTATAATCCACAACCTCATCCGCGCCCATTCGTCTCACAAAATCTCCATTCTTCCCCGAACACACCGCCGTGACATGGCAATCAAAAAGCTTCTTCGCCACTACCAACCACCAAAGTTAGCCCCTATCACCACAAAAGCAACAAAAGCATCAAGAGGAAAATAAAGGCTCTCTTACACTGTACACACCACATCCCCGTTCCCCCACTCGCCCCCGCAACAACAACTCTCCTCTTTCCATTCCCATTCCCATTCCTCCTATCCTCCTTCGGCAACCACTCCAAAACCGCAAACGCCGTAAGCACCACGAGCGGCACCGCAGCAGCCTGTTCGAACGACCACTCTCTTGGTTTCCTCGCAATCGGATCCGTAGCAGCAACAGTCACATACTCACTAAACGTCCCATTTCCCGTCTACAAGCCCCCCGGAAAAACAGTCAGCTAAAAAACAAATGCCTTAAAAAACCAACCCAAGTACAAAGAAAGTAGTCAATCTCACCACCCTGAAAGCCATGCCAAACACTTCATCCCCAACACTCCATTTCCCCTCCAACCCCTCTCCAACGCTCACAACAGTCCCCGAGTAATCTCGTCCTATCCCCTTTTCCTTTTTGCCCGCGATCAGGCCGATCAGGGGGCTGGACCAGAGTTGGATGTCGATGGGGTTTATAGCGGCGAAGTGTGTTTTGACGAGTAGCTCGTTACGGGCTGGAGGTTTAAGGGGCAGATAGGTGAGGTGCGGGGGTGTGGAAGGTGAGGTGTATGTTAGGGATTTGGAGGATGGAGGGAGGAGAGGCATTTTTGGTGTTGGGACGAGGGTTGTAGGAGGTTTTGGGGGAGTGTGAGATTGGGGTATGTTGGGCTGGGGGTTAGATTTATATGGGAATTGTATCCGGGAACTGTACCTTTAGGGGTTGTTTGTATCCGGCAGTTTTGTCGCAGGCGAAAGTACGAAATTAGACACGGAAATCATGGAGTGTAAGGAGTATGTCAGATAGGCAAAGATTAGTGGAGAGGCTGATTCTGTTTGATGTTCGCTAGATACAGGACCCTTGTCCGTAATCCTTGTATTTGTGGGAGGTGTGGAGATCGGCCGAGGTAGTCGTTCTACGAGTCAGTGTTCAAGACGTTGTAATTCACAATTAAGTCAATGATATCGCATGCACTCATATCTGCGAGTATTTCAGCGATGAACCGTATATTATTATTCTATTGAAACTATCTATAGCTTGATTGTAGAATTATTCCGTATCCTTTCTCCAAACTTGATGAAGAGAAAAGGAATCGGGACCAGAAGCAGCGACACAAATCCTAGCAGTGAGTTGCCCCATCCGTATCCCATAGCCGCATACATCTTCTGTGACGACAAAGGAATCAAAGCTGCCATCAGACTTCTAAGCACTGTATTCGCCGCCATAGCACTTGCAGCATGCACAGTGAATACGTCCACGAGATACGTATTTGCAGGCATAAATGTCATCAGCAGCCCGAACCCAATGACTCCAGTGCCAAGAATCGGTACCATCCAATGTGTCTGAGCTTGTACAGACCAGCCATACCAAAAGAGTCCGGCTGGCAGGAAGAACCCTCCTCCGGCCATGATGTAGAGGCGGTGCTCGGGCTGAAAATCTCCCCGGTCCATATGTTTCCGAGCTATCTTATTACCAAATTTGGTAAAAACAAACTGTCCGACCAATGAGCCGACTCCGAGTCCAAGGAATGAGAGACCAAGAACACCGCCTCTCCAGCCGTATTGATTGCTGAATACTGGCGTTAGTGTCGTGAAGAGGATGTATAAGTAGGCGTATGTTATCGCAACGTAGACCGACATAGCCGCACAGATTGGCGAGAGCGTCAACATTTTGATAGGGCGCACGATAGAAAACTTGAACAAATCTCGTGAGGATAATTCACTGGCAAGTTTCGATCTCAGCTTATCGTTTCCAGTCTCAATACGAAGGCGTTTTGCTTTGCGCTCAAGGATGACGGGAGCTGACGTTTCGGACATGAGAATGACAGCCCCAAGGGCAAATGATCCCGCCTAGGAGAATGTAAGATGATCCAGATTGGTGATGACTTAAGACAGAAACTTACAACGATCGCAACGAACCAGAAGTTCCACCTCCATCCTTTAGCCTCTGTCAAGAACCCTCCAATTATTGGCCCAACGCAAGGTCCCAGGGCTACACACAATTAGTCGGGAGTTGAAGTCTGGAGAAGATAGGAAACATACTCGGACCCATCATCCATACCACCATAGCTGTTCCTCGTTGTTCTCGTGAAATCAAGTCGGCAATGGTTCCACCGCCAAGCACAAGTGGTGCGCCTCCAAAACCTGATGGATGATAAGTCTCGTAATAAGTTGTTTGGGACATATGATAACTTACATCCCATGAAGAACCTGAAGACGATAAACTGGCTCATAGAAGATGCCACAGCCGCAGCAATACTGAAAATAATAAAGAGAACATTACAACTATGGTAAAGTGGCAACCGTCCGTACATTTCGGACAATGGCGCAATAACTAAGATTGGTCAACGAGATGACCTGATTGACCTGATCATATGATACGTACTCATCGGACCAAAAGCAAATCCTAATACATATATGGAGACCATGAATCCTGCTAACATGTCGTTCGTTGAGTTGAAAGCTTCCATGACATCTGGTACACCCGGGGCAAACATCGAACTAGCAAGTGGTGTCAAGAAGGTAATTGCGCTCACAATGAGTACAGTGCCCCACTTCTTTCGGAACGGCCAATTGATTGGATTCTGCTGATCGTCTGGGCCATCCCAAAAGACAATATTTGGATCATCCTCTTCTACAGGCTCTGCCACATCCGCATCGTCATTGCTTGATAAGGAACTCGAGCGTGGACCTTTTTCGATATCTTTCTCAGTAACCTGCTGGCCGAAGTCTATGGTGGGCTTTCCGGATACAGGACGCGGGGTTGCATCATTGATGAAACCGATGTTCGAGGGGATGTCTGCATCATGGCTCTCTTGGGCAGACAATTCCAGTATTTCGCTCCTTGTGGGCTGTCTGTACAGTGGTGCTGCCATTGTTCTATGGCTCCGGTGCAAAAAGAGCGTCTCTAATTTTGAGAATGTTTAGTGGGGCTAATGTCAGTCGACCGAGTCGGTAAGGATAATTCGAAAGGCGGATTCAGTTAACGATGTGGCAATCATTTGTCTGCTGGACCAAACGAATTGCTTTCACACGACATAGAACGTGGAAGTCAAAAGAAAGAAACAGTAGCCACGGTGCAGTTTCGAAGACGGCTCAAGTAACACTCAGTGTTGCAAGGAGGTTGAAACGAGTCCAAAGAGTGATACGAGAGAAGGACTACACAAAAAGAGATACAGATGCCATTATTAATAACGTTAGCGTCGGATACATTTGGAGGAACGACGGGCACTTCTACTTCGAAAATACGTGCCGTTATTGCCGCCCTAGCCTATGCTGGTTGCGCCCTGTGGGATCGCGCCTTGTGGAAGCTTGCATCCTAGTGTGCTTAAACCCGCAAAATCCGCCTGAACAGTAGCCACTGGGGGTGCGGGGGAGATATGCTGGGGAAGTTGAAAGTTCGCAAGTTGAGGAGAGAAGATATGTTTTTTTTTTTCAAATCACCGATCCTCCCTTGGTACCAGTAGAACGTTTGTACTTTTGGGAGTCTCACATCAACTCTTCGCCCTTAAGTGCCATCATTAAAAAATCGACATCTTTGGTGCAGCAATTGCGGTTTGCAATGTCCTGCACAGCTCCACATTTTGCACGGTACATAGTCGTTAGGCTCGGCCGAGTGCACGGTGCGGTACGTGATCAAATCCCTATCTCCGCAATCCAATGGGGATGTTCTGGTGTTAATCGTATGGTTCCTCGGAGCAGAATATCTTCCGCAATCTTACTGTTGATACTGGATACAGACGGCATAATATATTCGTATGTGGTATATTGTATACATTTCCATCGGAGAGAAAACCGCAGTTCGGCGTTGGAGCACTTCCGGTATGCGGATAAAATGGTTCAACCACGAATAGGGTTCGACTGCGTGCTTTGCTGACAAAGGTGATTCACACATTGCCATCTCTATATCCTGAGACAGCCAACGAAGCGGTCACTAGAAAATCCCAATCCTTTCGATCTTGTTTAGGTTGCGGTACATATCTTCTCTTTTCTTTTCCACCTCTTAGTTACTCCTAATTAGTTTAGAACATAGCGCCCAACTCGAAACGAGGCTGTGGTAATGGATCCGCGATCCCATAGTTCCCGTAGAAATCAACATTGCTTCTCCTACGCTCTTGCATGGCGTCCTCGAGATTTTGTGAGACATAGATATCAATACCGCCACTTTGTTCAGTCCCTTTCTTTTCCGACGAGAGCTTGTAACCCACGCCAGCACACGGATTCGGCGAAGCAATTCCGTATTTACTCTTCCGGAGAATCTGGAGCCATCGTTTTTCGGCGTGCCTTTTGAAAACATCCTCCAGGTCGAAAAGGTCCTGCATAGAAAGACTGTAAAATTTTCCCGATCGATATTTCCAGAAACAAAGGATAGACAGCTCCACAGTCTCCACGGCCTGAAGAGGCGACAAGAGCTTGTCCATGGCCGAAGTAAGATCATTCGCCATGCGAATTTGGTTTTCAATCAGATCAAGCGTTCTGACGGTGAAATTCCACTCCACGTAGAATTGAATGTGGGTTACATATTTCAACATGGACAGTTTCAATATGTGTGGCGAGTAATCGAAATGGAAGTTGTTGTCCTTGGAGTTTCGAAGTTCGGCGTGCAGGGTCAATTTGCTCCTGTGGAAATAAAGCGCCAGAATTTCATCACGCAATTGTCGGTTGATGAGAAGTAGTCGTGGATGCAAACGAACGCTTATGGGTACCGAAACAGCGTACCCGTAAACATCGTGCCGCCATGGCTCGTGAACCATATCCGCACCCCATAAACAGGTGTGCAATTCTGGTCGGGGATCCGATGGAGGGTCAGGGAGTAGATAGCCAAATATCAAATCTCGCAATTCTCTTGGGAGAGCCAGTAGGTTGGAGCGTAATTGACTAGGTTTGAGGTTGAGTAGAAGTTCTAGCTCGCTCAAGAGCAGACTCTGTCGTTCCGAGGAGAAATCCTCGCTGCCTTGGGAAAGGATATGGCGTCTTTTGTTGACTTCTGCAACCATGGTGGTAGACATTACTGAAAATGGGGGTTCAGGAATACAACAGGGTAGAGCGGCATTGGTCGAAAAGTTCCAAATGTCGGGAAATGGGTGGTAGTGAAAAAGGTGGATGGAAGAGCACAATAACGAGTTATGAGTTCAGAATCTCAAAAGGCAGGACTCGGCTTGGTATCTAGCTGTAAAGTTTCATCGTCGGCTACGCAAAATTGTTGTGCCGTGTCCCAGATGGAATGTATGCTCGCATTCTGCTGCGCTTGAAGCCCCGAACGCCCCGTGAGCTCCTTGCCGAAAACAAAGCACGTGTTGTCGGGCTCAAGCTGCCGGCTGAACCGAGCTCTCCTGTGCTAGTTTCGGGACAGTCTCATTGCCTCCTCAGCCTCCTCTCTTGGTGATGTTTTATCCATCTCTCAGACACTTATCGATCCAATTCTGCATCGATGCCACCTCGCGTGGATGAATGAGTGCTCGGAATGTTTCCGCGCAATGAGTAATGCACATGTTTACCTCCACGTTGCCAATTATTCAACAGGGAGAACCACTCCATTCTCGAACATCATTATGCAAAGTCACAAGCCATAAGAATTCCCAATATTGTTCCCAAGTACCAAAAAGACGATGGTTCAGACGCAGATATGATTTGTGTTTTCCTTGAGTATGGGTTAAGTGGGTTACTGTTATCCGAAGCATACCTCAGAGCGTGGTGATCAATAATCGATACTCGAATGTCTGGCCTTCCGAACGAACGGGTAAGAGATAGTTACGCAATTCAACCATTGATCAACACATTTCCTAAAGTACTAATGGCATACCTCAAAATTGGTACTACGCGGACAACTACAAACAGACATAACAGACAGATCACGATGCATATTTTTCGTTGTGTTGTACAGCAGAGAAAAATAATCGGCATTGTGGAAATGGAATCGACAAGTATCTCGAGCGACTCCCACTAGTCCTGTGGGATATATGATATTTTCCTTGCTGGATAACGGCGCATCATCAAAGACACGCTTATCGGATTTCTCGGACCCATTTCTAACCATGTCCGAAGGGAGTTGCACCTCAGTGAATCGAAACCGCCACAAAAGTGATTATGGCTATTATTTCATGGACGCACTGATGCGACTTCTGGGATCGACCAACAGTAGCGCCGAATTCATAAATCACAGATCGTTTCATTATCCAATAAACAGCCAACTGCGAGGGTCGTAATAACGGCAGTCTTCGCTGTCCATATTTCAAGCCACTTCAGTCATTTCAGTCGTGGCACGACACAACATGATTGACAAGATCCGTCAGCGCTATGTATGCAATTCTATCTTAAAAGAGAAATTTGGATTCGCTTTGTTCTCTGGCGCACTATTGTCGCACGAGTTTTGTGGCTGGTGCGGTAGGAAATCCAGTCGGAGTGGCTTTGCGCAAGGCGTACATTGAATCTATTTTGGCTGAACATTGTCTCTAGTAGTAAACATTGTCCCAATACAGCAATAAAGATGTGGTGAGCAACTGGGGCAGTGATCGAAGGGACATGCATGACAAAAGCGGCACGAACAACGTACACGCGCGAATTCGTCCATACTCTGCCTTGTTCGTGGCGAGTATTACTTCGTAGCGCAAAAGAGGAGACGAAGAGGAAAAGTCACCCACATGGTACCTTTCACAGCTGCATCACAGCTGTGGCTTTATTGAAGGAATCCAAACCCCGCAAATCATCGTCGAATGCCTCGGCAATCTGGAGAACCTAGAACACATCTTTGCGGCACCTTCCCATAAACCACGTCTTTGCTCCGCTCACACCTTTAATAGCATCGCTCGAATGTCCCAAACCAATCCTACAACAACATGGGAACTCGGACCATGAGTCCTGTTCCTGCTCATCCGACCGTATCCCCGCCAATTATACCAATGTTGCACGCCCATCGCTTACGCGTGGCCGCGGACAAATAGGCGGAACCCAGCATCAGAACGAACAATGCTCGCTTCGCCGAGGCTTCCGCCTCATGACGTGCAAAATGAGAAAGGCTGGCGCAGCCTGCCACGCTATAGGTGCTTATTGTGGGCACAGAATCGAAGTTACTGAGTCCCACCCTGGAAATGGTACATCATGACGGGTCCAAACTGCAGGGCTGGTAGGCTAGGGCGCCATCAGAAAGACCGAGTACATACGGACGGGTTGCATTTGCTGGGTATAATACTGGGGGTTTATCCTCAGTACCTGAAGCTCACCGGTTCGTCTTGTCCAGTTTAAATTCGAGGTCAGGCATAGTAATTAGGAGCCAACCTGATCATTTCTTTTGGAATCCCAGCTCTTAACTTCTGCGATTGACTGAGAGAAACCGGACATCTTCGCCAGGATGATGAACATTGTAGTAGCGGCGGCAGTTCTGCTAGGAGCTGCTCATGCGCAGAACAACTCGTCTCTTCCAGTCATTGACTTAGGCTATGAGCTTCACCGAGCTTCAAACTTCAATGTTCGTTTCCACCTTGTTCTTTTTCCTCCCATTTTGAGTCCTCCCGTTCTGACGCGAAAAAACAGGACACAGGTCGTTTCTACAATTTCTCCAATATTCGATACGCAGCACCTCCTCTTGGTGAGCTTCGATTTGCACCGCCAAAAGCTCCTGCGGAAAATCGATCTTCTGTAAATGTAGGAAACATTGGAAGGTCAGTATGCCACTCTCTATGTGCTAGAATATTTTGTTAACATTTTGGTATAGAATCTGTCCCCAAGCCAGTCCAGCATGGGGAGCGCAAGGTGCAGCATTTCTCACCAGCTTGGTGCTCGGTTCTCCTCTTAACAACACTCGACCTTATGTACCTCCTGCCGTCAACGCTAGCACTCGTCTGCCTCCACAAGATCCACGAACCTCCGAGGATTGCTTATTCTTGGATGTCTTTGTGCCTGAGAAAATCCTCAAGTCTGCCGGTCAAGGATATGGCGCCCCTGTTCTAGTTTGGATCTATGGTGGCGGCTATACCGGTGGTACTAAGTACGAAAACCCAGCCGGACTTCTCGCAGCAAGCGGGAATGTCACGAGCGGAGAAGTTATCTACGTGTCACTTAACTATCGCCTTGGTGCTCTCGGGTTCACTGCTGGACCAAGTTTCCAATCCGAGGGTGGTGTGAGCAATCTTGCGCTTCTAGACCAGCGGTTTGCGCTTGAATGGGTTCAGAAGTATATCCATCTTTTCGGGGGTGACAAGTCAAAGGTTACGGTATTTGGTGAATCTGCTGGAGGTGGAAGCATCATGCATCAGATCACAGCTTACGGTGGATCAAAGGGACCTGCACCTTTCAGACAAGCCATTCCTCAATCACCTGGATGGCAGCTACTTTCCTCCCAGCTTCAGCAGGAAGACAATTACCAGCGCCTTCTGAACTTGACGAACACAACCTCTCTGTCCGCGCTCCGTGCTCTCTCTTCGGAGGCTATCATCCGAGCAAGCTACCTTCAAGTATTTTCATCCGGATATGGAAGCTATACCTATGGACCAGCCGTAGACGGTGACTTTGTTCCTCTCCAGCCCAGCCAATTGCTTGCTCAAGGTCGCTTCGATAAGGATGTCAGAGTGATGGTTGGCCACAACACCAACGAAGGCACATATTTCACACCACCAAACATCAATTCCACCGATGATATTGCCGTCCAACTCAGAGCCAACTTCCCCTACATCCCCGATATCTCGCTCCGCTACCTTACCAACACGCTTTACCCCGCTGTATTCGACGGCCGATACCCATATCGCACGCAGTACGCGCGTGCATCCCTCATCGTCGCCGAAGGTATCTTCACCTGCAACACAAACTTCCTATCCACTGCCTACGGCAACAAAACATACTCTTATCTCTTCGCCGTCCCGCCCGCCTTCCACGGCTTCGACGTTGTATACACATACTACACAGGCGGCCAAGTGTCGTCGATCCCCACAGGCGTCACCAACAGAACCGTAGCTCTCGCGCTCCAAGACTTCATTACGAGTTTCGCGATCGAGGGTCGACCGAGCGCGGAGGGTGTCATGGAGTTCAGGACGTATGGCCCTGATGCGCGGGTGTTGGAGTTGAATGCGACGGCGATTGCGGAGAGGAGAGACACTAATGCTAATGCGCGGTGCAACTGGTGGCAGAAGGCGTTATACACGTAATTCGTAATATTTTAATTTGTGCTGTGTGCTTGGAAGAGCTGAGATGTACCGTGGAAATTAGAAGTTGGTATTGTTCGATCCATCGATTGACAGTAGTGAGGAGGAAGAGAGGGACATAGCGAACTGTGAACACGAAGTAACGATACATGAACAAAACAAACCCTAATTTTCCCATCTTTGTTTATCCGCATGCATGGTATATTCCCAGATCCCCAAAACTCACATGCAAGACTAAAAGTCTAAGCTCTCCACAGCGATCGCGATGCCGCACACCCCAAAGCTCAAGCTCGTCGGAGCCCTGACCGCCCCCCCAATCCAATTTCCAACGACGTCATCATTACCTACCTCCTACCTGCCTTCAGAGAGTGCACCTGCATCTACCGCCAACCCCGCGGCACCTTTTAAGAACCATAAACCTGCCCTTGTATTTATTTTTCCTCTTCACATACAGCAAAACATCCCCATTCCACCAAATCAATTCAATCAATTGAACTCAATACCATTCATACCTATCAAGCCTACACAACTCAATTGAGCACCTACAAAACAGCAATCATGTTCCGCACAGCCATCGCCCGACAGGCCCGCCTCTTCAGCACATCTCCCATCGCCCGCAAATCCACCACTGAGACAATCAAAGACGCCGCGAAAGTGGTAGATCGCACCATCTCAGATGCTGCCGTGAAAGGAATCGAGACCGGAGGTATGCACACTTCCCCACCCCATATATCCGACTCACCCCCATTCCATGCCATTACCTTCTCTATCCTCTTATCTTGCATCCAACTATTGAATGGACAATGCTAATAGGTGATAACCAGAAACCGTCGTCGGCAAAGTCAAGGAAGCCGTTCCCGAGACTACGGGCCAGGCCAAGGGTCAGGCACACGAGGTTGCTGGTCAGGCAAAGGGAAAGGCGAATGAGTTAGCGGGAGAGGCCAAGGGAAAGGCGCAGGAGGTTAAGGGAGAGGTTAATTCGAAGATCTAAACTTGGGATTCTAATGATGGATGGTTGGAAAGAGAGATGAAGGGCAGTTCATGAAGGAAGGATTGATGGGTTTTTAATCAGTGATCGAGAGGGAGATGGAAAGACGAATGGGATACATGCTCTTGAGGAGCTAGACCCTACATGTTTTCTATTCGAAAAGAAACGCCATTCTACTGTTCTGCATGGAGGGACCCATCAATCAATTGATCGACATCGAATTGATGGAAAATGAAATAAATGCATTCTACTCAACTACTACTATTCTGCATGCGGAGACCAGTGGACCAACCGACCAATCAACCACTTCCTTACCACCGAAAAAGACAAAAACCAAACAGATTGCAACGCGCAATGTCCCACCAAGCCCCCCCGTCTGCCCACAATATCACTACACCCAGCATCCTCTTTCCCACATCCAGAAAAACCCTCCATGACTTGCATCCCCTCCTCCCCCTTCCCTAAACATCTAAACCCCCTCCCCCCCCCCCCCCCCCCCCCCCAACGAAGCAATCAGCTGCTCCACCCCTACCTAACAACGTCACCCCTTCTTAAGATCATCTTCCCTTCTCATTTTCTCTGCCCTTTACGTGAAGTTAAACCAAAGGGTTCAGCTACACAATATCAATGTCGCCAATAGAGCGCTCCTCCATCTCTGTTTGATCGCAGGCCCAGACGAGAAGAGGAGGGAGTATTCATTTTTCTCACCTGGTCCACGTACCTAGATCGTACGGTGGAGGTGGAGGGAATACCGGGGCACGCCGAAAGAAGACCAGGACTGCGGTTGTAGAGTCGGGAAGGGAATGATTGGGTTGCAATGTAGGAAAGGGATTATGGAGCAAGGAATGTTTCAAGCAAGAGGAACACCAGGGGTGGGGGGGGGGGGGGGGGGGGGAATACTGAAGGAAGAATAAACACAGAGGAACCGGGAGGAATGGAGGAAGAATAAACATCGTTCTGAATTTCCAATATCAGGCAGCCGGGAGTCAAGGATGAAGATCCGATATGACGCCGCACCCAGCCAATCCAATCCAACCACTTGGGTAGATAAGATTTGAGTGCCAAACCCAAAAAAGTTATTTACAATTGAAAGGTAAGAAGAAGAAAAAAAGGTATACCCTTGCAATCCCTGGCTCACTTCTTTGCCCCCCCATCCATCCAATCTTATCATCAGCGGCCGTTAAAAACGCGGTCGTTTCTGTCGTGCTCTCCAACATATATTCGGTCCCCTTTTTATTTCTGGCAATTCATAAAATCCATTACAAGAAATTCCATAAACCAAACCCAAAATGCCAATGTGGTATCAATCAATCAATCAGTCAATCAAGCGGGGTTGAGAAGTGCGAGAAATAGGTGTCAGCGATTCGTAGCGGAGCTGTATTGTATCTTTGGTGGGTCTTTGTCTACATGACATAGAGAAGGTCGGTGTCTATGGAAATGGTTAGACTTGGACATGGACATGAGTTGAATTTGTAGGGGTACTACTTACTCAGGGGATGACTGCAGCTCAATTGAGGCTTCTGGGAGTATTTGTTCTCCAGTTCGTCTCGAATGCTGTTCAGCAGCTGGACGTAGCTTTGGTTGGGGTTCTTCTTCAAGCTAGTGATGAAGGCCCAAGACATGGCACCCGTAGCCTCGCCCTCAATGGACGCATCGGCGCTGCGAGCATGTTAGTATGCTAATACAAGGAACAGTGCCTTGGAATCGTGGACTTACGAGGTCTGCGTATCCTTGGAGCCACTCCACATGATGACATCGGCGGGACTAGTCTTTGTCCTCAAGTTCCTCTTGTGGACCTCGTCGCCAGTGGTAACCTTCTTGAACAAGCTAGATGCTCCCGAAATCATGCCGCTAATATCCTTCTTTGCGTACGATCCGAGGATACCCAACAAGCCCTGACCAGCTTCCTTGGCCAAGTTGGGCTCCTTGAGTACACCCTGGGTGGAGTAGATGTAGGGGAGATCGAGGGCGGATCCTGAGTGGCAAGAATCAAAGATGGCAGTGAGTCGGACTCCAGGTTGGAGGCTCTGTACCATGATACGGTGCATCTCGTCGTCAACAATGTGACCAGCTGTGCGGAAATCGACGGGGTAGATGACCTCATCGTAGCCGTCGTCTTCGTCGCCGTCGAGATCCTTAGTCTGGCCTCCGTGTCCTGTTTAATAAAATTAGCGCATGGTTCATTCATGAGGAGGGTGGGGCGGGTTGAGGCGTTGACATACCAGAGTAGTGGAAGAAGAGCGAATCGTTGGGCCTCGCGTCCTTGACCAGCCAGTGCATGGCACGAAGAATGTTGGCCTTTGTCGGTTGGCTCATGGGGTTTTGCTGGTCGTCGGTCAAGCAGACCATATCCTCTCGCTTGTATCCGAAGTAGCCATTCAAGTATGTGGACATGTTCTTGACATCGTTGATGCAGCCTCGCAGCTGGCCGCGCTGGCCAAAGTAGTTTATACCGATGAGGAGAGCTTTCCTTCGGCCATTGCAGGCGGAATACTGGAAGGAGTAGCCATTCGGGGCTCCATGACCGAAGTTTTGAGGAGCCGTGGGAGGTGGTGGCGGGGCACTGTGGTTACCATGCGTCCATTGATTGCTATTCACGGTGGGCATGTGGCCTATTAAAGGGTCAGTCAGATGGTGTTTCCTGCCCAATGCATGAGGACTAGTTCGTACCCGGTCGAGGCTGGTTGTACTGTCCCTGAGGAGGTTGGGGTTGCTGCTGCTGCTGCTGCGGCGGCTGCTGAGGAGGTGGTTGATTGTAGAATTGTTGTGGTTGCGGGGCCTGTTCAACGCGTCAGCTGGAGGCCCAATGCATCTTGGCCACGAGGAGGATGACGCACATTCTGGTATCCATATTGTTGGGGCGGTGGGGTGTTTGAGTAGCCATTGTATGAAGGCTGTGGCGAGGGGGAGGGTTGTCCGTAGCCATATCCTTGTTGTGGTTGACTGGTGACGATGGTTAGCAGGTTTCTGGAGGACGCCATGGTCGGAAATCGGCACTCACGGAGGTGCATAGCCGTGCTGTTGCTGTGGAGCACCATAACCTTGCTGAGGGGGAGGAGCGCCGTAGTTTTGCTGAGGAGGAGGGGCGCCGTAATTCTGCTGGCCGCCGTTGTATTGCTGGCCTGGATAATAAGACATGATGGGTGGTGTTGACAGTGGTGTTGACAGTGATGTTGGGGGGGAGGGTTGGCCTCAAGAGAGGGGTCGAAGGAAGGATCCGGAGGCGGGTCCTACGATGGCCGAGTCGAGTGAGGGGCGGATGGAAGAGGTTGCGCCGCGAGATGGGGGATGCGAATGTGTGGTGTTGTAGGAAGAGGAGAGAAGAGGGCGCGCAAGAGGATTAATCCAAGAGGGACGGAGGCGGACGGTAGGTAGAAGCTAGAGGAAGAGAGGTAGGTCGGTGCGGCTGACAGATGCGATGGTGAGCGATGGAAGTTTTTCGGACGGCGGGGTCGACAGAGCACCAACCAAGCCAAGCGTGACGGTTTTGGGGGTCCTTTACGTGTGTAATGTATGGGAGGTCGGGGTAGGTAATAGGGCTGACGGCGTGACAAAGGTGAGTAGAGTGACCAAAGTGACCAGAGTGACTAAAGTGACCAAGACCCTAGAACAACAACAACAACAACAACAAGAACTACAACAACCGAACCTGGGCAGACTTGCAGAGCAATGGTAGTGAAGGCTGCTTTGGGACCCGACGTCAAAGGCAAACAAGGAAGAAAGGAACGCTGATCGCTTTGTGGAGACGGGGCGACGGGTGGATTTTAAGGGGAAAAGCATCTCATCTTAACGATTTCGACATGATGGGCAGCCATCTACGGGCGACTAGGGCAGTTCGGCCAGCTACTGAGCGTCCTAGGCGACTTTTTTCGTTCTTACACGACGACGATCCCATCCCATGGCGCCCGTGCTCTCCCATGCCAACACCACCAGCATCTCTCGATGCTCCTCCCACCACCAACGCCCTCCGACTCACCCTACAACTCACCCTACAACCCCCCTACTGGACCATACAGAGGCCGCTCCTCTGCCTGCAGGGCTGCTCCCTCGCCCACGCATTCGCTGCAACACCTGCACTGCCCAGCCACATACACGCCCTGGACGGCGCCGCACCCTCTGCCCTGACCGACATGGAGCCATGATCAATTTCCACGTATCCATCCGTGGCATCCCCCCAAATCTCTTACCGCTTCCAGGGCCTCGACCACCAGCGAATGGCACCGGGAAGAGGCCCTGTCGACCGTCACAATGCCCGGTTGTCGTGCATAAGTGCCGTCGCGCTGGCCATGTATTCAAGCCTCGTCGTGGCGCGCCCACGGCCCCTCTTGGGACTGTCGTTTCGACCTTTTTACTCTGTAGAGAGACGGGCATGCCGAGAAGCGTGCGGTCGGGACTATTCTGGATGGACTAACTTGCAACTACCCCACCACCGCCTAACCATCCTCGACTTGCCCTTTGCTTGACCTCCTATATCCAAAAGGAAATCGGAGACAGAGAAAAGGAAAGAAAAGAGAGAAAAAACCACGCCATTCGCAGAAGGCCTCGACTACGAGATAGTATCTCATCATCATCATCATCCACCATCCAAAATGCGGTAAACCCATCAGCTCTGATCCTCAGCAGCTGCAACACCCTTGGGCCCCTGTACATTCACCCCCAATCATGAACCCTCTCTTCCCTCCATCTCCCTCCTCTTGTCCCCCCCTCCCCCCAAAAGTCTCTCGCGCTGCATACCCAGCTTTCCTCTTCCGACACCATTTGCACCGCCTGCCTTCCCTTTTCATAACCCTCCCTATGCACCTCTTCCCGCTAGCCGGCGATTCAGAGTCGTAGTCGCTGGGCTAAAAGTTCCAGCCCGACGCAGTGGATTCCCGTGGCTTGCGTCGACCTTGCTGTAAGCGAACGAAGCGAACGGTATGCCCGAACCCTCACGACCAATCCATTGCCAATTCACTCCCAAGCACTCCCAAACACACCGTCCCTCTAACCCCCCCCGAGAGAGGGCCGTTGTGCCATTTGTGCCATCGTATTGTCCATGGATCTCTAGTATTCAATCGTCGCATGTCATGGGAATATTACATGTCCTTCCAGCCGGTATCAAGTGGCGAATCCATCCAAGCAACTGATTGGATAATGCCATCTATTCTTTGCAACCGTTTCGACAGCTCTGACCGTCCCAGCTACCCGCAACAGTTACCCGCAGCACACACACACACAGTGATCCAATTGCACACCACTATCTACCAGACGATTTTCTGGCTATTCATGCGACCGTTTGGCCCAGACGTAGCTTGACATGTCAAGCTGTATCTCTCTCTTGGTGAGGCGGTGCCTCGACCCAATGACCATGTTACATAACCATCCGCGTTAGAAATAGCATACAGACCAGCTTCGACAGCTTCGACAGACTCAATAGCCTCAGACCTTATCATTAACCCCAGAATACCACACGATCATGCCCATCTATTCTCCTGGCCTAGATCCACGTTCCAGACATGAACATGTCTCATCGGAGTCGGTAAGACCCCCCGGCCAGCCCAGGACATACTGCATAGGGCGGTGTTCAACACCACCAATCCTCTTGAGCCAAGCCATGGGTAAAAGCCCAAGCAAGTGAGATGATTACTACAGTACCATCGCGTGGCCCAAACTGCAGTCCGCGACCACATTGCCCGCTCACCTACACAGCGCCCACCACCTCCACAAACTCTAACCGCACAATTCTCCGATGATGGCATCACGCATCGCCCATCGTCCATCGAATCGAGCCTCCAACTCGCCAACACCCCAACCCAGGGCGCAGACCCTCGATCCGGGCACGCCACCCACTATCCTATTTTGATCCCTCTTAGCAAACACAGGCATATCTATATACCTGTTCATGTAATCTCAGACACAGACCCATCTCTTGAGCCTCATTAGTCCCCCGATTCCCCCCACACATACACATCCCTTGTACCTTTTTCTATTAATCAAAGACAATCCCAATCTCTTGTCTCTAAAACACGACCAATCATCTCCAACCCCTCGACTATTCTACAACTCTCGCAACTTCGTCGGCTATTTCGTGGTATTGCTGTCCCGTATTTCATTCAGCTTTCAGACATGGTCATCTTCATCACCGCTAACCGTCATCGTTATCATCATCGCGAACATCACCGTCACCCGCCAACCAAACGGAAGACGGAAGAAACAGAGGAGGGGATTTCTTCTCCAACAACGGTATATCATCCCCCCTGTTCGCTCCGGACCTGCCATCGGACCTCGTTGCTGGACTGGGTCCCAGAAATACAGATGGACATACAGACAGACAGACAGACAGACTATTTTGTATCACCGAGCCGCCTGCTTACGATGCATGGATGTGAGCGTACCTGTGTCTGTCGTCTCTCCGACACTTCGCTTCACCGACCCTATCCCCGTCCACGTGTGTTGGTATTACCCATCTATTATCTACACGCATGTCCACACATCCCTCAACCCACCCACTTGCTCACCCAAGCAGCCAACGGCGAACCGAGCCGCAAGACCAATTCATACAGACGTGCATATAGATTGATATACATGTATGCACTGTAACCTTGCCATGTGCGAAGTATACGGCGGCCGTGCATCCCATTTCCCACCCCATTCCCAACACTCTTCACCACTCCCCTGCCCTCCATCCACCCATCCCCTCGTTCCTGCATCCACACATACCTATCCAGACCGTTTCTTCCCACCCCCAGCCCATCCACATCCTCGTGTCAGACTCGCCTCGTTCTTTCTCATATACGCCTACCCACGACACAAGTAATGGAAGGGCCACGAGTCAGCACACAAGCCTTCATCTACCACATGGACATGGACATGGACATGGACATGAACATGAACATAGCCCAGGACCTACCGCCACACTTACGGCACCTGCACCTGCACCTGCACCTGCACCCGTACCCTCGACCTCCACGTGGGCAGTCTCACCTCTCCCACCCCCCTCCCCAATCCTGTACCTCGTTCCGGGCGTCCGTGTCCGATAGGCAAGAGAGAGAGAGAGAAAGAGAGAAAAGTGAAAAAAAGGGAAAAAGATGACGTGAGCTGCGCCGAACCGAACTGTGTTTATGGGCCCCGTGCGGAAGAGCCGGCCGATTGCGTAAGTGGAATTACACTTGTTTGTTTTTGTTTTGCGTTTCGTTTGCTTTGCTTTGCTTTGCTTTGCTTTGCTTTGCTTTGCTCGGAAGATAGCGAGACGGAGAGGGAGGGAGAGAGGGAGGGTAAGAAACTCATAGCTAGGTATTCGTTCGTTTGCTCCCCGCCTCCCTCCCTCCTTCCTCCTTCCTCCCCTTTCTTGCGAGGAGAGATGGGTTGTAGGATCTGTGTTCGACGGAATACGGTAAACGGTGTTGAGGTTGGGTTGGGTTTAGGGGGGGTAATCAATTGTCTATTGTCAATTGCTAACTGTCAACCGCTGAAATACAAAGAATAGAAAAAGGTAACAAACTACGAGATCTAGCGGGTTGTTAGAAAGGAGGAAGCAAGGAACACCAACTACTACATATAAACATACAAAAGTTCGAATTGCAATCGAAGTCACTTCTTCTCAATTCTCATTCTCTCACCAGTCCAAAACAAAACAAAACAAAACTCGCTATCAAAAAGGTCTATGAACAACATCAAACAACGCTTAGACAACATGAACGAAACGTCAAGCGGCAGTGGGAAACAGGTATATGAAATGAATAATAAATAGATTGGGGGGGTATATCATTAAAATCGCGAATCGTCTTATCCCGCCGATCCCCGAGGAAGAAAAATGTCCCGGCATCGAAAGGATAATCATATCTAATGATGTTGTGTGCTGTGCTTCTCCCCTCTCTCTCCCCTTTCTCCAAGTGTGTGTACGAACATGGTTCCTTAAACCAATACAAGAACAAGAGCCGCCAAATGCAACATCTTTCCTTCCTTTCTTGCTATTTCATCATACAGAAAGGGTCCGAAAAAAAAGAAAAGAATAAGGGGTCATCGCAGGGTCAAAAACTGTTTCGCCCATATGAATCATCGCCCCGAAAAGTAAGAATAGAACAAGATACTATATGCACGCAATCGCCACCCCTTTTTCGCACCTCCCCTCCTAATAGGAGACTAGAGAAGACATCCCAATAAAACAAAAATAAACAATCAAACAACGTTCGTACATTACGTTTCATCGTCGTCGCTGATCGAAACTTCCGCCAAAAGTGGACAAAAGAGAAAGGGGGTCCTGGATCGTAGGGCCGCCCGCGAGGTGGTAAGGAATCATTAGAGAGTAGATAGGAGATCGTGGAAAGTGTAGAGGCTGGTGAGGCGCGAAGAATTACAATGGAGATATAGGTTGTGATGGGTGGCGAATCAAGCCACCGACGCAGATCGAAGTCTTGGTCGGGAAGAATGTAGCTCTCGGAGTCGAAGCATCGTCCGTCGAAGCGGTGTAACAGCTAACCAAGAGAGGAAGCACCGTTAGTGTATGCAAACAAAAAAAAGGAAAAATAAATTATGCAGTGATGGTTTGGGTTTCAGAAGCTTCGGGGGCTTTGATCCCACCATCCTGTTCAGAAGCTGGCTGAAGAGTCAGCTTAGCGGCCTCTTCTTCCTGGAGCGCATCTGCCTCGCGTTTAGCATAGATCTTATCTTTAAGAATCTGTGCCGCCGTGAGCGAGTCGATGTAGGTTCGGAACTTGACGATTTCTCGAAGGAGGTAAGAAGATTTGCGCTCCCAGTTGGCCATCGCCTTTCCGGCGTTGGGGTGGCGGGGAGAGAACTACACATTATTGTTAGTGATCGTGTGATCCTCTTCTGTTTCATCATGGAACTTACTGCAATGAGCATAGGTGCTCTCAAGTCGTTATGATGCCCGAGTTCTATCTCCACATTCTTGACATAGCTGGTCAGAGCTCGAAGCTGGTCGACCTCCATCAAGTTGCTAGCCATCATGCTCTGTGTCGGGGGACTCCAGTCAGAAAGGTTCACCTTGTCACCAGGCAATCTAGGCTTCGTGGTGCCGGTGGCATGATCCATGGAGCTGCGGAGGGAGCTTGCTACACTAGGACGATGGACGTGTCCTTGTGTCGTAGAAGTGCCCTCTTGGCGGATCAACGCCATGTTGATGACATTATCACCCCATCCGTACTCGATATTCGAGACACCTCCCATGAGTGGCTCCTTGGACAACCTAGCGGACCAGTAATTGGCAGTAGAGACAAACTCTCGAACAATGTCTGGAGTTCCGACTTGGAAAAGATGCACGGCTCCGGTTGGCAAAGAGAGTGCCCAAACATGCGGGCGAGACTTTGAGTATCCTGGTGGTGGCAACGCACTAGCAATCGATTGACGAAGGAGGAAGCTGTCTAGAGCTTCTGCGTTGTCCATCCAGTTGCCACCACCGACAACACTCCCGGCAGAAGGCCGAGACCTGTTCTTGTGGCGCATCGACTTGGAGTTCATATTGAAGGAGAAGAGTCGCATATAGCCCTTTTCAATGACAGCAAAGCATTCATTCCAAGTTCGATCCTTGGCCTTCTTGTCCAAGGACTCCAGATGATGCTTGTGTTTAAGTATGCCTTCCTTGGCCCAGGGTGCGCCAGCAAGCTCCAGGGTTTCATCCTCAAGCAAAGGTGCAACTCGAGTAAACTCTTCGTTGCTCGCGATCGTGTTCCCTTCCTCACGGATGATGGCTTGGCTCAGAGCATTCGCAAATCCAATCGCTTGTTGGTAGTCTCCATGGGCGAAATGAGAACCAAGCGACTCCATCGACATGGATGTCTGTGTCTTTCCATAGGAGTACTTGCTCCAAGTGCTCGATCCGGCGGGGCTCCAGACAGATCCATCGTCCAGACTAGTGCGGCTCGATGCCACAGTGGAATTGGGGTAAAGCCTTGGTCGTGACCGAGTCTTTCCGTGCCATCGGTTACCCATACTCCTAAAGTCGGTTTGTGAACGGCCGCGATAGCTCGTGTTTTCAGAAGGTGCTTTGCTCAGCATGCTGGGAGTACGGCGGAGCATGCCGCTAACTGACAGATTATTAGAGGAGGGCTGTTCGTGGACCTGTTGGGCCGGTGCTCCGTGTAAGGGTAGTCGCTGCTGGCGAATAGAATTGTAAAACTCCTTGAGCACAATCTCGGTCTGAAGCTCCCATCCCTTCATGGGCCCGTTGTACGGGTTGTTCACCAGAGTGTTGCATTCAGCAGTGGCAGAGTCAGTCGACAGAAAGCCATCTGAACCGCTGCGGATCGGTGGTTTTACGGAAAGCCGGCTTCGCGTCCTCCTGGTCTCGGTGGGTTCGTCCACGACATCCGCGGGGAAGGAAGTCTGCTCGGCAGTGGGCGAAGTCGGCTCGGATTTCTCTGTCCATGGAATCGACCCTCTTCTGAATTGGGTGGATTGGGGCCGGAGGGTTTCCTCATCCTTGAGGGACTCCTTACAAACGCGGACGACAGTGGGCAAAGTGTTCTTAACGAACTGGCTGCGGGTCATGCGAGATTCAATATCAGCCATGTGCAAGTCGGTGTTGAGCAGCAGAATGGAATAGCAAATAGTGTGAACAACGTCGAGTGCTTTGAAGCCATGGTTGGGGTTGCATTCACACCAGCGCTCCGAGAGGCTCATGAGAATGCGGTCGACCTGCTGTGTCTCTGCCTTCAAGATCAGTTTGCTACACAGGTCACGCATGGCGGCAAGGATGTTGAAGCCGGCCCAATCGAACAAGTCCATGAAAGCCCTCCTCGTACGCATGCTAGTGAGGGTGACATCGCCCAGGATGGTAGCTGCCTGAGCTTTCTGAACCGAAGATTGGTCGCCGGTGAAGATGTCGAAGGCTCGCTGGCGGTCTGCATCGGTAGGGTGCTCCTCCAGGGCAGCACGGTGCTCGACAATGGAAGGCATGTTGTCGGAATCGCGGCCTTCGATTTGGACGACAGGCAGGCTGGTGGCAGAGTGAAAGACATCGCTGGCGGAGGTGGGTGTGGGTGCCTGAGGTGAAGTGGGCGACGCCTTCTCTGATGATTTCTGAGACGTTCGTGCGCCTTCCAAAGGCAGGGACATGCGGCCAGCGGCCTCCTTCAGGTTCTCCTCAGACGACGTGGGCTCCAGCCAGACGCGTTTCGAACGGGCCGAGCGGTCCCTGGCCGGTGACACTCTCTGTTCCTTTGAGAGGGACTTTGAGGTAGAGATGACCCAGCCATCATCATCATCGTCATCATCGTCATCCTCGTCCTCGTCAACGACGACATCGTTTTCGTTGTCTCGGTCGTAGCCGTCGACCAATTTGGACACGAAGTTGTTGTTGTTGGCAGAGTTCGTAGTGGTTGTAGTGGCAGTAGTGGTGGTAGAGGAGGCGGTGGGGAGTCGGAGCAATAGATCATTCGACCGCTTCTCACCCAGGCCCAGGTGGGGATTGGCCTTGTTGTTATTGTTGATATTGTTAGTATCGTGGTGATGGTCGCTTTTCCCCAGGTCAAGTGGGGTATTCCCAAAGGACGTTGAGGTGGGGCTTGTGCTGGGCCTTCGCGTTTCATCCATGCCGCCCATGCTCTTTTCGCCCGATGGCGTTGCACGGCCGCTACGGTCCTCGTTACAACTGCTGCTATCCGCAAGGAACGAGTCGTCGTGGGCGGTGCCTACGTTCGCCTTACCGTGCTGCTTCATCTTGAGCTTTAACTTGGGGCTACTGCTGATCGCCTGCATCGTCTTGACCTGTTCGCCCCGGGACGAAGGCGGCGTCTCCTCGGTACCACGTGATCCGGGCTTCACCGTCCGCACCGTGGCATCTTTATGGGGCTTGTATCCAGGCGAGAACCCGTTTGGCTGCTCGTCCTGGGTCGAATCATCATCGTGGGTGAACTGCTCGCGTCTGTCACTGTACTTCTTCCCAGGTTTGGCTAGATCGTTCAGGTACGGGTTCATAACCTTGCGTAAACTGCTGATCCCCGGGCTGGGCTGAGCTGGGAGAGCCTCCGTCTTGGGTGGTGGTGGTCTGAAGTCCATGGCCATGATGGGCGGTTTGCTGCTCTCCGAAACCGACTTCTTCCGCCGCCTGAAGAAGGACGAGTGCTTCTTCGCCAGTGTCGGTGGTGCCGCTTGCGACTCTTTGTGTTGTGAATGTGCACTCTGTGGTGGAGCTGGCTTTATTTGGGATGCGATATGGTTTGACCCACTTGGTGTCGTCTGGGGTCGCGCCTGGGAATACATAGAGTTCACATCAGCTGGTCGGTTATAGGAGGAAGCAGGCGAGGTTTCTGGGTAGGAAGTGTTTGAATTGTAGGACGCGGTGGAGAGCGGAGGTTGTTGCGTTCTGGACCCGCCACCAAACATTCTCCTAAAGAATCCGGGCCTTTCCTTAGGGGGGGCGACAGGTGTTGATGGCGCTTGAAACATTTGCTTTCGTGTAGCCACGGTTGGTGATGGGGCGGGTGGGTCTTGGAACGCGGGAATTGGCGGCAGGTCGCGAAGGGTGCTAGCATTCACAAACTCCTGTGCCTGTAGCCTCATATTAGGTTCGGGCTGGCTCTTATTCTTCCGGAGCGTTTTGGCCGTCGCCGTCGAACGCACGCTACCTCTTCGTCGTGGCACTGGAGCCTGAGGAGGTGCGTAGGTGGGCTGGGTTGGATAAGAAGACACGGGCGATTGAGGAGCTTCCTGTTGCACGCGTCTGGGGCCTGCGGGAACGTTGGGTTGGGGGGCGGCGTCGTAGTCGCCGTAGGTTTGGTAGGCGGCCCTGCCTCGGTCCAAAATAGAGTCTGTCTTTGTAGAGGGAGCTCTCGAACGATCGGCCATGTTTCCATGATCGAAGCTCGCAGACCGGTGCCCAAAACCTAAGCGGTGGCCGCTGAGAAATCCAGAGTGTCCAAAGTCCATGCTCGAAGAATTGCTGCCTTTGCTGCCCTTCTTCCCAGCTCCGCCTCTTGAGTGACCGGTTTGCTGAAAGTCACCAAACAGCCCGTTGGACGCCTTCTCCCGAACGCCGGTGTATCCCCTCAGGCTGCTCTTCCTGCTCATGGCGAGCTGTATGTTGTTGCTGCTGTTGCTTCTCCGACCGCGCGAGTGGTGGCTCGAATATCTCGACGAGGTGTCATCGATGTGCTCTAAATCGGACGATTGCGAGGATGCGTGGGTGTGGCCGCGGTGTCGAGTGGCCCTCGGCGGTGGGTAAGGGTTATCTGTCAAGAAGAAGTCATCGCCGTCAAAGTTGGAGTACAGGGCGGCGGGATTGTTTGCAAAAGTAGACCCTGAGGGCAATTGATCCAAGGAGAGGAGCATGTTGTCGACGACGGAATCTCGCGTGCCGTCATGCAGGGAGAGGTCGTGTGAGTCGCGCACCCGGTCGTGGTCGTCCTCGTCGGTCCTACTGTGGTTATCGACGGGGGTAACGTCTTCGTAGAAAGACTCCTGCTGCTTCACCCGAGTGTTGAGCGTCCGCATACCAATGCTCCCTTTCCGCGACTTGGGGGGACCCGTGGGAGTTGTTGGACGGGAGTCGTCGCCTCTCGAGGTGTTGTAGTCGTCCATTGTGGTTCCCTTTGGGAGAGGGGGGGGAGGGTGGCCTAGCAATCGGAGTTCCAGGAAAGTGTTCTGTCGCCCCGTTGCATTCTCCGGTCACGGGCGCGCGCACGGAGAACAAATGGCAGGCAGGTGGGCAGTTGGCCGGCAGACAGGGAGTTATCCCAGCAGGGTCAACGGGAATCTGCAGAGGGCCGGAGGGTTGCTGCAGGCCAGCTCAGTGGCTCGATGTGGTGGTAGTGGTGGGCACTGGCAGTAGCACTGGCAGGTGTGAGGGGAGATGGCCAGTACTGCTGGGGTTTCCAGAGTTTGAGATGTTGAATGGACGAGGAATGGGATGCGGCGGGCGAGTGCGGGCATTGAACGGCGGTCGAGAAACAGGCCAAAGCGATTCCGAGCGGCGTATGGTCGATGGTGGTGGAGGGATGGTTTCAGGGGACGGGTGTGTTAGACTGTACACAGCATAGGGCCCTTAGGCGATGCTGGGCTGCTGGGTGGATGATATGCGACTTGGACCTTGGGTGCTTCCTGCCGGCCCCAATGCGGCCGGTCTGTATGTGCAGTTATTACTGTGTGTGTGTGCGTGTATGTACCTGGGGATATGAATGGCAAGCGCCGCGTGAGACGAGATGGGCCAGAAATAAATCTTGAGAAGGCGGAGGGGGATGCAAAGGCGAAGGCGAAGGCGCAGTGCGCGCGCGTGTGTGTGCGTGTGGGAGTGTGTGAGCGCTGGATATGCGTATGTGTGGATGGATACACAAAAGCGTTACGGGTACAAGAGAGAAGAATGGAACAAAAGCTCCTGAACAACACCAAAAGCGCTCCAGGGTTTAAAATCAGGGATGGCCGGATAGAGCGACGATGATGATCCCTGGTACGAATCGCGACTCACTGACACAGACTGCAGCGAGGGCAGTGAATGCAATGACTGCAGTGACTGCAGTAACTGCGCTGGGAAATCTCACAAGCTCCGCAGACTGGGAGTAGACAGTAGGGTGGTAGTAGAACTCGCAAAACATCCAATGGCTCCACGAGGTCTCGACGCCGCCTGCACTGCAATGTCGATGGAGTCCCTCTTTGAAACGTCCAAGTGTGCAGCAACGCGCGGGGCTTCCGAGAGGGAGGGAGTGAGTGAGAGAGAGTGTGTGTGCCCTGACCTGCCCTGACCGGCCCTGACCTGCCCTGGCCCGCCCTGGCTGCCCCTGACAAGCTCCATTTGATCCGCCCCGTGCGCCCCTCGTTCAGGAACAGAAATCTCCAGTGGCCACGCTATTGATTAGCCGTGCACCGCACTCTGCAGACGCGCGACTCGACTCTTTGGGACGTCTGGCTGCTGACTTGCTCACTCTGCTGGCTCTCTTCAGTGCTTATTTCGCCGGCATATATCCTCCCAAGCATCTCCCTGCCTGCAATGCCTCCCGAGGGCCCTGCTGTCCTCGGTCCTCTGTCGCTGTCCGTCGTGGTCGGTCGTGGTCGACGGGTTTGCCATCCGAATTGATCCCTCGCCATTGGCCCAGCGTCCTTCCTCCCTCTCTCCCGCAAGTCATGGGCCCTGGAAAAGGAAGGGAAGGGGAAAAAAGGAAAAAAAGAAGCAAATGCAAAAGAAAGACGTGGTCAACGCCGTTGAAGACCACTCTCCAAGGTTCTGGAATCCCGAAGCGAATTGCACAGGACTGGCCGCGTGCGACATGTGCAATTGAACACGGTCGTCAAAGTACCACACAATCCACACTACCTCCTTCGCAAGCTGATCAGCAACCACGAGAGTGTTTCAAAGCATGTAAAGTTATTACACCGGACCCTCGCTTTTCTGTGCTGCATGAGTAGGGTTACACAGTGGGGAACATGGCGCCATCTTGGCATTCACCCTACTGTACGCATCGTATCCACACATACACACTACCATTCCCGCTCCACTCCAACGACTCCACCACCCTACTCCCTACCAAGCATCTACCCTACACCTATTCCTACGTACAGTCATCACTGAACGACGCGAGGCGTAGGTTAATAAACGTTTCTTTGTTTTTCCTACTGTACTACCCAAGCCAAGTTCCTCCCTCTGCGTGGTCTGGCTAGTCATTGACTCTTTCTGAACCCACTCCTCATCCCACGCAAGTGAGATTTTTACGAGCCCTAGAGAACCACCGAGCCCATCTCAACGGCCAAACGGCTGTCATCGAGTCCACCACGAGTCCAATCGTGATTCCATCATGGTGCTTGGTGTCCCAGCCGTACCGGTATTTCCGGCTGGCCTGCCCGACTCGTAGCTCCAGAGTGAGCATGCGACGATAACATGCGACGATAACGACAACGACAACACTGTACATATTGTACAATCTGTCATACACACTCTCTATACAATCCCTATGCACCGTGGCACTGCACCGCCTGCGCCCATTCATCCACGTGCATGAACCGCACTATGTGCACCCGTCTCCGCAAATCCCCATCCCCTCTCCTCTCTTGCACTGTGCATTTTCCCGCCTTAACCTATCTCTCTCTCTCACACACACACATACTCACACACACACAATATTCCTCCCCGCCCGCATCACGCGCCTTTCCCCACAGATCCTAGCTCCAAACCCAACCATTTTTGCCACAGCCATCTGGATTGGATGCTCCATCGCTCTTATGTATCGAAAAAGAAAATACCCTCCATCATAAGTCGGAGATCTTATAGTTGCAGTCTGCATTTTTCGGGGAGAAAGTCCAAGACTGGATCCTACATATTGTCTGTTTGGATAACCGAGAAAGCTAAATGGCTTCTTCGTCACCTCCTGACCTTGGTCTTGGGTCGCAAAAATGCTGCATCGAGGGCATGTGCATGTTTTCCTGCAGTCTGTAGTCTGCAGTCTGCACACAGCTGGTACGATATAGCAAAACGCGCTTTGGAAACCGACCAACCTATATACCTAGGTAGCGTGAATTTTGTGAACAGCATCTCGACATCCCCCCTGTTTCCCATCTGGGCTCCTTCCCGCTCCCAAGTCACCTACCAAACCCCTCCCTCCACTCTGATAAGATGGCTGAATACCGTCACACACACACACACACACACACACACACACACACAACCCAAGAGAATTGTCATCGTGTGACCTCTCAAAAACAAGTTGCCTTCCTAGACTCACCCACTTTTACCGGTCCAAACATAGCCCAGTCTCATCATAAACGCCTCCTATAGCTCTCCCCTACATCCCATGTTTTAGCATGGCCCCGCCCAAAACAGACACACAATTTGAGTTTTCCTCTTGCTCTCAATGACATGTCTGGATATCAGGGCAGCGCTTGCTTGCTGTGCTGTGGCAAACCTTGGAAAAGCTCTGGCCGTTGGGCATGCAAGATGCAAAACACTTGGTCAGAGCTCCCTAGAATTTCTCCGCGATCGGGTGCTGGGTGCATAGGCATAGATCTTGGGGCGGGGTTGTGGTTATATGCTGTGCAGGGAAGGGCTGGCTATAACCGGGTGAAGGAGGAGTGAAGGAGGGGAGGGATTTGACGTTTGTTATGGCTTTGTTGACTTGGAGTCACGAACATTACCAAGGTAATGGCTCTGGCTATGCACAGGCTGGCGGGTATTCTCTTATTACACATATCTCTTGAGTGCATCATAAACTCCTGGTCGAGAGGAATGATCAGATATTACGTGCAGACAGCGCCGCGGAGCATTGTCAACCCAATCCACACCGCGATATTGAATCCTCTTTTGTCGATTCTTGGTAGGCTGTGCTGGTATCAAACAAAGGAGGAATTATGCAACGCATTCATAATCATTCATAATTACTACAATCATCCCGGCCGAATCCAGATACAAAAGGTCCAAACCTACAATCACATGACACAGCTGTTGACCCAAGGGATCAATATGACTAATCCCCCTTCCCATTCCTTCCTCCACACGCCATGCCAATAAGCAACAATAGCCGAGCCAACTACGGCGATCCAACATCTCGCAACTTCACCACCTCACTGCCTTACCACCTTTAACATTAAACGTGTAGCCTTTTTTGAATGCGTGGACTAGACGAAATTCCCACCTCAGCTCCAGAGCGGGGCAATCACAGCCACACACACCCCGCAAAGCGTCACCTATGGATCATATAGATCCACCATCCATAGACCTTTGACTAACTCCACCACCTAATCCAGAGATAAACACCAAACCAACAAAACTTCTAATCATCTACATAAACCTCAAACTTATTCCTCACTCGAATTCATTCCCACCCTCTACATTCCCTCAATTAACCCGCCCCTCCCTAGCCTCCCCAACCTTTCCAACCCTGCGTTCTTCTTGTTAGCTATGGCATCCTCCACCCCCAACATCGTCCTCGCCTTCGACGTCTACGGCACCCTCCTCTCCACCGAATCCATCGCCACCCAGCTCGCGACCCATTTCGGAGAGTCGGTCGCCAAAGCCGTGGCCACAGAATGGCGCAAATATCAATTGGAGTACACGTGGAGACTTAACAGCATGAGTAAGTACATAGACATAACACTACACTCCCCTACATCAGAAACCCAAAGGAACCCAAATCTCCCATCTTCCCATACGGCGATCGAGACCGGGAGTAGGGATGGGGATCAAATCGATACAATCCCAACTAACCACACGACCCAGAAAAATACATATCCTTCTCCGCCGTCACCGAAAAGTCCCTGCACCACGCCCTCAAGGAAGCTTCCCTATCCCTATCAAAGCAAGATTCCGCCGCCCTGTTAGCTTCATACAACACCCTCAGCCTCTTCCCCGACGTCGCCCCCCTCTTCCCCCTCCTCACCAACACCCCCAGCATATCCCCTGCCTCTTCTCCAACGGCACCACCTCCATGATATCCGCCTCCCTCGCCCAATCCCCCTCGCTCTCCCCACACGCCCATCTCTTCTCGAAAATCGTCGTCGTGGAGCCCGTGCAAAAGTTCAAGCCCGAACCCGACGTGTATAGGCATTTGTGCAAGGAAATGGGGAAGCAGGGAAGGGAGGAAGAGGTGTGGGTTGTGAGTGGGAATCCGTTTGACATTGTGGGGGCGAAGGCGGTGGGACTGCGGACTTGTTGGGTTGATAGGGGTGGGTTGGGGTGGGTTGACAGTCTGGCGGAGGAGGGGGAGGGGCCGGACGTCGTGGTCCAAGGCGTTGGAGATGTAGTCGGGAAGGTGCAAGATTTTGTCCAGAACCGTTAAAACTTGACGTGTTCTTGCAATGCGCACGTATTTCATCACTAGCTAGATAGATAGACAAGCACATCATTTTCTGTATATGTTTATGTTTTATGTTTATTTACCACCTCCTGCACTACACTGCACTGCATTACACTACACTACACTGCACTACAACTATCTAGCCTTCCACCTAACCCTCCCCACCCACCTCACCCACTCCTTAACATCGTCCCTCCCCTCCAACAACTCCACCGTATACCATTCCCTCGCCAACTCCTCGTTGCTCGCCACGCGATGCACAAAACTGTGACAGGCCCTGCACAGCCACGCCACGCTGCCCAACCTCTCCTCGGCATGCCACCCCCTCTTCAGAACCCGCTCATGCGTACTCCGCGGAATCAGATGGTGGTACGTGAGATTGATCCAATCGCGCTGACAGAGTTCGCACGCGCTGGTACGGGTCGAGGACCAGGGGGGCGGTGCGGAAGTCACGCTGGTGATGTAGGGTGTGAGGATGGGAGTGAAGAAGTTGTGGATGTCGGTTGGGTCGGGCGGGGAGGGGAGGAGGGAGTAGGAGGAGAGGTTTTCGAGGGCGAGCGGGGAGAGGTGGGCTAGGAGCGGGCTTGTTGTTGAGGGGGTCAGGGGGAGGGAATAGAGGGCTTGGAGGGACGGCGTGGATTTGTACAGTGGATGGGAGAGGGTGCGGAGGGTTGCGGGCAGGGAGGGGAAGATTAGGCTTGTGAGGTACTGTTTGGAGGGAGGTTTGGTCAGTGGGTTGACTGTTGGCTGTTGGGATGGAAAGGAAAGGAAATGGAGGGCGTACATCGATGAATTCACCCAAGTCTTCTGCATCGTCGTGGGTGGGTTCTGCGTCTTCGCGCGCGATAGGTTCCAATGGGATTTTGTGCTCGGTGCTAAGAGGGGTAACGGAACTTTTGGATCCCTTCTTTGCGTGTTGCAATTTCCTCTTCTTTTTGGTTTTTGGCGTGTCAATCGGTTTCGCTAGTATACGCAATACCGGCTCGCTCAGACACTCGCGGAAGGTTTCGTAATTGGATTGCTCGTCGGCGGGTATTATATCAGTCATTGTCGTACTGTTGTTTCAATGGCGAGATCAATTCCTCGCAGAGTTTTTCGATTTGGTTAAAATGGTTCTTCAAATGCGATACCACTGCAGTTGCAAATTGGGGCGGTGATTTGGTTGACGACATTGTCGATATTTATGTCTTGCTCTATCGATGATGTAGGTTGCAAGATGAGACGCGACGATTGGCGGGGGTGCGGGGAGCAGCCACACTTCGTATAGATTGACTAGGGCTGAGGCTGGACAAGAACAAAGGGCGGACTAAGAGGACAGAGGAGCGTACAGCTCGTATCTCAGAACTGATACAGTGTCAAGAAGATAATGGAACTTTCCACCCCAAGTCAAGAGTCACAGCGATTGCAGTCAAAACATAAAACAGAAATACTAAAGGGCGCTCAAGTAGGTCTGAACACGTACGAAAAGGCCTCGGAAAAGCAGACAGGCCTTGGCCGTCAAATGTGTCTCGATATCATTTGCTCCGAGCTCGTTAAATCCCGCTCATAGACGGTGTTCATGAAAGTTGTGGTGTGGTTGCGCTGTGAAGCCAACCATTGAGATCAAGGTCATTGAAAGCAAGCTATGCAACAAGCAAGCAGCGCCGTCCATATGCAGCGGTTGCCCTCCCAGCTTCATCTTTTGAGACAAGCTCTTCACCTGACACGATCATCTTGAAGATATGTCGAGTTGAAATCGAAATGCTTTCTAAGCCTTCTTCTTTCCACCACGGCCACCACGCTTGCCGCTGCCCATGGCATCCGCACGTCGCTTCGCCTCACGGTCTAATTGTTCAGCCTTCGACTTCTCCTGCTCAGCGCGCTCCTCGGCCTCGGCCTTCTTCCTGGCAGATTCGGCCTCACGGCGCTCCTTGACAAGTGCCAGACGCTCGAGGTCGGATCGTGCCTGGTCCGTCTTGCCCTCGGCGTGGAGCTTCTCGAATCTAGCCTTGGCCTGTTGTGCCTCTACAGCCTCACGCTCACGTCGTGACAACTGCGAGATATCCTTGCCCTTCTTCTTGTTCTCTTCGCCTTCCGGAGGGGTGGCGGGCTTTGCAGCCTGAGAGCGTGCCTTTGCAGTATGGTTGGGGTTGGCGGGCATGTCGTCGTCATCATCGTCATCCTCTTCTTCTTCTGAGTCGGTGGGCATGTCGCCTGGTGCAGCCACCTTCTGTGATTGTTTGGCGATGGCAGCCTGTTTGCGGGCTTTTGCAGCGGCGCGACGCTCCTCACGGGTGAGTTCTTGCTTAGGTTGGTCGTCATCTTCCTCAGAGGACTCTTCTTCGGAATCGTCCTCCTCCTCCTCGGATTCTTCCTTCGGTGCGGCTTCCTGGTAGAACGTTTCAGTATGGATTGATGCAACAAATGACGAATACTTACACCCCACATTCCCATAACCTCACCGTCATCGTTGAGAGGTTGAAGGTCGCGAGAGAATTTCTTTCCGCCACCACGCTTGGGCTTGCTGAACTTGCCGCCTCGGCCACGAGCGCTTGCAGACATGATGTGTATGTGTTTTGCAAAGTGGATGTGAACGTGTGGGAAGGGGTACTCGTGTACGGGGTCGTGTGCTTAGGTTGGTGAAATCGACAGATCGGTAGTAGTGTGTTGTGTGTGAGTAAGTTGAATTGCAGTGTTCTCTGTGGAGGGAAACAAAGAGGATGTGTCGGCGGTATTTAACTATGTTGCAGTAGCAGCCGGGAGACGCAGAGATCCACTTGTGTGTTGTTCTCAACAATAGCACAGTTTGTCACTTGATATAAGTTAAGAACAATGTGCAGTCAGAATGAGCCATGCGCCAACACAGCAATAAGTCAAAGAGTCACACACTCTCTGTTGAAGAACAGCGAAACTGCTACCCCACCCCTCGCCCTCACTCGACCCCGCCAAATGCTGTCTTGTCGCACCTGCCTGCCCCTTTGCTGCGCTATCCCCAAACGGGCAGACAGGTCAGTGCGGCGCTGACTAACCGCAAAATTCAACTTCTTGTTCGCGGCCGCGTCCTGTCTCCTTTCTCTTTCTTCATTGAAAACACACCCCTCCATATTCACTCTACGTTTCCCACACAATGAAACTCTGGAGGGGAAAATGGAGGGAAGAATAACTATCGCCGTCCGCTTACCCCCTTCTCTTCTCAGAAGTTCGCTTCTCGTGGTGCGAAGGTAAATTTTTTTAGACGCTACATATCAACTGTTTCTTCTTGTCTCAACAATATACGGGATGATGGAACCCAGCATCCTCGCTGTGCTACCTCCCCGAGGTTTTTTCGGCCGGCAGAGGTCCTGGAATGCTTCTTTCCCTCTCAACAAAACACGAGGATGTTTAGGAGCCAGCAACATTTCCGCATAACCTTCCTATCGGTCACCAAAGGATCTCGACTTTAGGTTTGGGACAAGAGCCCCGTCGGCGTATTAACATGTCCCCTAGATAATTCACAGGCTTTCCAATATCCTCTTACTACTTAATTCGCGCTACATGGCTCTGAGATCGAAGCATGTGGCGCGTTGGAAGAAGATATCCACTGGACGTAGCCTGGGAGTCGATAGGAAAGCCTGTGCCATGCAAAATTTGCTTTCACATAGGCCGATCATATTCGAGTAAAAATCGTTCAATGAATAATGACATGATATCCAAAGACTTCATCGGGTCTTAGCCTTCACAATCTCGAGTGCAGACGGACTTGGCTACATATCGCGTGAACTTGTAACATCGTCGACGCGTTTCGTCGGGTTGGTTCTCCGGGGGTGTGGACTGCTGAACGGATTCGCCGTGCTTGTTATATTCCCCACTGTTCTTCCATCAATGTTGGTCTGTGCACAGCCACTCTCCCCTCCAGGTTACGTTCTTGTATGAGGAAGGATCGGTCGGTGATCTAGGTTCCTCAGACAATCTAGTCAATGATGTATCCCCATGCAACATGTTTGGTTAGAAGGGCTGGAATTCCTCCAAGTCCACCTCTCGGCAAACAAAAAGGGTACTCATCGTAGTCTAACACATACGGTAAATACTTAGGGAGGTCTTCCAAGGCTCACCAATTTGGGGAATAATCCCGCGTATTCTTTATCTCCCGGAGAGTCAGGGCCAAGGCAACCTGAGTTCCGCCAACGACGTGTTGAGTACCGATACTACAACCCACAAATGCTGCTCTTCCTATCCACAGCGCCATTCATCTTCTGCCTGCTCAACACAATCCCAGTTTCACACTGCATTATTTGTCTACAAAGGGTTAGACGAGGAAAGTGCCATCGCATACTTCCAAGCTCTCGGTGCCTTAACACCACAACTATCAGTCAATGCTCAAACGAATTGTTTGCCCAAGGATGATTGTGACCTTTCCGTTGGGGAGTCTTGTCCGCAGGTCAGTGCTATGCTTGTGAACAGCGGCAATTCAACCAGAAACAAATCGAGCGTTAGCTACCCTAGCACAAAATCAAAGTAAGTCAAAGCGTAGGTCAGTGGTGATCTAGATAGTAACCTCATTCACGAAGTCTCACAAGAGAATTGGTGTTTTTTACATTATTTGAATTTGGAAGCTATTGTAAGTAAGTGTAAGACTGTCGAGAAAGGCAAAGGTAAGCCACACGGAGGAGGAAACCCTGCACCATATCCTGATATCCATCACTTCAAACGCCTCCCTATAGACCTTGACGCGTTTCTCTTTGTCGCCAACCGAAATTGACACAAAATGAAATGTCCGAGAAAGTCGGTTCTCCCCATCCTAGCCTCGAAATCCATACCGTTAGTCCCGTGCCGTTCCGAGCGTTATGTTCCTCGCACCATTTTCGCACCATATAGGAGTCTTGCTCGATATTTCGATGCCAGCCACACTGAATGAGGTGAGAGAAACGTTTAGACGAACCACATAAGATCCTGAATGTTCTGGGTCTTAAGCATAGGGGTGAGAGGGCGGACCTCGACCCACTTCGCCTTAGAAGTGCCGGTGGAGCTCGGTTTCTCGGCCTTGGATTCTTTCTTGCCAGAGGAGACGACATCCACATTGCTGTGAGCACGGCCGCGGTCGGCAGCAAGATGAGCATAGTAGACTGCAGGATGGAGTGAGACGGGAGTGGTGGATCGAACATATTGGAAGGAATGCTCGAAAATGAAGGACTGGAGCTCAGCCGGCTTCCATTGACCCTCATTCAGAATCACATGATAATGAATGGGTCGGGCAGTACCCTTGATTGCTGAGTGCGCACAAAGGTAAAAGTCGAACTCGAATGGCTGGGTGCAGCCAGACTCAATCAAGGTGCCGGGAATGGGGTTACCATTCCTATCGCCCTTCTCAGGGAAGAACCGAATATGGTGACGCTTGCCAGCAATGACGACAGTGATCTTGGGAGGATCCTTGCAGCCAAGACGCGTGAAGACATCCTTCATATCCTTGACCTCTTCGTTGAGAACTGCAGCGTATTGACCTAGAGGATGTCAGTAATATAACACAAAAGAATATGGGGAAAGACTAGGCTCTCTTACCTTCGCTAACACCATCTCGGATGTACAGAACGCGCTTCGGGAAGTGGCCACGGCCAGTGGTCTGAACCCAACGCTGAGTCATATCGCCCATATGATCGTGAATGTTCTGGGTTGTGACCATCTCGACACGGCAACCATTGGTTTGAACTTGGGCCCAATAACGAAGGAATTTCTCGTCCTTGGACATAGTTATGGCGGCAAAAGAGGCCTTTTCATCAGAACCTGCACCTGGAGCAGGATGTGAAACATCTGCGCCGATGATCATGGTAGACTGAGGTGGAGCCGTACCTACAATCTTAGGGATGGTGGTCGACTTGGCCCAGGCCGTAGCTCCTCCAAGCTTGGCATTGACCTTGAGGCAGACATTGGAGATATACTGTCCTGAGTTGGTGAGGACGTGCCTCATCTGCACGATCTGGGACGGGATGCCGAATCGACAATCCATTGACTTCTTGATGCGTCTATAAACTTCAGCATTGCGATCGAACATCACTATTGAAGAACAGTTAGCATGTGTCCGGTCAATATTCACTCTAGGATCATGCTTACCCCACATCATGAACATCGGGCGCGTATTATAATGATTGCCGCAGGCGTTAAATGCCTTGGACATCATTTCACCACCGTCACCCAGAGTAGCTTCTCCATACCAAGGTTTCTTTCCGAATTTCGGGTGAGGCTCAATGCGACCACCATGACCTTCGAAAATCTTGATGAAGTTTTCAATAAAGGCATTAACATGCTCTTTCTTGCAAGTCTTGACATTCTGGATGAGAACAATACCCCAAGCCCTAATGGGACGCTCGTTTGGAATGATGAACTTCTTGCCATCAAGGCGCCAACGGCCATTGACGAGGTCTGTATCTTTCACTTGGACCTACAAGCTGAGTTAGCGGAATACAATCAATGTTTGTGCTGGGCTGGTACTTACAGTCTTGGTTTGAGGACCAAAGTGTAATTGAGGGGGTGGAAGGATACGACCCTTGACCTTGGCTGGCGCTGGATTGACCTTGATGCCGTAGTGCTTGAGGTAGGGGTCGTTGGCCCAGTCAAGGAGCTTGACTCCCTTCTCGACGGCAGCCCGGCGCTGAGCAGGTAAAGTGACGGCAAACTTGATCATCTGCGAGGTCTGGACATCGCTGAGCTTGGCATTGTAGCGCTGGTTATCCTCGATCGTCAGATGCTCAATGGGGATGTAGACCCGACCTTTACGGATCTTCTTGGTCATCATAACTAATGGCATATTAGGCTCGCACGAAATGTTGTACTTCTTCTTGTAGTAGTCGGAGACGGATATCTTTTTCTTTTCCCCTTCCGGGATATCGCGACGGTCGTCCGGGTCCGTGAAGAACGTGGTGTAAGCATCGGTGCCTACTATCTCATCAATGGTCCATTTGGAATCTTTGTCTGGCCTATGGGTGGCTGTGACGTGAATACGTCGGAAACGAGCAAGGTCGCGCTTGAATGTGGATCGGTTCCAATCCCTCCTAGACTCCATGAAACGGCCCTGCATTTGAGACCATCTCATACAAAAGACCTGCTCCATGGTTTTAGAAAGAGATTGAGCGCGCCAGAAGGTGCCATTGGCAACATCAACATTGATGGCTAAGCCCTTCTCGAACTTGTCATTAAGGACAGGACGAAGTGAAGCGAATACACCTTTGAAGGCTTCGACGCTGCCACCAAGGTCAAAGCGGGCCTCCCCACGTTCGAAAAATGACTTCTTGATCTGAGTATATCTCTGAGACGGTCGCTCGCGCAACACATGATCCAGAAAATTGACGCTGTCGATGCAGACAGGATTCCAATCTCCCTTACCGTTAAGGTACGCGCCGAGAGATGCAAAATCAATCTTGCGAGTCATTCGGAGAAACACAGTATGTTTGTTTTTTCCGGGTTTTGCTGGCTCCTTCTGTCCCTGACTGAAATCTGGGTTTCCAGTGTAATCGTCCTTAACCTTCTCCGCATCGAGATCGACGACGATACGCTCCTCTTGTCGCTCCATCTTTTTACTGCACCTATGAAGTGTAAGTTTTGCGAGGCATCAAAAGAGATCGAGTGACTCACCAGGCAAGTTTGTTGCCATCATAGATCCAGAGGTTTTTGGGAATACCGAGATGCTCGCGGAGAGCTTTAGAGTTCCAAAGTTTCTTGACAAGAGCTCGCTTGGTAGCATCGGTCTCACATCCCCAGGAAACCTAAATCAAAGTAAGCAAAACAAATGAGAAAAGAAGGTTGATGAACTTACATCATACTGGTAGACCACAGTGGTGGGCATGCCAAGGACATTGTAGACATTCAAGGCAACCGTACACTCCCTGCCCTGGGAGTTGAACTGCTCAGGTCGACGCGGAAAGTTGGTTGGAGGGGTAAGCTGTCGAGGATTAATATCGATATCAAAGTGTCTGTATTCGATCACATCTTCGGGACCAGGATTGGATTTATCCATGGCTAATGAAGGGAGAAGAAGTGATGCAGGTAGGGGTACAAGTAATGGATGTGAAACTTGAGAATTATCGAGAGAAATGATGAAAAGAAGGTTTCAGAAATTGTACAAGGTCGAGCAATAAAGAAATGTAAAAGCTGAGGGGAACTCTCTTATACCAAAAAAGCCATGAGAGGTTGGGGGATAGGCGGTATCGGAGATGGATTGTGCCAGTCTCAAATGACCGACGAGTGGGGGTTATAGGCAACAGGGTAGAGCGTTTGCCAGTCGGACAGATGCATGATGAATTGTCATGAGAAGCAAAGAGGTGACAGAGGGAGTATAAAAGAGAAAATTGAACTTACCCCACGTGCAACATACCAGCCATTGAGGCCTAAGAATTCGGAGATATTCTTGAGAGACTTGAGGTCGGAATAGTCCATTGGGCAAAGGTCTTCCGCGATGTCTAGAGGATGAATGGGGTCACGGCTACCATCGAACCGGGGGATGGACTTGGGGGAAGCAGAGGATACCGTACCATCTCGAACTGATGACATGGTGTCAGAGGATGCAGAGCCCTTGCCATCGGACTGGACGCGCTTCTTTCCAGCTTTAGCCATGTTGAACTTGTTGTTACACAATGTTAGTGGTGGTGTGTTAATGAATGGCACACATGCCGTGGGGGCAACATACCTCAAAGAAGGCTCAATTAGTTAAATAGAGCGTTGGACTGCAACCTTGGGTTGCTCCGAAGGCGGAGATCGCTGCAATGCGTGTGAGAGAGTGCGGTGGAGGAAAGAAAAAAAGAAAGAAGAAATAGTGGATAAATGAGAAGAGGTGGATGAAAAAAGAGAGAGAAGGAGATATATGGGAGATGGTAAGTGAGAGAAAGAAGAGGGTAAGTGCGATGTGGAAGGCAGTAGAAGGTGTCTGTGAGAGAAGCTCGCCCAGATGTCGTCGCGTCAAAATCAAAACATGTGAAATTGACGCGAAGATATCGTGTCAGAGACTGCGCGAGTACCAACTCAAAACCGAGTACAGAGCGGAAATGAGGCAAGAAAATAAAAAGATACTCACAGATGTAATAGTTGTTGCGAGAATTTATAAGCCTTGAACTGATTCAGAGGTTGTGGTGGTGGTCACGGTGACCAGCTGGATGGCTCGCGGTGTTGTAATGAGAAGCCGAGCTGAATGTGAGGGCGAAGTAGGGGATCAGGGACGGTTGGTGCTTCTACTGCCGTTTGTCTGTTTGCTTGTTTGTGTAGAAGTGGAGTGTAGGAAGGAGGAAGGAAGGAACAGGATGGGAAGAGTCTTCTTTTATACCTTATATTCTGCTCTCTCCACCGCTGTGAGTTCAAGGCTCCCACTCACTTCGTTGATCTGCCTGGCGTACGGTGTTTCTGGTGTTGGTATTACGGTGGGTTGGGTATAGAAGATGGGAAGACGAAGACGAAGACGGAAGACGGAAGACGGAATGCGGGTGGTGGAAGGTCGTCACTTCCCGGACAGTGGACGGACCGACAGTAAAGGCCAACACCAAAACCGACGAGAATTGAGAGAGGTGGCCCTCTATACAGATACATCAAGATACAACAAAAGTGCTAGTAATATCTGGACTTACAACTACTGTCTTCATTATCGAACTGACAAGGTACACATATTTCCACTCCATGACAACTTGCCCAGGTAAACAAGCACCAAAATGCTCAACCATTCGTTGAGATGATAACCCTGACCCCGGCCCTAACCCTAATACTACATGAGACATAGTATCATGGTAGAGCTCTCTGATCTTTTATCAAGCATTGCCATGGCATGTGGAAAACCGGCATGCGTGTGTGGATGGAGACTTGATGTTCGAATAGGCTCGCCAAGTGCGTGCGGCCCGACATCTCATGTCAACCAATCAGTCATTGTGTCCATTTGAATTTACATAGGAAAAAGAACACATGAATAATTTACGGAGTACTTTTGAATTCGATCGATGATCTTTAACTAATCTACATAACCACCAGCTTGATGATTTTAGAGCACCCATAATGTCACGTAGTAGCCCCCACTATGCCAAACGGCGGCCTGCAAGTTCCCGAAAGTAGAGGGCCGAACAAATTGTGAATTCCGAGATGCACTCGCATCGTCAATGGAGACAAACGCCCAGGCGCCTTTCAATGCAGGAGATTAAAGTATGGGATAAGGAATGAAATCAGATGCTGACAAAAGAGAACGAACTCGTGTGATGAATTTAAAATCCACTTTCCCGAGCAAAATGTGGCACCTGGCCGGTTTGTGAAGCAGTGTTTGCTGCGGGGACCGGTATCAAGTGCAGTAGGTACCAGCATATTGGGACTGGGCAGGACGGATCAACGTCCATAGTAGCCTATCGAGCAGGTTAGTCCGTGAGGAAGATTGAAATATGTCGAAAGGAAGTCTTACCTGGCATTCCGGCCGGCGGAGCACCCCACTGATTCATCGGAGGCGGTGCGGAGTACTGAGGAACAGGTGTAGGCGTTTGCATTGGCATTTGCACAGGTTGCCTATCCCGCAACACCATTTCCGTCTGTCGGAGGAGGGCGGCCATTCTTTCCGGGATGAATTTAGTCGCCTGATAGTGCTGAGCACTGGGTATAATGCTGAGTAGGAAATTGACTTCACGTGGAAGTGCTGTTGGCTGTGGAGTTGCAGGCATGGCCGACGCGCCATCCGAACCTCGGTTCATGTTGCGACGAGCAGCATCTAGGCGTCGTCCTGCTGCACCCTTGAGTGGTGACTCTCCACGCATAAGTTTTCGAGGCTGGACAGAGTCACCATCTGCATCGTCAAAGGGACGCTTCGGTGAGTTTGAAATGGGAAGCATAGCTTCGGCAACACGCGGTGAATGCATAACTGGCGTTGGCTGAGTTTCCTGTAGCTGAGGTATGACTGGTACGGGAGCAGGCGCCATAGTTTCCTCCACACTGGGCATAATGTGAAGCATAGCTGGGCGCATCTGTGCCTTCCAAGAGACAATGGCCAACACCGATGTAGGGTCAAACTTCGACGAAGACTGAAAAGTATCTAATGAAAACCGCTCAGCAAAGAGAGCAAGCTGGGGATCTTCAGGGAAAAGAGTGCGCATTCGTGTCTCCAATTTCACAATCTGGGCGAGATCTCCATATTGTGACTCATATTTGTGTAGATATATGAAGAGTGGTTTTGAGCGTGCGGCTCCGCCTGGTTTCTGGCTGAGGCGGTTGACCACAATTTCAAAGACTGACCGGGCATCTAAGTATATTAGTACGAATCCTACATCATGAGTGTGGTGGTGAGCTTACTGGTAGCGTCATTTTGCTTCACGAGGTGTTTGATGTATTCCAATGCAAAATTCTCGTCATCAGGAAATAACTTCATACCACGATCGAAGATCTTGGTTGCAGCAAGATCCTGGTAGCAATGATGTTCAATGAGGGCACTGGCAACATATGCGTCACTCAGAAGTTTGCCTTTCTTACGCGCCTCCGCGAATATGCCTCGGAACCCAGGTCCTTGTCCAGCTGGTGGATCTGGCCGTCCTTTGCCCTGAATCCGTCGCATCGTACGCATAAGTGCAATCCAAGCGTGTGAGAGAGTCCTCTTCAAAACTTGAATCTGCCCGTTATACCCCGACGAAAGACCATGAAGTTGAGCCTGTAGCGCATCCTCTTTTGTCTTGCGTCGCCTCTCAACCTTTGCCTCCCGTTCCGCCTCGTCATCGTCAGAATCGTAGTCAGAGTCCTTCGTTCCCTGGGCTCGGGCGAGGTCTTCCGCGGCCTGTTGAGCGGCATGCGTCTCTTTAATTCGGGCGAGGCCATTTTCCTCCCACTGTTTTGTTTTATTGGTAAGTTCGTAGAGTGCATCCAAAACCTTGTTGTATGGGTCTCGCACTGCTTCTCCTTTTCGAACATTGCCGGCCTCACCCTCAGGGAAATCTCCACTCATTTCAATTTGATGAGCTTTTCGGAAAGCCAACAGGCAGCTCTCAGGATTAGCATCCATACCCTGGTTCAAGAACTTATCACCTTCGTCTTTCAAGTCATTCTCGTAGCACCATTCAGCTGCCTCAAACCATAAACGGGGCCAGAAACGAAGAGACATCAGTGCTTGTTTGTAAAGGTAGAGGACACGCTTGTTATATAGGGCACGATTGTTCTCTTTGATATAGAGGGGGTCGTTCTTCTCCCACTCAATCCAGTTGGCCCACAATCTAACCTGGTTCATGTATTCGTCGTGGCCGTCGAAACCCTTAGCCGGGGGAAGCTTGGGTAACGTAGTGCGATCGATACCCTTGGTGAGACTCTCAAGCACGTTGTTGGCGCTGCGTGCATTCATGTAAAGCTGGGAGTTTTCTTGCATGTTTTTCCGGCCCTGGTATGAATGTCAGTCTCATATATTGTCGATTGAAAGGGATTCACCATACCGTCGCTTTGTTGAAACTCATCTCAAATTTATCATAATCCCGCCAGATATCCAAGGTAGCGTTAGTAGGAACAGCGACGGCCCGCTGATATTTGAGACGAAGCTGGTCCATCTTTTGCATATCCTGCCAGCCTTGGCCACCAAGATTTCCAGGCCCTGACTTGATGAAGTCGATGTAGTCAAGCCATAATTTACCAGAAGCAACGTCAATACCTACGGCGTCAAGGACGAACTCGTAAACTTGGAAAATGACGGATCGCTTTGTCTCATCAACAGTCACATTGTGAACACGGCGGATGTAGTTGACATAAGTTGTCCATAGTCCCACGTGTGGATTTGCAGCAATGGAACGATTAAACAAAACCTCGACCTTTTGATTGTTTTCTTGTTGCTGCTGTTCCATGTTGATGTATTCAATCCATTGCTCAGCCTGCCGACGTGATTAGCCCACCTGACATCACAAGAATATGCACAATAAACTAAGGTAACTCACAGCTGAAGGGAAAACTTCGAAGAAACGATCATAAACGGCGCGAGTATCATCGATTTTGTGTCGCCTGCGATATTCATCAATTAGACTCAACCATGCTTCGATATCACCGCGTGGGTCCTCGGCAATTCGGTCTTCGAGTTGACCCACTCGATCCTGAGGAAGACGTGATTTCGGAACTGAAGCAGGAGCAGGAGTTACTGAAGCTGTTGTGGAACGAAGCTGCTGCAGAGCTGACTTAGTAGCGTCTGGGGCTGGAGTACTTCCATTAGGAACAGCAGAAGCAAAATTGGGAGCAGTGTCATTGACAGCGACAGAAGTGGAAGAGGGAGCACCAGAAAGACCCTGAGCTTGAGCACTATGTACTGGTACATTTTGAAGTTGGGGGGTATGAGAAATGGTAGGAGTGTTTGTATGCGAACGCTGCGGCGAACTTGCAAGACCCCCAGCCGCACTCGCAGATCCTGCTGCCACTGTTGCTGCCACTGTTGCTGCCACTGTTTTTGACTCTGGCACATCATCCTCGTCATCTTCACTCTCGACGACAAATCCTCCCACTGTGCGCGTCTGCTTGGACGGCGTTGGCACGGCGGCGGCTTCGGTAGGCTGAGGCTTCAGGGTACCGTCGGTCGCGTGAGGGGGTGTGTTCGCAGACGATTCGGGCATCGATCCCGACCGTTCGGACGGAGAATCTGCCTGGAAAGGAGCGGAATATGAGGCCTCCGGGTCGTACTCCTCCTCGTCTCCATCGTCGACTGGTTGCGCTTGGTCGTGGATCGAGTAATCGCCAGCGGGATCATACTCTTTCTGCGCGCTGAGGAACGCGAGCTCGGGGTCAATATCCGCCATGACTATGTTCGTTGTAGGTTGAGAGGGGAAGCTGTGATGGCGATGAGGTTAAAGGTGGTGTGCGTGGAGAAAGGGAGAGGTGTCGCTGAAGACAAAGCTTACTGCTTCTGTGCAGGCAGCACAGAACGAGAGAGTTGCGCGCAATACAATGGGCGCGATCCCGGGGCGCGTTGGCTTTGTCTTTATCTTGCCAAATAAACTGTGTGACGAGGGTAAGATGGGTCAATGGGCGGAACGGTGGTTGAGGTGTTAATTTGTTGTCGAAAGTTCGTGGTGGATTGGAGTTGAGCTGGCCTGGCGGGACGATCTTTCACTTGGCTGCGCGGCCTGGCAGTTTCTCCGTTGAGGCTACCTCTTCCTTGGCACCAACGCCTGTGCGCGCGCGTGTTCATTCGCTAGCGCGCCGGTTGAGCCCAGGTGTCTATGTAGGACCTAGGTCATGTTCAATGGGCTTGCACTTGCCCATTCACTCGCCTTGTTCTCCGCCAACGGCGCATTGTGTCTTTTTATTGCAGTACTTCTCTCATAGATTGTACCCTCCACAGTAACTTCCCTTTTCCATCCAATCCAAGCCGCCTTTGTATTCACATCGCTGCCATCCATTCACTCTTCTGCCACGGCCCCGACTCCGACTAAGCCACCAGGAGGCTCCGCTTCCACCTCGAGTCCCTTCAAGATCCACAACACCTCCATATATCGCACGTACACAATGAACCCGCACATTTCCCTTCCCCGGCCGACTGGCGGTCCGTCAAACTTCGGCAGCACAGCACCCTCGAATCGCAACGAAGGCCTCCGCATGCCACGCTTCTTTAAGCGCCTCTTCAAGTTCCCGCAGATGGACTTTGAAATGGCATTATGGGAGATGTTGAACCTCATAATAGCGCCGAAGAAAGTCTTCAGATCAATATACTACCATGTAGATCCATCCATGACCTCTGCTTCAATTACGAGTGTGACCTGACTGACCCCCCAAATAGAAACAAACTAAGAACACATGGCACCGACCCGATCCGTCGTTTACATATCTCCTCTCGTTCTTCCTCCTCGTCTTCTCGTTCGCTTGGGGATTTGCATATGCGGACGGGTTTCCACAAACACTCCATGTCACATTTGTATTCGTGTTCGGCCACTTCCTCCTTCTGTCGTTGTTAACTTCGACACTCTTTTACTTCCTCGTGGGACGGCTTCTTGGTCCGGGTGTCAAGGGCCTCCCGGGGCGAAGACGACAAGGACTCTTTAACGTTGAAGAGGGAGAGGGTGCCAATGAGCTCGAGTTTGGATACTGCTGGGATGTTGCAATAAGGGCATTCGTCCCGATCTGGGTCTTCTTATATGTCGTCCAGTTCCTGCTCATGCCGGTTGTTGCGACCAACCACTGGTAAAAGCTTCCACATCATTTTGTCCAGGACTATTATTAACCAGTTGCATAGGCTGTCCCTCTTGCTCGGCAATTCCTTGTACCTCATTGCGCTGAACTACTACTTCATCATCACCTTCCTAGGCTACAACGCGCTCCCCTTCCTGCATCACACCCACCTCCTTCTTGCACCCATCGCAGTGTGCACAATTTTATGGTTCACAAGCCTCTTCGGTTTCAACCTGCCAAAGCACTTGGCGCCAGTGTTGTGGGCGGGCGCAAAACTCCGGAAGAGTGTATGAGCAAGTTCGTGAGTCGGAAAAAGGTAATAGAGAAAGTGTTGTACGATAAATGAAATCACCATGTCTGTGCATGTTGTATATAATACAAGGATTTGACGGCGTTCAGGTTAGTGCCGCTTGTACCTGTATTTTTTTTCCATGTCGCATGTATAGCGAGAGCAGTAGCATCAAAAGAACAAAGCGCGCGATGAGATGACAAGCACATGAAGCGAACATTATCTCGTGAATGAGGCGAATAGTATCGTGTGAATAACTTCTTTCCAAAATGGACGTGTATTTGGCCATATATCTGGCCAGATTCTAGAAGTGGAGTAGAAGTTTCATACTTCTCAGGACCGGTGTGTGCTTACTCTTACAATTACATACATAACAGACATCCCTCTATGACGCAATAAGAACACATATACACATAATCTTACAAGTACCTCTTCTCACGAATCTCCTCATAGCACTGAATCTTGTCTCCAACCTTGAACTCCTCGAAGCCTTCAAAGCCAATACCGCATTCGGTATCTTTTCGCATCTGATCAACGTCTTTCTTGACGTTCTTTAGAGAGTTGATAACACCTACACATAATTAGCACTCTGGAACTAGTGAAAATCTGGAGTGAGTGGGCAGCATACCGTCAAATATTACTTCGTCCTTTCGGAGCAACTTAGCCCTTGCGCCCTTGTCTACGACACCGTTCCGCACTTTGCTTCCGGCAATCTTGATCTTCTTCTTGCCCCCGATACTGATCTCGAAAATCGCTGCAACATCTACCTCGCCGACAACCTTGTGCGAAATTTTTGGTGATAGCCTCTGGCTAAGTAGTTCTTTGACATTCTCTTTAACACGGTAGATGATATTGGAGTCCAGAATTTTCACTCCGCTTGCCTCAGCAAGAGCAGCAATGTGGGGAGGGATGGCGGTGTTGAAGTTCACAATATATCCTTTGGCATCGGCGGCATGTTGCACATCAAACTCAGAGGGCGAGCCAACACCATGACGAAGAATGCGTGTGCCAACTTCGCTATTGCCAATAGCGACGAGCGAATCTATGACAGCTTCGACAGATCCTGAAACGTCGCCTTTGATTATGAAGTTGACAAGCTCCGGGCCAACTTCCTTCTTTTCAGGTACGGCCGGATCTGTAGCTCCATCTTCGCTACCGGCCTCAGCGCGGCCAGCAGCGTCTTCGGCTTCGCGACGTTCGGCTTCGAGACGACGACTTTGGTTGATCGCTTCCATATCTTTTGCAAGCTGTTGGCGCTCTAGCTTTTCTGTTCGGAGGTCTGCAACGCTGGTTGCTTGTTGTTCGTCTTCTGCTTGGAGAACCTCATCGCCAGCGATAGGCTGTTCACGCCAACCATCAACTTCAACTGGCATACCTGGACCGACTTCTTTCATCATCACACCATCTTCGTTGCGTAAGCTTCTCACACGTGCCCAGGTATTTCCGGCGACCAGGCTGTCGCCAATACGAAGCGTGCCCTGGCGTACCAACACGGTAGCCACTCGTCCACGACTTTTCGTGGATCCCTCGAGAACCCATCCTTCAACCTTAGCCGCTGGGTTGGCGCGATGATCCAGCACCTCAGATTGAAGTGTGATAGCCTCCTCAAGATCGGTGATACCTTTGCCAGTCTTCCCGCTAACTAACACAGTTTGTACATCGCCACCAAAGTCCTCGATTTCTATACCGTGTCCACCAAGATCCAGCTTGACTTTCTCGGCATTTGCGTGTTGTTTGTCGATTTTATTGATAGCGACAATAATGGGCACCTTGGCTGCTTGGGCATGCTTGATGGCTTCTACTGTCTGAGGCATAATAGAATCGTCGGCAGCAACGACAAGCACAACGATATCGGTTACATTCGCGCCACGTGCCCGCATAGTCTCAAAAGCAGCATGCCCAGGCGTATCAAGGAAAGTGATGTTTTTCCCTGAACCAAGGGATACGCTAAATGCTCCAATGTGTTGGGTTATGCCACCGAATTCGCCAGCAGCAACACTCGTTTTGCGAATATAATCCAAAATAGTTGTCTTTCCATGATCAACGTGACCCATGATGGTGACAACGGGAGGTCGAGGGGGCAATTGCGCATATTCTTCGGCTGGTAAAGCGGGTGCTGGATACAGATCTCCATCTGAGCCATCATCTTGGAAGATAGGATCAAAATTATACTCTTGGGCTATAAGACCAGCGTGCTCAGCATTCAAGATGTGATCATGCTGCACTTCTTCAAATCCGAGATCTTCAAGCTTTCGTATAAAATTATCCAAGCGCTGTTTGAGCATTGACGCAAGATTGGCGACACTGACATACTCCGGTATGTGCACTGTGCTCAGTTTTTGAACCTTTTCACTCTTTCTGGCTGCTTTAGCTGCTTTCCGAATATCGCGTAAGCGTTGACGTTCTTCTCTATCAAAGTCTTCCTCATCTTCTTGACGACTAGTAGCGACCCGGCGACGAGGCTTCAACTTGGCATCGTCTCGTCGGCGGCGCTGGGGCTCCTCGTACTGGTTGCGATGCCTGGATGGCAGAACTTCTTCGGTAAACTGATTCCTTTTGCGGCGCATTCCATCTGAAAAATCGATATCGGTTCCGACTACCCGTTCTTGTAGTTGAGCTGCAGCCTGTCTAGTCTCTTCCTTAGGTGAAAAGGTTTCCTTCGTGTGCTGGGCGATGTAATCTCTTTGTGGAGCCCATTGCGAGGGGGCTGGTGCTTCCTGGATACGATTGTGCCGCATTTTTGGACAGTAAAGACTTTCATGACCCTCTTCTCCGCAATTAAAGCATTTCCGACTCTTGACATCTTGCACAAACCGAGGGGGTGCTCTCCTTGTAGTGGAATTGTCTTGCAGCAATTTTGTAAGTTCGTCCTGGCCCAAGGAGCGAACTGGTGGGGGTTTCAGGGGCTGTGTTTGTTGTGAGAAACGACCCAGATCTGAACTTTTCAGGTTGTCATTCATTGGATTCTTTGGAAAGTTAGTCCTGGGTCGCAGATTACCAGAACCGAATTGTGGCGTGTCCGCGATTGGTGGCCTGGAATTCATGTTGATATTGTATCTTGAGCGAGATTCATCGCGAAACCGACCATTCGGAGTTGATGCATATCGTTGATCGCTCTGGTTCCGTCCAGGCTTCGGGAAGAGACCATGGTCCAATCGCTGTGCTGGCGGTCTCGCTCCATGAGCGCCCTGGGGTGCTGCTCTCGCTGTTTCTGACGGAAATGTCTGCCTTATGAACGACGTCCTGGGTGACGTATAGGCACGCGGTGCTGACTGGGGCGACGTTCGTGAGATGGGATGCGGTGGTGGAGGTGGTGGTGGTCGACGCTGATCCATGAGCAACCTCATCCGCTCTGCCTGGCTCACCCGAGGCGCTGGTCGCCGCTGCTGTGGCTGCTCCTCCTCCTTGTACAACTGAGCTTCAGCGGCATATTGCGGGGCTTTACTTGAAGAATTGAGTAGTCGCCTTTGAGAACCCGCTGGGGAAGAGAAGAGTGCAGAGTCTGTTATTGCCAATCTGCGAGTGGCGCAAAAGACACAAACTTCGCGGGTGGAAGACACCTGTAGAGAAGGTCAATTACTGCATCATCATCATTTCGGCATCAATGGCTATGGAAATGGCTTACCCGTATCCCGCGTGCTCTCCGCATGGCTTCTGTGGGGTGGGTGAAGGTATCTGGTAATATCCTTATTCGATGTTATCAGTCTCGAAAAAGTCTTGACGACGCTGTTCCCGCAATCGAACAACCCCCAGTCAAACGTCGCTAGTCCGCTTTCGGTCAACCGCGGGACAGCGGGACGGCATGCGCACGGATCATTCTTGGGCGCCACAATGTGTGGCTGACATTAAGAACCATTACCACCGCTTGCATCTCGGTGCGCAACTGCGTCCCGCATACTCCGCATGCGTTCCGGTGTCTGCTGTAATCTCTAGTGCAAGCTGGACTGTATATTTAGTATATTGGTAGTCATTATTTTCCCCATCTGGCCTACTCCAAAGCAGTGCCATGTTGACATATCAGCGCGGATGAGCGGTATGGAGTATTGGCAGCTTATAATTAGCATACCTCGTACGCTGTCATGCATTAACATTCATCGTTGCCTACCACACTAGTAGTATCCTACCAACTTCAAATACACTGAAGTCTCCCTTTCGATTATTTCCAGCGCTGTAAATTTCCTCTGTCAACACTGCCGGCCGAAGACGAATGAGCGTCCACCGTACCCTGTCACCGTTTCTCAGGCTGCCTCCAAAGCTACGCCTGCAGATATACTCGTATCTAAACCTTGCACCGGACCCAGAAGAGGATATCACTACCATCAATTACACCCTCGAGTGGCCTTTTCTCGATCATCCAAGCTCGACTACATTCACGGCACATCAGCTTGACCGCTGTCGATGTCCCCAACAAACACCGCGTCGCTCCAACATTAGCACCCAAGACCACTTCTATACCCGCTTTCTTTGTTATGGACCTGAAGTTCGATTTGCTACAAGATCGCAGCCAAGATGGATCCTACAGCAGCCAGGCGTTGCCTTCAATGTTCTGCGACCGGAGCGCGAAGAGGAATGTGAACAAAGACCAGATGCTAGGATATTGTTCGTCAACAGACTGATATATAGCGAAGTTTGTCCCCTATTGTACCGCGGTCGGAACTTTCTTTGCATAACGAGCGTCTGCTCTCGTGGACGCTACCAGGCGTATGCTACAGAAAAATGGCTATCCCAACGTACTCCCTTCGCTCGCTCCCACATTACAAGCATCAGCCTCCTTTGCCAGGATAACGAAGAAGACTGCCGGGAAAGTGCCGTTTCGACAGCGTATATTCAGTTGTCCCGATTCATTTTGAATTCCCTTCCTCGCTGTCTTTCGCTCTGTCTGAACGTCTGGTCCGCGGACATCCCTCTACATTCGTTTGCGATGCTATTTCGGCGGAAAGGGATGCGGATTTACGTCAATACGGATGTAGAGGATGACGATATTTATGTGTTCTGTGATGCATGGCTCTTCATGCAACACTTTGGCAACAGCGAGGATTGGATTGATTTGTACTATCGGAAAGAACACACTCAAGAAGACTTGGAATCTGTCTTGTCTGATAGTGTACATCTAAGGCAGTGAGTGTGGCTGGAACAACGGGATAAATACCAATCATGTATCCAGCCCTTGGATAGCCTGTACACAGCCACGACAGTCCACAATCTAAAGATAACAAGCCTGCGATGCAGTGTTGCACCAAAGGCAGTTACACGTAGTGTGGGGAAGTGTTACCAGTATATATGATAGTAAATAGTAATGATCAGTTCACGGACTTGCATGAAATCGTGCCTGTGGTGGAACTCTTGGGTGGAAGGAAGTGTAACAACCGAAAGTAGCGTAACGCGGTACTAATTAGCTTTTTTTCCAGCCAAATTTGGAGTTCTGTCCCCACGACTTGCACAGCCCCATCAGCCCTATCACCCACATCCTGATCGACACCGTTTGTTCCTTGTCTTGCACCCACAGACACCGTATTTTGTGAACTCGGGTTTGGAATTCCCTTCCTCCCGCCACATTACCTTATTTGGCAGGTTCCTGCGGGTGCTTGCCCTGTCACGATTTGCACATAGATGGCTTGGAAAGCGCAGCGCCCTTGTGCGCGGCAATACGCAACCCTCAGCCCCCTCGTTTGCAAATCCAGATGTCTGGGAGTGCAATTCTATCAGCTTTTCTAAGAGTTCCAAGATTCAGACGCATCCACAGAGATCAGTGAACCTACTACTCCCTATAGCCTTGCCAACTCGGCAGACATTACAAAGTGTGGCGGTACAGCGGCAACTACGAACCCGGATGGCTCTGTTTGCTATACCATGTATTGTCTGACCACCCATTAGGCTGAGAACCGCCACGACGGCAGGTGGCCTAGAAAGAGACTAGTCTTTGTAATACCACATTGTGCGACTCAAGGGGGCATCTCACAATATATATGATTTGGTTTTCTTACAACTAACCTACACAATATGGAACTATTGGTTCTTTCTTCTTATCAGCGTCTGATCATATATTGAGTACCTTTATACAGCATGGCTCCGTTAATCCAAATGACCGTGCTCGTGCCGGAGGGTTCTACAAACCATGGAATGGAGAATCTTATTTGTTCACCGGCTCAGTGGACAGATTATTTGATTTTCTTTGCGATCAACTATGTCGCACACGCTTTTACACTTATGAGTCCGCCAGGGGAAACAACGAGTGAAACGGTACGTCAACCCATATAGGAAACGACATCTTTTGGTATCCATAAGATATCAAATATCATTACCATACCAACCCATCTGTTTCATTTTACTGACCTTACCCCTGTATTTCCAGATCATGTCCGGTATCTGGGCATTTTTCGTCCCAGGCACTGGTGCCATCCGCTCCCTCCGCTGGATCTTCTCGCACGCAATCACAGCCTCCGGCGCATTCCAAGAAGCCCTCCGTGCCGGGGCCGTATGCATGGTCGTCAAGAAAAAGAACGAAGGTCTAGAACGCGATGATTGGTTCCAACAAACTTTCAAAGGGAACACGGTCCGCCTCGTCCCCATCGATCGCATCATCCACGGCGAATGTAAAATGCCCGACGACGGGGGTTACTTCCTCGCCGAAGTCCCCATGGGCATCCCAATGAAGAATCTCGTCCCAACAGGCGTCACCACAACCCCCGACCTTCCCCAGGGCCGCTTCCGTCGCTTCATGTACGAAAGATACGGAAACACGACAGCGAAGACAACAAACGAGATCAACCTCGACAACCTTCAACTCCCCCGTACATATAATGTCGTCAAAATCGTAGTGGGGCTAATCCAAACCGTCTACGCCATTTACACCCTCTGGAAAGCCCGCGGCAACCAGATCGAAACCTACGGCATGGTAGCCTTCGGCCTGACCGTTACCCCTTACGCTTTCATGTCGATTCTCAATTCCGCCGCTGCAATGGTGACACCGGAATACCCGTCTATGTTCCTGATCCGCACGCCGGACATGGAGGCCGCAGAACGTGACGGCGGGAAATTCGGAGGCTATATCGCTACTCTAAAAGTCGATAATAGCACGCTAAAACCCACCAACCAAACCCCTCTCGATTTCCTCGACGAAGGCAAAAAGGCATGGGTATACAGGATCCTCCTCACAATCCTAGTCCTCGTCCCCATCGCCGTGATCGGCGCTCTAGCCGGTTTCAAACTGAATACCTCACCCGGTTCCTCCGCGAGAAATGGATGGATACTCACGTGGTTGATTATCGGGTCGTTGTGGTCGTTTTGGGTCCGGTTGGTCAAGCAAATGAGTACGTATGTGTGGGGAACGCATCGAGATATGAGTCTGCGCTGGTACAAGACATCGAGAAATTTCGGGCCTTGGATTATCATTTGGCTGATTTTTGCTGGGCCGTTGTGCATTCCTGCGATTGGGGGCATGGTGCAGGTGGGAATGATGATGGGGGAGTATGGATCGTGTGTTAAGTTGTCATTTAATCCTTTTGGATAGGTAGCAGGAGGTATACACATTCTTGTTCTTCAATCTATTCTGGGGCTCCATGATTCACGAACTTCTACGACATTATGTAAAAGTTTCTTTGGCCTTAGTGATTAGCGGTAGCATGGAAATCGCATTTTGTTCAAACGCAAAAGTTGTAGAATCCGGATTCAGATTTACATTTCAAGGTATTGTGAAACATAGTACATAGAGATCATCTCGACCCTACCTGACTGGTTTTTGCACAATCTGGTATTTGAAGGGTTGATAAATCCTGCAGCCTAGTCACCAGGACCAATCAAGGAACCTTAACTGCAACATATAGCGCTGGCGAGGAGCCCATATTCACTGACCAATCAGCTGCTGTTTCTGTGTATCGAAATTTTACTAGAGTAGGACCTGGAAGCAGTGATCTTTTCTAACCATTCAGTTTCGATCACCATACAGACATAGACACATACAGACATATATATATATATTGTGAATCAACTGACAGTTCGTTTCATGATAGAACTACCACCAGAAATGTTTGCCCAGAACAATGAAAACAAATCTCAAGACAATATCGCACCATTCCACCAACATTAATACATGTACATGATATGATTTCTACTGACGATGAAGACTAACACGGGTATCAGCGCGTTCCTTTCTGTCACTCCACGTATTGGGAGCCCTAACCTCATAAATCCACACCCTCTCTACCCACCAACCTTCCTTCCCCGCTCTAAAACCCCCGCCCGTAACCTCTCCACAACACCCCTCCCCAACCACTTCAGCCTCCCCTGACCCATCCCACTCGTGCCCTCCGCCCACTCAAACAGAACCCGCAACTCCCAAAGCTCTCTTGCATTCCAGCTCTCTCCCTTCCTGCCTAATACCAACCTTGCATCCACGACAGTCTGTCCCAGGTCCAAGAATGTGCTCGAGAACGGGTCGGCAGGTAGCACGAGCCCAAGATCCGCAGACTCGAATTGCTGGAGGGAGGGGAGCTGGAAGAGCCAGTCCCACATTAGGCGCGCGGTACGAGATGATTGAGTGTCGTTTAGGGCAACGAGAGTTGCACTGAAGACGGAGGCGTACATGTCATGTGCGGCTCGGCGGCGGACGTGGATGGTTTGGTTGGTTTTGAAGGTATCAAGGTGCAGAGGATTGTTTATGAAGTCAAGAGTTGTAGGCCAGTATGCAACGTCTGTCGTTTCGATGCGGGAGATGGTGTGGAGTTCTGGAAGTAGAGCAGGAGCGACGAGTTTTGTTTCTTGTCCATCTTTAGTGATGATGCTTATAGGCATTGAAGTTGCGCGTCCAGTATCAACATCCCGTACAATGAGACATCGTGGTTCGGCAGCGAGGACCCAGAAGTGACGGAAGGCTTGTAGATGGGCTTTGGAGTCTTGTACATCTTGAGGGAAGAGGGGGTAGAAGGCGCAGATCAGAGCCGCAATGGCCTTGTTGGATGTACTGAATGTGTAGGTTCCACCGGCGATAAAGAGGGCACCGAAAGCCATATGGGCGGCGAGGTGAGAACCATAAGGAGTATCGGGCCCGACCCGGCCGTGAAGACTTCGAAGGCGGCGGAATACATCGAGATCGCCTGTACCAGCCATGACGGTAGCTGCAGATAGAGCGAGAAGATCCTGGCAATTCCGTGCTGTTTTTCTAGCGAGTCTGGAGTCATAACGGAGCGCTGGCAGTTTGTTGATACGAATGAACTGATCGAGGTATTTGATTAGAAAGTCGCGTACAACGATATTTCCAGTGCCTGCATATTTGAGAGAAACACTCCATAAAAGCCCTGCGAGGATGTTGAAAAAAGGCATCTGATCGCTACGAAGTTTGGTAACATTCGTGAGCTCGTGATCTGTTTGGTATTCTTGGGGTAAGTTTTTGAGAATCCACTCTTTGGACGCTTCGATGTTATCCCACATAATGAGGTGTTTGGCAAGTGTACGGAGGAGGAATATATCGGGCCGAACATAATCGAATTGAGGAACTGTATCTGGGACATCAATTTTGCGCGCAACAGCTTCGTCATGTGTTTTCATGAATATGAGTGTAATGGCAATAACCGCTCCCGCTGTGGCTTGATCAAGAATGTGAATCACATCGACGGCTTTTGGTGCAACGGCGACAGATAAAAGGCGCTCCACAATGTGCATGTCATGTAGACCCAAGAGATCTTTGCCTTTGCCAATGTTTATGAAACCAAGAGCAAACCCTGCGGCTAGTCTGTACGCTTCGTCTCGCAGAGAGTCCGGGGGCTCGGATGGGTCAGGCTCTTCCACGTATTCGATCTCGGAGAGCATGACTTCGCTCATTCGTCGATGTTGGGTATTATAATATAGTAAACCAATTCCCATCAAACCAGTAGTTTGGGTATAGGGTGATAAGTTAAGCTCAGCTGCCCCTGGTGGAAGCATTCGAGTGACATGAACAGACAAAAGCCGAGTCACAAGAGTGTCCATTGTACCCATATAAGAGGCCGAAAGACCCAGCAGCAGACCAACTGATGTCATTGTATGCTTTGGTGTTAAATATTTGAACGAGAGCCATTTGGCAATGGTCCTCAAATGACCATTGAGCCCAAGACCGAGCAACAGACCAGCATGTTTGTTTGAGAGTTCGGAGGGTTTGTTATACATAATCCAGGATGTGTCAATTCCTTGTGCATCTCTTGAGATACTCAGGCCAGCGGCAACACCAGCGTTGAAGAATGCCCATAAGAACTTCTCCTCGGAGTAGTTAGCACGTTCGGCCGTGACGACGTTACCCATTGGTTTCATAGTGCAAGATGTTGAGAAGCCAAAAAGTAGATACTTTTCAGTCAAAAGTGGCCTTTTACTGCCGTACCTGATCATAGAGTTTCCAATAGGCAGGGAAAACGTCCTTGTCATGACATGCTGCATGAATTGTTTCTGGCCCTCCAGAATGGCAGCATCTTCCAGCCTTGCATCAGGTCGATATTCCGCAACAGTGGGTTTCAACGGTTCCAGTAAAGAATGCGCTTCCATGAACCGCCGATCCTCGTGGAATATAAGTCTCGTGATATAATGTCGCTCAACCTCAGCTTGTGATTGAACCGTTTCGATTCGATCGGAATTTTGGCATATCGTGTGTACGTCACGCGTCGGTCCCGAAGAATACAGCGTTGACTGAAAGCCAATGGCTGCGGTTTGCTGGCCTTGTTGTATATCTTGACTAATATGATCAGTCGGTTTCAAACTCAAATCAAGGTCCTCTCTCTGGACAAGCTTCAGGAGCGATGTTGACCATGTTGTTGGTGGGTTTGCCTGACAACTGGTGATCGCTTCCATCAAAGGCGCTTTGACAGCTTCAGGCAATGTAGCAAGCATGTTTGTTGTTATTCCGGAACGTTCGATGGCCTCCACTGCCTTGCGAGGGTTGGCAAGTTTGTCTACATGTTGGAAAAAATTGTGCAGAGCGATCGTCCTCGGGGTCGCACTCGAGATTACCTCTTCAATGTTGACTGAGGAGTGAGGGGAAGCTTTGGACTTGCGAATCAATGTTGCTAGTGTTGGGAAAGGTATATATGCTTGAGATCGCAGTAAGGTGCTGACCCATTCTAGGATCGAAGGAGGTGTATCCCACGGCTGGGCATGGAGTCGTATGCTTGACTTGAAATTTGAATCTTCATAAGACCACTCTTCAGTCGACCCACCATCAAGATCGTAGAAGCCACCGGATCTTGAACCCCATGCATCCCATCGCAACCAATGTCCTAATTGGGCAAGGACTGGTGCCAGATTTCCAAATTCTGCTGTGGGTAAATCATGTGACAGTATGCTAAGCTTGCGTTCTTCGCGTAGTAAATGCAGTATAACCACTATTTCCGAGAGACTTGATATACGAAGATCTTGTCGCTCTGACGGGGAAATATGTCTCCAGTGGTCGTTGGCAGCTTTCCCCATAGGAGATTGAACAAATCGCCGTGCGTTAGCGGCACAAGTCACTAGGAAATCTTTCTTGCCGCTGATTTGCTGCGTAATAGGAATAGAAGATAAGTAGGATGACCGACGAGATGGCGTACTCGCGGTCGAGGCAGAATGTGATTGCTGAACCCAAGACCAAGACACTGATTCCCAGCTTCTCAACTTTGAGTTTGCTCTTTGCTGATTACACATTTCGTTCCAAGCTGAGGATTCGCTGTCGATTATATCGTCTGACCTTGCATGGCTTGTTGGTAATCCACCACTTCGCCTTGGAGCAGCCCTACCACTCCTGGTGATTTTAGTACCTCGGTCTTCGATAAAAGGCACTGCCAGTGTGAACAGAGTGCTCACGAATGCAACCCAGTCCATATTGCCGTGCAGGTCATCTGTTTCAGATAATGTTCTTCGCATGTTCCACCATATGTCTAAAAGAAAGTCGCCAATATGGTTGGAAAGAATAACAGACAACACTCGAAAAAGATGTGCCACGTAAGGATCTGAAGGAGACAACTGTATTCGAAGACGGTGCCGCCGCGACTGTGTATCGACTATGTCAAAGCCTCCACCGGGCCCACAGGATGCAAAGCCTTGGAATGGATGTTGTATTTGGATCACCCTCCTCAGACCTGCCACAGCTCTTGCTGGTTCATCCTGCAGGATAGCGTATGGACTGAAAAGTTTGAGTGTCCCAATAGAGAAGTTCGTTGGGAGATGCGTTCCCCAACCAGCCCGAAGAGAAAGATCTGGAACTGCATCTTCTACAGTATTTAGGCAAATTACTCGCTCGCTATGGCCATCACGAAGTTTGATTAAGTCTATGGCACCAGAAATTTCTTGCGCCTTGACAAATTTCGGCACGCAAGCATAGCGTGGTACCGCTGTGCTTGATGTTGATTGAGACGCAGGCGCAGAAACTCGTTTACGTGTTATTGCAAGCTCGCACTCTAGTGGCTCTCGAAGGGAGGGGTGGACAATATATATGTACATCTTTCTCTCATGCAACGTGGCGGAATTGAAAGGCGCGGTGCAGGTAAACACGTTGGGAGATTTCTATGCACAGTTAGTTACAATTGCGATGCTAGGTTTGGGGAGGAATTGAACACAAACCTGTGTTTCCTGGGCGATATCACCCAAGGATATCAAGCCGGGTTTCATGTATTTTCGTGCAGATAATTCAGCGACAGGACTCATCACTAGTTCTTTTCGGAGTCCGTCGATAGGTTCTTGCCACACGCCAGCTTCGGGTGGTGAGAACAGATCATCAAGTTCGTCGTAATCTTCCAAGGTGTCCAGGGTATCCTCGTCCATCATTTCTTCAAAGGTGTCGTCAATAGAGGCACCGCCTATGCTTATTCGCGAGGTGACACTTCCAGGCGTTGATGCCCGATTACGAGACTGAGAGAATCCACCAAAACTTGCTCTATCACCACCAAGTGAGTGTCGACTACGCTGGCTCGCACCGAAACTAGCACCAAAGCTTCCCCCAAGACTAGTGCGCTGGGTTGCAAGGTCTTGGAAGGCGGACTTGTCAAAACTCGTAGAGAGTTCTGCTCTTGACAACAAAGAGCTAACCCGTCTGGACTCTTTTGGTTGTCGAGAGATTTCAAAATCAGGGTTTAACTGCGAGGCCAGGGCTTCGTCAACAGCTTGATCGGAAAGTCGTTCCTTGGGTTGGGAAGAGACCTTGAACGAAGGTAGTTGAGTCTTACTTCGACCGGCTCCTCCAAAGCTTTCACGCAGTCGATCAGCACCACGCAGAGCAGGCGTCGTTGTACCAGTGCCAGGAGCAGTAGGCCCATATGAACTCCGTCGTCGAACTTTATTCGCGGGAATAGACACATGAGTCTTGCGAGAAGTTGATATAGACTTGGGTTCCAAATAAGCTGCAGACCAAATAGTGAGCACATTTGTCTCATTATTGGCTGTAACAACCAATAACAACGGTTTATCATTTCCTGTCTGATCGAATCGAAGCTCATTTTGTGAAGACACATAGACTATTTCTTCAGCCTTATCGATAGACTCAAGTCTGCGGTGACCTGACCCAAGAGTGGTAAGCAATCCGCCCCGCTCATTCCCAGTGACGACGTTCACCACCAGGCCCAATTCAGAGAGTGGATCTGTAAATGAGAACAACCTCGGTAGCCCGTCGGTGCTTGGTACAGCTGGTCTCATCACCAATTCGTCCAGGAACATGGCACTGGTGGACTTGTTGCTTCTATTCTGTCGTGTTGCACCCAAAGACGAGCCTTGTCGACGGGATGGTTGGTTGAAGCTGTGGCCGAAGGGTTGGGACAGAAAAGACGGTCCGTTATTTGTGAGAAACGAATTGGGAGGAGCAGATGGCAACTGCGGCGTGGATGCAAATGTTCCCATGTGGGGAATCTTCCTTTGTAGGACCACACCACGAGAAGCAGGAAACGCTTTGTCAACCTCAAAGGGAAGGTTTACGATATGTGTAGAGCCTGATAGTAGAAACACATGTGCTTGTGACTTGAGAAAGACGACGAGTGCTCGGGTTCTGCCTTCTACAGTGCGGGGAGTCTGGTAAGAGGAGACATTTGGGTCAGCGGCAGGCTGCGTGCCTTGGAAGAGAAAGGTTTCGGACGTCTTATTCCCGCTATATTCTGTTCCTCTCTCAGAAGCTTGAGAGCCAGCAGCGACCAGCTCCTGCGTGGGAAACCAGGTGAGCAATGCCTGTATAACCTTCTCTTGTTCCATCTCAAAGTTGAACATCTTGCGCACCACCCCACCGCGACTCCACACGACGTGATGTTGGGTCGTGAGGACCTCGTCAGTGATTGCATCTTGCCCTCCATCGGTGTAATTGTCCCAGGTATAATCGATTTCGGTACTGTCGTTGTTCAAGATGCCTTCGGCGATGAGGTATTGCAACGCAGCGGGCTTGTGAAGCCCAATGGACCGTAGTGCTGCCATGAGGGAAGGCGACTGGGCGGCATGAGGATGGAGAAGGAAGACAGGATGGACAAGGCGGAAGAATCAAGGTCGACCTTTCGAGATCAATGCAGTCGGGTGCTCGCAGCGGCGATGGCGAATGGTGAAGCCGGTGGTGGGGTGGACGCGCTGGGTTTGTTTGTCAACTCGATTGGAGCGCGTCGACGGGTGTGGAATTTCACCCACCTTGGGCAGAGAGGCAGACTGGGGCACCTCCGAGCTCACACTCACCTCCGACTTCCTTCCTTTCTTTCTTTCTCTTCTTCTGTCTGTCCACCTCAACCACCTCAACACCACGCGTTATCGACTGAATTTTGATTTTATATCTCGCCAAAGCGCACCAAATTAGAGAGATAGGCGTCAAGCGGTAAGAGTGTTGCCGCAATTGCTCTTTCTCTCTCAGCTAAAGGTCTAACACAATGCGACAGCTCTGCCGCCCATAAGCGCAACCATGAAACCCATCATCACTACCAACGGCAAGCTCGCCCAGGTCCGTTACGAACTGCCACACCGCGTGCACGACGCGCAAATCTACCCTGTCAAGGCTCCGAATGGATCATCCATCATCATTTATGGCCACGAGACGGGCGTGGGTATCATGTGGAGAGGCGGTCGTCCGCTGAAGGCCCAAGTCGCAGCGCCGGCACCGAAACAAGTCCCCAGCAAACTGCCCAAGGTCAACGGCACCTCAAGTGATGTGGTCATGATCATAGATTCAGACGATGAAGATACTCCTGCGAAGACTGCCCCACAGCAACCACCTCAGGCCGAGTTTGAGGACGAACAGGAGGAGCTCGACCCCGACCAGCCATATCCATCTATCATTCAGCAGGTCCGTTTGGCGCTCAATACCAGCGTTCTCCACATTGCAATTCCGCAAATACCTGCCGTATCAACGCTCCGACCAGCAGACAGCGTACCTCCAATTTTTAGCAACAAAATTGTATTTACCGTTGCCTGCGCCGATTATAGCGTCCGCATCATCACGCTCCCATTAAGTCCTCCATCGAACTCCACCAAAGAAGCACCCTTGAATATAAAAGCGCCTTTTGGGGAGGAGGTCGTGAAGATTTCATCTCACGTAGGCCACCAAAGCATTCCCCGGGGAATTGACATGACATGGACATCCCGTAATGAACCGACATCTCATGAGCTCTCGGATGATGAGATGGATGCTGAGGAACCAGAAGACACTTCAGCCACTCCTCGAGCGAGGAGAGCCCGTAGGCGGCAAAGCCGCTCGGCTTCGGGTCGTCGCAGTGCCCCCGACGGCTGGGATATATTGGTGGCTTCTCATTCCACTGAGGTCGGCGGTCTACTTAAAATCTTTCGCTTCAATCTTTCTGAGACATCAGTCACTGTCCAAAATCCAATTTCGGTCTATCAGACCTTAAACCTCCGCACACCAGCAACTCGAGTCACTTTCAACTCTGCACAGTACCCAAAACGACGTCATTCTCAACTTCTCATCACTGACCCATCAGGTATTGCACGCATATATGATCCCTTCGCGCCTACTGCTCGCAAACGACGCAGCGAGGGCGACCCTGAAATTGGAAACTTCGTCGCTTTATTCAGAACAACGTTTGAACAACCACAAAGTAACTCGACAACCCCTTCATCACTTGTTGCTCGAAAGCCCATCCTCGACGCAGCATGGGCATCTGATGGGCATAGTATATTTGCTCTTCTTGCAGATGGCGAGTGGGGTATATGGGATGTTGATCGGTCAGGCCCAAACCTACCTTCCGACCCAGCTACGTTCTCTGTTCGAGGATATGTAGGTGGTGTCGACGTCTCTCAGAACGGTAGTGATCCGTCAAGTCCGAAAGTGAAGAGTGGCCGAGGCATTCTCGCGCCAATGACTCCTAATACGCGACGGAGCAGACAGGAGAATCTCTTCCAGGGGACTGCTCCCACTTCCTCGATCCCAACTCATGGGGCCGTTTCAATTGTGTCACTGGCGTCTTCAGATGGGGGTGCTGCCGAGGAATCCGTACTGATCCAATATGGCACCGATATCTACAGAATCGCCAACTTAGTGCAGTTCTGGTCTCGAAATGATTCTGGAAGCAAGGGCGGCTTGACGAAATTGCATGACATCAACCTGTTAGGCGAGGCCATCACATCAGTAAATCAATTCGAGACCACGGTCAAGGATGCCCGATTGGCGATACCCAGAGATACTCTCATTTCAACAGAACACAGACTCATCATAACGACTACCACGGCCCAGCCTCTAGGCCGAGATTTGAACGCCGATTTTGAAAACGGCCAGACTGAAGAATTAGAGATTCGAAAGACAGATCAAGCGCTTCTTGCACGAGGAGAACTCGATCTAGGTGGAATGGATCGATTATTAGAGGATTTGGAAGGCAGTGGGAGTCGCAGCCTAGCACTAGGTAATCCGCGCAAAGTTCTCTTCGCTTCCTCGGGGGCATGAGCGGTATGCTCTAAAGTGCTCCTTGTCGTATTGACCATCTCCCAACCCCCTTTTCTCTTAGCCCAGAACCTGTTAATTGAAATAGTGCGAAGAAACGAGTCGTTATTTGGGAGCGATCATTGTAAGTTTCCCTTCATTATACAACATATTTTTTCTAAAGTTATAACAGGACATAACCAGGCACCCAGAACCATTTGCTCTAATTACACAACTTGTCCCCGCCCAACCCCAATCACACTTAGTATACCCAGAACCAAAGATCTTTCATAATCCAAATCCCTTGATCTCCCATCTTCCATTCCATACTCTAGCACCCCCCCCCCCCCCCTCTCCCCCTCGTGCGCCTTCATCCATCCTTTACTCTCCTCCCCTATCGTTGTGATCCCCAAATCCAAATCCAACCCTTCCCCAAACTCCCCTTTTCGCGGCCTAAGGTGGAGCTCAGCGACCAGACCAATTCCTGCTGCTCAGTATAGCCAAGCGATAGACCAAACAACCCTTAGCCCCCGTAGTCGCCGCGCAAAACGCGCCCTAGTATGCGTCTCACGATGCCGAACGGGTGCCTTTGTGTTGGATAGCTACGGGGATCCTGCTCTTGGGATTACCCGTTTCATTCTTTCCCGTCGCGCTGCCACTGCGTTTTGCCATGCGTACCGGAGTGCCTTTCGTGTTTCCTAAGGGGATGCGGGGTGTGAGGATGGTGTGTGGCGGGATGGGGTGGTGGCGTGGACAGCGCGCGGTTTTGGGCGTGCTGGGAGGGGGGTGGCGGGACATTTATTTTTCTTTTTTGGGAGTAGTGTAATAAACTGAAAAGTTGTTGTTTATTATATTCATTATTTGTATTCGTACTCACGTTTTCTGATTTTGTTTGTGTCGCTGTGACTTTCAGAGGGGGTATCTACAACCAATCAACCAAACAACGATCAACCAGTGATCAACCAACGATTCAATCCCGAAATGCCAAATAACCAATAACCAATATCAAAATATACCGGCAATGAAACCCATTCATGTTAATACTCAATTCGCCTTTGCTCTCTCCTCTATGTCCCTGTTCACGAAAACCCCGAGGTCTCACTCTCAACCCTGCCCTTCGTTTTCGGAAGCTTAAAAGCGTGTGCTTCGGTGTTGAACACCCATTCATCCAGACTCATCACATCCTGCTGACTGAATATCAAATAAAAATACTTCAGCGTTTCACCCAACCAGAAACTCTCCATTGAATCAATTTTCGGCGGATTCTCTGCACTCACATCCTCCAACGCCGCATTGCCCAGCTCCGTGTCTGTGTGGTGTTGGATGGCGGTAAACATGTCCCATGCGGCCGCCTGCCATTGTTGGCCTCCCGTGATACGGTACAGGAGGAACACACTCTCAATAGCTTCCGGACGGAGGAGGTAACTACGGTCGTCCATGGCTGTGTAGCCTTGAGGAAGACGAAGGTTTGCAATATTCTGAAGAGGGTCTTTTTCAGTGCCCAGTTCGGCGAGAGAGGCGACTTCGGCTTTCCACGCGGACTCGTCCCACGTGCAGTTGGACATGTCTGGACAGGCGAAGAGATGGGATTTTTCCGGCATTATACCTGAGGGAGTATTTTTGTAGGCCCATACACAAGCGTCGGCAAGTTTGCGGCCAAGATCGATGTGGTCTGGTTTGGAAAAGATTTTACCGCCTAGAGCGAACATACCGCCGGTGTAGCAGCCCAGGTGTTGCATCTCAGGGTACAGATTGGCGGTAGAGCGTTCCGCACGCACGAATCCGGACATGCGAATATCGGCGTTATCGGGAGTCATAGGACGGAATATGGTATGCTTGATGGCGGTCTCCGTGGCAGCGAGATACATGGATTTGTAGGAGGACTCAAGGCCGCCGAGGAGGGCGTACGTCTTGGGAAGGTATTCATAGGCTGAGTCGGCCATGGAGGCGAGAGTGAAGCTTGTGTCATATGTAAAATCTGGTTTACGCATGTTAACAAGTATGGGCCACATCCCTGGGAGCTTGGTGCCTGATTGTTGCTGCTCTAGAGCCGTAGTGATGCGCGCAATGGCATCGTACCACTTGGGATCGTTGGTGAGAGCGGAGAGTCGCGAGAACTCGAGAGAGAGAGAACCAATTTCAGCGAGGAGAGCCGTCTCGTCGGCGACTTGAGGCTCCCCTTCACCGGCTTTGCGAGAATCCCAGCGCGTTATGGGCATGTGGTTGGGTGTATCAAAGGCGTGGTAGAGCATCTCGCCCACTTCCTTGGCCTTTTTCAAGAGCGTATCGTGACCACTTAGTTCGTATGCGGCCAAAAGTCCACCTAGATATCGAATGTTCGTCTCGAAGACTTTGATTTTAATCAGTATTTGTTTTGATCTCTAGAACTGCGAACACACCATTAATTTTATCCATGCCCGTGAATCCAAAGTCGATCCGCTCGACGTCCTTAATGGCAGACATGAACTCTTCCTTGAATCCCATAATCCACAAAGTATCCAACGCATCGATAAGTGTAGCTCCCCAGCCGCCAAAGGGATCTTTTGAACCGCCAGAGATTGGCGATAATTCATCGTGCATCCAAGCCTTCTGACGGTAGTTCTTCCAGCACTTCTCAAACGCCTTCTTAACCTCATCTCTCCTCTTTTCCCTTATGTTTTTTACTACAGTTGTCTCCTCCTTGAAATCGAATTGGATCTTAGGGAGTGGTTTCGCTTCGCCGCTGGGAAGTGGGGTAAAGGACTCGATTGGATGTTGGATAGAGACTTTGGACCAATCGTAGGACTTGATCTTGACGGGTTCTTGAGGGTGCTCATGCTCTTGTGGTTCTTCGTGGTGTGGATGTTGCGGTTGCTGGTGGACGCCCTCCGAAGAATGGCTTGGCTCATAGGGGAAACTCAACGAGTAGAACACGTAAAGGAAGGTTGCGGTTATGGCCGCGTAGATACCGTACCGCCGAAGGAGGGCCATTGTGGGGTTCGGAAGTCGATCTGAGGATCAAGACATGAAGAGAAAAAGAATCAGCTTCGAAACTTTTCAAGGCGGGCGGGATTGTCGCATGGCTCCCGTGCCGCGTCAAGAGCACCTGCCTGGAAGCAATGGTTGGATCTTGGGAGTTGCCAAGCCGGATGCGGCGACTCCCCTAAACACCATCTTTTTCTCCTCCTACGAGACTAACAACCCCGACAGAATAATTGCCATCGCCTCTTCTATCCTTCCATTTGGTCTTCTATCTGGTGAATATCTCTATGTTTTTTGAGGCTGTTTCGAAGGGTGTTGTTGAAATTAGGTTCCAGATTACATAGTCGCGTCATATCCAGATAGATGTCGTAATTGACCTAATCAACGACATTGGAAAAGCATTTCAACGTTTGGACTATGCCAATGTCTTCACTTGTAAGATTTCCAATCAAGCCCTGAAATGACTTCCTCAAGTCACACACAAAAGTATCTCAGCTCATATCTAGTCATTATTTCGTTCGTACCTCAGAATTCTCTAACTACTACCGTTTCCTGCTTGACTCCCAATCATGAAAGGTTTCTATGGCATATTTGAAAGTGCGTTTTGGTATAAGCGTATCGTGCATACCTCTACCCAGAAAGGTTCCAACATCATCATTTACACGCTGCATCAACTTTGTTTCCCGATCTCAATTCCGGGATATTATCCGCCAAAGGTAGATAACCCGACTGTCCAATCGACCCTCTCAGCTTGCCAACTTGGTTGGATGATGTCAACCTGACAAGAAAAATTGAAGCGCAAACTTTCGAGAATTCAACCAAGACGACCCCCATTAGGAAATCCCCTCGCAATAATACTGCCTATCAAAGACTCAATGTTGTTAGGTTCGTGCTTACAAGGGTGGGAGGCTTTAGGCTTCGTCGTCAAAAATCCACTGGGCAAGGAATCCTTCTTGCCGAGGAGTTAGTCATTGTTGGTTTTGATTGCTAGCCACCTTACAGTACGTACTGTGCTCTTGATTCGTTTCAACAAAGCGGATTATGGAAGGCTGTACACCATAGTAGGTGCACCGTTGGCTCTTATGCATCCCTGTATTGAGATGAGCAATAGTACCTGTGTAGTTAATCCTCTGGCGTCTATTATAGATGGTCGATGTCGAGAGAAATCGTGATTCATTCTGAGGTGCGCGTTTTGGTTAGATTTTCATATTCTCACTGTTGTGAGTAGGTAAAAAAAGGTCTGTAGCTTCACTACTAACCCCAGTCTATGTGATCTGCAACATATGTACAAGTAGTGGATACCCGAGCTCCGCGGGAAGATCTCCAAACATTCTTAAGCTAACTGTTCTTCGTAATCCAATGACTGTAAGTAGTAAGAGCTTCGCAGCTTCACAACTATGTACATTTCCTACCGGAGGCTAAATGTTGTGAACACAGTAGGATTCACGGCTGAATATTGTCATGTAGCTAAGACCTACTATCTGTGTTGCTTCTAAATCTTCTTGCAATAGCTCAATGATACGAAGACAGAAAGCTTCCGAATGTTACGAAAAGGGCAACTCTCTCGCCCAACTTGATATAAAAAGGTAGTCAATTTCACCTCTTCTCTTTCCAATCACTCCCTCACTCGTTCACATCTTCACAGACATCCATCCATACACTTTCAAGCAATCCCTTCAGTCAATCCTAAAACTTTCAGCAATCATGCAATTCTCCACCATCCTCACCACCCTTTTCCTCGCAAGCACTGCTATGGCTTGTGCCAATGGTCCATACAAGACAGGATCCACCTGTGGTGGCAGTTGCTTTGAGGCCCAGCGATGTGGCGATGACAATTGGGTCGTAAGTCTGCCTAGCTTTTCATTCATACTCTCTTTCCGCGGTACCGTGACTCTGGGGGCGAACGATGAAACTGTACCAATCATGTATATCTATCATCTATGTACGCTGATCCGTTTACAACAGATTAGGTGCGAAGGTGGCTACTGGAGGAACAACAAGAAGTGCAACCACTGCAGATTTGGCGCCTGTGCCAGCTAGATTATGCTCGATAGTCAGTATGAATGCTAGGTTCTAGCGGCTCTTCTAATTATCTCAGCGTATGTCTTAGTTGCACCAAGGGAGGATTAGGAGTGGAGTTTTGCAAGTTTGGCGGTGGTTCAGAAGCGCGCATTCAACATGCAAACTTAGTAGCCATATAGGGAAATGAAAAGTTGTTAGCAACACCACTCATGCAATCCAACAGCATGAACTATGTGTGATATGAAATACCAATGGCCCATTACTACGTCAATTGGTTTCCATGTTTACAGAATAGTCGATTAACAGATGTCCACTCTGAATATCTAAGAGCAGTCAAGCGTACAACACTGGATCACAACGCCTACGATTTCTCTTTCTATACATCTTGCAACTTCCGTTTCTCTGTGGGTTGAGCAGAGCGACAAGGAAAGACACTACCAGGAGTTTAAGAAATCAGTAGGCATCACACTAATCGGAGAGTCTACAGATAGTGCAAACCTAAATCACCGAACAACCCAAACGTCAATGCTTTCAGTCTGTATGTGTCGCTCCACTTCTTCACCCACATTATTCAGCCCGGCTTCTATCATACGATATAATAAGCCCGAAAGATTTTGAGGCCAACAATTTTAAAATCTTCCACCAGTAAAAGCGTAACGTATATACTACAGATGTCTGGCCTTCGAAAGTTGTACGGGGATCATTGCTTACGAGGACCTTGGCCACTTCGACCGCCTTGTTGCTTAGTTTGAACCGATCCTAGCTGTTTCATACATTAAGAACATTATGGATTTAGGCAATGTTATGTTCTAGAACCAAGGGTGAATGGCCCCTTACCTGCCCAGAAATCACCTGGGCAAGGCGTAACCCCTTACCCCAAGAAACGCTCAAGAGCATCAGATCCTTCAGTATCACCCAGATTTTCTTCATCTACCACTCCCGCGTAGAAATCAATATGCCGTGGTGTTAGACGATTCTTCGTCAAAATGGGAAAGTCAACTTCAAAGGACAACAACCGAATTTTCTCTAAAGAGAAATGAAATAGATGTCGTAGGTATAATCTGCGCAACATCATCTTCTGGACTCAATTATTGAAGGCAATTTTTTACTACTGTCGTTGGCAGAGATTTATAGGCTGTTGTGAGATTGCGCATTACGTGCCGTGATCCAACCCCTGATACTACATCCTATGTAGATTAGTCGTTTTTCTCTCAATATCTAGTCTTGATAATTAACTTCACGTTTGGTTAAATTGTGTTTCCATATTCGACAACTTCTTTACATGTATCTACCCAGGTAGGTATTAGAACACATCATCCAAGCTCATTATAGCTCCAAAATTTCCTTTCGGTCGTTATCTATGATCTGCCTTCAATGTGATTGTAAGAAAATTATAGTAGCGGTAAAAGGAAACTCTGATAATATTAGAAAGCAGTAAGTGTCCATTATACAGAGCACATTGCTACCCAGTTGCCACCACTTGCATGAATGAACCATCAAGTTACAGCAGCCACGTTTCATTCGATCTTTGTAAATCGTAGTTGTTCTCTTTATTATCAAATACTACCTTTTTACGCACGAACAATGTCATAGGAACTAGCAGTGGAAACATTTGACATTCTGTAATCCATGTCAGTCATGCTGAAGAATAAACAATGAAGCGAAGAGTGCCAAGAATAGTAAAGAGAACAACCATTTGATATAGCATAGACATAGTCAAGGGACTTACGGTATTCGAAATGATTGGGGCATTGTATGCAGTATTGATATGAAGATATCTACTATGAAAACAAACGCGATAAGGTACGATCGAGATGTCAGCGTTCGAAATCCAGTCATTTTATCGCTCACGACATTATATTATGGGTTTTAGTAATCCTTATATGAGCACTCATTAAATGAAGTTGTAAAATCCATGCCAAAGGCACAGACACATTGGGCAAGTACTTTCAAAATACTACTCCTTGTCCATTAAGAAATCATTATTCGAATAGAAGAGTGTGGGGGGCTGATGTCAAAGTACACAGCATTAACTACGAAGATGCTGCGAAAGTAAATAAGTACATAATTTTTCTTCCACAAGATATATATACCTCCTGTTAGATTTGGATTCTACAAAAAAATAGGAAAAGAAATCCCTATTATTCACCACCTATTTAATCTCAACATTCGTCACCATATCCCCTCCCAGCCTCCTGATTTCACTGAGGATACCCCCCTTGTTGACCTTGACCTCTACCGTCTCCTCCTTACCGTCCTTCTTATTCTTCCCTTTGATCGGCACACTGTTCCACCCAACCTTTACCTTCCACCCCCTCTGTGCGACAACTCCCGGGTTCCACAGCCCCGCCACTACATCCAAACGCTCCGGATCGTAGAACCAGATTATTGCATCGCCGTAGAGAGCTTGTAGGTCCGTTAGGAAGAGCGAGATGGGCGAGAAACCAATGGCTTGTGCATCTTTAGAAGATAGAGCGCCAGACTGGAGCTGTAGGTTCTTAAAGGCCGGTTTGGTAGACTTGGAGAATGGTGAGAATTTAGGAGACATGTGTAAGAGGATATCGTAGTCACTATGTTGGGAGACAAAGAGTGTGTCTGCGTTGTTAAGGTCGAGGGTGGTAGACTTGTCCAGAAAACCGTTCAGATGTGCGATGAGATTCTCTTGTTCGCTGCGAATCACATTTGTAGCGGCTTTTGCCAGCGCCGTCATACGCGATGCTACAACTTTCTCGGGTCGGCCCTTGTCGGTCCATGTTGTACCTTCGGAGTCCAGATTCGTGGCCGCGAATATAGCCACACGGTTCATAGCAGGGTCAATACGGCGCCAAGCTTCGAAGCGGGTTTGGATGCCTTCGATGTCGCTCTGTTTCAGGGTTTGTGAGGCGGCGTCTTCCTCACCAGTGGCATTTGTGGCCGTGAAGTTAGAAGAAAAATCAACAACTAAAGGAACATAGCGCCAATCCCAACGGCTTAGCCAGAACAGTGTGCGTAGGAAGCCGGTTGTAGCAGTAGCAGGGACCGGCCAAGGATAGGGTTGAAGGAAATTACGAACCACGAATAGTTCGATGAGCTCAGGGGCGAAGTGAGGAGAGAGAAGATGTGAACCAAACCAGCGTTTTACAAGGCGAATAGAGGGTGATAGAGCTGGGAAGCGTGTACAGAGGATTTGGACGGCTTGAGTGTGTGTGATAGTGTGAATGAAGGCTTGCTTATAAAGTGCTAGGGCTGAGGCGGCTGATTCGCGGGATGGGCCGTCAAGTGTCTTGTCTTTGAGCTGGCGCTGCAGGAGTGTAGGTTCGCGGTCATGGTGAATACGAAGACGGAAGGTAAGCGTGTGGGACAGTATGATGTCTAAGTATGCTTGATTTTGTGAGGGTTGGGATGGGTTTTCGAGGCCGACGCGTGTAACATATGGGAGTTTTGCGCTCGTCAGTAGGTCGGAGAGTTTGAGGAGAAAGGCAATTTTGGTACGCTGAATAGCACATAAGTCATCAGGCCAGCGGGCGGAGCCTTCGAATTGGATAGTAAGATTTGCAGGGATGTCTTTGTTCTCTGGATCAATAGTAGCGTAGCGAAGAGCCGGATCGGCAGCGCGGATGGTGCGAATCTGGAGAGGTAGACCTTCAAGATCTCTAATATGCTTTTCAAGGTTCGTTAGGGCATTCATCCGTGCAGAAAATGCTGAGATGCTGGACTGTCCTGGAATACGTCCATGTGGGATGATGACGGCAAAGGTATCCCCAAAGAACTTCGCTTCCTGTGAAATCCCACAATGCTTTTCTAAACAGTATCGAACGATCTGTTCGATTACAGATTGACTTGAATCTTTCACCGACCAGACCAGACTTTCGAGAATACTCCCATCTTTGAATCTTCTGAGTTCGGCTTTGTCACCCCAGAATTGCCGAAAAGAGGCTGCTGCCTTCTTATCTTCGGCTGCTGGCCCATGATCGACGGTGCGATTGGCGTTTACTGGATGGGTAGCTATGCTTATTAGGATGCTTTTGCCTTGATACTGTATTGATCGAGCAGTAGATATCTTCCACGGTTCTTCATCGGCAATGGAAAAAGACACGGCGGTAAAACGATCTGTAAGAGCACGCACAAGCGTGTTGTACATAGTTGAGCATGATTCAATGAGCGGGTCTATAACCGCATAATTGACCGAGGAAGGGGCCGGGATAAGAAAAAATGCATCGTAACGATAGTGCAAGAGGTTCGTCTTCAGGATGAATGTTAACTCAAAGTGATCTGACAAAGACGAGCTAAGCATATCGATTGTGGCATGAGCTTCAAGTTGTAGTCGTTTGTATGCCCAATTGGTCATTTTATAAAGAAGATTGATATTTCGCAGGCCATCAAATAGAATTGGAGAATCTTCCCCTTTCGGCAGTTTGACATCGTCGGCTTGAAATTTGGATGGCGATTTTGAGAGATCATGATTCGCCAGAAATTGCAATGTCGCTTTGAACAGTTGGTAACTGCTGTATCCGGAAGAGAGTGGCGGTGCTCCGCTGCTCCTACCGGGCTGCAAGAGCAATGCCATAAGCGCGGACCATTCGAAGTTTCCAAACCCTCCTTGTCGTATTCGACTCCCAAACCCCCGTTGCTTCAACCATACACGGCCCAATATACAGGCGTCTTTGAAGGCATCGCTTCGGGTAGATACGCCGTGGAGCAATTTCAGATATGCAGTGACCGAAACTTCGGACTGAAGAGTAGCATTATAGAAAGGCGTCGGCGGCATGTCTCTGGTGCTCGGGCCGGGTTCGCTATTGTCATTTTTGGTGCGAATGCAATTTGAGGTAGGTATAAGCTTGGCTGTAGGAAATGTGTTCTCGGGAAGAGAGAGCAAAATTCTGATCGAACATTTTGATTTTGAGAAATCGTGTGCGCCCCTGTCTCCGCTTGGGTTAATGACGATGACGGGCTGCAACGGATTGCCACCGAGCAAGTCAAAAGACACTTCGAACATCTGCTGCTTGGAAGTCTTGATGGCAGCCGCCAAACATGCCAAATAGTACGCTCTTTTGTAAAAATAACGATAGTTCAGATAGTCCTTCTCTTGAAAAATTGATTTTGGCATTGTCACAACCATATCCATTGTAATTCTATCTTCGGTGCGGGTGGCAATCTGTAGAGCATAGCTCCCAGTCACGTTGACATTAGAAGGCCGATCGAATTGTAGCTTATACATAGCATCCTTAGGCGGTGCGTGCGGGAACGGGATAATGACGCCGATAGATTTCATCGATTTTTCAGCTTCTGGAATCTGCAAAAACTTAATTAATTCAATCAAAATTATGCCAATGGTGGGTATATCTTACCGTCACCGGCTCGCGACTTGGTATTTGTTCCACCAACTCTTTCAGAGTGCGCATTGCATTTTCCGCCTCTTTTCTCTTGTATCTTGGTTTGACTTGCTCCAACAACTCATCTACCTGTAACTTGAACATGTTGGACTTGAAGATCTCGGCTGTATATATGCCATCTTGCTGGGAGCTAGTAGACCTCTTATGTTGCTTTATGCCCTCGCCTGCAATTGTTCGCGCCGGCTGTTGCCTCTTCTGTCCCGTAGAAGGGGTTGGCGCAATTTCAACCTCTTTACTCCCTTCACCGTGCGATCCATCATTGCTTGAGGCTTCTACGTCTCCTGAAGGCGAGACATCGTCCATCGAGGCATCGCTGTGTTCGAAGTCGTGTTCATCTGAGTCGTTCGCGCTGGTATCAGAAGCGTCCGAGTTAAAACTGCCGACGCTGTTATCGATATCTTCACTCTCGTCGCTATGCCGTAACTTTCTTCGTTTGGAAGAGGGAGGTGCCATTGTGATGGGTGCGCGGATACGTCTAATGTTCTGTGAATGAGCGCAACCAAAAATTTTTTGGGACCCGGAAAACCGTTGTGGCTGAGGGTTAGTTTTAGTGAACAGTCCGTGCCTGTGGCTTGTGCTCTCTTATCGATAAGTGACATCCCAACCATTTATAATACTTTCACGGGTGCGACATCGGCATCCGGGATAAACTACCTAACCATCTACGGACCATCGTGGCAAAGCTATTTCTTCAAATCCCTTTCCTTACATTAGCAGCCTTCCTTTTGCTATCGTACGACCCTCAGCACCTCTATTACGTGATCCGTCATGCCTGCTACAGTTGCAAACGAAAATGACGTTGAGGTTGGGGAAACTATCCCACCAATGACTGCGCACGTGAGTCAACAATTCACGACCCCGCACCAGTTCTTCATGCTGAATTCCTAAAGGCAGTGAGCGTGTCATTGCCGACATGGAGAGCGAATGTAGGCTACGAAGAAGGTGAAGAATGGGTTCTTAGCAAAATGAAAACTGGCTATCCGAGGTAGCCTCTGCCCTGTACACTGTAGTTGACATGCATTGATATTTGACAGGTTCTTTATTCACAAGGCCATTGAAGGGTTTGCGAATGCAATCATCGAAAAATACGGAAGTCCTGGCGAAAAGGCTATGCTTTTCCCTTCACATGCTATTGCTGGCCGATGCAGGGACTTTTTCGTCAAGCAGGCTTCAGACTACGAACAGCAAGTGAGAATATTGGACTTGGTTCCAATCGCTGCCAAAGAAAGATCCGAGGAAATGGCTCCCATTTCTCCAAAATTATCCGCCTTCATCTTTCCAGCGGAGCGGTGGGCAATTGCTAAGGCTTTCTGGCAACACTCTGGAGATGGTATATCCAGCCGTAGGGCGGAGTATTGCCACAGTTTACTTACTGAGGGTTCTCTTGTCGATATCAAGGAGGTGAATGAGACCCCAAGAATTTGCAAAGGACCAAGACGGTACCAATCACGCTCTATCGACCTGAACAACTCCAATGGGCCAATTGGTTCTACAGAAACCCAGGACCCCACCGACTTTGTAGAACAGCGATTTGGAAGAAACTTGGATCTTTCTCTGACCAAGAACGTTAAAGCAGCAGTACGTAGGCGTATAGCTGGGTCGTTAACCGCAAACGTAGAGCTTCCAGAAGCGCTTGCGTTGGGCAAGGACGTGGAGAAGATGCGAAAAGTAGCCGACTTTTCCGAAGATGATGTCTATCTGTATCCTTGTGGTATGAGCGCGATTTTCAATGCACATCGAAATGCATTGGCAACAAAAGGTTCTCTCAAGAGCATCGTATACGGGTACGTCTTCAAGTGGTGGTATGGTCCGAGGGTGTGTTTTCAAACTTACATTTTCCAGATTTCCATATATTGACACCCTAAAAATCGTCGAAAAATTTGGGCCTGGATGCTTATTCTATGGGTTTGGGTCATCAGAAGAACTGGACGATCTGGAGAAACGATTGGAAGAGGGCGAACGATTCTTGGCTCTGTTCACAGAATTTCCCGGAAATCCGCTTCTTCGATCCCCCAATATTGAACGTATTCGAAATTTAGCCAACAAGTACGACTTCTATGTCGTCGTCGATGAGACCATCGGAAATTTTCTTAATGTCAATGTCCTTCCTTACGCGGATATAGTGGTAAGCAGTTTAACGAAGGTTTTCAGTGGAGACAGCAATGTCATGGGAGGGAGGTGCGTACACAATGTCTGGTGGCCAGCCCCAATCTCGAACTTACATGCGACAGTCTAATCCTGAACTCCAAAAGCCAACGCTACGGAGTACTCAAGCAGAGGTGGAACGAGGATTACGAGGACCATCACTGGGCCGAAGACAGCATCTTTCTAGAGCGCAACAGCCGTGATTTCGTCTCACGTATTGAACGCATCAACGCCAGCGCTGAGGCAATTTGCGATGTTCTTATTGCTCATCCGCGTGGTGAGCTACCCGGAAATGTCTATCACACAGGCATTATCTGACTAGTCCAACAGTGAAACAAGTGAATTACCCGAAACATAGTCCTACGCGGGAGTTCTACGACAAATGTCGGAATCCACATGGTGGATATGGGGGGCTTCTTTCTGCGACATTCTACTCGAAACAAGATGCTGTCGCTTTTTTTGATAATCTGGATACCGTCAAAGGTCCAAGTTTGGGCACTAACTTTACCCTGAGGTTCGTTTGGGGAACCGCTCCGAGAATTCTCCGTTCAAGTTCTGATCAAATCATAGCTCTCCGTACGTGATACTGGCCCATTATGGAGAATTGGACTGGGTGAGTGGGCCTCCATTCCATATCATCGGTTAATTGACATCAGGCAGTGCGCATCGTGGGGCGTTGAGGCCGATCTTATACGATTCAGCGTTGGTCTGGAGGAAACTAGCAAGTTGGTAGAGACATTCCGCCGCGCCTTGGAGGCTATGGAAAAGTAAGTCCAAGTAGCGCGGAGAAGCCCAGTTCAGATTATATCATACCTCGACCAAGGTAACTAGGTGTTGGCGTAGTAACTATTACCGAAACATGGAAGTCATTTTCCAAGCGTCTCTGTCTCCACTGGCAAGATGCTCGCCCTCTATTCCCGGCCGTAAAAGTCGTTCGATGAAGGTTGCACCACTGATGCCTAGTGAGAGATATAGCGGAAGTAATTGCACCATGACTCTTTTCGAATTTTGGAGGAGAGCCCAAGGCAATGCGGAAGGTGTTGAATTTCACACGAAGCTACGCTGTGCTTGGTCTAGCCGCACTAATTATGCTAGTGGCAATTTCCAAATCTCACAGGGACCAGCGCCCACCCGTCAACCGTGATGGGGGCGGCATTCACGTCTATTTATGGATATCGCAAGGCAGATTCCATCTTCTTTTCCGTCAGAACATCCAACAACTGAATTCAACCTCCGATGAAGCTTAAAAAGATTATCGCCGAACAGAAATGGGCGATACGAGCGCCGCTCCGGCGTCGACAACCTACACTCCGATGTGCAGCGCGTCGCGTGCGACAAGCCTATTCTGCGGCCCGGTATGTCTTGCCAATTGGCACTTGGAATATAGTTTGAACCAATAGGGAGCGTGCCGCTTCTCTCGGGCTCGTCCAAAATGCATTGTGATTATGTGATATGACAATTCACATTTTGTTCGCGCGGATGGGTGCTGCCGATTGAGAGAGGCCAGCCTCGCCAACCTTCGCAATAACGCATGCAGCCAAGAGGCGTCAACGGGGATTAACTGTCTACGACACGCGAGAAACTCAAGACCAGGCCGTGTTTCCTGTTTCGTCGTTACCGTAGCGCTGGAACGATAGATGCTTAGACAAACCGTCTAGAAGCATTTGGGCGATGACTCTTTGGCATTTTCTAGGCCAACGCGGCAAGCTCGAAATTTGATAACTTCTTACACGCGACGTAGCGGGAGGCTCGATGGGCCCATCCGCGGAGGCAACAAATGCGTTTGAGAGTCGATCACTGTTGTCTCAGAATCTGCGCTGAGCTCACAGACGTGGCTGTGAAGCAGAATCACTCCCACATTATGTATGATGCCATGGACCAGGACATGGACATGGGGCGTGGGACCACAAACCGTGAGACTCGGGAGATGCTTGTGTGCGGTGCCCACCACGGGAGGATGGACCTAGTCGTCTAATCTTGCTCTGATGGGCTAGGTACAACAATCGTTCGATACAAACCGGGATGTGTTCGTTAGGCCCCCCACAGACTGATATCTATACTGGGTAAACCTCCCGGCTGCCTAGTTAGTGCGATTAACAGGTTTATCGCCCTGCTTTTGATGCAAGCAACTCACATCTTGGAGAAATCGCGGCACAATCGTCACCACCGTCACCACCAGCACACAATCCAATTGAATCAAAAGTCTTGTGATACTGCACAATCAGTGGGCAGGAAGAGGGACCAATCTTGCAGGTCATTCGTATCCTTCATTATGCTGCGCCACTATATCCTCAGCCATGTTGAAACAGAGGAGGATCTTTGCTTTGCGGGGAAGAGAGACGTCAGGATCGAACTATGCGATCTGCTCGAGGATCTCAACCTCCGGGCGCAACGAAATCCCGCTGTACGATGCCACTAGACAGCAGCAATATGGGGGTGCGTGGCTGTGTAAGCAGCATTAGGGTTTGGTCAACATCAAGACAACACGGCCATGGTTGCAACTTGCAACCTTGGGACTTCCTGGGGGACTCAACGGATCACAATGCAACGGATATGAAATGTCTCCGTATTTTCGGAAATCAGCTCGCAGGCAGACCTCAAAGATGCTAGCAATATTACCCGCCGATGGTAGGGCAAGTTATGGAGACTTTTTCGCTGCGATTTAAAGGGATTAGGCGCGGTAGACTTCCCCTTTGGAATTGACGTAGCGAGCGGGCCAATGGGAGAGCATGGTACGAAACTGACGTCAGAAGCCCTGCCTCTTTACAGACAGACCTTTCCCAAGCTCCTCCAACCCACCTCAACGTCGGCTGATGCCCTATTCACACAACCTTGATGTTCCCGGTCTGGACAAAAGAGACCATTTTCTGTCACTAGACAGGCCAAACCCCACCACAAGAAGTGCTTGGCGCCCATCTCTTACCTTTATTCGCTCTTGCTGGCTTGTCCAGCATCAGAGACGAGCTACACCACAGAAGATGCGCTGATATTCGGTCCGCGAAGCGGCGGTCGAGCTTCAGTTGAACATTGACTTTCGGACGCATCAGGAGTTAGCTCTTAATCGCACACACTGGCAGAACTGTCCGTCTCATACAGTTGGAGATTCGTGGGGCGGAAACTGCTGTGAGTGGGTGTGCCGACGAGTGTGCTGCTCACACCTCAGCAGCACGTATGGAGATTTGGTCGTCTTACTGTGCCCCCCTAGGGCATGCAGTGTCTGAGTAGGAGGGACATGGCATGGAGCACAGCTCACCGTGCTTCGAAACGGCTTCCAGAAGGCCTCGCTCCGAGCGGCCCTGGCCGCACTCCGTGGCTTTGAGGTTTCCAACACCGCTGGACGGGCCGTGGCCACTTACCCCTACATACATCCATCGATCGGTCTGGGGAGGCTCCATCATCACAGACAACAGGCCGCAAGCACACACTGACCGCATTGTCCGTCACCGTCATCGCCCTCGGTTGATTGTGCAACTGCGAGGGCGTTGCGAAGCATGGCAGCCAGATCTGGAGCGGATGAACAGTCTGGCAGTGTGTCGCCTTCTACGATCTCCGTCGTGGCTGGGTGCCCGTCCACCCCCAGCATCGTCCAGCGAGGCTTGGAATCGACAGTCAAGCCTCGAGGGAAATGTGCACATGCCACCTAAAACCCCATTCTGTCACCTATGAAGCGTCTTATTAAGTTATTTTCGAGGCTGCCGCACGGTTATTCGACAGGACCCCTTGAAACACCATACCGCGCAAGGTAGAGCGTCTGCTTGGCCCCATGTCCGCCACCAACAACGTCTGGAAGTGGGAAGAGTGTCTTTTTGCACCAGTGTCCATGTAGGCGCGCGCAGCAGCCGACATCGACCATAGCGACATAGCAACATAGCGACGACACTGGCACACTGGCACACTGCACGCTGCAAGTGGATGAAGCAGCGGCAGGGGGCACCCGAGCGCTGCACGGCTGCTTAGTCTGGCAAATGTGTTTGCGGCGCGACGTATGGACCACTATGATGGCTTCGGTTTGCCAGATATCTTCCCTCTCTGTGTGAGCGACGGGGGTTACGCCCCCGGTCTATCCCACCATACTATGTCTGTACGTGAGCCACCCTGGACGAGGCCCCTCTCATTGCAGAACTGAACTGCATGCTCGGGTCTCTTTGCACTAGACCCCAGGCCTTCGTTGCCTTGAGACTAGCCACCTCTCGCCCGCACGTCCTGCACTAAACGGTCGGGACACTTGGTCCGCACGCACATCCTGGGCCCCAAATCCTTCAGGCACCGACCATTCACCTGCCGCTGTCCCGGGGAATAATGCTGCTGGAGAGCACACCCATCATCACGCTTATACTTTACTGAAGCTCAGATGATTTCTATACCAGTATATATCGAGGACCCCGGCATGGCGCAGGCCCCTCTCTCCACATCAACAAGTCACGAAGTCTGCCTTGCAACCTTTTTGCTCCCTCGCCCATAAGGCTGGTATAAACTCGACCAATTATCCGAATTCTAGGAACGCAGACAGTACGTTACCCCACTAGTGTTGCTCTCTTTTAACATATGCTGCCCTCTTCCTTTTGATCATGACCTTACGGTCTCCCAAACAACATCCCAAGTCCTCCACCTTCTCACGTAGACTCAGATCCCGCGCCGACCAAGGACTTTGTGTTCAACCACCGGAGCTTCCCCACTCTCGACCACCAGCACCGCACCGTGCCGCACTTCTGGCCTCGACGCGCCACATATCTGGCAGCTACCCCTCAAAAGAGGCTCAAACCATTTGGGATCCCACGCCGGACATAGATTCTTTCACACGTAGCAACACCGCACTTCCTTCTGGATTTACTCATAATCAGCCATCGGACCTCCTTGTTTCTCATCTCTCAGACCCTCTCACATTCCAACCCCACCAACCACCAACAGAGGTTGTGCCAACCTCGTCCCAGCTCGAACATTGTCAATACGCAGCGGCAGACACAGAACTTCTACCTTCCCCACTTCCATCACTGTCAGGTAGCTATTCTGCGGTGGACTTTGACCTCGATATTTCCCCCGAGCCTGAGCTTCAACATAACCCGCCTACTGGATTACAAGAGATGAGGTAAGGAGTGATCGAGTCGACATAAAATGAATGGTAACTAATTTTTCCAGCACACTGGACTACATGATGCGTGCCGCGCCCTACGGTGGACATTACGGCCTTCCTCCGTTGCACTCGCCCAGTTACCAACAGGAATTGAGCCAACCATCCTACCCGGAATCTCGCAATCAACATCCTCCTACTTCGGAAACAGATAGTTATGTCACGCGCTTCACTTCTGGACCAGCTGCACAGGATGACCACCTGGATCATGAAACATACTCGGATTCTCGCACATCACACCTTGACCAGAACCAGTATTCCGATTCCCGCCCTCCACCCAGTTCTGAACCATACGTAGCTGCCTACACTTCAAGTGCAGATGACTCGGATGTTCACAAGTATGCCGAAACCCGCACTTCACTCCCGCCGACTTCGGAGTCGTACGCTCCACCATACGTCGCCAATTTAAGAGGGCATGACGATTCCGAGCGATCGTCTGAATTGCCTGAGCATCGAGTGTTGCCACCTTTCCAAGCTGTACATACCGACTCTCGAAACCCCTACTCGTCGTTTGACCCCATTCGTGTAAGCTCCACAATGCCCGGTCATCACGGTCCGCTTTCGCCGCTACATTCCAGCCCTCAAAGCTACTCTTATCCCGCGATTCATACCGGTGTGCCATCTTCGAGCATACATGCACCGCCTTTCATGTAAGTTTCTATGTGTAGAAAAGTGAGTTGAGGTGGTTGATCTAATTGTGTCCAAGGGTCCCCCCGATCTACCATCCCATCCAAGATCCTTATCACGCAGATTATCCACCAGTTTCTCTACCATATACCCCTATTCCACCATCACCATCAGCCTCAGCTTCCGGAAACCCCCGTGTCCTTATTAAGAAAGAGAAGCCGCAGTGTTGGGAGCATGGTTGCAATGGACGAACTTTCTCAACCTTCAGCAATTTACTACGGCACCAGAGGGAAAAATCAGGCACAGCTGCGAAGGCACAGTGTCCTAAATGCCATGCTGAATTCACCCGTACCACGGCAAGGAATGGTCATATGTCTCACGACAAATGCAAGCCTCGTGCCCGAAAACCATCAGACGAGCCAGTGATTGAGTGAGCGGTGAGCCTGAGCATTATCGCTTGGGTTGTCTACTTCCTTCTTCCATTCTCGCGCCTGCAGGTACATTGCGCTTAATTAGGCTATCAGGGACGCATTACGCTCCAGGATCTTTTTTTTGTTCATCACACTCATCCTTTAAACCACGGTCACTGCATCATGGCAGTAACCCTGGCGAGGCTTCATTCTACCTGCTCGACTTTTAGAGCGACACGCCCCTAATGATCTATTGTTTTTACGGTTTTCATTACAGTAAAAGTCAGATACACAAGACTTAGGATTCACGCATCAGGGTCGGCGTCCTCCTTTGAATCTCTTCGTATACCCAATCTATTCTTACTTTGCTCCATCATGTTTTCATCCTTCCATTTCATTATTTTCAAGTTGGTAGACTCAGGAGGCGGTTTGCTTAGTTTCAGGAGTCGAGGCAGGCTCAAGTGCTGAGACTGCTCTCGGACCTTTTCTTGTCAGTTTGATATTTTCATTCACGAATGCATATGTACTTGTCAGCAGCTATGAATTTTTGGCGTTGATCACCTGCAGCGTCATGACTGCAGAAATGAATGAGCACTGCTGCAGCCAGTGTCTCCTTGAAATCTTGTGGGGGGCGAGGATTGCGGTCAAGGACCACATGGTTGCCGAAGCCAGCAAAAGCCGCCAACAACGGCCAGCATCCGTCGAAAACAGCCGAATCCAGGGGTGGCTGAAAAAAACCCCTCAGTGATGTACCTTTTGGTCGGCGCATTGAACAGCTTTGGAAAAAGTTCATGAGACAGCGTTGGACTATCTCGATATTCAATGTCAGTACCCGTTTGCGACATCGCCATGATTTCGGACCGCTTTAGGTTGTATATGTCGCTTGATTACCCAGTAGAGCAAAGCGTGCACGATTGTGGAACTTCTAGTCGAGCAGGCATCACGATGCATCCAGCGGCATTTGGATATTTTCCGCACCAAGTGGAGGGGTGGGTGAGATTGGAACAATGGCGTTCGACTCCGCTGGGGCGGGAAGCCTTGCGGTATGGAACAACACGACTTTTTTTGATCTCCGAGCAAAGCCAACAACGCCAGCTGCCGGACACTGAATGACGCCAGTCAGATTTTCAATATGGGCAGGGGAGCTGGGCTGTCATCAACAGCGCGACCCGCTGGCTAAGGCTCTCGTCGCAAAAGGCATCCTCCCGTGGACGATATGGCGCACAGTTTGCTTTCAATATTCCCCTGCGTCGCTTGGAGAGTGCCGGACAGTGGTACAGGCAGAGCCAACGCTAAGATCAAGTTCCCGCTACGTGGGTCTATAAATATCGTATTCAGGCATTCCCCTACAAAGAATGGCCCTTACCACAATTGTCAGTCGGTCCTCTGGGCGCGTGGGTTGTCCAGCGGCCGGCTCTGCGACTAGTCTATTGTATGGTGTGGGGCTTTTGAGCAGCTTGTTTGGACCAGGATAACAACGAGTCCCGGAACGAAGCGACAAAAGAACCAAAGATTGCAGAGATTAGGGCACTTAGTCTGCTGCGATTAGGGCTCCAAACTCATATTAGCAGGCAATGCGAGGTCGATACCGTATGGGGCAGGTGTCTGACGACACGTGAGTAGGCCAGCCCTCTCCCAGCCCTGAAGGGCTCCACGTCTCCACGCAGTCGTGCACCGGCCAAGATCGACTTGAGACGGCAGAGACAGGTGAGAAAGGGCATCGGCAAAACGTCAGCCCGGAGTTGGTAAATAGTTTACCGTCTCTATATCCGCACCTATCACTTGATATCGAGAAGTCAAGCTTTCGCATGCCAACACAACGGTGCGCATGGTCGCCGACTCCCAGCGCTTTTCCGGCAAGGCGCCCACTAACTCATCTGATTCAAGAGACCCTCATCATACTATGGTACTCATAGTGTAGCCGGCTACTGATTGTACCGCACGAACTAACTTGAATATCTCCACCAACTCAGCCGACACTTGTAGCTCTCCTGCTAGCAAACACAAATTCCAGATACGCATAAAGGAAGGTGAAAGGGTCAATCCTGCAGCTAATGGTGGGCTCCAAGGTCGCTGGTACTTGGCACGCAACAACATTTGGAAAAAAATGACCTGCAATGAACGAACTGCCCACGGCACAAGTCACTGAGTACGTACCTCCTGTCTGACCGCTACTTGCTCAGCGCAGGACCGGCCCGCAAAGAATTGAACATCGGCATGTGTGCGAGGCCGTTTGTGGGTGTGAATGGCCAGGTCGCTTGTTGCTGCGCCGCAGTCAAAACAGAGTGCTTACAGATCCTGGCCTGGTTTGGCTTACTACACAATATGTACGTTCATTACAAGTTGTCCATTGCTCTTCAGGGTCGTTGGAATAAGGTGAGCGGCAGGGCAGCAGACGGATTGCGGGAAGGATGTAGAGCGCGCACTCGCAGCTTGCCGTTTGCCCCGTCGTCCTTGCAAGCCTTTCGTAACAAAGGCCAAACGGTCTGCGTGAACGAGCAGTTCATGTCTTTCAACGTCTACTCCTTTTACGGCCGAGTTAGGGCTGCGGCATTCCGTATGTACGTATCATCGGGCCATATCTTCGAAGCCACTGAACGGAAACCAGGAATCACAAAGCAAGCCTGGAAGATAGTTATCCTATTATGTCGTCAGACGGACACGAACAGTTGCATAGGGCTGCGTCTCTGTGTGACAGAGGCTGTATCGTGAACATGCACCCCCCATGTCTGGGCTAGAGGTCTTCGGTGGTATTGAGTGCAATTGATGTCAGCGATTGGGTCAAATTCAGACATCGGAACACACTGTCAACATCGGAGGACCACAGGCCACCGACTCTTGTAAGACATCTCTGACCAAGGGCAATATGAACCTACCCGTCCACATCTGACAATGATGGTTGCCTGCGGTACAGGCGGCATACTGGAATATCGTTTCTGAAGACCACTGACATCAACGAGTCGGGTACGACATCCTGCAGCTGCCAAGAAGTGTGCCATTCGTTGTCGCTGCATGGAACTGTTGCGTCGCGTTGGACGGTGATTTGGAAGCCCTCTGTATTGATTCGATACATGGGGAACCTGGACATGTCACGTCGACTCGTGTCTCTGTGATGGCAGCGCTTAAGCCGACAACCACCAACACTTTGGCTTTCAAGCGCATGCATGGCTAGGGTCCCTCATGCATCGAAGCACCCCGCACGACGTCTGCATCTAAAGTGCTCTTTTTCTCGCTCTTTTCCTCTCTAGCCACGAGCGAAGTTGGGGGTCGGGTATTGCGTACGCACCGCCGCCTTTTGGACTCGCTGCTTTGGGGTGGAAAACTTCATTTCCCAGACCAGACCTGAGCCATTACGCGAAAGCGCAAAACCTCCAAAGCCGCAAAAGGCAAGAATGATGACCTACCTTCTTTACCCCGTTCAGTCGCATCTTGCGACTGAACGAACTGGAGTGCTTCATCGGATGGGCAAAACCACCACCACCACCAAAAATTTGCAACACACCGCCCGCACCCAGCCCTGCGGACGCCGGAGATGCACGCAATCATAAACCTGACAGTTGCGTCGTTGGAAGCACACCCTGTACATAGCGGGCTGCGCGCTGCCTTGACCCGGTTGGGCGACCAACGGTTGCAACGGGCTGCCCCAATCTGCAACGAGACCAAGATGCCAAGCGCGAAAGAAGGCGTGCGGGAGGAATTCGATTGCAGGCAAGTGACGGCGGGAGGAACGACAAAGTCATGGAAGCTTATCGAGCGCTTTTGATCCTTCATCTCCGTTATTCATGGGGGGAGTGGAAGACCTGAAGGATGGAGAGTAGAGGAGAGGGGCCATCGCGGCAAGTAGCTCCAGTCGAACCGCGCAAATAACACGTGAAAAAAATTGTTGCCATTTTGGACGAGGCTGCCCGCAAGGCTGCTTGCGGATCTCAAAGTTCAGAGGGACCCGCCAGAGTGGAACCGGGTGTATCGCCATGCCATGTTTGTGGTCGCTGGCCACCCCGGCTTACTGTTCTTGGAGTGGGTGTGTGAACAACGTGGGCCCGACATGTACTGTTGTGCACATACAGTATGTAAGGTCTACTTCGCAGCGGGATTGGGAACCGATGCTAGGCCTGAGAACCTGGGATATTCACCACGCCAGAAAAACGTGCTGGGACGGGGAAAAATCGACCGGGTGAAATAAAATTGGTCCTATTGCATGAAAAGAAGTGACGAATTGTCTGGTCTGACTGGCTCTGTACTGTATCAGAGTTGGCTGTAGACCCGGCTTGACGACATGTCTGATTACCACTCAGCCCCCGCAAAGGCCAGTCAGAGACCCGCCATCTCAGGCTTCGGACTCGGATGTGGTCCACTTGTCCCTGGCGTGTTCGGCGAAGTACTGTGTAATCATCGAAGTTTGAAGAGGGCTTGTTTCAAACGTTCCTCTCTTCTTTTGGGTGTTGAGCCTCGATCCTGGTCGAAACGTCTACATCTCGTCATACCCGGTCGTCGCTGGATACTTAGGAAATTAATCCGGGGTTTCTCGAGTATTTTCAGCACAACGCAATTCTTAGCGAGGCAGATTCTCGTGATGTCATATTGCTCGCTTTCTTTTTCAATACAACAATTTGGCCTTAACCGCGCTCGTTTCTAACAACTGAGACCTGGCCAGTCAAATAGACTGGCGAATATTGCTCGCTAGTCGTGGACGAGAACGATGACAAGTCTGCCACTTGCACTTGCACTTTTCACACTCCCACCCTCTCTATCGAGAACCCAGACATCTCACCCACTGCATTGCCCCCATGAAAGGCCTATGACATCGGCCCGCCAATACCTGGTGACGATCGAATGGGAGGACAGCTGTGCCTCTCCATCCTCCCGTTCAGCTTAAATGCTTTTTGGGAAGAAGGAAGCGGGAGGCGTCTGCGAGAACAGTCGCAAGGAACGTGGAGGCGTTCGGCCTGCCCGATGTGGCTTGCTTATGAGCGTCAAAAGTTGGCCATGTGCGCATTCACGCAGCACGTCAAGAACATGTATTGAGACGGCACAGACAGTATACCGCGACATATCTTCAATGCATTAGCAGTGTGAGGTCCGCCACTACAGGGCGTGCGTGCGTGCTGTCAGAGTGGCTGCGTCTCAAGCCCCTCTTTGACTCCAGCTCCTGGGCGTATGGTGGAACCTACCGCTTGAAGTCGCGAAGCATAGGTACACAGTAGGTACTACGTACGTACATAATAGATGAATGACTGGCCAATTATGGACCGTATCACGAGCGGGGAGTAAAAACCGGGGCGGGAGCATGTCAGAATTTGGTCAAACCCGACATTATACAATAGCATTCAACTCTCAAATATTCGGGCGATAGCGCGAGGTTTCGCCCTGGCCGGAGTAGGGCCATCCGAAATGCTTGTTCCGGGTTGTGCTGATCGAATAAGGTCGGCGATGTGGTATATTGAAGAAGCAGCTTTGCGGCGAAGTTTTGGCCATGGAGAGACGATGAATCACTTGCATGCGCGGTTCGTTTGCCTAGCCTAGCTTCGCGCGAGAACGGGGCGTGGACGGCTGTTGATGCTGGATGTGGCCTCATTCTCTCCTCGTCACACGGACCGAGCCTTTCTCTTATATGTTCGGTGTCATGTTGGAGAGGGGGCACAGCACAGTCGAGCATGGTCAGATCAGATAGGGTGGGTCTGTCTGAACGTTTCGCTATCGGGTTCGGTTGTCCCGCAGCGAAACCTATACTCTTTCTGGTGCGTCCTGCGATGTGGGATGCGAATGTTGCTCTAGATCGCCTTCGAAGGGGCGAGTAATACATATCCAGATCTGAAATCTTGTGACGATGTTAGTCAGAAGTCTCAGGGTAGGTGTTGAAGTGGTCCGCCTTAGAACTGATCAGATAAACGTGCGAGTTGTACTGTTACATGCGTTCAGCTTCGTGCTCCCAAATTGCAAGTACATTTCGCCGACTTTCGCCGGGATGGTGGAAAGAACGGGATCCGTTAGGGCTTGAGGGAGGAAGGCTAAACATGCCTTCCGATGCAGATCTGGGGCGATAGGGCTGTCTTCTGGGGCTAATGGAGACGATAGGGCGCTGGAATAAAGATGTTGGTTCCTGTTTCTGGGCGCACGATGCCCATGGGGTTGGGTCGAAGGAATGTGCTGCATTCGATCCAAATCAAGAAATCGTGGAGTCATATATTCTATTACAAAAGTCCAGAAATTATACATCTTTTAGACGACATTTCAGTCTTCAAGTCACAATGCTCCTGCTTGAGAAGGTTAAAGGTATTGTCTAAGGTTCACCCACGTGATGGTAGACCGACCGTGACTCCGCGATTGCCAGGTGGAGCTTGGGCCAAGGCTAGTGTGACTCTAAAGTTGACGACAACTATCAATCGCCATCGATTCACATCCTTTTTTCTCCAACATTTACATTCATCCGTTGACAGAAAAGACACATGCTCAAATATTCTATCATTATGACCTCGTCTCGCTGACCCAGGCCAAACAGGCTACTTCATCTGAGCCGTCAATTGCTCCGATAACTGTTCGCTTGATACAGTCTCATCATTTGCGCTCACACATCTGCCACAATGCTTCCACTCATGTCGCGACTATACCAAACACATTTTTCTCATACGAATTCACGGTCTTTAGCAACTCGCCTACATCGGCGGCAGCAAATATAGATCTTATCAGTACTATCAACTTCTTAACTCATCCAGCATCGAAACCCACCATAAAGGAAATATCACAGTTCTTTTCTTGTATCAATCATGTCTTCTATTTTCTCCTTTGACGATAATCCCCCACGAGTGTCGTCGCCGTGGGCCACACCTCCACCAGGGGCCCGAGTAAAGCCTTCGATCCCTCAGGATTCTCTATCGGCCCCAAGTAAGGCGAATCAGGAACCATCCTCGGACATAGATACCTCCGCTACCGATTACAGTACTATCACACGGCTAGAGGCAGAGCCACAAGAGGGGCCAACGGAGTACAAGCTGCACCTCTTGGTACGAAGGCGCCGATCCTTCATCCGCACAACTACCTGCCGACATGTTTCTGGGTCGTTACGACTCCCAGATGAATCAAAAGCCACTCTATCAAGCCGCAGCACATCGGAATCCGACTTATTGTCTGATGATGCTATGCCCCTGTCATATGCAACTCAATCCGCGCAGAACCGCCTCGATCAGTTAACCACTCAATTACTCTGGCGACTGCAGCAGTCATGCCCGATCATCATCTCATCCAATACCCCCCAAGCTCCACCCATTACTCTGGATGAGGCACGGCTCTCCACACCTGCGGTTCCTAGACGGCTCCTTCCCGGCCTTGAAGAATCCAAGGGGGCACTGTATGAAATCGGTGTTGCAGACGACGGAACTTTTGTCGGCTTGGCAGAGGATGAGATGGAAGAAAGCCTAAACAATCTTCGTGTCATGGCAGCAAGCCTTGGTTGCATTGTTTCAGTTCAAAGAATGGTCCAAGTTGGGGATTGCGAATGGTACGACAACACTGGCCTTTATCTAAACGTGCAGAAGACGATTCGGACTGGAAAACTATGGGTAGTTGAGGCCCTGGTTCGTCCGGATCAAATCCCAGAGCGTACCATTCCATTCGATACAACGCAACAAATACGTATGTCGCTCACTGGCGCCACAGCGTCTGGCAAATCCTCCCTCCTTGGCAGTCTGACAACTGCTACCCTGGACAACGGGCGGGGAAAGAGTCGACTCAGCCTTCTGAAACATAGGCATGAGATTGCTTCTGGAATGACTAGCTCTATAACCCAGGAGTTGATTGGTTATCACGATATTATTGACCAGGAAGGCACGCGGATGACCACGCAAGTGATCAACTATGGCTCGGGTGATGTATCCACCTGGGTGGAGATTCACGCGAAGTCTGAAAGCGGCAGACTCGTATTTCTCTCTGACTCCGCTGGACACCCACGCTTCCACAGGACGACTGTCCGTGGCCTCGTGGGATGGGATCCCCACTGGACCTTGTGTTGCATTCCTGCAGACAACACGACCGATTCATCTGGAAAAATTGGTGCATTACCAACCTCCCAGGATATCCTTGGACCAGTGGCAACAGATATCGACTTGTCTCTGGCTCATCTGCAACTTTGCCTGAATCTTGAGCTTCCATTAGTGCTTTTGATTACAAAATACGACCTAGCCACCAAAGCAGGGTTAAAGCAGACATTGTCCAAAGTTCTGTCTGCGATCAAAGCTGTAGGGAGAACGCCATACATTGTTCGCAATCCATCGAATGTTGTCTCAGAAGCTGATCTTAATACCGTTTCAGCAGCTAACTTCTTGGAAGTCGAACAGGTTGTACAGCAGCTTACAACCTCACCCCTGGCCATTGTCCCAATCCTCTTCACAAGTGTTGTGAATGGAAAAGGTATCAACACACTGCATGCCTTTCTCAGAAATCTCCCTCTACCTGCAGAGCCAGAATCCGCTCCTGGCGGCTCCAGCGCTCTCTTCTATATCGAAGATATATATAGCAACACACCAACAGGCAGCAAGAATCTGTCCACCAGTCACCATCCAAGCGAACCCTCTACAATCCTAGGGGGTCACTTACGATACGGCACGCTCAACATCGGCGACACACTCCTCCTCGGGCCGTACCCCATAGACCTCTCTCCCGACGATAGTGACAGCGGAAGCGGGCGTGGATCCACGCCTCCCAATCGATCTCTTAGCCACTTCCCCATCCCAACATCCCGCTCCTTTCCCGGCGCCTTGCAGAAACACCAAACGCAGCGGCAGGAACTGCGCGCTGAATCGTCGTACAACAGCAGCAGCACTGAGCGACATGATGCATCAGAATGGCGGCGCGTGCGCATCACCTCGTTACGGAACCTGCGGCTGCCGGTTCGCATTTTGCAGGCAGGACAGGTGGGGACAGTAGGGGTTGCGGCATTGGACCAGCCGATTGCAAGACCAGCGATTGTGCGTGTCAGGAAGGGGATGGTAGCTACGCATGTTAGGGTCAGAGCGAATAGAGTTGTGGAGGTAGAGTTTTTTGGGGGGAACGCGGGGCTTGCGAGGGGTTTGGGGGTGGGGACTGCGGTTGTTGTGTATGTGGCTAGTGTTAGGGCGTCGGCGAAGGTGGTGTCGATTTCTGCCCCAAAAAATCAAGTGGTGGTTGAGAGTGAGCGGGGAGAGGATGTTGACGATGCTTTTGGGTTTGATTTTGGGGAAGGGGAGGAGGGGGGTGGAGAGGGGGGAGATGGCGAGTCTGTGGGGACGGTTGTTACGTTTCAGTTTATTGCTTCCAGGGAGTTTGTGGAGGATGGTGCTAAGGTGTTGGTTTTGCCTGGTGGAGGGCCAGGGCTGTATGGGGGGAGGAATGAACGTGGTGAGAAGGGACTTGCTGGGTTAGAGAGTTTTGTTGGTAGGGTGGTGGGGAAGTATTAGGGGAGTTTGTCAGGGGGTTGCGATTAGCATGGAGTTTGGGTTTTCTACAGTCGAACGTTTTCTGGTGTTGGTTTCTGTTTTAATATTAATACTGGCGTCTACTCTCAAGTCATCATTTCTATTCGTGATCGTTGTTGTTATTGGTGGATGGTGTTCGAAACAGTATCCTGATCATTCAGTGTGATAGTCGTCTATTTAGTATCACGCTTGGAGGTGTATATGCGTGTCACAATAGTGATTTTCCTTTTCCAGAGTACTAATACTCAATGTTGAAAGCCCTCCACACATTTCCATACTCGGTGCGTGAAACTACAAAGCCCAAGTCTAAATTGATTCATTTCTCCACCATTTAACTCCCCACCATCCCCTCAAACAACCCATCTCTCCTCCTCCTTAACCCATCCAACTCCACCTCCAACTTCGCAACCTCCCGTCTCGCCCCCTCCCTATCTGGCGGCAAACCCCCAAACTCCTCCACACTCCCCTCCAACCCCCTCACCCTATCCTCCAACTCCTCAATCCTGCTCTGCCTCTCCAACAGCCTCTGAATCTGCTCTCCCAGCCCCCCATCTCCATCCTCGGGAACATCTCTTTTCCTCCTCCCTTGCCCACTTTGTAGCCCCAATATGCGATCCTCGACTTCTCGGATTTTTGTCTTAAGGTTTTTGATTTGGCGCGTTTGATCGGCCGTTTGACGGGACAAGGTTGTGGGGGTTCGGAAGGAGGGGTCGGTTTGGAGGGATGCGAGGGTGGTGCGGAGGAGAGTGTGTTGGGTTGAGAGGTATGATTGGAGGTTTTGGATGTGAATGAGGTGGTTCGAGAGGGTTTGGACGGTCGTTGTGTGTTGGATCAGGGCGTGCGCGAGGACCGTAGGGTCTGCGGAGGGAGTTGAGAGAGTGAGGGTTGTAGTTGTAAGGGCGTTTAATGCGGAGGTCCCCGTAGGTGTTAAATGGTCCTGTATGGCCCTCTCCAGCTCGTTGTTTTGACTGTTTTGGGGCTGTGTGTCGAGCTCGTTGAGAGCTTCGCGCTCGAGCCGTGATGTAATCGTGAATTCTTCATCGGCGCGCTCGTTCGCGGTTGAGAGTTCCCGGAGCACTTTGAGGGTTTCGTCGTTGCGTTCAAAGGTTGGGACAGTGCGGCCGGAGTACTTGTAGGAGAGCCAGGAGTCGATTTGGGCCCAGTCTTGGGTTAGAGCGCGTTGGGCGCGGGCTTTTGAGGGAGAGAAGAGGTCGGATGGAGTTAGATTATCCATTGGAGATAGTTTGAGGTTAGAAGGTGGTTTGTTTTGGATCCGTGATGGAACGAAAACATTGGTGCTAAAGCTGTTTGCGGGGAATTCTGTGGCGTATAGCTTTGCACCGCCACAGCTCGAGCTACCCCGGATTCTCGGAGCTTGAAGGTGCAAGGCAGGTTGCTTCTTTTCTTTGAATATGACGCTGGTTCGATTTCACGGCGTCATCTACTGATGGTTCACAATATATCACCTCTTTACTTCCTCGCTGTTCTTTGTGTCTCTATATAATAATTCTTATTACACGCCTGTAATATCCATATACCTCAAGACGTTACCTTAAAAGAGCTACCCCGCCATCCCTCAATCACAAGCGCATTCTTGCCACGATCATTTCCACCCTCGTCACACTGCCGTTTCTAAACCATTTGATCCGCTCTATAGGCGGCTTGAGTTCTTCTGTTTCCACTAGAAGTTTTAATATGGCCTGGCGAAGCTCGGGCGATACTAATGAAGCCCTCATCAGCAACCTCAAGAACAATGGGCTCATAAATTCAGACCGCGTGGCGGCAGCTATGAAGAAGGTATAGCTATCTCTCATCTCCTTTTCAACAGTTCTAGTGCTAAGTATGCATTTGTAGGTCGACCGAGCTCATTATGCCCCTAGAAGGCCATATGAAGACTGTCCCCAACCCATCGGTCACCGAGCCACGATCTCCGCTCCACATATGCACGCCAATGCCTGCGAATCTCTCCTCGACTACCTCAAACCCGGTTCCAAAGTCCTCGATATCGGATCTGGTTCCGGCTACCTGACCGCCGTCCTCGCTGAGCTCGTTGCGCCGAACGGAACTGTAATCGGTGTTGATCACATCCAACCGCTCGTCGACGTCGCAACAGCGAACATGGGCAAATCAGATCACGGACGAGAATTGTTGAAGTCAGGAAGCGTGAAATTCATCAAAGCTGATGGAAGGAAGGGATGGAAAGAGGAGGCACCGTATGATGTAATTCATGTTGGCGCGGCCGCAGCGGAACATCACAAAGAGTTGACAGATCAGTTGAAGGCGCCAGGGAGGCTATTTGTTCCTGTTGAAGAAGATAATTTACAGCATATCTATGTGGTCGATAAGGGTGCAGATGGGAGCGTGGAGAAGAAAAAGCTGTATGGGGTGCGGTATGTGCCTTTGACGGATGCACCACCAGAATGATGAAATAGGAGTTACGAGAAGAGAAAGAGCACAAGATCATCATCCACTGGTATATAACCATGTACATCCATCAGGGAGTTCTGGTTTGTAATATGGTAAAAAAATTGTTATCATATACTTTCTTTCTTAGCCCTGAATTCGAGCATTCTTTGAATACCCAACACATTTTGCATTTACCCTGTACTCTTGAGGTCATTTTCCCACAAATCTTTTTATTTTCTCCAGTCATTCGTTTTGCTACAAGTTCCCCTTACAAACCACCAGTATGTCTTCTTTCGGTTTGTTGCCATTGGTCATGCCCGAGCCAAGAGGCGTAAATGTGCTCAGGAATCATGCAGGATGTTCGTTCACTTCAGCTTGTATATTACCAGACCAAGATGTTACATCCTAATTATACCTTACTCCAACCATACAGAAACCCAAAGAAACAAGTTCGCAAAATATCAAATGTACAGTCATCATTCTGAGGAATACGAATGTATTGTTAAGATTCATGAGGATCTCGCTACTCATTTTGGTCACTGGCCATCTATTCCCCGTTTATCAGGTGCAGAACAACAACACGTGTCTGTGGGTTTCTTTATTCCACTGCATCATGTAGTCGCTTCGTGGAGACTGGATCTCAGACCAAGAGAAACGGACATGCAAAGTACAAATTGTGCTCATAGTCGCTCACGATTACGAATAATGGAAACTAAGCGACATCCACGGAAGAGAGTACAAAAGAAAGATGTAATGAATTGGAATCATCGTCAGTTTTATTCATCTCCCTATCTGTTGTTGATAGAGGGATATGATCTGGTGTCGCAATGTACTTGCCTCGATAGGCGTGCTTAATATTGCACTGGTTGGAGCCCAGAATAGCACAGCAGGGAAGAATATTACACAAGAGTAAGCATGGAATGCAAAGAGAACGATTCTAACTGGGATGCTGAGCTTGTGGATTAGTATTAAACTCCGTCCAAATCTGCACAGTCACATTCCGGAAATGAATACTAATGCTAATAGCTTGAACAAGACACCCTTCCCCGGTTTTGAGCCTCTTGACGTATATGGTCCTCTTGGAATATTATAAAGGTAATCTCACTTTCTCGATCTCCACAGCTCACATTCATTTCCCTCCAGTCTCTGAACCTTGACTTGTATCTTACATGACTAACAGTTCTCCATCCCAGCTATCCGCCGGCTACAAACTCACCCTCTCTACCATCTCCCACAAAACTGGTCCATCTCCTCCCACATTCCCCCAATCTCCATGAACCTAACAATTCAACCTCCAACCCCTTTAGTAGACTTCGGTTTCACCCTCGGCCTATATAAAGTCGCAACACACACGTTACTCAATGCATACGCTCTCAATGTAATCATCGTCCCCGGCGGCTCCGGCAATACCGCCCTCGCTAGAAAAACGACACCTCAATCGAATATTTTCTAATCCGACGAGCGCCTCAGATCGAGTACGTCCTTAGCGTGTGTATAGGTACTGTGAATCTTGCGCGCGCCAGTATTTTGAATGGACTCTGTGCGACTACGAATAAAAGACTCTGGGTGTGGGTCACTCAAGCGAGAGTAGGTTACAAGGGCAGGGATGTAAAATGTATCGCGAGTGCTCGGTGGATAGAAAATGAGAAGGCGTGGACGAGCTCGGGGGTTGCGGCTGGGTTGGATATGATATATGTGTGGATCAGGAAGGTTTACAGGGATACGACGCTTGGGAAGGCGGTTTTAAGTGGGATCGAGTATACGCCTCATATAGAGAAAGATCGGGATCTGTTTTCGGTTGTGATTAAAGTCCTGGGGACGGATGAGGAGAGGGGGGTTGGAGATTTGTGTTAAGCCTGTTGCATGAGAGGAGCTGGACGCTTTGCCGGCTTTCAATATTTCTCTTTGTGCCACAGAGGATAGAAGCCTTGAGATCAACGAGACCGAAAATAGAATTGTACCGTATCTCGTTAGATGAGGTCTTCCTTTCGTTACTCCAATGGATGGTTAAGAAGACGTGGATGACAGTGATCTATCTAGTGGTTACGAGTCCGCCATCATCAAAGTTTATGATAGCTCAGGGTTATTGAATTCGAGTTCCGTTATTCCCTGTTTCAGCAACTTCTAATTCGCCTTTCTTTACTTTTCAAGCATCTCCTAACTACATTTTCATCTTCCTTTGTTCTTCTTTTTTGACATACCCCCCAACCTTCTTTGTTTCCTCTGTCTTTTATGCAATGCCCACCTCGCACATCAACTCAATCAACTACACACTGCATTACTTGAGAACAATAATCCATTCCGTACTTGAAAACTTTCCAGAATTCTTTCCAAGCCTACATCATGAATCGGGTTCCTGCTTCACGATCCAGATCCTCGAAAGCCTCGAAAGTCTCAAAGTCTTCTCCAGGCCGCCGCAGCAGTCTTGCAGCGGAAGCTGACACGATGAATCGAACCCCTACGTTACGTTCGAAATCTCCAACACCTACTTTATACCGCCGGCAAAGTTTTGTAGCGGATGCTGACACCCCGAATGGGATCCATCTTTCACGTTCGAAATCTCCCAAAGCTTTGTACCGCCGCTACAGTCCTGTAAAGGAAGCCTTCGATATGTTAGACCAAAATGCGCAGATAATCAGTGAGTTTCTTTCTTCATCAGCACACACACACACACACACACACACACACACACACACACACACACACACACACACACACATACACACACACATACACACACACACACTCTCTCTCTCTATAACTCGCTGACCCATGATCATCACTTCTTTAGAGCTTGCAGGTGCTATATTCGGCTCCAGCCATATCAGTCCTAGTCCCTACGACACATTCACCATCCGGTCTCACCCGAAGAGAAATTGGTGGGGACAGAAAGAATACCATCCGCAAGGCATTGCTCTCATTGCGTACACGGATCCGAAAAATCGGGATGAGTGGGAATATATTCTCAAGATCGAGCAGAAACGTACGTTCCAGATAGCAGCCGAGGAAATGATAAATGAGCTACAAGAGATTCTAGGGAAATTGGCCGGTAAGTATTCCCTCTTGGAGTTGGTAATACAAAGGATAAATTTACTTGTTGTATGTGGGAGTTAATAAAGAGACTTTCTGACAATCCGGCGCTCTAGCGGCTAGTAATGGGCGTATGCTTCGGAACACGGGGCTTTCGCATCGAGATATTGTTCATAAATATGGAACGTCGAATCATCCCTGGCCTAAATGGGTATTGTCCTGGGCTCCGTGGGGCTTTGGAGGAATTTTGAGGTGGATTTGGTGGTTTTTCAGTGGCGTAGGGTATCTAGTTGCAGGTCTTTATTATGTCTTTTTGTGGTCAACCACGGGTAAGCTACACACGGAGTCTGGAGGGGACTTCATAGTTGTGGATTCTTCAAGGAGCTATCGTAGTAGGTCTTACTCGTTTTCGAACTGAGATATTGGAGACATGGCTATGCGTTCTTTGATATAGCAGGATCTGTTTATAACCACCATCTCTGAACTAATTAGATGATTTTGAATTTCGAAAGATGATTCTATTGAGTTCCCCTCCATAAGTCTCCCCATATATATGTCCTCGCCCCCAATAAGTGGTAATATCTCGAAACTTGCCGCTCGTACTGATTACTGCTACTCATGTGAGCAAGTTGGTTATGACAGTTATTTACTGTTGGAAATGGTAGCTGTATCATTCCTACGTTGATATAATCTTCAGAGCCAAAAATAATTGATATCAGTCCTTGCTTGGACTCCATTTCCGCTGATCGGTGGCTAGATGAGGTTGCTTTGCGTTGGGAAGAGGCAAGACCAAGGGGTTCTTGTAGCCAAACGGGTGCAGAAGCCCCTCCAAGCATTCTTAGTAGAAAAGTGTATTTATTCCTTCAATGAAAACTGTACTATTTCTTATTCTCCGTTGCATCCACAATCAATTGCGCCAAACATGGTTTTAGATAGTAAGTAATTGTTATTGCTTGGACGATCAGTAACGAGCTGCTGACCGGCAAGGTTCTACTTACTAACCACACCAGGATTACACTAACCTATGGGCGGTTAGCAATAATTACTGGTATGTAGCGAATCGAGGTGGAAATGAGCACCGAGGCTATTTACGGAACGGCTAGGCTATTCTACATATGGAGTGGCATCAAGCGTTAAGTACTGGATAAACACGTGATGTATACGTTCGCAGAAGCAGTTACACAGGGGGAGAATTTATATTTCAACGAGGACTTTGGATGTATGTTCTGTCATAGCTTTCTAAAGAAAACTGCATTAGTTATCATGAACCGAACTGAGGGATATGAATTTCCTTCGAATTTTGATATAAACTCGCTCTAAACCGCAACGAATGTAAACGCTCTTTAGCAGCCGAGTCACCGTTCCAATTGATAATATAGTTATGTGAGTCGTTTTGCACAGACTATTCTACCCTACCCCAACCCACGGTTGTGCGTGGATGGTTATGATTACAATTATGGGTGTCGCGAGCAAGTTTCAAGGGCTAGAAAAACTCTCCTAACAATTTTGCAAGGCATGTATTTTACCATTCGTGTATCTTGAATGTTTCATTGCTCGTAAAAAGCCCAAAAGATCACAAGACAAATCAAACGTAGACAAGGAAATGAGTGTAGTAAAACCGGGAAAACATGAAACAACCCGTTCGAAACTGATCCAAAGAAAAACAAATCAATTATATGAAATAGAGCAAATCTTTATCGCTTAGGTCTGAAATTGCTTCGAGTTGCTTCTGATCACTCCCCATCAGATAACCAAGTCCTATTCTCTCAAACACACAGGGTGTATCTTGGAGGGCGATAGGGTCAAAGACTTCGTCTTTCCAAGAACCGACTCGTCTCAGGAGTAGGAATATCAACGATTCAGCCAATTCCGTGGGATTATTCCAGTACCTGACGAATTCCGATTCGCAAACCATGAATATATAGCATTTAAAGCTGCTGTTGTATTCTTCATTGTCTAGATGAGGTTAGTTAGGTCGAAGTGATTCTGTCTAGGATGTTTTAGGATTTGTCCTTCGTCGTGCATTGAAAGGGTTGAAATGTTGGATTTGTCCTTCTCACACTTTTGCTTGGAAGATGTGACCCCGAAGTAACAAATAAACGCGCCGATGTTGGTCTTGTTCGCATCCCAAAAAGCCCGATCCTGATACTTCTATTTTAATCCTTGGAATTCTTCTCTCTATCAAGTCCGTTATCATCATAAAGGATATTGGTGCGGTTGACGAGAACCAACTCCATGTTGGCGAATATCCCGGATTCGCTGCGTCCACATATTGACTGAATATTTGTGAGGCTTCTGGTGTCGATGGTAAAGGATCTGTTTGCAATCTTGGGTAGGAAAATTTTTTTTGTCCATGCCTCGGGCTTCATCTAATAAGTGATTCTCTACCCACATTAAGTGAGACAGCCATACTTTTTGTGGAGAATGACTTCCGTCAAACCAGAGAAGACCATTCATGATGTCGCATTCCCACCGCCCGCAGAAGTTCTGAGGTTCAATAAATGGGTCATACATGTTGGTGATTGCGCTAAAGGCAAGCACTCGATCCGAAGCATTGGTGAGCTGCCGGTGAGCATATTCAATGGCCGTCTTGTACCACAGTTTGAGTATATCAGACAACTGTCTTTGTGTTCCTTTATTTTTATCATGCGCTTCGGACTGAGATGCGTTGGGCCACATTACACTTAACGCTTTCAGTGAGAGGACAAATTTCTCGGCATCGAAGAAGACTTCTCCCCGCTCAGACACCCAACTATTCCAGCACTCCAGAAATGCTTCAGTTCTGCCTAAGTGTAGCACTCTTTTAGAAAGTGACCTTTCCTGAAACGTCCAGCCACGCGTAGAAAGCCGACATTCGTAGTTCGCGATAAATGCTGAGGTCCCCCCCCATTGTGTATTGAGCTGCAGAAACAAATTCGTGTGCTCGAAACTTGGCTTGATAGCTAGGTCGTATGTCCGAGTAGAGAAGAGGGGTGCGTCGCTATCTGGTGCACAGTTTGCAGAAATGCATGTATGAGCGCACGAATATATCCTGACCACGTTCTTTGCTTCTTCGGTCCACTCCTCGTTATTGGGGGATATTGTTGTATGCATAAAGCATCTACCCACAGATATTCCAGTCCAAGGAGTTTCGTAAGTCGGATAGCGTCTTGTACTGTAGCAGACAGTTTTTTTATTGGTAGTTCAATCTTATATAGTTCTTCGTTATTTTGTGTGAGTTTGTATCCATCTTGCGTACCCCAACAGTAGCTCAAGACAGCATATGATACGATATTCATGTTTTTCGTGGAAATAACCTTGAACCGCTTGGTGGATAATGTTGGAACTTTAATCAACCGGAGTGGGAGTTCAGTCTGGGTAATATCGGGTCCATTGCATTGCTGATGGTTTGACATACAATTATTGATCTGATCCTTTGCGAATTGGGCGATCGATATTGCATCACTTCTCCCTGGAAGCTTAAATTGAACCGTTGGTGATGTATAGGTGTTCCTCGGCATGGGCAACTTGAAATATCCTCCAGTTGCGCTCTTCCGTCAGATGGAAATGTGCCATAGTATTGCTTCTGTTTGGAGTTTCGCTGTTATAAACTAATACATTGAAAAATCCCTTTGCCATCGCAAATGAATGATTAGTATGGTCCTCTATTGTCTTCCCGTCTTGTGGTATGTGCGACTCGATTACCTTTGCAACCATTCTGCAGAGGTCGCAGCCATCTTTGGTGGACTCGCCAAGGTTCTTCACATTGTGAAAATAGGCCACGTAAAAGTATTTCTTAGGCTCTAACTCCTCCCAAGTTCCCCACTCTGGCCAAGGATAAACTCCTCTATCGAAGCCATTCTCAGCCCAGAGGCGAAGTAGTTTGGTGCATAGATAACTCCGTTTCGAGCTATCCAACACAAGTGGTGCGGTAACTGAAGATGGCGGCACGTCGCCCATCTCCGCGACAAAACAACAAGAAGGCTGATCCCATGTGGCCTAGGGCTGATAAAAAGAATTACGTTATCATTAAGGTATCGATAAAGGAGGAATAGAAGAGTGTTGTTGTTGGAGACTCGTAGCAAGCAGCAACTACATTGCGCCTTGAAGGATTCATGGACATACCCATTCCATTGGGTACATCAAGCGAAAGACGGGCACCCTAATTGGACGACAGCAATGAAGCCACCCCAATACACAACCGATCTACCATCATAATAATCGTTTTCAGTTGATAATCAATGAATTTCCCTGAGAAGATTTCTTGGATCTACTACGCTTTCCAGCAAGAATTTCACGTTACAATCCAAACCACGTTGAAGCTCGATCTCGACAATCACACGAGACAATACCAGATACCCATCACCCCCATTCCAGTCGATATATCCCATCGCACACACCCTTACAAACTCGCTTCTCATCCCATCATACCATCCACTTATTCTATAATAAGCCAACCGCGAAAACCTAACCCCAGGATCTCAACATCATGAAATGCCTCACAACGACAAATCATTTTCCAATCGTCATCAACAATATACGAACCATTCAACCAACAAAATTCACACATATACACACAGAGTAGATTTCCCATAGTGCACAATCCACATCAACATCAACCCTACAAAACCTACCCAACCCAACCCAAAATTCTACTCGTCAACATCCCTCACAAGATTCACGAATTCACGAGGTCACGAAATCACATCACAACATCACAAAAGCACCGCAAAAGTCTAAAAACCCGTTCGTAAACAAACCACCCAAAACACAAAAATCACATTTGGAAAAGAGGAAGCTGCCTTAATAGCCAATACCACCAAAAAGCCCAACCGAGGGATCCAAACGAGTACAAATGGCTCGTTATCGACTACCAATTGGACTAGCTAAACCTGCACTGCCATTGGCCGAACTCCTAGTCGTTGCCGTGACCATCGGTTTGACGTTCGGCACTGGGCTCATCGGATCCCGCTGGCTCGAACTCTGGCTTGACGTTCCCGAACTCAGACTTCCACTGCCGTTGCTGCCTTTGCGTCCGTTGAGCAACCCTGGTCCATAAAAGGGGTTGCCGAGCATCGGGTGGGATGGCGAGAAATGCTCGTCGAAGCCGTCAGTGAAACCGGAGACGTTGGACAGCATCGAGGAACTGCGGCCGCGTCCGCCGCGCATGGATCCAGGAGTGCTGTTGATGTGACCTGGGAACGACGGGAAGGTGAAGGCTGTAGCGAATGGAGACATTGTCATGCCGTTGGATGTGCCTGGAAGAGGTCCATCGGGAGTTGTGGGAACTGACGGCTGCTGCTGGGAAGCTTGGAGAAGCAAAGCCTCATAATGCTGGATTGTCTGCATTAATTGAGATGTCGAGATATTGTATTCAGCACTGCGACGTTCATAACCATTGATGTTGCTGCGATACTGGTTCTCAATGTTCAGTCTGTCTTGCATCATCGCCATGCGTTCCTGCTGTCTCCTCTGTTGAGCGGAAAACCCTTCTCTATTTGCAGTCACCAGACGTTCGTGCTGCTCGTTGAGCCTCGTGTGGCGCTGTTGAAGGCGTTCCCTCTTCTGGATTGCAGAGATGATATCTGAATCCACACCAGAGACGTCGCGTTCGATGTCAGCCTTCACTTTCTCGAACTCGGCGAGGATAGCCTGGTTTTGGTCCCGTTCCTTCTTCCAGGCGCGTTTGACGACAGCGGCTTCTTGTGCCTCGTCGGCAGGGATATCTCCAAGCGAATCAACCTGAAGCGAGAAATCGGCAGCGGCATCGTCAGCTTGTCTGATATTTTGGTTGAATTGGAGAACCCTTTGTCGTTGGCGCTCGTCACTACCTCCTGCGTTGGCGAGTCGGTTAGCTAGCGTATCCACCTCTTTCTTAATAGCAGTGATGGCGGTCTTATGGTCTTTTCTATTCCGTTTGAGTCGATTGCGGTAATCTTGTAGTTTCTGGTCGGCGGAGGCGATCGAGTTCTTCAGTGTGGTCGTTGGTGATGAGGGGCGAAGAGTCTGATGGGGTGGAGGGGAGGCAATGGAAGCTGGAAACCGAGTAAGACATAGTTCAAAACATGCAGCCTTTGTGCAGACTTACCTTGGTCAGCAACGGGCCCGGCCGAGGTAATAAGGCTGGTAGTGAAGAAGACTTCTTCGTCCACGGTCCGCACAAACTGTACTTCGTAGTTTGAGAGGGCCGTGAGGCCGAATATTTCTCCAACCCAGCAGCCTGTTCCCTCGTCTATGTAACCAAGTGGAATCTGGCGGATTCGAGTTGAACTCCAGTCAGCGCCGTTAACGCGGACGTAAAAAGGCTTCGACTTGTCGATGCCAGATCCAATATTTTCGCTCTGCCCCTCTCCTGCCAAGGCAGACTCTGAATCACCGCACAAATTGACGCGGAATGTAACGTCGGCGTGACCAACCCCTGAAATCCAAACACTATCTTCCTGTGATCTTCCACCAGCATTTCCAAGGTGATTTGGGTCTTTTGCGTGGGCCTCGTCGGCGTCGTTTGCCGCACGGCTGCTTTCCATCTCTTTCATGACTGTAACTTTTGTGCTTGCCAGCGCGGCCCAGAATGGCTGCTGACTCCGAACATGGGTGGCCTGCTTCCTCTTCCTCCTACTACTTGATGTTTTGTCTCGGACATGTGATGCTGGCGATGGCCCCGGTGGACGGCCATCGGTACTGGCAGAGTTTGGTGGTTCTGGAGCAGTGTCGAAGTTGACAGTAGTGGTGCGAGGAAGGTGGCCCCCGGCTTCGGGATCAGTCTTCTTACCGGTCGGCAGTGCCTGAGCAGCTGCCTCGCGCCTGGAAAGGGAACGCCGGATGATGCGAACGACACCTTGGGCTAAAATGTGAATACCTAATAAACTCCTTGGCCACCCGTGGGGTGTCGAGAAGCTTTCCTGAAAAGAAGGAGTAATTGGCGGGCTCGCCAGAAAATCCAGGCCTCCCCGTGCGAGCCCCGTCCATAGGAAGTGAACAATATGTTCCCGGAGAGGCCTAAATCTGAATAGATGGTTTGTTAGAATGATAAAGAAGCAAATGAATATGCCATTGGTGGTCCCATTTCGACCGGCGGCAGCACCACCGAGAGCAATTGCAATGACAGCCTGGGCCAGGTCTAGGAAGAAATTTTGTACAGGGACCCATAGCACGAGCCATATGAGTAATATGAGGGAGTCGGCGAAGACAATGGTGAAGAGTGAGGGAGTGCCACCGGAGCCCTGGAAGATGTCGGTAAAAGAGGGGATGGCAGAGAGAGCAGAGAGGGGGGTTCCGGCTTGGGGTGGTACGAAAGTGAGGGTGGCGAAGAGGAACTGAACTACGGTGAGGACAGCTGGGGGGAGCTGGAGGAGGATGATGAGGATGGCGAGGACGTCCCGCAGAGGACAGGACGAGAGAATGGTGGTGGCTACGGTCAGCAGAGTGTTGGTGTGACTACCCCGATAGGCGGAAGCGGACTTTGAAGATGTCGTGTCCGCCCGTCGGAGAGTGTCTTGTGGAGCAGCATCGAGGGGGCCATTTGTGTCGTACTGGCGGCAGGCTTCGAGATTGTCGAGCGACAACTCGGAGACTGCGCGAGCCCGCCCGTCGGTCGGCCGTCGTGGGGCAGCAGTGGCAGTAGCAGTGGCAGCGGCGGAGGCGGAATTGTCTGAATGTGCCGAGGAAGCGTGGGCATATTGGGGATCGTTTGCGGTGGAAGAGGGCTGCTGGTGCTGCGTCATGTACTGCTGGTGGGTATTTACATCGAGCGACGACGGCGGTGTTGGCGGGTGTTGGGTCTTGCCATTGGCGTGGCCGTTGAGCTGGGGGTTGCTCTTCTGCTTGGTGATGCGCTTGCCGGGGGCCGCGAGGCCATTCTCATGTCGCTTGTCGTGCTGGTTCGCCGCGTTCTTCTTGTTCCTCGTCACCATGAAGGAGTTGGCGCGAGAGCGCGGCAGCAGGCGAACTCCCCGGGCTGGCTCGACTGCTGGACAGGACGAGCCAGGCTGGAAAGCGGGAGCGCGCTGCTCAGCGAGGGTGGACGGGGGGGTGAGGGTGGGGGGTGGGAGTGGTGATGCAGAGGTTTGGTCGGTGGTGTGGATGTGAGAGAGAAGGAAAGACGACTTGGAAGTTAGGCGACTGCGAGAGTCTTGGAGTGGGCGTGTTCCAAGCAAACTTAGCAACTTAGCAAAGCAGGGAAGGGAAGGAGCGGTGTGCCAAGGCCCGGTGGAGAATCTGCCAGTGGGCAAGAGCACACCTGAGCAGCGGTCCAGTCCAGGCAGTAGCAGTGGAGAGCAGCGCAAGTGGGTAGATGGATGGGTGGATGGAAGGTGGAAGGATGGCCCAGGTGGCAGGTGGGTGACCCCGGGCAAGTTGTCACCCATAGAATTTGTGCCTGCCCATGTGTGCAGAGTGTGGCCTTTCCGCCGCCATCCACGCATCTACGCATTTACGCATTTACGCATTTACGCTTTACGCTTGTCACTTCGTTTCTTGGTTGTCACGATTGTCACAAGCTGCAATGGGCCAACGATAATGCTTACTTGTCTAATGGAAGAATTCGTCGCCACCCACAGCATTCACATGGGAGCACAACACAGTGCATAACCACTACCTAGAATGCTATGAGTGTGTACTTAGCAGGTACGTCGGTCTTTCCGTCCACTGTATATTGTCCATCGTCCCTTCCCTTACCCTCTTGTCCGCCACCGCCCCTTCCTGTCCCAGTGCCATTCCTTCCCGACATGTTTAACGACTTGACAAAGCTTCTTTCCCCCTCTAGCTGCTTACCTATTGCTGGTACGGTGTGCCTGCCTCCCTGCCTCGCGCCGTGGGTGGCCCTTTCCTCGTCTGGGGCCCGTCTGGGGCCATGTGGCGCTGACCGTCGGCCTATGTTTCACCTTTTAGCTGCTCTGCACTGCTCCGCCGCACACCGCAACCATTCACCGTCCATATTCATCCTGAGATCCTGCTCATGTCAGGAAATAGTCTATTCGATCCCTCTCATCTTAACCTACATGCTCAAATCCGTGCCAGTACCAGTACCAGTACCAGTACCCAGCACCGTGCCAATACCATCCAACGCACCATCGACTTAGTTCCCTATGTGCCGTCCGTGGCATCATCACAAATCGGCATTGTTCAATCATCCTCCCAAATAGTTCCGCTCTGCCCAAAAAAATACTACAGCACTCCACCCGGAACCAGGCATCCCAGCCAGCACACCCGTGGACATCACACTCCCCCCACGGCAATCCTGCCCTGTTCTTCCGGCTCTTCACAAGCAGTTTTACGACGCAGTTCCGCATTGTCCGCATCTTTCCCCTCCTCTCCTCTCTCTCCCTCCCATCCAGCTGCGGGCGCCTACAGGCTTTGCTCATCATGTACCGTCGATCACAACACCAAAGAGGCACGATCGCTGATCTGGCACCCCAAAACCACTCCTGATCCTACGGCCGCTAACCTCGATTGACCATCGTCAGCCCTCACATGCATTGCAAAATGCCCTATCCTCGGCGAATGCCATGACCTCTGCTCCTGTTTGACTCCTCTCCGAGTCTTGTCAGTCTTGTCCTATCCTATCCTATCCTGACCTGTCCTGTCTTGTCCGCCCACTACCCACGCACGACATACATTCCGCCTCGCCGTGTCTGGCCGTCCGCTCCAGAAACATTGTCAAGCAGTCAAGCAAACATGCTGACCCAGGCCAATCACAATGCACCGGCTTCTATTTCAGCCCATGCTATTCATTTATCGTGCGCTGGGTCCCCTTGAGTAAGCCGCCCCATTTGCAGCCTGTCGGAGCACGACCGCTCACCGTATCGAGCTCTCTCACGGGCTCACACTCTTCTTGCATCACGACACACTGCATCACTGCATCCACAACGTCCCTTTGCACAAGCCTGCTGCAGCCAGCTGGGCATATCCCCCGCGGTAACCCACCTTTGGCTCTTTGCCCACACGCCATTCGTTTGGTCGTCTGTCGCTAGGCATGTCGTCAATTGCATCGCCAGAACCCAGACACTACCGCTGCAAGTGAGCTCATGATGCTTTATTCCTTCATATCCAAATCTTGGAGGGGAGGCAGATCATTCGGCTTTATCTCTGCTCGGAAGTTTTTTTCGACGTGTTAGCTTCCATGGAGCACAATTTTCCCGCCCCTCTATCTCATGTCACCCTGTCTTTCACCTTTTGCCAGGCTCAAAGGGCCGACAAAAAAGCTTGACACCACTAGCCCCAATAGCCACCTATTTGACGTACGAATTAGGAAACCCCGCGCGATCACGCGCCAACGGCCATGCAGATCGTCTCGATTGCTAAATTCTTTTCTCTCGAGCCGTCAGAGTCCACCACCAACACCATCACAACATGTCTTGAAGAAAAGGGGATGAACAAATGGAACCTTCTCATGGTTTGGCCGCACTTCCCATGTCTTCTTTTGCATCAGGCCGGTCCCAGCTATCTTTCTCCAATCCGCGAACTCGCCTTATCAACTCTGTGACTTTATTTCCGTACTTCTGTTTAGCCTGTTCTTGCAACTCCCACGTTTCTATCAGCTTGTCCACCATGAAGGGCGGAAATGGCGCCTTTTTCCCCTGTCTATAGTCATAGACGACAATGTCCTCAACACAGCGAGCCGCAGGCCGTCGATGTAATTCGGAGAGAATTAGTACGTCCAGGATGAAATGGTCGGTGTCTGATTCCGGCCGGCTTCTCAATTTGTGTAATACTGTCACACGGTCGGGATATTTCATCGGCTATTATTATCAGTCAGCAAGTGTATGAGTCTTCACTGCACCCTTCCAGCATCGAGGCAAAGCTCTTTCGAAAAGCCGTGGCAATGAGCTGTCACAGCCGGGGGAATGCTGTAAAAACCCCAGCTACTGTGACACCATCAGGCTGCTGGAAGATGTTTTTGGTTTTTTCTACATATGAGTATAACGATTGGCCCATTTCCTGCACTGCATGCTGCAGGCAACAAAGAGGTGGGGGTGGGGCGCATACAAACTTATAATCCGTTCGTATGCTGCGAAGAATTAACCCAGTACTGCATGGCGTGACCAGCTCAAGCCATTCTTTCTTATGGCCAGGATCGATGAAGTTGGCGAAGTTGAGTGTCCAATTGACCCGAGCACTCTCGGCATAGCGGTTGTAGACGACATTGTTGACATGACCTATGACACGGTCAAAAAAGTATGTTCCGGCTCGAAAGTCTAGGCTTCACAATACCCTTTCAAAGTCTTAGCAATTCAGAAAACACGATGGAGGAGGTATTCTGCTGTCTCACCATACTATCCTATATCGTACGCACACACATGCATTAGCTCAACAGTCGACGTATTGAACAAGGGTTGAGTGTGTACCATTTCTCCCCAGACGACTTCTTGTCGATAGAGACCCCTTCGCTCTTTGTCTGTCAGGAAGCCTTCGCTGCCTCCGACCAGTCCTCTCCAGTCAAGAGCTATCTCTTGTAGTATCGAGCCAGCCTCCTGTGTCTGTCCCGTGCTCAACCCAAACATGATACATTTCCCGATCCGAGTCTTGAGATCAGACAGCCACCGCGGGTTCAATGATGCCGTAGTTGGTTCGTCATTGTTCGCATTCGAGGACAGCGGCCGGGTCGCACAGTAGATACTCGACGGTGGTGGTCGAACAAACCTCGAAGCGGGGTTCGAGAGCGCGTAACGCGTCAATTGCGGCCTCATGGTGCAAGTACAGCTCTCAGAGAAGAGCGTGGGAGGCAGAAAGGGGATTGTGTTGGAACATGCGACTCTGGGAGGTATCGCAATTACTCGTAGACAGCTCGCACGTAGCAGTGTAGTTGTGCCTTTCTTGGTCGAAAAATGTAAACGAAGACACAGCGATGGATGGCGTCTTCCTACGTCAGACCCCGGTCAACGCTTCCCGAGGTCCATCTCCCCACGCACCACGACATCCGGACCTCAATTAGACATCACATCACCAGCCACACTCACTCACACCGAACACGAGACCCTGATGTCTCCGCATAATTCTCTCCACCCTCTCACAACCTTCTCCCTTTCCATCTTATCTCGCAGCCCAGCCCATCTAATCCGCATTCCGCATCCGTATCACACGAAGCGCGCCATGAGCTCCACCAATCCCAATCTGCGTCATGCCGTTATCAAAATCTATAAAGGTAACAGCATCCCTCTAACCTCACCCACCGGTAAAACACAACCTTGCAAAAGACGACGCTTTTTAGACATTTGAAATAACGTTTTCCTTGTGACTCTAGAGTTGTTGTTCTTGGGACGCGAGTACCCGCATGGCTACGATTATTTTCGCACAAGATTGCACAAGGCGTTTGTGGCTCAGCGGGGGTTGAGTGATGAGGGGGATATTAGGAAGGGGATTGAACGGGCGGAGTTCGTGAAGAAGGAGATTGAGGCTTTGTATGTGATTTTCGAGATTGTGTTATGTGATGCTGATGATATCAGATACTATCTTAAGCGGTATCGCACACTACGACATCGATACGACAAGTTCTAATAGAAATATGGTGCCCAACAACAGCAACAGAATCATATATTGGAATCTTTCGGCCGTTTGCCTGAGAAGAAAGGGAAAAAAAGGGTATCGATCGTATCTGCAAAAGAGATGGGTACGCGGTTTCCTATTCTAAAGTTTCCTTCAAACATCACACCTTCCGACACCACCAGACGCCAACCTCCAAACACTCGCCACTCGACGCACCCTTCTGCTCGAGCAGATTCGTCATCATCCATCCCCACCATCGCTGCCATTCCTCTTGGTTCTTGCCGCTGACTTCTTTGAGTAAGGGCTCGAGGCTTTCGATCATCTGTATCACGACTAGCAATGCGGTGTACCGCAACGCGGCTTGCTCTTCGCTGATAGCAGAGCTGTCTCCGGTTGCACTCGGTTTCTTTCCCCGTGCCGCCGCTTCGCTTCCGCGGCGTTTGGAGGTCATTCTTTCGGCGGCAGCTTCACGTTCCCAGCGGAGTTCGCCCAGGGGAATGGCTACTCTCCGGTTCTCGACATTGTACAGTGTTTCTGTCTCTTGCAGTAGCATCTGTGATATTCGAGCGCAAGGGGTAGCCTCCAGTTTACGCCGGTCCAAAGCCTCCTGTATCCACATATTCGAATCTTGCAGATATTTGTTGTGAACTTCGGTGAAGGGGGTTACGGGGGATATGAGGAAAGTCCCTGTTGCGAGGGCACAGTCGTGTTCTTCTTGATTTTTTCCAGGCAACGGCGGGGGGTGGGGTAGAATCGATCGGATGAGGTGATCCGTCTCCCACAGTTCCAGGGTGCCTCCCGATCTCAGGATGCGCGTCGCTTCGTCAAGTACTCTCTGTGTGGCCTCGCCAAGCGTCACTACCAAACTCAGATCCTTCATGATCACAATATCAAATTCTCCGTCGTCAAACGGTAACGGTACCTTGCGCAAATCGTGTTGTACGAAGCGCCAGTCTATGTTCTGTCGGCGCAGGTCTCCGGCTAGCGGGACAATGTCTAGTCCTGTGAAGGAGACTTCATCGCAACCCAGTGAACTCAAATAATCGTGACATAACGACGAGAAATATCCGCTTCCACAAGCTAATTCGAGGACTTTTGTAGGAGGATCCTGGGGGTCGGGCGTAGAACCAAGGGCGCGGCCAAAGATGGAGGTGGCTAGGAGACTGTGAAGGTTCTGGCGCTGCAATTCTGGCAGGTCGACGGGTAGCGGGTACGGGAGGTTGCGGAGGTATCGGCGCCCATGGCGAAGGACAATGGGGTTGGACAAGGTGGCGGCGTCTTCCTTTGCGCTCTGGGTCGAGTTGGTCGAAGTGCCCGAGATGGAGCCCCGAGTAGTGTCCATGGAGGTCGCGGGGGTTGAGGGCACAGGCGAAAGAGTGCTTGAAGTTCCTGATATGGTCCTCCCGAGGGCGTCAGTGGTGGTCAGGTCCCATTGCTTCGTCTCAGCAGTCTTGGGCCGTAAGGGCGTGCCGTTTGCGGTTCCGCCGCTATAGCGATACTGGGTTTCAAGTTAGAAGGGAGCGTCTACCATCAGAGACGGGAACATGGAAAGTCAATCAGAATCAGGAGGTGTGCGCACCATCATCCACTCGGCCATGGCGACACCCTTGCCCCACTGTATATCTTAGCGTGGGTTTGATATTGGACCTTTCCCAAGTCGTCCGATAAGCACGTGTGGCCTAGGCTCGGTGAGCGAAGAATAATCGACGAGGATGCAGCGGGACGAGATGCGGGCAGCGGGAGCTCCAGCAGGCGCTCAGCGGGCGGACGTCGAGGTCGAGGTCGAGATGATGGTGGTGAGAAGGCCGGAGGCGGAGAAGAGTGGTGGCATGGCGAAGCTATGTACGCAGGCCTGGCTGGGGAGACATCCGGGTGTAAAGACCCTGAGAGCCCTGAGCCTGTCCCAAGGGCCAACAGCACGCCTCGAGCGAAAGTGAGCAGGTGAACACGCACAACGGAACCCCCAAGCCTTTTTGTTTGGAATTCCAGCCGAGGAAAAGCGTCCAGGTCAGGTCTTGCGGCGCTTCCCTCCAATCACGTCCGCCTCAGCGCATCTCACCCCCAGATTTCCAATAAATACCTGGGCAAACCGCCGCAAACGTTTGGCCAGCTTGGGCTTCGTGGCGGACTTTTTTTCTCTCTCCAGGTTCGTAGGCGCAGGCGCAGCGGACGGAAATGAGATTTGTGGGATTTGTGGCGTTCTTGTGCTGGCGGATGGTGCCGCGCTCACATCATGCGGAGGAGGGAGCGGGCGAGCGAACGAGGGCGGCGATGGCGGCATGGTGGCGATGGGCTGTGGTGGGATTGGGATGGTGGTCCGAGGAGGAGCAGGTGGAGGTCAAAGCAGATCCAGATGTCGCATCGTGGGGTAAATCAGTATCACAGTACTGTGGACAAGTACAGTACATAGTACATGGTACATGGTACGCATACGCATGTGCATCATGTCATCTTGGAAATCGGAAATTCTGAAATCACACGAGATGGCGCAAAAGGATCATGTATGTATTAGATGGTGAATGGAGAGGACAGACAATGATCATGACGATGGGAGAGAGGAGAGAGGAGAGAGGAGAGGGCCCTTTTATGTATTGGGTTTCTTCCTGTGAGTGCAGCAGGCGTGTCCTCCGCAAATGGGACCGGCTATAAGATTGGCTGGTGTAATGTGATAGCGGGAAGCCTCTGCTATGGGAGGCCGAGAAAGCATGTTGGGTCGCAACGAGTGCAAACACTTTTGAACGGAACAGCCACATTAGGGGGGGAGAAATCATTAATGCTCAAGGTAGGGTCAACTGGGTAAGGGAAAATGTCTTGTGTCCTTAAACTACTATCACTGCGTCCGTCGTAGGCAGCTCCACAAACCTGACTCGAGGCCAGGTGTGCGAAACCAATTCCTGTCGTCTCTTCTTTCGTGATGTGTTGCGAGGATGTTGGTGCCAAAGTTTATCGACCCTGGTCTTTTCTCCTGGCGCGCACCTGCAAAAGCACCCCAGGGCTTGAGCAGCCCAGTTGGCCTTGCCACGTGACCATTTTCGACGTCTACGGGTCCGAGCGGCGGGTCTCAACTCACCACCAGCGCTTGATCGTGGGCCAGACATCCACTACCACATAACTATTCTTCTTGCGCGCCCCGGTTGGGATAGCATTCGACTCGGCTTGAACAATTGAGACTGCTTTGTATAGCTCACCACAGGCCGACTCTGCCGGCAGCGTACGTGCGCACACCCTTCCGCAAGCTTCTGTCGTCGTCTATTCCGACTTCAACTCAAGCTGCGCGTCCTCGCTGTCCTTTACCTACTAACTCTGCGCGTTGCAGGCGCTGCTATATCTCTAGGCAACCTAATCCCCGATAAGAAGCCTCTCTTCAAAACACACACAACTGCACCCCCGGCGCCCCCCCGACGCACGCCCTTTTCCCACTCACCCTCGCTCACTACCCTTCCCCCGCGGTTGCGCACGATAGCCATCGACAAGGCCTACGGTCGTCTCAATAGATGCGGACTGGCACAATACCGGCTTGCTAAACGCATATGAAAGTCCGCGGTCGGCAAACCCATGTTAAAGCGAAGAAAACAACGTCCCCGCACTCTGCCCCCGACTTAACCTCCTACCTTCCCTCCACCCCGGGCGTCTACTCTTCACCTCTGCCCCGGGGACTCACTCACCATTACGGCGCGCCATCCTTTCATGGCCGAGCCCTCGGCTTACCAGAGAGGTACCGGCCAGACCTTCTATCCCCAACACGCGCAAAACCTCCATCGCAACCTGCCCTCCCGCGTTCGCTCCCCAGCTACCGCTAACGCGCGAATACCCTTCCGAACTCCAGAAACACCATCACCCTCGCGATCTCCGGGCCCGCAGCAGTCCCCACATCAATACGGCATGTTCAACCAAAACCACGGACACCAGGGTCATAATGTCATGATGAACGGTGGAGCCAGCCACCAGCGATACATGCAGATGAATCTGGGCAAGCCTTTCACCCACAATCAGAATCATCAGCATCATGGAGGCCACGCGCATCAACAACACCAAGATCATACCAGCGCAAATCACGGCAACCAATATAATCACCAGCACAACATCTCCAGCGGAGGTCTTTCCAATGCGCAGCCACATTTCACCCCCAGTCACCTCCAAAATGGCACTCCCAATAGCGTACACAGTGGACTTAGTAAGCCTGTCAACGAACACTGGGCCGAACAACTACAACAGGCGCAGCGATCTCGGGAGATGACGCAATCGCACTCCCATGCTAGGTCACATCCAAGTGTGAACAAGAGCGTCGTGGCTGGTACAACGAATGGCGGATCAAAGGACGAACTAAAAGAGGAGAGGAACCGACCTACGGCCCAAACTACCCAGGATGCGAAGGATAGCCATATCTGGACCGTTCTTGATTTCGGTGGACAGAACCTCAAGGTCATTACGACTTCGCTATTCCAATACACGTTCCTCACCAAGCTGTATCTCAATTGCAACAAGCTTTCCGTTCTTCCTCGAGAAATCGGACAGCTTAGGGCCCTCACTCATCTGGATCTTTCGCTGAACAACCTGCATTATCTCCCTGCTGAACTCGGCATGCTGGTGAATTTGAAGCAACTTCTGGTCTTCGATAATCAACTTGAGTCTCTTCCCTATGAATTAGGGTCGCTGTATCAACTGGAGATGCTCGGTATTGAGGGTAACCCAATCTCGGATGATCTAAAGTCAATTATCATGGAACAGGGCACCACGGAACTGATCAAGTACTTCCGTGAAAACTCAACTGGTAAGTTCCTCTGTTGTTCTCTGCGATTTAGAGGAGTTCTGTACTGACATATGTAGGCCCTGAACCGCCACCTGAGCGAGACTGGATTGTTCTTGATGAGCTCTCCGACCCTAGCCAGCAAGAAACCATCACCGCGTTGACCTACAACATCCTATGCGACAAGTATTGCACCCAATCACAATATGGATACACGCCAAGCGCAGCATTGGAGTGGGACCGTCGGCGGGAAATGATTCTCGGGGAGCTGCGGGAACGCAATGCCGATATTGTCTGTTTGCAAGAAATCGACCAGGAAAGCTTCAACGACTATTTCCGCGGATCTTTGGCTCACGACGACTACAAGGGTGTCTTCTGGCCGAAATCAAGGGCGAGAACCATGGCTGAGAAGGAAGCCAAGCTTGTCGATGGGTGTGCTATCTTTTATAAGAACAGCAAGTGAGTATTCCCCACCCTAAGTGGTCTTATGCAGTATCTAATAGTTGTAGGTACATCTTGTTGGACAAGCAACTCATCGACTTCGCGAACACGGCTATCAATCGACCCGACATGAAAGGCGAACATGATATCTTCAACCGAGTCATGCCTCGTGACGACATCGGCGTCGTAGCTTTCCTGGAGAACCGTGCCACTGGAACCAGGCTTATTGTTGGAAACGTCCACGTGTTTTGGAACCCTGCCTTTACGGACGTCAAGACTGTTCAGGTTGCTATTCTCATGGAGGGTATCACCAAACTCGCGAACAAGTGGGCCAAGCTTCCAGCCTGTACAGACAAGGTCATGTTCCGATTCACCAATGGAGACGGGGACGAAGATAAAGAGGTCCCGGACACCACCCATGAACCAGGACCGTCTCAGGAATATTCAGAGGGCTCTCAAATCCCTGTGCTACTATGCGGTGACTTCAACTCTGTCCCCAACTCCGGTATCTACGAACTTCTGGCGCAAGGTAGCCTTTCGAACTCGCACGCTGATCTAGGTGGCCGGAAATATGGAAACTTCACGAGAGACGGCATTTCGCATCCCTTCAGTCTCAAATCTAGCTACTCTCCCATCAACGAACTGGCCTTTACAAATTACGTGCCTCATTTCAAGGGTGTGCTGGATTATATCTGGTACTCTACCAATTCACTCCAAGTGGTTGGTCTGCTCGGAGAAGTGGACAAGGAGTACCTCCAGCGAGTGCCCGGTTTCCCCAACTACCACTTTCCTAGTGATCACTTGGCCCTGTACGCTCAATACCTGGTCAAGGGTCGCAAGGAGAAGAAGGCCATTGTGGAGCCCGACTTTGGCCAAGGTCGAGGCCGGTCATAAAGCCCCCAATTGCTCCATGACTCCGGCAGCAACATCCAATGCTCTTCACGATTGTACATTGTTCCGTGCCCACGGTAGTTCCAATCTTTGGAAACTGGTCGACAGGCGCGTTTGCAGGAGTTATTCATCGATTCAGGCGTCAGTGCTCGGGTTCTGGTTTTGTTTCCCATTTCGACACGTCTTTTCGAGGGACCAGGTGAAGGAATATTTGACTGTTGATGCAATGCTCAATCTTTGGTCAAAGCTCCGTAGACATGCGTAGGTGGGGGGTAGTAGTTAGCGGGGATGGTGATGATTAGGGTAGGGCAAAGCGAGGACGAAAGGATTCGGGTCCGCACACGAGCAAATCTCACTTTCACATCTTGCGTTAAGCTTTTGTAGACCTCTCTGTTCATATCGTTCGGCGGTGGGTGGATGTCATCCTTTTCGGATCTCTCGACGCATTTGAATGGTATGGTCAACAAGGAGAAACACGCTGCTTACGACGGGGTGGAGTGGTAGTAGCGGGTGTTTTAGGCGGCTCACTTTGGTCTTTTCCTCTCTCGCTGATATTATTTTCCTTTCCCTGTTCCCTTTCTCTTTCTTTCATTTTCTCTTTCTGCGATGTATGAATTAGGTAGCCCTCTAAAAAATCAGCCTGTCCGTCCGGTTTTTTAAACTAGGAACTGACCACTTGGCTTCGAACTTTCCAAAACATGTCCTACTACTTCTGTTGCTGGGAGCGGTGCGGTGCTTATGTGGCGGTTTGGAAGTGGCTGGACTATACCGCACCACATCGGATTCTCCGACACCGATACTTCCTCTTGCGGAGAAGGGTTCTCGGGGCTTGGGATTGGGCTAATCGGGCGCGAGATGTTCGAGCTCAACTAAGCTGTGATCTATGAAAATCGCACATAAACAGAATTTCTAGTATATGCAAAGAGGTTTCTTTGGTACGCTAAGTGACTCGTAATTTATTTCCCCCAAGGGGCGTAGAGTTCGGCCGCGCAACAGAAATCCCCCCAGAGTAAGAGAGCCTTCGTACCAAAGCGGGACGTGCCCCTCTCCCCTTTGGAATTTCCTCCACGTGCGGGTCTGCCTAGCCTACTTCGTCATTCTTGCCCTCGGGGCGTCTCTTCCTACAACAACCCCCCACCTCCTCCACTCCACCCGCCTTTCCGTACCTCTGATACACTCAATCCTATTTCTTCTCGATCATTTTCACCATGGCTGCCACTGAGGGAAAAAAATTGGACCTCGATCCCAAGTACGACGACTACGAATACCCCGTCATTGCGCCTACCCCACAGAACGGCCATCCCGGTCACACAACGCCAGAACAGGATGCGCAGGTCTTTCAGCTGCGAGCGCTCTTGGAGCAGGCGGGATATACCAAGAATCTCGATACGTTGACTTTGGTATGTTTTGTGGAGTCATGGGCGGCTTGGAGAGAGCGGTTTACTGATAAGTTACTCAGCTACGATATCTCCGCGCACGAAAGTTCAATGTCGAGTTGTCGAAGCAGATGTGTGTATATATGATCCTTTGGAGGCTTTCTGATAAGAAGACTGACCAGTGTTTAGGTTTATTGACGCTGAAAAGTGGCGGAACGAGTATGCTGGTATCGGTGTGGAAGAGCTCGTCCGTACTTTTGAGTACAAGGAACGGCCAGAGGTCTTCGAGTACTATCCTCAGTACTACCATAAGATAGATAAGGTGAGCGAATGATGTTACATCGGTCCATGCCTTCTAGAGAGCATTGTCGCTAACATTTCTCCTCCACACAGGACGGTCGACCTGTCTACATCGAGAAACTCGGCAAAGTTGACCTCACCGCCCTCGGGAAAATCACCAGCCAAGAACGCATGATCCAGAACCTCGTCTGTGAGTACGAAAAGATGGCCGATCCTCGCCTCCCCGCCTGCTCTCGCAAATCTGGATACCTTCTCGAGACCTCGTGCTCCGTGCTAGACCTCAAGGGCGTCGGCATCGCCAAGGCTACCTCGGTGTACGGCTATCTCGGTGCCGTGTCTGGTATCTCGCAGAACTACTACCCCGAACGTCTGGGCAAGCTCTACGTGATCAACGCACCCTGGGGCTTCTCCGGCGTCTTCAGCGTCGTGAAGCGCTTCCTCGACCCCGTCACCGTGAACAAGATACACATCCTCGGCAGCGGATATGAAAAGGAACTCCTCGCTCAGATCCCCGCCGAGAACCTCCCCAAGGAATTCGGTGGAACCTGTGCGTGCCCCGGTGGCTGCCAGCTCAGCGATGCCGGTCCATGGCAAGATCCCCAGTGGGTGAAGCCACCGAAGTGGGCAAAGAAGGAGCAGAAGGGCGACGCGATCGATAATACGACTCAAGGTGCCCCAACGGAAACGGGTGTTGCGGCTCCCGTGCCTGCTGCTGCTGGAACTGCACCCGCGGCTGCGGCCCCTGGTACTGCACCTGCGGTCTAGAAAGAGAACGTCTCTTTTGCAAGTTCAACACTTTTGGAAATAGGTGTGCGAGCGGCTCCTTTTGGTGGCATGTGGGTTTGAGGGACTCTTTTTCTCCATTTTTCCTCGTTTAGTGTCGTCAAACGGGAATGGAAGGGGTTATAGATGGACGTTCGTCGTCTGTTGGTTTGGGGTATGTTGCATGCAGTACCCTCCTTATATCTTTTGAGGGGAGCGAAAATGGATGCGAGCGTGCGTGAGGGGGTCATGTAGAGTAGAGTGGAGTGTAGGGGCTAAGCAACGACAATAGATGCTGGGCTTTGGGGTCCTAGGTCCTTGATTTTTGTTGTGATATTGTAATATTAGTGATGTGATGCGATGTGTGGACGGAGCGGGGTGTGATTGAAAGTAAGAATGATAATTTTTCATTTTCAAATGGTACGAGGGTGGAGGAGAACGGAACATCAGGACAGTGCTATGGGGAAGATGTGAGTTAGTAATTAGGGCCAGAAGATTTATTTACCGGATTGGGGACTGGTTTTGGAGATATAGAATGTAGAAAAAGCTTTTCGGTGTTTACGAACGAAGAGAGTGTCGGGGCCACGAATGATGGCATGGGGAGAGTGAAGTGTTGTGTATTTGGGCATGTATGGTTTGGGAGGTGTGTGTGGAGGAGAGACGATGGACGTGGATGTGGAGGATGGATGGATGGAGGGAGAGATAGTATTCACGCAATGAATATCTCCGGCCAACAAAAAGATTTACGATTGTGAGTGATCAATCAGATGGATCATCTCGTCCCAATACCAGTTAGGTTATTTTGAAAATTTCTAATAGACTTGATACATCCCAGTCCACGTTCCCCCCTGCTCTTCTTTTCTCTCTAATGCTACCGCATGATTCCCGCGGGGCCCGAATCATGAATTCGGATCAAGAACGTACTCGACGTCTTGGTCGTCTTCTCCTTCACCAATCATTACATTGACGTTGATATTGATGGACAGTGCGGAGTTGTCTAGCAGGAGATCTGCTCGACGCCGCCGGGGGCGCCCTTGACGCACATGCCGTGGTTCTGGCGCGCGGCTACCTCTAGAGGGAGGTTAGTTTCATCGTCGTGCTTGTGAGAGTGGATAGGTTGTACGTACCAGGTGTGATAGGCGCAGCCATGGAAAGGGCAGCGAGGGAAAGGATGGTAGCGACGATGGTAGTGAACTGCATCTTGAAGTATGTTTGTGTGGTTGATAGACACGGGGGTATAAAGCGAATAGATATAGAGAGTTGGGTTTGGTGAGAGAATGAAAGTCGCCCGGCGACAAATGAATGTATCGGTCGAAGAAGTTTTCAAGAAAGTATAAAAAAGCGAAGAATTACAAAGGATTTGATGGACTGGAGTGAGATGGAATTGAGTGAATGGAATGGAGAGAACGAAAGCGCCTGAGGTGTGAGGTCCCAAGGCCCTATTTATTGCTCGCCTAGGCCGTGCATGAGGAGGGGAGTGCGTAAGGGTAGAAGGAAATGGCTCGATTGGGATGCGGGTGTGTGAGGTTGGAGGGCGTGAAACCGGATGGGAGGTGTTCCTGAGGGGGACTTGGCGGATGAGTCGTGGGTGGATGGGTGCGTCACGGGGGGAGGCGTGGATGGAAGGATGAAGGGATGCGGGATTTGGTGTATGAGGTCTGCCTTAGGTGGTGGGATTGGGGACTTCGATCTGGACTTCACTTCTTGAGGTCGATTGAAAGGTGCTCAGATAAGGTTGTATTGTATCGTGTTTTGAATTAAGATACATGTTGGTGACGGTTCATCTACTTGGTTGCTTGCCTGTAGATGCGTATCGACTCCAGAACATCGCATGCAAGCTCTTCATCGAAGTGATTTGGCTATTCTGTCAGTTCGTCGCTGGTCCAGCCTCGGGCATCGGTAACGGTATGTGATTGTGATTGTCGAAGATCGGGCGTGCATGAAACGGTACTCAAACGTCCCGAAACCGGTACTGTGAGGACAGGGCGCCAAGGGAGATTAGCCAGTGCTGAGTGGGAAAACAACATGTGATCTGATGCATGACTAATGCAGCATTGATTACTGACGTTTCTGACCTCTTTCTGCTAAGAGCGGATATGTAGTTAATATCGAAAAGTATGGTATTGAGCGGAGTCTGCAATGGGATTGTTGGCATGAGGTGGGAAGGATTGCTGCGCTAGGCTGTATTTGGGTGGTAGGGGAGAATGCGGGTTTCGACTTTCCCATTCCCACATTATGGGAATTGTCCCAATCTTCTTGATTGAATGTATCACGATATCGTATGCGTTCAATCTATACAAATCGTCGGCCTTTCGCGATGCGAATCTACATAGAAGATCGTAGATGGATCCCTACATCCGCTCGAACAACTGCACACGCGTGCCTGACTAGCCTACGTCATCGCGATCCAGACGCACGATCCTAACCGACATTGAATTATCGATTCCGACCCCATTCGGCCATGGCCATGTCCTCACTGGTCTTTTTCCAGACTTATTTCCTCTGTTATTGGTAGTTTAGCGCTCTTTTTGGGTCGTAGCTGTAGGAACTTGAGCTGCATTCGTCGAATTATGGTCGTGCGTCATCGACGGCGTGAGTCTGCGGATTCTTTCCCCACGATGCCGGTGGGACCTGGGACGTGTATTTAGGTTGCATCGTGGCTCCAGATTTTTGGGTTGTTCGTCTCCCGTGGTGTTTGTTTGCTTTCGTTTATTCGTTTCGTTTTAGATCTCGACGAAGATATGTGTCATTACACGACCTCTGTGGATGTAGTCCGAGAAGAGAAGATCGATCTCGGTTTCATGTCTTAAGATGTATCCCAGTTCGGTAGCTTTTGAATGGCAATGACTCTGTCCCAATTCTTCTCGAGAATGCGATGTGCTTTGGTCGTTCAATTCAATCGACTGTAGGGTGCGAAAGGTATATCAAGAACAATTTCTGATCAATTCATCATTTTATTGAATTCATTTTAACAAGCTCGAAGGTCCATTCAACACCCCATCAAGGATGACGGATGGGTGTTTCCTTCCCCATACCTGGCTTTGGGGAGAGATGTATGATTTAATGAAGCTGTTGGAAACAAATCAACCGCGGGGTCTGAATCTCACGACCGATGGGAGACACTGAAATCTGGAATCATTTCGGGACCCTCGCCGGCAGTCTAGACGATGTGAACAATGTGTGGATATTCAGCCATTCAAGTCATGATGTTGTTTCCTCTCATGAGTACGTTCACGGGAAGTTTTCACCTTGGCTATCTTCATGACTTCAATCTCACAATGTAAGTGAAGATCGGATATCGGCATTGACCAAGTGAAAATGTCAAGCTTGCCCGGGTGCGAGTCGATATGGGAGGTGAGAGTGGTATTTGCGATGTGGTTACGCTCTTTCTGTTTGTAGGAAACCGCTCTTACCTCTAGAGTTTGTCAACAACACAACTCAAACGCAACATCATCTCACCTAACTTCTTCCAACCACGCTCACCATAAATTCTCCCATCCACCTACGTCTCCAGTGCAACGGATATAGAAATCGCTTCTCACGGTCGTATTACTACTGTCCTCGAAGTCTGCAGCATGCCAAACATGCCTAACAATCGCTGGCGAGAGCTTTTACAGCATGACAGGCGCTCGAAGACACCCGATCCGCGGATCCCTAAATCAGCTACAGGAAATAACATCATGCTCAACAGTACTCGTGCTGCTGTTGAACCTCTATTCGAAGCCATGCGACCGATTACTCCATCCTCTCCAGTTCCCAGAACAACACCAACATCGAAGCTCGACAGAGATGACAGAGAAGGTGCGTCGAAGGACCATAATGAAGACATGAACGCAGTGCGTCCATCGAGGCCTCGGTTGACCCGATATATATCCGATTATTGGGCTTTTGGTACGCCAGATGAGTCCGAATTCTCCAGTCCGTGGGATGAACATGCACCGCCAATACCTGAGCCCATCGACCCGTTTTCAGTGGTTGAGGCTGTTCGTGCCCATATCAGGAACAGCTCTTCGCACGGTATTCCATCTGAACACAATAGCGGTCTCTTACGTGTTTTCGAGGATTATCGAAAGGCTAGGGAGGAGAAGGAACGCGTCCAGGAAATACTCCGAGGGACTCTCGTAGACTGGATCGCAGCACAAGAGTCTTGGAAAAGCAAGGAGGATAAATATGAGGCTGAGATTCGTCGGTTGGAATTCATCATATCGAACGGAAATACTGGGATGGCCGCGTTAATCAAAGAACGACAAGGCATGGTGGTGAAGCGGCATAGAAAGACTGTGTCAACTGATCGAGCCAGGTCAGCCTATGAGTTCATGGCACCAGCGCAACTGGACAAAGAAATTAGATCGTTGAGTCAAGCAGGTGAGATTTGTAATAGGGATCTTGATCGGTTTAGCTCACTCTCTACAGTACACCTCCTGCGTCCCTCATCGCCATCTGGGAAGATGACTGCGCTCTCTAAGAAGTTTTCAGCGGGGACATTCGGGAACGTGCCAATCGGTACACCTCCAAGTCACAAGTCGAAAGTAACGCTCTCTCGGAAAGTGAAGAGTGAACTTGACCTGACCAGATTCGGAAATGTTGGACCTGTAGATGCGATGAATCGAGTACTACTCGTGGACATTTCGGCCCTGAAAGAGGCTCCTGGTGAGGATGAACACGATCTGAATCAGACAGCCATAGATCTTGTTCTAGAGAGTGATGCTTTCATCGCGCTTCGAGAACTGTCGACATTGGTAGCTCGCCGCAAGGGGATCGATGCGGATGAGTTCTCGTCGAAACTTATGGGGCTTCTTACGAATTCCAATATGGGAGCTGATGACGATACTGACACCGAACCTGGGTCCGATAGTTCGAGTTTAGCTCACTCTATTCCAAGGCAGAGCCAACAAGACTCCAGCTTTCATAAGTCTCACCTACCACTGCAAGACCGTTCACTTCGTCATCATACCGGAGGACAGACGAGGAAAAGGCATTTTTCTTTTGAGCCAGGAGACGACCAGATGAATGCTCTGAAGAAAGGCATTCGAGACTTGGAAGTCAACGACGAGCTTAAACGGTTTGCTACTGACAGGCCGAAATCACGAGCCGGATCTCAATCCACACAATCATCACAAAGCACTCAGGCTCAATCGGATATGGAAGGCCTTGCAAATAAGGCTGTTTCTCGCGACCTTGATATTCAAAAGCCGTCCAAAATACCTAGTCCGCTTCAAGCGCCTTTGATGGGATATCCACGCCGAGAATCTTCAATCTCCAGCTTACAGGCGGTTTTCGGGAGACCCAATATGGAAGAACGTCGTATGTCAGGGTCAAGTGTCTTCACGGCGTTCCGTAACAATTGCACGGATCAAGTGAGGCCGGGTGTATTGAGCAGGAGCAGTTCCCACATCAGTTCACGCATCGGAGAAGAGGTAAGGTCGAAGGAAGGTTCTGCAAATCCTGGTAATCAGTACAGCACCGCTGCTCTAGCTGCAGCACGTGCGGCTAGTGTGACGAAGACGCAAGCTGCAGACTCGAGCAGCAATGCATCTACAACAAGCGCGACAAACATGTCGAAAAGTGGGTTACAGAAGCAGCGTGGGAGGCACACGCATGAGAGCAATCAATCTGAGAACAGTCAAGCCTGAAATTAGTCGTGAGTGTCTGGTGATTCAACACTCAATCTATCGAAAACACTCCACTTTTTGTTATTCCAAATGGGCATCTTGTGTGTAGTTTGGGAATACAATATTGTGAGCTGGTAAGTGTGCAAGATCAGTTACATCGACTTAACTAATATTTTGTAGTCGTTGATATGCAACCATGGAATAGTGCACGGCCGCATGTTCTGATTCGTCCACTGTGTGCTCCATTGCTCATCTTAGCAAACAGCACAAGGGTGGTCGTGAGCGCGTGCCATGGTTGGTGTGTTGCATTATTGCAAGGATTGTCACTATTTTCTAGGATCAGCGAATGAGGGCGATGGGAAATGGAAATTAATACGCAGAATTTCATTTCCTTCCACGAAAAATGCAGGATCACTGGTGCTTGAGAAACCGATCACGTTACATCGCAAAAGCAGTGTGGGGACATCTGGATGGACAATCCGCTTCATGCGAACCTGGGAACTCAAGGAGTACGTCTCACCTCAGCATTCATCCGCTGCAGCGCTACATTAACCCAACAGTGATTACGTCGGTCGACCCTAGATCGACATTGGGTGAACGCCTGTAACACCGGAAGTCACTTTCCCCTCTCTTCTTGGCTAATGGTTGACATCTAGAATTTACATATCTTGGCGCTAACATTTTGATCCTGGGATCTAGAAGTGGCTTCACACGTCAAAGCGAGCAAGGTGTGGCGTTTGTTCGCCACCTTTGTGCTGCAACGCGTACGCGTACTCTTTAATCTGCCACGAATCAATAGGATCTTCAGAACCAACGTCTGGAGTTTGCGTCAAGTGCCACAGCGATCGACGCCACAGTGTGGCGGGGCATGTCAATCATCGACTAATCGGAGTGACACCGACAAACTGTGGCACAGGCCTGGTCTACCAAAGGGCCTCTCCCGTGGCTCGATCGCGTGATGATGTGCGACGCTCCCGCTTTCGATTCGCAGGCATTGTTACGATCGCGTTTTGTAATAAAAAAGCCGCCACAGTTATTTTTACCACTGCACATGGGAAATTGGAGACGCAATCTCCCCCGCTGTTCAGGATGGCTCGAGGAACACAAGGAGTACGGATAATCGGGTTGCAGCACTTGGATGGGCACAAGCTAATGAATGGGAAGAAAACAAACAGTTCCTCCCCGGACCTCATCAGGTTCATGACGAGAGGTAATGTCCCCTTTAAGAAGCGTTGGGGCATTTGGAGCAGTATGGGCGAGTGATGGCGCCCGCTCGAAGACTCCTTAATCTCGGCTCGACAGTACAGAAATGAGTATTACGTCTGACTAGGCGGGCAGAAACTGGACAAGTCGACATTTCGCAAGCGATATGGCTGATCTAGGTTGAAGTCGGACCCGTAGCAGGATTGGTTCTCGAGGTGTCGTTCTCACGGCGGATAGCGGGGCGCATCCTCGTCGCTCATCCGCCGCTCATACGCAGGGGAAATTGGTCCGAAGCGTAATTGAAGGGATGTGGGCGGTTGTTGCTTGCTCTGGTGCAGCGGCAGAAGAGACGTGCCGCGTGGAGGCTGCAGAACTGCAGAGAGATGCATGGTAAACTGCAAAAAGGATCGGGGAGCAGAGATGGAAATGAGCAGTTGGCTGGCGGGTTCGGACGAGGGCCACTGAGGGCCTTCACGGGCCTTTGGCGCCGTTGAATGCCAACACAGGAAGCGTGAGAGCTGGTGCGTACCTAAGGTACCGATTCCTCCAAAACGGCCTAGCGACGACTCGGACGACCCCCTTTGGGATGATAATTACCGGCCGGCAGTCTTGGGACGACTGGCTGCTTTACGCCACATAGGGCTCGCACAAACGCACAATCGCAGCCGTCGCTGCGTGTGTGGCAGACTGGCAGTTGGGAGAGCGACGGATTCGAGAAACGCTGGGCTGGGACCGCGTGGCACAGGGGACCTTGGGCCGACTGCTCGCGGGCGCCGATGGACTGCAGCGACAATCTCTCCCCGTTTGAGGCATGCGAAAAAGCTTCTGGACGTGGATCGCGAAGACCACAGACGTAGGGTCGTGGCTGTGCACCTTGCGTCTTCACGTCTCTGCCCGGTGCCCGTCTGCCGCTGCACCGGCGAAGTGGTGCTGGTGGTGTCTCGCAAAGAGTAGCAAGCTCCAGCGGCCTGCAGAATTAATCGCTAGCACGCGCGCAAGGAGCCAGGAGCGAGGTGCCAGTGCCAGGCTAGACCTCGTCCAGCGCTCGCACCTGTCCGTCTCTTCCTGTTGCTGTTCCGTCCTCCATCCCATGCTCTCTTTCCAGCGCTATGACCGGCCCCCCAAAGAGCTGCCGTTCAATCCAGTCAAAGCGTGGTCGCTAGCCCGATAAAAAGACGCCTGACTTCTGGGTGCATATACGCCGGCCCTGGCATCTGTGGCTTGACCTGCTGTGGCATTTACTCTCCCGTTTCATCAACTCAACTGGAGCCTCCCCATTGCCCATCTTCCAACCTCATCTCTCTCTCTCGATGCTAAACGCTAACCAGAACGTCTGCTTCGAGCTTCCCCGCGATGTTTCGAAATCGGTGAGTTTTTCTGCCATTTCCATCAACTTCGTCTTCTCCTCTGCCTTTTGGACTGTCATGTCTTGTCAAGTATTGTGCGCTGTGCGCGTTGCGCGTTGCGCACTTGGCCCTCGTCGACTTGTTGTCCCACTTCCTTAGCTAACCCGCTCGCGCTCCAGGACAGGATCGCAGAAACCCAACGATGAACTGCTCGAAAACTTCAGAGCAACTTATCCCCATCTCGCCGGTGTCTCGCGCTCGCAGTCTGTCAGTAACCTAACAGGTTCGAGCGGCCCCTCGCTCACCGATGCACTCGATGTAGCGCATCACAGTGTTCGGTACGTTCCTTGGATGTTGCACTCTCTCTGTCCGGCTGTGGTGCGCTGGCCAAAACGCGCCATTTTTCTCGCATGCACGCCCACACGACCACAGAACCCGAATCCCATCATTTATTCATGTTCGAAAACCTATCTGTTTCCATGCTAACGCTGTATGTTGTTGTTGTAGGCACTTTGGCGATCAAGAGGACATCAAGGACCAGGACCCGACACCCCGCGGGAACAACGAACCTTGGAGATTCACCCCCTCTCTCCTCGACCCCAACAGTTTTGCATTTACCTCTTTCGCTAACCAGCCGCCTGGCTACTACACGCCTACTCCAGGCGGAACCAACACGCTGTATCACAGTCAGGCTGGAGACCTCCACACCCCCGGCTTCAGTTTCGGTCTTGGGACCCCTCTGTCTCTACCTACCTCAGAAGGCGGCATCCACGCTGCTGGTCAACCCACCCAACCTCCCCATCTTCATGGTTTCAATCCCCACGCTTTGGGGACACACCATCATTTTCAAACCCAGAATCCATTCGCAATCCAGGCCGCTCATGCACCGTCCTTTGCGCCCCACCAGTTCTCTCACCAGCCTTCTGCTTTTGACCATGCAGCTCTTCCAACTACCCAGGAGAATTCTCCCATGGACAATGTCATGCCTGATGTTGAGATGCAAGAGCAGTCGCCGATTACCGGTTTTGCTCCAGCGCCGACGTTCGACGAGCGTGTTCATCACCAGATTGCTCCTCCTTTGAATCAGAGGTAAGCCGCCCTGTTCACTAGACGCCGTCCTCGTGTGATTTCTAGATTTCCATACTCACAACATACAGTACTTTTCGCTATCACGTTACTTTGAACGCACCGACAGCCATGATCAAACAGGCAGACGAGATCCCAGTGACTTATCTAAATAAGGGTCAAGCCTACTCGATCTCGCTTGTTGACACTGTGCCGAATCATTCATCACCTGGTCCTCTGAAGTATCGGACTTTTGTTCGTATATCTTTTGAAGATGAACAGCAGCGACAACGGCCTGCATCTTGCTGGCAACTGTGGAAAGAGGGTCGTGGTACGAATGAAGCGCATCAAAGAGGAGGACGGCTGCAAGCGGTGGAATTCGTGGACCCTAGCCAGGTTGGTGGCGGCGATGTGCAAGGGAGGCCAAAGATCGAACTGGAATCTGCTTCCTTTGATGGCTTCGCTGTGACCTGGACCCCAGTTCACAGTAACGCACCCGAGTGTTCTATCGCGGTCCGATTCAATTTCTTATCGACTGATTTCAGTCATTCGAAAGGCGTTAAAGGCATCCCCGTTCGACTATGCGCCAAAACCGAACTCATATCCACAGTACCTGGATCGCCTGATCAGGGGAAGGCTGAGCTTTGCTACTGCAAGGTGAAGCTCTTCCGTGACCACGGTGCCGAGCGCAAGCTCTCGAACGATGTCGCACATGTAAAAAAGACCATCGATAAACTGAAGCAACAAATTGCACAAGTGGAATCAGGCATGAAGGACTTTGGCAAACGGAAGCGAAGCGGCTCCATATCGAAGGCGCCCAGTGGCCGCCCTGGAAAAGTCCCGAAGCACAAGAGAACATGGTCCATGTCTTCTGCAAGCTCGAATGCCGGAACACGCCCACCAGCTGAAGAAGACCTCCATCACAAATTGGCTACCCTTCAAGACATGTTCAGCTCGACCAGGCCGGCGAGCGTACTCTATCTCAAAGGAGACGAGCATGATGACCCAGACCTGCACCCTGTACAACTGACAGGAACACCGCAGGATCTTTCCAAGATTGACACTAATGTGGATTCTACCATGTGGGAAGGTCATAGTTCCAATACCGGCGCAACGCCCTCAATTGTATCGCCTACCCCGAGCTCGCAGTCACTTCATTCGGGCGGACGTCGGACATCATTCCAACATCCCGCCCCTTACCAACCTCAACCGCCATCCCGCATGTCTTCGAATGAATGGCGAAATCTTCCCCAAACGGCGACGGCCGACCTCAAACCATTAGGAACCATCACTGCCGGCTCCGATGTCCCAACAAAGGTCCAAAGACCTTACAGCGACGATCATGCCCTTTCTGGATGGATCGAAGCACTGGGTGTCGATCAGACATATCAACCGCCACCCGAACCCATGCTCAAGCCAGGTGTGTTTAATCTGCTCCACATGCCACACTTACGTCATATGCTAATGATAGAATTATCTGTAGTCGCATGTTTTTTCGTTCAGCCCCGCATTGCGGGCAAGCAACCCGAGGACAATTATTTCAGAGCGGTCTACCTTCTCGAACGAACCACCAAAGCACTGGTCGGCGGAATTGCAATGAAGATCAACATCGAACCCACAAAAGTCATCCGTACGATCCGCGTCAATCAAAAAGGTTTTCAAATCCTAGTGGACGACGAGGCTGTTCAGGAAATTCCCGAGCAGCAAGACATGACGGCCGAATTTCATGAAATTATCACACCTCAGCCTCCCATGAAGCGTGAATGGGACGCCGGCCCGACAGACATACAAGTGGACGGAGATATCGGTGTAGTTGAGAATGTGAACTCTACTGGCTATGAGCTTCGCCTTCTCTTCTAAGAGCCTTCTCTATCACCATGAACTCCGAATCCCTAGGCGTTACCTTGTAATTGACGAACGATTAAAACTAATGACTTTTGTACTATTTGTACATCCCGAAGCGCATGCTGGTTGCTTTCGTTGAAGGTTGTTCTATATTTTGGTTGTACCGGATCCCGAGCCGGCGTTTTTATTCGAAGATACCACTGCTCTCCGCGAGCCTGTTCTACCTTTCTTATGTCCGATCCTTATTACTTCGACGATACCCATTTTACATTTTCAAATCCTTTAGTTTTCGAAGATTTGATGTTTCTGAAGGCATGTAGTGGAGATTATTCTCGTACACATGGTGCATTGCAATCTTTTTACTGTTTACAAACAAATACTATCACATATACACATACGCAAGAGTAGGGGCGACCAGAGCAACAGTGGAAGGGATATAAGCCTGGGTGTGGGTTTCAAAGCGATATAGTCAAGCAGTTGCTTTTCCGCTTCTTTTGCTGCGGGACTAATTCAAATACCTAACACTACTACACTACAAATTACTCTTCTTCCCTTTGCTTTTCACCGTCATTTTGATATTTGCTTGTTCGGTCATTCTCGACAACCGACTATCCTAGCACCCGCATGGAGTTGCACCGGAAAGCGAACGCGTTTTTTTTTTCACTGATCACATTCAGCATTACCACATGTCTTTCCCATTCAATTCAGCGGTCCCACTCTCAATTCTCGCATCTTGGTTCCGACTCGCGTGAACCGTCATTTTCATCAATTGCGCAAACAAATTTCTTTCGATACGAACGCGACCCCCTGCGCTAGACCTGTCGCGACTCGACGGCGCTAATATGCGGCGGTTTCTCCATCAATGATCCATCATTGCGGGTCCAATTAAACGCCTACACGATAACAGCCACTGCTATAACCCCCAAATGATTCAGAAATCGCATCCATCAGACAAAGAAAGTATACACGACCGTTCCCGAGTGTGGAGGCCGACGGCCCCCTCGGCCTCGGGCCGATTACGAGCCGCGCGACCCAGGTGACTGCACTGGTAAAAGGAAGTGGCTGGGATAAGGTCTTGGGCGATGGAGCAATCGCTGGTTGCGTGGGGCATGATGGCATTGGCAATACCTAGTAGCGATTTGTGGGATGGCGCTGTCTATTCGTGATTACTCTCGGCAGCCTATCGTCACTACACAGCAGCCCTGTGGCGAATCATGTCATCCCCACACCTGATGCTATCAAGGGAGTCCTTGAGTCGAGTTGCAGTATCAGTTCTGATGGCATTTCTTGGGGCGACGAATCTGTGGGACTGGCAAGGTCATTCGGGCAATTTTGGGAGTGACATTCCAAAAGAGCACGCCAATTCGACTAGTTGCATTCTGATCGGTCGGCGGTATACAGCTTCACCGCTTGAGAAATCTAGTCTGTAAACGCGACCAGCTGTCAGAAAGGCTTCACCGCAATTCTCCATAGCCAGTGAATCCCTACTACATAGGACATGAATACCATTGAGGCGTTCTGTAATCTACCAGTCATTTTACGTATCCTACTACGTATCAATGGCTGATGAAACATCCCAAATACATACATCCCTGTAGAATTATGTATGTGTCTATCCTGAGCAATACAATAGCAGATAAAGCTACACGAATCAAAGCAAAGAATCCGAGAATCCCATTACCACCCTTTGGGATAGCGCATCCAGACCCAATGTCCAATACACACAGACCGACACAGTACCCGAAAAGTCTACAATCCCAAGCCTTCCCCTATCCGCCCTTCTCCTACATTTCTCCGATACCTATTTCCCTGTCAAGCCCCAGGTACGTCAGACCAAGCCATTTAGACAATCAGACCTCTCCACTTTCGCACAGGGCCCGGCACCTGCTCATCCGCTGTCCCGGTGCGTACAATTCAGACCGGGGGAAGGTACCACGACGACAATACATGGGCAACTATTCGCAATACCTGCCTGCCTGCCATATTCCGGACCTACTCACTAAGAAAGCAAGCCCCATTGCAACAGCGCCACAAAGGCATGACATTTCGTCACTCTCACGTTGCGATTCTGTTCCCGTCCCTGTGACCCATCGTTTTTCGGTTCCTGCAGGCCCTCCGCCCCATTTTCTCCTCCGACTCCACTAAACACGTTGTGACGTTCTACCCGTCCAGCATCTCCGAGGCGGAAACCAGGACCGGAGACAAAACGCAGCGAAGCGAACCAAACGCTCCTGGACGCAAACGAAATGAAGCGAATCGAATGAACGGGTACATGCAATACTGAACGCGCGTTGATTCCCCAGCCACTAACCTAACCGCGCATCTATGCCAATCCAATTCCATCCATTCCCAGGGTCCAGTCCAAGTACAAGGTCCATCTAACAGTTCGCCACTCCAGCGGCGAAACCCAAGCGGCCACCACTCCCGAACCAATACCTACCAATAACGCAACCTCTTGGATCCATTTCCTAAACTTAGAAAATGGACCCTGAGAGGAGTGGGATTGTGTGTGGTGTTGTCAGAGCCAATGACCGGAGATACAGGTATTGATCGGCGCTGATCGACATGTCGGATTACGGATTTGGGGAGGAGGGGAAGAGAGGACCAAGCCACAGGCTCTTTGGTGTGAGGCGTCAGGCGTAAGTTTTTGCCACAGTCAGATGACGGGAGAAGGGATTGAGAAGAAATAGAATATGTGGCTAGGGGCTTGGGGTGGTAGTCGAGGTGGGACTGGACGCTGAGGGATTGTGGTATCGCCACAGTTTGTTTTCAAGCGAGACGGTTCGCGGCTTTGGCTTTGGCTTATGGCTCGGGTAGAGCAAGCTTGCGTGGGGCCTGCTTGGGCTGGGAAAGGGAGTGTTCTGCTCGTGACGAAAGAGGATGTGCTGTTTGGTGGAGTTACATTGTTTTGGTATTGGCACGGGAGAGTTCAGGCTTAGGATGTATACGTGTACATTGCCACTTGAGTCACGGGAAGATGCGGTCTAGATGGAAGTATTCCCATCTATGTCCATGGTGAGTCACCAAGAGATGGAATCTGCCTGATCGACAATGTTTTTCTTCTTGAGACGGGAATGCTTGCGTTGCTTTGCATTGCTGGTGTTTTGGGAATGAGGGGACGTTGGTCGTGCAGATAAGCTCATTCGTCAATGCTAGCTCGACGTCACCAGGCGGGAACTGGTTCTGGTGAGCGTAGCGGAAAAGGTACGTACTCTTTTTCGTTTTTGTTTTCCCTATTCGTTTGACTTGCACTGCCACTTTGGTTCTGGATGGCCATAGGCCCTTCACCCGCATATGATATGTATCTCTACACACGCGCAGACGGCCTGTGGACGGACAAGCTCATGAGGAGCTGAAATTGATGTGCGTAAGACGTGACCGCGTGCATCTTGCACTGGTCCGAGGGCGTATTGCTAAACGCCTCCAACATAGAATCCAATCTGCTGCGTATGTATTGGACATGGGAAGAAAGTCTCCGCTCAATTATTAGGTAGGTCCGTGGGCACCGTTTCCAGAGACCTCGGCTACCGGTACGACGCTCAAAACGTACAAATCTAATCTCAAGCTCTCAACACCCCTCTCAAGGGCCAAATTGCGTTGTCAAAACCTCCTTTAACAGGCCATTTTCCTTGCCTAGGGCAGTCAGTCCAGCGGAAGATACCGAATGCGGTGCGCGCGATGGCCAGGAACCCCAGCGTCTACCCCAGGCAGATCGAAGTCTTGACGTGGACTGTCAACATGGTACCTTGAATTACCGAAACCTTGTTTTTCTGATATATACCAGGTCTCGTGACTCGCATAGTTTCGAGATTACTGTACGTACGGTGACGAGATGCTGCGATCACAAAATGGCTTTTGTGCGCTGTTGCGGGTCTTACTGTTCGGACAAATTGCCTACAACAGCACCAATGGCAATTGGTTTTTTTCGCCCGAAAATTAAGCCAGTCAGAGAGGGATGTGCGTGGAGAAATCAATGTGCTCGTCATGGCCTTGGTATGACGCCAAGTTGCTATGGGAGTTTGCTAATGAATTTTCCGGCGGTCAGGATTCGATCCATTGGGATTGGTCGGCCTCGCTTCCGTTGATTGATTATACCTACGTGGGCTGCAGGGAAACTTGCATGGGCCCTTCTTTTGTTTGGTTGTGATAAGTGTTTCAGACCTCTAGCCATGCAAGGAAATAGCTAGACCATCGTCCCTCATACGATTTTACTCAGTATGACATAACAAAAGTGCACGTCAATATTGCCGGCACATTGAGCACTGCTTATTTGGTCTTGTAACATCGTGGGGGAATAGCACGCTCGCGAATCTACAACGCCCACCTCTGCTATCGTGATCGTAATGCTCTTGGTCCCCCGGCCCCCATCCGCGCCCTTTTGCCTAAAGGTTGCAGACCAGGTCAGAGGGATTCGCTAACGAATGGAAAGCTGTGGCTTGGCTAATTCATGGGTGTGCTTGACGTTTTCGACGGAATACTGCCGGTTGGGCGAGGGGATTGAGAGCTTGGAGGACATGCACAGGAGCCACGTTGGATGTGTCTGCACCCAGCTCCTTGGTGGCAGCCCCTCTTTGACAGGATTGACCTTAGTGGGTCGGATACATTGACCGAGATCAGATCAGATGATTTTTTATCATGGCGTGCGCCAGACGCGATATGCAACAAGGCAGTCGGTCAGAGAATTTCGAGTAAGAATCGGCATATGCCCTACGTAGGAATTCGGTGAAGATGTTGAAAGAGAAAGTCGGTCGCTCCACGGTCAATATTGTCTTCCCGCCGTCAAAGCGTTGCGGGCAACGGTTCCGTGTGTGGATCTTGTTCTCCGGACTCATGCGTGACTCTGTAGCCTGAGCTTGCGCCTTTCAGGTGGATGCTGGAAATCCCACGGGCGCCAATTGCTGCTTTCTCCCGGTCTTCCGTGCGCGCGTGCGTTTCGGAACGCCCCCGACCGAAACTGGCTCGGATATCGAGCTGTTGGAATGGGAGGTCTAACCCCTTTGGATGTTTCAAGTGCTCGGCAGAGTGTGGGTGTCTGGAGAGGAAGCCCCTTCAGGCGGCGAGAGGTTTATGCTGATAACTGTGGCTGGTGACTCTTGATGCGGACTTTCGATACTTACTCAGGGAGCTGAATGTGTTTTCGCTAACACCGTGCGATAGACCGGTTTTGAGGTCTTGGCTGGCTGGGCTATAATTTGTTTGATATAGTAACGGACAAAAAAAAGGGCATAGATCGATACAACACTATCTGCTTGCGATGCCGATAACATCTGGACCATCACCTCGGGCGCGCTGATACTAGCTGTGTTCTAAGATGGGTTTAGTCCTACGTTCACCTTGTCGCAGTCTAGGCCAAAGTCGATGGCTCAATCGAGAAAATCCGACGTACACTCTGCAAGTGTAAATCAGTCATCCAGCTCTCCACCAAAGTCAATTAATCGCATTTTTCTCGCGTCTCGAGGGTGAAACTGGGCGATCTTGGCCCTGACGAGAAACCTGGAAGATGCGGAATCTCTATCAAGCTCGTAGTAAACCCCATGGCCTCCCGGACCGTTCAAAGTTGCAAATAATCCCTCAATCAGCTTTCGCATTTCGTTGTCGGCCGCGTCTGCTTCTCCCAGTTGCTCGCCATCATTAAGAGCTTTGCTGCCCCATATTTGATCGATACGTTTCTGCCTCAAAGAGTCGGATGGTGTCTTCTTCGTTGATTTGGCCTTTCCCTTTTTCGTGAAGCCAGCTGCAAGAGCGCTCTCTTCGACCTCTGGCATATCACCCACCACGGGCCCGCCCAATTCCTCAGCTGCCAGCATGGGAGACAAATAGTCCGTAACAAACTCATGAAATCCTTCTGACAGTCGATTGAACTCGTCGGTATAGTCGACTATCTTTTCACGTTTGATCTCAATAAGGTTCTTCGCTAGCTGCGCTGGCGTCTTTTGAGACCTTTCTTCATGTTGAGACTGCAACCGTTTGATGCGGTTTTCCATGGCAGTTGTAAGTAAGTTTGCGTCGTGTAGATTCGCTTCTTCCAGTCGAAGGGCTGATTGTCTCTTTTCAACCTGGCTCTGGGTGCTTTTGATGGCGTCCTTGGTATCATGAATGGTCTGCTGGGAAGATCGTGCTGCAAGTAAAGCCGGAAGTACTGATTCCTTTAAGGGGAGATAGGGAACAATCGGCTTGAGCCGAGCGTATGCTGCCTTGACTCTTCTGAGTTGCTTCAACTTATCGCGTGGATCTGTGGAAGCATATGCAATATTGTGCAGATCCAAGTTCGTTGATGCACGTAGCTAAAGAAGATTCAGCAAAAATGACATACAATGGACTAGTGTTCCCCATACCTTGTCAAGAGCAATCTGTTGTTGTTGCACTCGGGCCTGCAGCTCCTGCACTGTCTGTTCAAGTCGTGCCTCTGTTTGCGACGTGTTCATGTCCATCAAATCTTCTCGAAGATCTCGTGCATCGACTGCATACCGCCGTATGTTCGATAAGGGGTCCTGACGCGACTGTGCCATGGTTCGTTATGGTTGTGCTACTGGCGAATTTCTACCTAGGTATGATGCGTTCCAGTGATGGCTGGCTCAAGAGCGCGCTCCACTGTGCAGTGTGCTGGCGGGTTTGTATAGCTCAGCGCATAACCCCACTCGTTTCCCTCACTCGATATCGGAGTTTTTATGATTGGGTGTAGTAGCGGGCGGTAAAGTCTCATTGCGCGTCAAGGGACTGTTCACTCTGACCATCACCGTCACCCGAGATTCGCATTGCAATTCAATCACGTGATTGATTGCCAAGACGCTAGAGAAATCTCCACCTCTAAACCTCACCTTGGGCCGACGACAACTTCCTCTCTCACTTTCATCGCCAACATCAACACCTCTCCACCTTCCTTCACCTCTACTTCTTTCTTCGGCAGTATCATTGACTGCTGCAACTGCTAATCTCTCTCTCTGTGTGGATAGTTAATCGGAGCCTCATCGAGCTTGCCCTCAGATCTGAGACAGCGGCTTCCCTCAAGGTTTGAAGAGCCGTCTCTCTCTCCATTTCTTCATCTCTGTTCGGCTTCTACTTCACCACACCCATCCGTCCATCTCTCCGACACTCTCCGCCTCTCCTTCACAAGTCCGCACTAGTGGCCTCTCTATCATCGAGAAGCCGCTTGTTCGACGCCTTCACTTCTCCGCCTCTCTGCACGCCCATCACCACCATTCTCTCCCAGCTCCTAGCTCCGACACGACCCTTCACGCCCCTTCCAGCCCAGCACGTCGCTCATCCCCTACACCGTCGCCAGCACACTCTCCAGCACCAGCACCAGCACGATTTCCTTCGCAGCCCCCCGCTGTATATAACGTGGAAAATAATCGAAATACTTGAACTTGCCACTGCAGTTCGCGTGCGTATCAAGACCGTGAAGAGTTCGTGAAAACAAAACAACCAGGACTTATCAAAGCAAACTGAAAAAGCAATGTCTGCCTCACCCACCATTGCAGCCTCTTCGGCCAAGCGCCCCTTGGAGGAGCCCTCATCCCCTGCCGGCCCTAATGAACAACCCGATGCAAAGCGTCCTGCCCTTGACAAGTTTGTTAAGGACGAGCATCAGACTGCCGAGGATATCTCCACTGCTGAGCCAGTCAAGGGAGAAGGAATCGCATCTGATGACATTCACCCTGGCAACGCGAAGTCAGAGGTAAATGCAGAGCTTGATGATGCAACCCATGACGATACTAAGGAAGGTCAGACTGATACCATTGTTCCTGATGCCCCAATTGTCTCTCATCTCGAGACACACCCTATTCAGTCGACATCTGGTGCCAACGGTCGCCCTGGTCCCAATGAGAAACATGAGAACGAATCCAACTGGCTCCACTTGCGCGCTTGCATCAGCACCCAGGAAGCTGCCACCATCATTGGTAAAGGAGGTGAGAATGTAACTCAGATACGACGTCTCTCCGGCGCAAAGTGCACCGTCAGCGACTATTCTCGCGGCGCTGTGGAGCGCATCCTGACCGTCAGTGGTGCCGTTGATGCTGTGTCTAAGGTATGTCAATTTATACAATCTGCTGTGTTCCAAATGAGATGCTAATCCTGGGTAGGCTTTCGGTCTCATCGTCCGCACCATGAATCAAGAGGATATTGAGACCCCATCTACCTCTGCCTCTAAAGCCTATCCCATGCGTCTGCTCATTCCCCATATTCTCATTGGCTCTATCATCGGGAAGGGTGGCGTCCGCATTCGAGAAATTCAAGAGGCATCCAACGCCAAGCTAAATGCTTCTGATACCATGCTGCCCAACTCTGGAGAGCGTTCGCTCGTTGTTCTTGGTGTTGCCGATGCTATTCACATCGCTGTCTACTATGTGGCCCAGACTTTGGTTGAACAATTGACAGAGCGCTTCGGTGGACCTGCTGCATCTCAGTATGCCACTCGTACCGGCGGGGCTGCCAACGTCATTCCAGGCGGCATGTCCGTGCAGCCATACGTCCCACAACCCGCTGGAGGACAGTATCAACATCCCGCCAACAGTGACTTCCGAGGCCGTCAGAACCATGGTGTCCAGCGAACCCCAACTAATGCCTACGCTGGTATGGCCTATGGACAACAGCAGCAGCAGCAACCCCAGCCGGTGCAACCCAACATGCCCTTTGGAGCGGGATCGCCTGCTCGTGGACCTTATGCCAATGCCATGCCACCACAGCAACCTGCACCCTATGGTGCTCATCATGGAGCTGCCCCCGTTGCCCATGGCGCAGCTCCAGCCCAACCAGCCATGCCTGGACAACCTTTGACTCAACAGATCTACATCCCTAATGACATGGTCGGGGCAATCATCGGTAAGGGTGGTGCGAAAATCAACGAAATCCGTCAATTGAGCGGCAGTGTCATCAAGATCAATGAGCCCACTGACAACAGCAATGAGCGTCTTGTTACCATTACTGGAACTCAAGAGTGCAATCAAATGGCTCTCTACATGCTCTATTCCCGTCTCGGTATGCCATTTACCCCTTCCAATCCCTGTTTTCAATTCGGACAAGAATGGGTGTCTAGCTTCTCAGTCAACCATCGTTATGGGTCATCAACCACTCGTCGCTGGTGAATTGCTACCACAAATTCGCTGTCTAGATTGAGATCACAACTTCCTTGCGATTTTCCTTCATCGAGATCGCCACTTTCCGCTCACATGCTAACAAACGTCCAGAATCGGAAAAACACCGCATCTAGCCAGCAATGGGGCAGACGATCAGGTCTTTTGGGTCTATAACTTCGATGGTCATAACTTACGGCACGGCGTATAATGGGTTGGCTGCAGTGGCTTAGGTCTGTGTTTTATTATGGCTTTCTCAATACCTCGGGCTGTCATCTCCATAGGATGCAGAGAGATATGAGATGTATGGGTCGGAAATAAGAGGTATTGAAGGTTAGCAGAATGGAATGGGGTCGCATGCTCTCCATCAAGATTCTGCTTTTCATCCTCAGGTAATTTCCAAAAACTTCTTCAACGAGAATCATGAAACAAACTTCAATTTTTACTTTCTCCTTGTTTCCTCGTCTCTTGTTGTGTCACTAATTTTATTGGGCCGCGGCCTGGTTGTTTGATAACGGACTGCCCAGCCCTATCGCCGCTGTTTGCATGTCTCTTGGGTAAGCAGAACAAAGAAGATTCTATATTTGCACCGCAAGCAGCCGCCACGTATGTGCATGATCTCGGCAAAGTAAAACGGATTGGGGGTGAATATAGATTGCAATGCATTCCTGTGGGTTTCCTTAAGCATTCCTGGGCGACAAAGGCCTTTCTGTACACGGACCGAGTATCGAGCCTCAAATGGAAATCGGACTGCCAACTCTAACTGCAATTTTGACATCGTCGTCAACGTTGCTGCTATCGCAGCTGTTGTGTGCGCGGTTGCCTTGGGATTCAACACTCATTTTTATATCCTCCTTGCAGGTGTTGTTCGAAGAACTTCGTGACACCATGCGCTCCGACACCACGGCTCGTGGACCCACTATCCTACCGCCACCTTATACATCAACTGGTATGAAGAATGGCTCACTCAGGTAAGTCTGGCATGCCATCCCATTAACTATCTCTATGCCCAGCATCCACAGAAGACAACCACCAACAACCTACTCACACAGCAAACTCCATAGAACCAATCCAGAAGACTTCTGCACAACCGCCGAAGTCCTAGTCGGCCCCGAGCCCCCAACAAGCTTCATCCTCCACACCTCCCTCCTAACCAGCCAATCCCCTTACTTCCGCGCTGCCCTTAACGGCCCCTTCCTCGAATCGACCACCAAATCAATCCGCCTACAAGACGAATCTGTCAACATCTTCGAACTCTGCGTATCCTGGCTGTACACCGGTTCCATCCACCCGCTCCCTTTCAAAGACGGCAAACCAGCCTACTACACACTGCTACACCTATACATCCTCGCGGACCGCCTCTGCTTCGAAGGACTCCGAAACCGCATCGTAGACGTGATATCCGACCTCGCGGATTCCACGAATTCGGTCCTCACACCGAGCGATACGCGGATCCTGTACGAACAGATCGGTGATCATACGACGATTCGAAAATTGATTCTAGATCTATTTGCGTTTAAGAAGACGGATAAGTTGCTGGATGAACATGCTGATAGGTGGCATGCGGGGTTTTTGCGCGATCTGTGCGTAAGGCTTAAGAGGCCATGTGAACAGAGTATGTTGAGACATCGGTTGCGGATGTGGTGTCCTGAGCAGTGGCATGCGACGAGGTGTTGTGAGGGGTGTAGAGCGATTTTGCCCCCGAGGTATGGGGCGGTGGCGTGTGAGGAGTGTTGTTGTGCGTGGTGTGTTAGATGTGTGGATGAAGGGGTTGGGATGGCGAGTTGGGAGGATGGGAGAGGGAGATGGGATATGGGTGAGAAGGGGGTTGCTAGACTAGGGACGAGTTTAGTGATGGGTGGAGATGCGGAGAGGGAGAGGAGTGATGAGTTGTGGGAGGCAACGGGAAAGAGACTTGCGAGGATTAAGAGGAGAAAGTGGGAGAGTTGTAAGCCGTGGAGAGGGAGTAGGTGTAGGGTTTATCATGAGCATAAGGAGACGGAGGCGTGTGGGGAAGTATTCTTGGGACATTGACTAGATGGCCGTCAACATTCCAAAAATGAGATAGGGGCGGAGCAGAAGCAACGTGGTGTTGTTTGGTGGACACGGTAAGTGGACGTATAAATACCGCTCTTTTTGATGTTTTGCGGCGTTTTTCTTTTTGTGTGGTATGACTACAGCATACCCAGACACCGCATTCTGTCCCATCATAATCGCATATACACATTCGCAGTTTCTCTTCAAGGAAGACACTACGACATATAGATACTGTGTACAGCGGAAGCTAGTTGAGACGACAATGGGGTTCGTAATAATGAATGGTAGAGCTTTCAATGAACAAGAGTGGAATCGCTTTCGTTGATGATACTTCAGTATCTATGGTCGTTGGGCATTTTGTATGCATACAATTCACTCCCCGACTATTCTATTTTACACTGCCATCTTACGCCTCCAAACCGTGACCCTAACATGGGAAGGGAGATGTGAACATATTACAAAGAGGAGAAGTCTTTAGGCGTTTCATTAATGGCATACATATTTACTCGATGAACGACTTGACGTCTAGTAAAGAGTTAGAATACGCGATTCAAGGTAATAGAAGAGGAATAGACATACTGTTCAACCACTTAACATACTCCTTCTGCTCCTTGTGGTCAATGTAATCGGGAATGAACAGAGCCAGGCGGGTGTTGATGCCACGATCCTCGAGGTACCTCTCGAGAAGGATCTGAAGGTCCTCGTCCAAGTTGCTAAAGGGGGGACCAGCATAAACATCACGTCTCTGCCAGTCCTGCTCGGCGGTTGAAGGAGCTGCCAGATCTGCGTTAGGAAGATACTCGAACTCCTCGATCAAGAAGTCACCATCCTGTGCAAGGGCTTCAATCGAAAGGGCACCTTTGCCGGGGCGTTCAATCCTGATGTGGGCCTTGGCAGGGAAACCCTGTTGCTGTGCGTCCGCATCGAGCTCATCATCCAACTCCTCGCGGTCGGCCGGTGAAATACGGTCCTCGGGTGCAACACGAATATTACCGTCTTGTGTCCTGCCCTGGTTAATAGCTCCCTTGGTGTTGGCACCGCCTGATTGAGAATCTATCAGATCATCGGCCTCATTCTCATATGGATCCTCGCCGAACTCGTCGGCATCCGAAACGTTATTATCTAAGTCGGCAGTGGAGAACACAACTCGGATCTTCTCATCGCCAAAGGTTCGTGTTAAGACAACCTCTTGGTGGCCGGGCTTATCTTCGATCTAGTTTCGAGTCAATTTAGCAATGGGCGAATTGATAGCGGCGACAATACCTGAAAGGGGCTGTTCTCAAGGTACTCCTTGATGTTGGCAGAGAGATCTGCATCTTCCTTAATCTCATCCTCCATCGAAATCTCGCTCTGAAGTTTTGCGACAAGTTCTTCAGTGACTACAAGAGAAAGCATTAGCCGTTGTTTGAACGGTAGCAATTAGGGATGCTATACCACCATTGTCTGATTTCCTCACGGCAGACATGTGGAATGAAGCTGCCAATCGGGGTGTAGATTGTGTCCATGATGGCTGGAAAGATGCCACTTGACGGAACAAGGGCTGTGGGCGGGCAGCTTTGGTGGAAAGACGGGCGACAGAGCGCGGGGCCGACCGGGCAAGATTTCGCAGAGCAAGCATCTTAAATATGTGGAAAAGAGAGAGTGTCGTCTCAATGGGAATGAAACAGGAGAAAGGTAGGCAAATTTATGGTGGTGGATTTACTGCGGAGCAACGAAATGCATAGAAAAGTAGAACGACATAATGGTCTTGGCGTATTTTTCAGTGTGATCCGTGCGCAAAATGATTTCATTCACCCGTGTTCACCTCCGCCGCTATCGGATTCCCGAGGCGAACATCCACCGTTCCACTCACCACTCACGTTGCCTTTCTCGAGCGACATAAGACGAAGAGATTCGTGACACTCAATTGTGAGAGTTACGTATCCTACTTTCCCTTGACAATTACTTTTCAATCTATTCACACTTCGTGCACCGGTCTGATAGCACACGCGAGCAGCTAGCATCCGCAACCGTGCTTAAATCGTCTGGGACGCCTTGCAATAGTAATCGCCCACCATGGCCACAACGACCACAGAAAAGAAAAAGGTATTAAAGAGAGCTCAATTAGCATGTCCGTATCTGACCTGGCCTAGCCCAGCGCACTGCGCTCCATCATTGCTGGTGCAGCTGCAGGAGCAGTAGAAATCTGTAATTTATATGCCTTCTTTCTCGGAAGCCTCAGCTAACTGTCGCATGTAGCAATAACATACCCCGCCGAGTGTACGTTCCAATTCCCTACGCGCAGCCTCCGCTTCAGAATATCCTGACCAATCTTTAGTCGCCAAAACGAGAACACAGCTCAATAGACGGTTACCGGATGGGCAGAAACTACCATGGCCTCCATTTGGCAAGCAATGGTATGCAGGGTGCACGACGTTGATAATTGGAAATTCTTTGAAGGCTGGAATACGTATGGCATCTTGCTGGGAGCCATAACGAACATTCGGATTGACGTTCAGATAGGATTTGTTGCCTTTGATCAGTACAAAGCGCTTCTCGCGGACTCTGAAGGAAACGTCTCTGGCCCAGCCAATGTCATAGCAGGTTTTGGCGCAGGTGCAACAGAATCGTTGCTTGCAGTGACGCCATTTGAGAGCATAAAAACTCAACTGTGAGTGGAGGTGTGCTTGGATGAGTCTCAAAGACTGACACAAATTTCAGTATCGATGATCGCAAAGCTGCAAAACCCAGAATGAGGGGATTTTTACATGGCTCCAGAATTATTGCGCAGGAAAAGGGCATCCGAGGCTTCTTTCAGGGGTTTTTACCAACTACAGCACGGCAAGCAGCAAACTCAGCTGTCCGATTTTCAAGTTATCAAGCGCTTCGACAAATGGCACAGTCGTATGTCGCTCCCGGCGAGAAATTGGGAGCTGTGAGCACCTTCGGCCTTGGTGGTCTTGCTGGAATCATAACCGTATACGCGACAATGCCGCTTGATACAGTCAAGACTCGGTATGAATTCGTAATATCGTGCAAAATCAATATGCTAATATCCACTTCAGTATGCAATCAATAGAGGCCCGATCTCTATATAAAAACAGTTTCCATTGCGCTGCCAAGATCTTCAGAGAAGAGGGGGTTCTCACATTCTGGTCTGGTGCCCTTCCACGCCTTGGGCGACTCATTCTGAGTGGGGGTATTGTTTTCACTATGTAAGTCTTACTAAGTTGGCCATCTCTCACTTATGCTCATTTCGTGCAGGTACGAGAAGGCTATCGAAATTTTCGACAAGGTCGACCCTGAAGGACGCTACATTTAGATGTACCGAACGAAGTACACTTGGCAAAGAACAAGCGATACGATTCATAGACTTAGGTAATGTAAAAATATACATCAGAAAGAGAAGGGAAAGAGATTCAGATACCCAAGCAACATAATCCAAGGAATGATATCAGACCACCACAAGTTCCTTCTATGATTCATTCCGGCCGTAACCTTGCAGTCACAGTGCACAAACCAGGGCCTTACTGTCCCATCCTGTTTTAGACACGATTCGTCTCCACAGAGCATTCTCATTGTAAGTGCTGATCCGTCGACCACTGAAGATCGGTCACAGAGAAATCCGGAAAAGCAAAAGGAGGAATAATTAGATCTCCCGTAGACATTTCCGCAGGACCGAAAAGCTGATCCCATTCGTTCTATAGCATGGAGCGTGTTAGCGTACGACTCCAGCTCGAAGGGTCATAAATCATTTCGAAGGGTGGAATACTAACCCAGTCGATTTCTGGCAATAGATCCATTGGCGAGCCACCGGTCCCTGGTACTGCTCCCACGACCACATTCGGATTACTGCTTGTTTCGCTGCCGTATTGGTGTGGCGTTGGTGGTTGTGGTGAGTGCTGCTGTTGCATCGATCCTGACACTTGCCCACCCACTATTCCTGGACCTGTATATCCCATCGACGGAGTATTGAAATCGAACTCCTGAGGAATAGCAGGCTTAGCATGCCCAGAGATGCTATATTCTCTTTGGGTCACTACGCCTCCGAAGCTCGCCATCTGCGCTTGGTGATGTGGTTGCATAGAAGACGCACTGCTCGCTGTGTAATCAGATGAGCCACCTGACTGCACAGACTCACTCCTACGCTCGCGATCCCTGTGTTCGGCCTTCTGGCGCTGTTGCTCAACACTATCGGCCCGCGGACCTACATGTTGCATCTTCTTCGGCGTACGGACCCTTCTCACCCGATGATAATGATCGATCCTACCCTTCAACTCCACAAGCAGCATCCTTGTCTTGGCCGGCCCCGACATGTCAGCCGGCAACTCGAACACATGATCTAAACACCTCCAAACCCGCGCCTCAACTGCGGCATCCGTGTCCTTTGACGCATAAAACTCCGACAGCAATAGAAGCGCCGTATGATTCTGATGCAACGCCCCGACGTACCACGCCCACTCCGCTAATGCCGGTGTCTGCTCAATCACCATACTATGCTCCAATACCAACACAGCGCATGATATCGTAATCTGGCGCAACCGCGCTGGCATCAATCTCATATCATTCGACATAAAGCGTTGCAAGACCATGAGATACATTCTCGAAGTCAAAATGCCGTAGATCTGCATGGCCAAAACGTGCAATGGCTGCGTACGATCCAGCATAGGCAGATACGTCTTTTCCATCGCCTGCGTGAAGTTTTGGATCTTGTGCAGTAAGGAGGTCAGCGTGGTACGCTTTGTATCTTGTTTCGGCCTCTCGATCCAGATCAGGCGGTGCATTTCGTAGCATTCGAATCGCATGCGGGTAATCGTCATATCAGTGAAGTACTTCCTGCCGTCCGTCATCACATCTTTACTGATCCCTCCCCCCATCTCCCCACCCACTCCCCCTCCTGATTCCGCCTTTACTGCTGCTTCAAGTTCCACAAGATCTATGTCATCCACGTTGAGTGGGAGTTGGGTGTCGAATTCATCGCGTCGGATTTGCGGGCGTGGACCTGTTGCTTCGCACGTGCGGAGATCGAGGAAACAGATTTGGTACCAGATAAGACGACGGATGTGGATTTCGGTCGGGGAAGTTGTGTAGTGTGTGGGATCGCGGTGGAGCCCCATGCATTCGGCCAGTCGGATACAGGTTCCGGTGAGGGCGGAGTGGGCGCGGGATACTTCGGCGCGGCAGAGGGCGACCTAGGTAGCTGTTAGAGGGCAAAGATATAGAAGAGGAGGGATTCGTTCGCCGCAGGGATTTTGAGGAATGATATGAATGGAGGTTCCAATCACCATTCACCCAATCCAACTCCTCTCGACAACCTCGAAGGTTCAGAAAGAGGGGTTTTGACTAATCCGATCCATCCCAACCCCCCTCCAGCTCGAAGCAAAAGACAAAAGCATACTTACCAAATAAATAACAAAAGCCTGCAACGTCTCCAACTTAGTCGTATGCAGAAAATTCGCCCTCGCCAACGCCGCCTCAGCTCCCTGCTTGAAATTGTCCATCAACCCCTCCCTCGCAACCGCATACTCCTCCAGCACCTTCTCGCCATCCATACTCACCGTCGCTGCCAACAACGTCGCAAACACCACGGCCTGAAAGCTCGTCCTCGGCTCAATCCCGCTCTCGATCTCGCGCCAGAAGCGATCGTACTGGCGTTCGAAAGTGGGACGGTGGATGGTACGAGCGACGACGTGGACGGAGCGCCAGTACTGGTTTAAGAGACGGTTCACGACGGGTTTGGAGGGGAGGTAAGTTAGGGCTGTTGTTTTGTGCAGGCCCGGGGCGAAGAAGAAGGAGGAGGAGGGGGGGATGTAGTCGCGGGAGGGAGACATCCAGGATTGGGGGCTTTGGCTTGTGAAGGGGTTTTGGGGGTGGGGTTCGGGGGGGAGGTCTTGGAGGGCTTGGGTGAGCTGGTGGGGTGGGGTGTTAGTTAGTTAAGTTTTCCCTTGGGCGTTGGGAGGATGGTGAAAAGAATGGAATGGGAATAGAGTGACTTGATCAGATGAATGGGCAATTGGAATGATAGACTTACCTCTTCCGAAATCCTAGGCCTCACCAAACCCCCAATCCTCTCCGTAATACGCAACTTCCCCAACTGCACTCCCAAATCAATAAGATCATCATTATCCTCCTCATCATCATAATACGCCGCATCCTCCGTCACAAAGTTGCTCGGCTCCAACCCCTTGACATCCTCCTCTTCCTCCTGTTCACTCTCTTCACCCTCATCCTGGCCGGGAAGCGGCGGCGCCATTGCCGTCCCCGTCCCTGATCTCGACGTCCTCCGTGCAACATCCTGCTCCAGCGTCCGCTCCAACATGCCCATTTTCTCCTTCAGATCAGCCAGCTTGGCCTGGCCGGCGGGATCCAGGGCAGGCGCTATGAAGAGACAGTCGCGTGAGAATTTGGTGCAGTTGGTGCATGGTTGCTGTTTGTCGCATTTTAGTTTGCGGCGCCGGCACTCAAGGCAGGAGGTGATTATACGGTTTCTGCGGCGGATGCGCGGCTGCTCTTTATGTTGTGGTGATTGTTTCTTGTCTGGAGCTGCGGTTGGCGAGGCCCGGCTCGATGAGGTTACTTGGGCGGCAGGGGAGGGCGTGCCGTAGAGATCTACTACCATTGTGATCTATAGATCGAGATCTGGAAATCCTCCGGGTACCGACGCTGCGTATGCAACAGCAAGTGGCGTCTGTTTGTGCGGCCGTATCGTATGGGGTTGCTGGTGTTTGTATGTGGGTTACGGACGTAAGGGCGCGATGCGTAAGTGGTGGGAGCAATTTAGTGAGGTCTGGGGATTGGAGGGGAGGAACAATGGAGTCGAGACTTAAGTACGGAGTGATATCCCTCGGAAAGTCTTTATTATTCCCTAAGCCTAGCTCCGCGCGGACTGAAGTGTAAGTGTTGACGACTTCTCTGTGGCGAAAGGGAGAATGATTCTTCCGAGGCTGCTTTCTTCTTGGACAAGGTTGGGCGACGCCCACGGCTCTTTTTTTCAGCTTCTGACGTTGGACCACAATTGATCTCCAGATGGGGTTAAATCGTCACAGTTATTTGATTTTATGGAAGATGTTGCTCAACTGCCTAGGTAGGCGTTTCGATTCAATTTCAATCTATGTTGACGGCGATAGGGGCGCTTCTTGTTCAAGGCCAGCTTAGTGGAGATCCTCAAAAGGCTGGGGCCTGCAAGTTGGTGGTGGAGATGTGCTGCACTCCTGCGTGCTCTGGGCTTGACCGAAATCGGATCCTCTTGCGAGTCACCACGTTGGTTGGGCTTCTTGAATCCTGCCGATTCGTTTTCGTGGTTCGATGTTGCTATGGGAGGGCAGACTGTTCCTGTTTGTCAGCCATGAGTCCGCGGCTTACTACATGCCGTGGGCACAAGTTTCATGCCTCATTCGTTATGGCGTGGAGGTCTGCTGCTAGCTGGAGCGGGGTTACTTTGTTCTGCGGCTGCTGCGGGTGCATGGCCAACATACATTCATCAATTCTCATTCATGGGTGAGTCTATTTCCAGTTCGCTATACAGCTCTTGTGTGTATGTGGTATCAATACTGCAAATAACAGTTACGGTTGTGGTACAGATGCGAGTATATGCAAGCTCTGTCGAGGTGTGGTCAAGGGTAGGTTCAACCGAGCTAGAACCGTTTTGGATGACGGCGGTCGGGAGTAAGCGCATCCGGATTGTATTTCCATACACTAACAGTTCCCAGCATTGTCTAATATACCCATTATTATTGCCATGTTTGGCTACGATGGGCTTCCTGCAGGACTGGTGTAGGGCTGAGAACCACGGGCCTTTGGTTGGCCGACCATCTTCTATCCTTGGATAAGAGTTTCCGCCCAAGACAAAGACCGTGCGTGAGAAAGCTTTGACTTATGACATACGAAGTTTACCCCGGATTGGTCAATCAATCTGGTCGACTTTGTTGTTTTGGCAATCTTTTCTTCGGTTAAAACCGCATTGGCATTACATCTTCAGAAAGGAGGTGAAAGTACTGAGTAGCTTGGATCTGCAGGCCCCGGCCTCGTATCTCCTGCGAGTGAGGTTCTGCATAGAGAATTAAGCATCATTGCTGACGAGAAAAGTTGGTGGCACTGAATCCTCGCAGAGGGATCATAAGAGATGTACAGGGACTAGCGATATTTGCTCATCATGGAACTGGTTTGTGGACTAGTGTTGAGCTCCGGAGATAACGAAATCCTGCCATGTACAATCTTAGAACTGATCACAGAGGGGACGGTATTGAACACGAAAACCTCACAACTTAACCGTGAAATGAATCTTCTAAAAACAGTAGCTAAACTATTGATAGATCCAAGGAGGAAACCACCTGCATCCTGTCCATTGACTACCTGACCTCCTGAACGCTTGCGCACTGCCAGCTTGGTGCGGAGAATCATGGCCCGGAAATAATACGAGGAAAAAAATAATCACATAGTATAGTCTTCCTGGGTCCATAGACCCAATTTGTCCGTTCGTATTCTACCAAATTTGATCACAGAGAGATATCATTAACGCCTTGGGATCAACATAGCAACCTTCACCTTCTCCATCTACGCCTCCCATCACATCACCGACCCCCAAATCCCCCAGGACCATTACAACGATTCCTCTAACATAAATATGACATATGCCATGCACAGCCGTCAAAAAGTGGCTCGAGTGCCGATCCAAAGTCATTCCAATGTTTCAAATCCCCTGCTTAGCAATTGGAAGGGGGGACTTTTCTTTCCCGAAACCCTTCTTACCCACTTTCCTGGCCCCAAAATCCTAGCTCATCTTGTCTGTTTCATATGTGACAGATGACAGGATAGTAGGCCAATGGGGAGTTGCCCAACTACCTAGCATAGAACCGATTCAAGGTCAGCTTCTTCGACCCATCACGCACGAAGATATCTCGGCCATCGTCAAAGGGATTAAATGCTTCGAAACATAATCAGACTTCCTCGAGAAAATTAATCCAGTGTAGAACTGAAGAAAGGTTTTCATTCTGGACCATTTTTCTCCATTGTGGAGAGAATGTAGTTTGTTGTCACTAGGAGATTCGTAGTGATGGTGCATACCACGTGTCACCCTCTTTATTCAAAGCTTACTTTTCGAATCGCAAAATTATTAGGGTTTGTTCAAGGAAAGATTTCCTCAGAAGTATCGGAGGTAAAGGATTCGTAGGTTGGATTTCCATAGTGCTTCTCTGCCTATTCAGTTCCATTCATCTCATCACCCTCCATCCCAAATCCGTCTCTTCAATTCATCGCCCCTCCATCCCATCACCACCACCCACTCACCCCTCCCCTTCCCTCCCTTCGCCCAGACCATCTCCCTCCTTACCTCCCCACAAACCCCACATGCGCCATATCCGCACTCTCCCAACCCTCCCTAAACCCAGCAATCACATCCCGAAACAAGTCCGACTCCCTAAACGCCTGATGTTTCTCTACACTGTCCCACCCAAGAAACGCCGCAAACGCCTTCTTCTTCTCCCCCTCCTTCTCCAACTCCTCCACAACCCAGCCCCCCGCTATACCCCGCAGATCCGGATACGAGGCGATGGCGGCCTGGAATTTGGCGAAGGCGGCCGAGTAGGTCGGGGAGGGATACGAGGGCGAGAAGTAGAGCGTTAGGCACTCGGTCACGGGGGCGGAACCGGGGCCGGAGGGGAAGGTGTTGTTGGGAGGGAGGTGGGCGTGGAAGATCAGGGGTGGGCCTGAGAGGAGGAGTCCGAGGTTGTCGAGGAAGGGACCGTATGTTGGGGATGAGATGAAGGTTTTGTGGTCTTGGATGTCTGACCAATCTGGGGTGGATGCAGTATAGTTAGTAGTTCTCTTTTTGTTTCTTTTTCTTTTATTCCTTTTCTTTTCCATCTTCTTCGTTTGAAAGAAATATTCTTTATTTTTCATTGGTCGAGGGGTTTCATTCAAGTTCGGTTTTAGCTATAGCTCTAGCTATTCAAGAAGTAATATATTCACTCTACCTCTCCTCGTCTCGCTTCTTCTTTTCCTTTTCTTCTTCTTTTCTGGTTAGGACTCACCAATGACAAACTGCACCACATCCGGCTTCTCGATCTGGATCCCCCAATGCACGGACAGATTCCCCGGTTGCGCGGCGATGGTTTTGACCGCCTTTTGCCATATCTGTCCTGCAGATCCTTGGGTTAGGTCAGTGCCCGGAATGAGGGGGAGGTGGGCGATTTCGGTGGCGCGCTGGGGCATGGTTTTCGAGGTGGAGTGAGGGATTGATTGATTGTATTTTTGGGAGTTGGGGAGGAGGATTGTTTTGTAGTTATGTCGTATGCTTTGCCAAGGATGGAGTTATTGGTAATGGTTGGTTGGGCTCTCTGTTGGTTGTGGTGGGTGCGGGGTTAGAAGTTCGGGGATAGGTCGGAGAAGGGGGTTTGGGGATGTTTTGGAGGTGAGGAATGGGTGTGGATAGTGGTGAGTAAATGTTACGGGAGGTGGGGCGTTAATCCATGCGGAGATGGCTGTCAGCCTTTTTGTTTGGGAATTACTTGATTGGGTGGTTGATCTTTTTGTTTTTCCTCAAGGTTTATTACTGCATTCTGGAAGTAATGGAGGATAGATAGCGGAGCGGAGATGGATGTTTGATTCTGAAAATCTTGTGGTTACGGAAAGAGATTGGGTTGTTCTTGTTGAGGGAGGTACTTAGATACCATTCAAAACGGGATACGTGCTCACGAAAGCCCGATTTTTCTACGACTATTGCAACGGATTGCTTGCAACAAATTACTTTTATGGTTTATTTCCAAAAAAAAATTCCCCTCGAGTATTAAAACGCTGTCTAGGGAAAGCTAATCGCGTACTTCTATTTTATTCTGGCCAAATCTCAGTATCCTTTAGTGATCGCAAAGATTCCTTATTTCGGGGAGAATCGTTCCGAACCAAGGTTCACTTTCCTTCCATCCCACGTGGGGAAGGGATAGTGGAAGGTTGGTAGAATGGAATGGAAGAAAGTTGTACTAAACCTTATAGTAACCTAGGCTATGTTATGTTATGCTAGGTTATATAGGGCTGGGAGTTTTGGAGTCGAGTATAACACCGTTCTAAACACCTTGAGATCTGATTAGAACTAAAGATTTTAGCGCGTCAGGAACTTTGTCTAAAATGGATGCGCTGATGATCCCACGGAGGCGAAGCAAGTTACAAGAGAGATAATCGAAAGGGAACGCAATCGCGATCCAGAAAAGCGCAAACGATACTAGACTGAATAAAACGTCATATATGAGAGACAAATATATGGTATAAGTAAATCCTTGCCCTGCCCTTCCCCTTCCCATACCCAGTTGCCCCCCGGGAATGATACATCACCCCTCCCTATTTGATACTCGCAAATCCTCATACAATATCGGTCTCCGTTGTACCGATCGAAGTGATATGTCAATCGTAGCGAAAACAAAGATCTATCCACATGTCCCTTGTCCATTGAGTCATCAATCATTATGTCTCCATCCGATCCCAAATCATTCGAAAAATCGAGAAACCAGAAATTTGTTGATTGGACGTTCTTTCCCTTGGAATCCCGTAGAAGCGGATGCTGAGTTTTACCGCTTACCCCACAATCCCGCCGTAGTTTCTCGTATACGACGTTCCTGTTCTTTGATCATTTCATCTGTCTGACCATGGCCGTTCCCTCTACTATCAATCTCCATGGGATCCTCGTCTTCAGCTGGCTGCGGCACATTGAAAGCTGGTGCGCCGCGTCGAGGCTCGCCGGATTTGACGCCGTCCATCATGCCCGCAGCGCCACCAGCACGGAGTTGGTTGATGGCGCGGATGGTATCGATGGCGGCGTGGAGGGTACGGCGGGCGTTGAAGTTCTTCTTGATCGTCGGTAGGAGATCCTCCTCGCCTTCGGGAGAGGTCTTGCCGAGGTCAGCGATCCAGGGGTGAGAGAGGGCTTCGTGGGCTGTCATGCGGGCGGCGGGGTCGATCGTTAGACAGCGGCGAATAAATTCACGGGCTGTGAGAGAGACGCCGCGCCAGTATTCGAGAGGAGTGAATGAGTAGTCGGCAACGAGAATGGCCTGCATTTCTTCGAGATTAGAGTCCCGGTCGAAGGGGGTGTAGCCACAGAGAAGGAAGTAGGTAATAACACCGATAGCCCAAACGTCACTGCTAGAGGTTAGATATTTCCATGGTAGAGGACTTTGTCACTAGGGTAACATACACTGGCTTTCCATGGCCAGTCTTTCGGAAGATTTCTGGTGCCATGTAACCTGGGGTTCCGCAGGTAGTCGTTAGGACGTGGAATTGTTCCTCGTCCATAATCCGAGAAAGTCCGAAGTCTGCAATGAGCAGGTCTGCGTTATCTTCGGGTGTTCTGAAGAGCAGATTTTCAGGCTTCAAGTCACGATGCACGATGCCATGATCGTGAAGATATGCGACAGCGGAGAGAGTGGCTCGAATCAAATCCGCCGCGTCAGACTCATAGTAGTTACCTTTTCGGCAGATGCGGTCGAAAAGCTCACCACCCAGCGCGAGGTCGGTAACGAGATAGACTAGGCACAGTTAGCGCATTGTCGGTGTTGTGCGATTACGTGGTTTCCTACGATTGTTCATCGTCTCGAAGTAATCTACCAAAGTGAGGATATTCCTGTGGCCCATAGAAACTCGTTTCAGTACAGCGATCTCGTTGCGGACCTAGCAGATGTTAGTGGTTGTTGGGCTCAGACTCTCGTCAGCTGTGGACATATCCCACCATGTGCTCTCTTCCCGCCATGAGTCTCTTGTTGATGACTTTGGCAGCATAGTATCGTCCAGTGTCAATGTGGACACACTCCTTGACTACAGAGTAGCTGCCTGCGCCCAATGTTTTTCCCGTCTTGTATCGGCATGGCTGAATCTGGGCCTGTGGTTGAGGCGTGTGTGCGCCGGAGCCGCCGTTGGAGGCCATCGTCTGCTCCTACGAGTATGGTGTAGAGAAATAACCGATTCGAACTGTGATGAGCTGTGTAGTGGTTTGGCCGACGAAGAAAGAGGAAGAGGGTGGTGCAGGCTACGGAGTTTGAAGATTGGGTGCGTGTGGGTGAAGGCTGAGGCGGAGCGCAGTCGCGAATCGCAGATCACGTAGGTGATGAAGGTCTTAGGCACAATTGAGTCCTCTTGCGAGGCTAACAAGATCCTACAAGCGCGAGAGAAGAGAGCAGAAGGGTTTGCGCAAGGCCTGAAAAACAGGGAGTCAGCTGCCTTGGACCCCAATGTTAGATTCGGTCAGCATCAATACCTGGGTGGGATCAGATGGGCGGATGGGAATAGCCCCGCACTGGCTGCAGCGGGCGATGAGGGGGGTAACTGCAGTGGTTGACAAGCGCCTGGAGAGACGGCCGATGGTACAAGAGATTAATAAACAGGTTGACAGGGCGGGTTGTTGGCGACAGGTGAGGGGGTAGAGGAGGAGGAGAAGAAGAAGAAGAGAGAGAGAGAAAGAGGGAAGGAATGGCGAGCGACAGCTTAAACGAAAAGCGGTGGTTGAAGGGTGCTGGGTGTGTGATTCTGAATGGTGAATGGGAATGGTTTGCCCTTGGGCTTGTCTAGGCGGCGCGGGGCTCCGGTGAGCGAAACCCTGCGAGGCTGAGGCGACTGGTTCACCGCTGTGCCGGGACACGGGAGAGAACAGTGGGGCTTCGGCTTCGTCCATCAGATCCTTTTAGATAGCCCTCTCCGTCCTACCCGTGTTGCCCTCTCAGATATCATCTTTTTGGTGTTTTACTATCGCCATAGAGGAGAAAACAGGGCTATCCATTGGGAAAGACTTTCGGAATATGGACAGGAGTTGGCTTATGGCAATGCCTCGCCGAAACGCTTTGGAGAAACTCCGAGTTTAGCGTACTATGTACGTAGTACGTGATGGGCACTGTATATCATGACTAGCCAGGAACTTTCCGTTATGTAAAGGCTTGAGTCGAGGGAAATGAAAAACAGCCAACTCGGCTATGACCTCTACTCGGGTCTAATCTTGTCTTCTATGCAACTCTTCTATACCCACATAGCTGCGCTCGCATATCGTTACCAGTGCTTCGCATAAGAAGAGAAGGAAAAAAAATTCAAAAGTTACGGACCAAGAGATATCCAGAAACATCATCAGCCAAATTCAGGGCCTAGGACTTGACCAGCAAGCTGTGGCCGTCCATGGCTTCAGGTTGGGAAAGTCCCATGACAGCAAGTAGAGTGGGTGCGACATCTCCCAGGACGCCATCCGTCTTCTTCAAGCTCCAGCCTTCAGGTGCGTTGGCCATGACAAAGGGAACCTTGTTGGTCGTATGCGATGTCTTGGGCTTCCCCTCATCGTTGAGCATCTCCTCTGCATTGCTGGAATGTTGTCAGCTTAGCATTTATGCAAATGATATCAACCACTTACCCATGGTCGGCAGTGACGAAGAGCACGTAACCACTCTCCTTGCACTGCTCATAGACCTTCTGGATGGCCTTGTCTGTTTCCGACACGCCCTCAATGGCAGCTTTGTAAACGCCAGTATGGCCAACCATGTCTGGTGGTGCAAAGTTGTTCATCAGGAACTCAAACTTGCCATCCCTGATCCTCTCGTTCAGCTTCTCGGCCACGGCCATGGCACTCATCTTGGGTTGTAGGTCGTAAGTCGCTACCTTGGGCGATTCCACCATCTCACGCTCCTCCAAGTCGAATTGCTTCTCGACACCGCCGTTGAAGAAGAAAGTGACGTGGGCATACTTCTCCGTCTCGGCAACATGGCACTGCTTGACGCCCTGTTTTGCTAACCATTCGGCAAGAACATCGTTCATTCGCTGGGGTGGAAAAGCAATGGGGTATGGGAATTTAATATTGTATTGGGTCATGGTCGTAAGGCTGATGTCCTTGGGGTAGGGGAAATCGGGCTTAGGGGAACGGTCGTAACCACCCAGAAGTTGGGTGAGCTCACGAACACGGTCCGAGCGGTAGTTGAATGTAAAGACGGTATCGCCATCTGGATGGACCAATCCCAATGGTTAGTAGGTGGACATGTCGGTACTCAGTGGAAGCTTCATATGGGTCACTGACCTTGTATCCTGCGCTCCTTTCCACCAACAATGATGGGCTTCAGGAACTCATCCGTCTCCCCCTTCTCGTAACGCTCCTTGATGGTCGCAACCGGATCGCTGCTCTCCTCTCCGCCCTCTCCAGTGACCAAACCCTTGAGGCCGATCTCAACGCGGTCCCACCTCTTGTCACGGTCCATGATGAAGTAACGTCCGACTACGGTTGCGATTTCGCCGGTTCCGACCTCCTTGGTGGCCTTGAGGAGGTCCTCCATGTACTTTGCGCTGGACTTGGGGTCGGTGTCGCGGCCATCGCCAAAGAAGTGGATGAAGACATTTGGGACTCCGATATCTTTGGCGACCTTGAGGAGAGCTACCAAGTGGTTGATGTGCGAATGCACACCACCGTCGGAGACCAGGCCAGCAAGATGCAGCCTTCCGTTGCCATTCTTTGCGCGCTGGAAGGAATCCTGGATGTTCTTGACGTCTTTGAGCTTCTCGTTCTTGATGGTTTGGTCAATGCGGACCACATCCTGCCAGACGACTCGACCTGCGCCAATGTTGAGATGGCCGACCTCGCTGTTTCCCATCAGTCCCTCGGGAAGGCCGACGGCGAGAGAGGAAGCCTCGAGCTCGGTGTAGCCCTGAGCAGTCTTGGAGCCTGCTTCCTTGAAGCCGTCCATGCATGGAGTGTCGGCAGCAAGAATGGCATCTCCATCCTTGCGGGACTTGTCGCTGGCGATGCCCCAACCATCGATCACGATGAGCACGGCTTTCTGGTCGACTTTCACCATGATGTGCGGTTCAATTGCGCGAGGCGACGAGCAAAGAATGGAGAGAAAAGGCTCGGAGGATGGTTCGAGCCGAAAAGGGGGGACCGGATGGACTGATGGGCAATAGCTGTGAGGGCTTTCACTGGGAAAGTGGTTGGAGGGGTAGGGCGAGGCCGAAGCGGGTTGGCGGGGTTCCCAAGCGTCTCAGCAAAAGCAAACCGCTGAGAAAAAGTCTTGCGACGTCACACAGCTCAAGCTCCCACGCACCCTCAACCAACCATCCCACCCATTCACCCACTTCACGCCCGCGGCCGAAAAGATAAAACAGCGTCTGAAAAAGAACTCACCATTATCGGATCACCACTTCGTCGAGCATAGCCAATTGATAAACTCGGACGTCCTGGAGCTGCACCTACTTTTCCTTCGTCGGTGCAATACGGCGCCCAGTTACTCGCGTTTCCTGTGAGCGCCGCAAGTCGGGGGACAGTGCATCCCACGCCCACGCCCATCTCCATCCCATCTCAAGTGCACCCTGTGCGACTCAACACCGAGCGCCATCATTGTCGCTATCTATCTACGCGTCTCCGGCACTTCTCTTTACTTTGTCACTCTTTTCATCGCCCATGTCTGCTCCCGTCACGCCCCACGCCCCCATCTCTGCACGCGCCTCTCTCCCACCCACCGGCTCTGCGACTCCTGCCCTCCCCCCGCAGCCCTCCGTGCCAGCCCTCCCTCCGCCAGCGACCTTCGACATCCTCCCCGATCTCCACCGGCTTTTGAACCGCTTGCTAGCTGCTTCTACTCAAGCCCCGGCCCCGACACCGACTCCCGGTCAACCAGTCGATGATGATGGGCCGCTTGACCTGAAGAATCTGGCTAGCGAAGCGCAGAAGCTGCGCAACAAGATCCAAAGGGCACAGCGCGCTGTCATGGCTTTACCAGACATCGATCGCACGACCGAGGACCAAGAAGAGGAGATTGAGCATCTGGAGGCTCGTATCGCCGGACTGAAGGCAGCGCTTCAGGGTCTTGGCCAGCCTGTAAAGCATGTTGAGGAAGAGGACACGAGTATGACGGGTTGAGTGCCAGCTTAGAAAAGCGTTGATTGATCATACCTAGGCAGTGCGGGCGACTGCATAATGGAGAGTTTGTTCGCTGCCCTGGCTTGGGAAGCTTGTTGGTAAGCTCGAAGGACTGCCCGTCCTGCTACTTGGGCGACGTACTGATAATTGTATTCTAGAACGGCGACTAAATCGAGTCTTCATAGCAGAACAAATCGTTATACGTCACCGACAACGAGAGGAAATGGTAGAACTCCATCTATCAAAGCTTTGTCGGTCTCCAAATGTGAGGGCATCCTTTCATGATCGACAAGACAGAGTCGCGGTCCATAGCCCTGCGACAATTTGAAAGCTGGTTAAATAGGCATTCAGAGAAATGGACGACCAACATGCCACAAAGTTCCAAAGGTGTTCATTCAAAAGATTGAACGACACATGCAAAGAGCTAGAGCCATGAAATTGAGCCCAAAATTTCCATGTAGACCCCAATCCAATTATTCATTATGTCTTATTAACCTTAAAGTAAACTTATAATTATCAAAAAGCTTGGTATTTTTTCGTAATACACCAAGTCTTTCTCTTCGTTTCTCGGGCATTATTCTCTACTTTCTCTATATTTAGTTTTCATAACATAAGCCAGGCCAATGCTCAAATGTTGCTGTTGCTGCCCATCCAGCCAATCAGGAGTGACCAGGCTTACTCTCCGCCACACACGCCTTCCCGTATATCGACAATCTCTCTTCAGCCTCATGCGACTCCAGATTTCCTTATTCCAAACACAGCCAAGTTTTGTCAGCGGACGATGTGTTTCCCGGTGCAAGCCAACACAATGATTCGCCGCCGAATTGGACCCTCAGCCCCCGCCATGTAGCAAATTTCCGATCACCTACTTACCTGAGGATTTGCAATGTTGGTGGTGATTAAAATTATTGCTGGCGCCATACTGCACTTCTACTCCGCCTTGGTGACGAGACCCTCTTGATAAATCTCCAGACCATCACCCGTCGACTGGCTTTCCAATACCTTCTTTTTCTCAATTAGTGGGAAAGCATAGATATTTGTAATCTTAACATGGCGTCAAGTACATACTACTCTGCACATCCTATGGATGACCACGCCCAACAACACGAACATCTCCTTCGACCCGCCATCGGTTCACCAGGCTATTCACCTGCCCATTCCCCCGGCCCTTCCACTCCTCTTAAACCGCTCCATCTAGTCCACAACATGGACTACCCACCATCCCCCTACTCAGCCGACGAATTCCAAAAAGCGAAAGCCGTCCAAATAGAAGACGAAGTACCCACCCTATTTTCCATTCCCCTATAAGCCATCCTAACACCCAACCCCCAGCATCTCAAATCTAAAATCCGCCGACTCCGCCTCTTATCCCGGATCCTCGCCTTCGCCCTCTCCATCGCCGTCTTCGTCCCCATAACCCTGACTCTTCACAAATTCCTCACAACCAAAGACATCTACCACGAAGTGGTGCTCCCCTCAGGCCAAACCGTGACCCGCACCGCCTGGGCTAAAAACTCCAAGACCTGGCCGACATGGATGTACTTCCTGATCGCTGGCATCGCATTACTGCTCAATCTGATAATCATCATCGCGTATCTGTTCGGCGGGGTTAAGCATGCTAACCGTGCCGCTTATTTGACGACGACATTTACGACGATTGTCATGTTAGGGAATGTGGGGGTGTGGATTGCAGCAGCGACGCTGTATCGGACGGAGAAGGATAAAAATGGCAAGAGCAATGATCTTTGGGGTTGGACGTGTAGTCCGGCTGCGCAGGCGATTCAGAAGGAGTTCGTGGCGGAGGTGGATTTTGAGAGGTTTTGTAATGTGCAGGTTAGTATTTCCTTTTTCTTGGTTTTTTTTTCACAGGGGGGGCTGGTAGGACATGAATGGAGTACTGACGTGGCATACAGAGCGTATCGTGGTATATTGGACTTGTTCAGGCTGGATCGGCGCTTTTGACGATTGTCATTTGGGTCTTGGTGCTTATGCGGAATAAGAGTAAGAAGAGGGTTATGAAGCAGACGAGGTTTTCGGTTAGCAGGTAAACGGCCAACCGTTCCTCGCTTTCTTCCAAAAACAAAAAAAAGACTGAGTAGGAGGGAAGCAATGAGATTGGGTGGGCTGTAACATATTCCCTTCCATGTTGGGAACGGGGGTGGGTTTGCGATTGTGAGGGTTCTTGTGCATAGACTTGATTACTTATTTGGGAGTGTGGGAGGTACGAACTAGGGAATGATTTATGATGGATGGGATGGATGGGTGCGAATCGTCCAGGTATTTTGGAAGGGGGAATGGGGCGTTTTTTAATTTAGCATTGCAGGTGTTGAATAGAGATGTTGTATATTTCTCTACTGTCCATAGCTACTTCGATACCTAGACCTACTTCTCTATATGTATTTCTCTGGAATACACTGCATTGGATACTATCCTACTCGTCCGTGTTCCAAAATCAGTAGTCCAAAGAGAAAAAAAACACATTGTTTGAGAACCGGGGGCGTTTTTGGAGCATTTTGGGGATCTCTGAGTAGCGTGGTAATGCTTGAGTTTGTACACTGTGATAAGTAGGTTGTTGAGGGCAAATGGGTGTGATGCTAAGGAGAAGAGAAGGAAAGGCGTTTTGTTGCGAGTATGGTCTTGTATGGATTTCTTCTGTTCGAGAGTGGATGGTTTATGTACTTATTCATTCACGAAGGAAACTAAGGGCAGCAACTATACTTAGCTGAGTCTTTTCCCCGTTGGCACGGAAGACGTTAGATCGATTTTATATGTTTACGGGTCATTATGAGAGGGCGCATGGGGATAGGAAGGAATGGAGGATATTGGAATATGGAGTCGAGGTGAGATGAGGAGGGGAGCGTCGGGATGTGTTCAAAGGGTGGAGGAACACCATGAGTAGTATTGGAAACTGGCAGGGAAGGATCGAGGTACGGGATACATTCTCGTCATGAAGAAGAAATAGGCGTCTACGACGGTGATGGAGGGAATGTGGATGTGCGTGGTTACATGCTGGGTGAGCCTCCAGACGATATGTTCCCGTTTTGTGTGTAGATGTGAAGCAAAGGGGGAAGCGCAGTACAGTGTATTGAGCGATCCTTACGAGGCTCCTGTATTAATTGTCCGTCAACAAATCCTATCAAATCACCTAGCAAGTGTTCCATAACTTGGGGGTGTTGGGTAGTAAGGAAGTGGAGAAGTAGGCGATAAACCAGTCTTTGTGAGACGAACATCATCGTTGATTGTACACTCTCCCTTCCCTTCCCTCTGCTGAATGCCCATAGCGATCTAGACCCCGTCTGTACCACTACCACCCCTCTCACCATACTCTATCCCATGCCTCAGGAACTTTCCGTCCCCATCCCCCCTTGTATCGTACAACCCCCCTCCTCCCAAACCGGAAATGCCACATGTACCACACGTGCGACGCCCACGAGTTCGTCCCCTCCCCTTCCCGTACGTGGCACCAAAAACAACAACGAGAAAAGGCGAGGTGGGACCGGGACGGATGTTTTGGATGTAGTTCTTGCCGACCTGGAACAGAGAATGTATGTAAGGGATGGGTTCGGGTTATGTAGTTATATTTAGCCTCGAGGATTGTCGGGGATAATCGAGATTGGAAGTGAGTTTACAAAACCTATTTGATCGACCGTTTTGTTTCTAATACCTAGTGGAAGGTATGAAGGGATATTCTAAACCTTTCCAGCTAGTCGTGTTTTACAATAGGGTTTGGATACAAAGGGAGGGGGAAGGAACATGTTGTGCAACAAACGTCTTGGGGGCCAGAATCTCTACTATCTAGATGCTGACTCTTCTGGTCCTTCATCTTTTTGCTAGTTAGTGAGTCCAGGAGTGTAGCGTGGAGCGTAGGTATTGGGAGTGCTTAACTAGGTCGGTATAATACCCTTGATCGATTAGTCAACTCTCCCTGGGAAAACGTAACAACAAACGAAATGATAAGTTAGCGTTCGCAACAACATTGTCTCCAAAATCCTGCACACTCCAAATCCTTCAGCCTCCAATACCTGAACCACTAATACCAATACCAAACGGAGTAATTCTTTTTTTTTTTTTTTTTCCAATCATGCAGCCCGCCCGCCTAAAAACCCCGGCAGGCGAGAAAAACCGGTGTTCAAGTTTCTTGGCCCAAACACCCTGTCATTAGATGCGAGACGAAGTACGAGGATAATACGAGATTGAGCTCGGAGGGTGGGGTCCGTGTTTAGGGGCCAGTTGCAGTTTGGATTATAGTATGTATGGAGGCGAGTGTGAGTGAGTAGTTGGAACTGGGGTGTTGTTTTGTTTATTTTGTACGCTGTTATGTTTCGACGAGGCGTGTGTGTGTGTGTGTGTGCGATAAATAGGATTTTGGTATTGGAGTCGCAGCTCGATGAGGGTTTACTACTCGTCTCTAAAGCAAGAATGATAGTCGGTGAATGCCTTCAGCAAGACGACGTAATCGACAGACCGCAACACTTCTGCTCGCGATATACTATTGATGATTGACAAAGTTTACAGACATGATTAGTATCCAAACACGAACAATCGTATAGGCATGACGTAGACCTGGATGTTATGAGTAAACATTCATCGTGACAAAACACGTATCAGTAAACCAAGCAAGACCAAAGAGGATAAGAACGAGTCAGCAAAATATGCTGTCTCGGGTATATATTTGACATCAACTATGCTCAACTGCAGTCAATGCAGCATTCGCAACTCCATTATTACGCACCATACAATCATCTCCATAGACTTCGTCCATCCATACAGCCTACCCGTACTATAACACTGTCCATCGAAAGAACGTGTTTAAACCTTGGATGCAACGTTCTCGGTTCCAATGGGGATCTCGAGGTGCTTCTCGGCGAGGTGGACATCGGCGGCAAATGTTGTGGTTGGCTTCCACTTGCGCGATGTGCGGGGAGTGGACTCCTCCAACATCTTGTCGACTTGCTCGAGGGTAAGTCCCTTAGTCTCGGGAACGAAGAAGAAAGCGCTGAATAAGTCAATTAGCCACTGTCAAAATGTTTAGAACTATCGGAAAACTTACAATAGGAAGGAGATGCAGCAGAGACCGCCCCACATGAAGAAGACGTTGGAGCCGAGTTTGGCCGAGTTTGGCTGGTCAGCAACAAGGTATGGGGTGATAACGCCGATAATGCAGTTCCAGAACCAATTGGAGGCAGTGGAGAGGCCAACACCGCGGGAGCGGATGGTAAGAGGGAAGATTTCACCGATAACAATCCAGGCAGCGGGGCCCCAGGTGGTGGCGAAAGAAGCGATGTTCAAGCAGATGAAAGCAATCATGGCGCGAACAGCGGCGGGGTTAGCTGGGTGGTCAGGAGTATCCCGTCCAGCAGTGGCACCAATGATGCCAACAATGAACTGCATAACAACCATGGATGCGGCACCGTAGATGAGAATGGTTCGGCGACCGATCTTCTCAACCATGACGAACGAGGCTGGGGTGGTGAGCACATTGACGAGAGTGGTGACAAGAGAGATCAAGAAGGGGTTCGAGATCGTGCCGAGCTGCTGGAAGAAAACAGTTCCGAAGTAGAAGATGAAGTTGATACCAGTAAGCTGCTGCATCATCTGCATGACTATGCCGAGAACGGTACGGCGGAGGTTGGAGGAAGGCGAGGTAATCTTGCCCTCGAAGCAAGACTTCCAGGAACCAAGGTAGCTGGTCTGAGGAACAATGGCCATCTCGTACTCGTGGTTGGCAATGATCTCAGCAAGTTCATCCTGGATATACTCAGAGTCGACAGCCTGGCCACGAACGCGAGCAAGAGCTTTGGCGGCTTGGTCGAGCTTGCCCTTCTTAACGAAGAAACGAGGAGACTCAGGGAGAAGGGCAAGACCACCGCCGAGGATGATGGCCCAGAGGAATTGGACAGCAATCGGAATACGGTATGAGCCAGTGTCACGACGTCCTTGAGTGGCGTAGACGACGCAGTTGGCAAGCAAGATACCGATGGTAATGCAGAATTGGTAACCGGCAACAACGGCACCACGGACTTTTCGGGGTGCGATTTCAGACATGTACCTGGCGCTTATTAGAATATTTCCATGGCCGCAATCTCGAGACAGCTTACAAGATGACAATGGCGGAGATGAAACCGACACCGAAACCAGCAATTAGACGACCAGCAACCATAACGTTTAGACCACTGGAAGCAGTCTCGAGGATACCACCAATGACGAAGATGAAGCAACCGACGATGATGGTCACTCGGCGACCGATGAAGTCGGCAAGGTCACCAGCAATGATGGCACCGAAAAAGGTACCAGCAGAAAGGATAGAAGTAGTCAAGGATTGCTGCCATTGGGGGATAACGAAAATGTTCTTGCGGTAGTCCTTGACTAGCTGGTCATCTTTGCTGAGGCCGGGGAACATCTTGTCGGGGTACTCGGCGTGAGTATATTGATTGATAAAGTAGTCCATACCGAGGACACCACCCTATTGATCGGGTAAGTTCCTGTCTTATTCAAAGGAGGTTGTTGAGTGAATCTTACCATCCAACCAGTGTCATATCCGAAAAAGATACCTCCAAACGCTGCGAAGGCGACGATGAGGTAGGCCCTCACGGTCACGGGCGCCTCAACGCGACTGACATCGGTCGTGCCGGTCACGGCAACAACACCACCACCAGGCATGATTGTTCTTGTAAGAGGAGATGTAAAAGGGAAGAATGAGGCCTTGCGATCAGGGCGAGTAAATTCGCAGAAGAGAGGACGATCGCAGAAGGAGCTGGCTTCGACAGTCGGTCAACAGCAAAGAGGTGCGGAGCTCCAGCTTTTAATATCTGACCCCAGCACTGGCGATGCTGGAAGCACGGTGGCTTTTCGTCCATGGGTACAGTAACATTGCAAACGCTGTCTAAGCCGGATTTGGTTGTTACTCCGCAGTCAACTCTTCTAGAAGGATTCAGGTCTCTGATGGGACCCCATGAATGGGCACTCTCCTGACTACTCGCGGGTAGACAGTCCATCGGATCGCTGGCTCCATGAATGATAGTCCCGTTTGCTACTGGGTGCTCTTGGATGCTCCTTGAAGGGATGCTCATCGCTTTGCGCTTCCTCTCTCACGAAGACAATTCATACAGGACAAGCTGTTGCAAGTAACATGCATGGCCGGCGATATTCCCCAGACGGGAAAACCAACAGGTGGTCCGAGTGAGATGGAGCCCCCATAGGAGGCGTGAAAACTGGGGAGCCAAGCTTGGGCAAGCATCACCATGCGGCGGGTCCTAGCGGTCGCGACCTGCAGATTTTTCCACACTTACCCTTGCGGCGGCTGCAATTTTGGACGAATTGAAAGGAGATTGCGACGGTCAACTTCATTGGCGCTAGCTGGCCAGGGCAGACATCCCATGCGCGCCCAGGAGCACATCCTCTTGAAGACCAGCCGCCGTGTCATTCCTTCCGTGCACATCAACCTTTTGGACGCGCACGGGAGAGCGTTTGAAATGTACACATGACCAACTCGGACTTCAGCTAGCTGCACGCTCTGGTGTCATTCGGATTTAATCGACGGTGGGCAGAGGGCAACAATACCAGAGGCCCTCCCTAGACACCCAGACACCAGTTGATGTGTGGAAGCTTGTGTTCCTCTGCCGCTCTGGATATATTGCTTCTTTGTTTCAGCGACGAGGATCTTGATGACCTATATGACATAGAGTACGAGTACCCTGAGTATGTGTACGCTGTATGCGAGCATCGGGTTGTCCTGCGCCAGACCCAGCCTGATACCTCAACAAATCCAGGTCGTCGAACAACATCCATTTGGATCTATCCTGTGTTTAGCTTGTCGTGGCGGGTGTGTGACCTTCGGAGCAGGCGCCCCGCTCGCACTACCATGTATGTACCAGCCAGGCGTTTACCGTGCCCACCACTGTCAGTGTTGTCGGGTGCATAATCTTCGGGCAGCGTGCATTACTGTATGCAGACCAGCGTCCAATATCAGGGCGAGTACTGATTGGACTGCGTGGCCATGTGCCAGGCATCTGGATTCTGACCACGGGGGCTGCCCGTCTCCCCAATAATTTATGGCCTGGGCCAGGAGGGGCCCGAGTTCTCTGTACCACATGCCCTTCTCTGACGAACAACAGGCAAAACCCGCAGCTGAGGATCCTCCGTTCGATGCAGCCTCCTTGACCTCCTCAACCTCCATGTCTCAGACTCCAGAGACTCTGGAGGGTGTTTGTCCTCTTCACCACGGTGATTTGCGGTGGTCATAAGCACTAGTGGCGCCATTAGCACTGTCACCTTTCCCTTTCGCTCGCCACACCCGTGCGGCACATTCTGGAGAACCCTGCCGCCGCGGCCTCGTTTGCGACTTCGGGCTGCCTTATGCTGATGATTTGGCGTTTTTCACATGCGTGTCACGCCCATAAACCCCAGAGAGATTCGGCCTCTGCTAGCCGTTTTTGACCCTGACTGCCACCATCGAGGGGTCCTCGTAGGCCGATGCTGCAACTGGCATTGTGATCGTTGGCCTCAGTCCACACACAAGCTTCAAAACGGCCGCCGACGCGTGCTGCAAGCCACCATCAGTTCGCAATTCCTTCATCGGCCGGCCTGCCGTCTCCGAGAGCTGGATGTACCGACAACCAGCCAATCGCCATGTCATCGTGATGAGGTTTTTGGTCTCGAGGCTACGATGTTTTGCCCACCAATCGGTTCGCCTGCTTAAGTCCAGCCTGAACATCAGCAACACGAGGTCGATGTTACAGTCCATCCGCCAGGTGGATTATTCTGGGAAAGTAAGGGGCGTGGTGTGTTGTTGTCGCTGTGGAGATGTGCTTCCAAATCGATGCTGAGGTCTCCATGGGGAAGACTTAGCACAGAGTAGTGTGAAGCCAAAATCTAGCGCAAAGATACCTCGGAACCGGTAGTGTATTGCGGCCGATGGCCACAGCATTCGCGAGAGCTTGTCAGGCGCCTCCCAAGGATCGCCTTAACGGACGACCATTTTTCCAAGACATGCACAGTTGTGGATCGCCTCTTTGTTCAAAAATTCAAAAAATCGAAGCTTTGCGTTTCTTCCTTCGCGTTGACGGCTCAACCCATGTGGCGTATTGGTCTGCGTCGGGAGGAGGTGGGGAGACACAATACGATCCCCGGCACGGGTGTTCTAACCCTCTGCCCTCAACATCACACCCCACCTCGAAAAGCTTGCCTTACCTCTTGTAACATTGCCATCCGTGCGACGAATTCAAATATGTTGATGGCTGGGAAAATTCTGTTGGCCATCAGCTGAGATGGGCAGACCACACTGTATGGTTTGAAACTGTCTGGTAACTATTTTGAGTCTGGAACTGGATGGATTTTTCATTGCTCCACTTCCCTGCCACAGAAGCGCCGAAGTCGTGAACGATCGCGAGTCAGAACCTCAGAGGAGGATTGTGGTTTGCTGACACAAGCATGACAAGCTCTCGCCGCGAGAACCTCGGAATCTTGTACTGTGAACACGTGAGGACCCGCTCTGATGCCTGTTTGGATCGTGATCGTTGTACAACTGCCTAGGCTGCAGGTCTAGCTGGGAGGTGGTGCAATTGCAAATTGTTTCCGTGCTCACGGGTGGTGAAGTTCCTGGTCGCTTGCCGGTACTTCCACGATTCCTGGCATGGCCACCTTCCCTGTGCCGGATGAACCACTGCGTTGGCTCATAATCAGCGGCGATGGTGATGGCAATATCAAGGGTTCATTGGTGTTGAGACAATCAAGAAATTTTCCAAAGCGACGTGGCCAGTCGACCTCGGGAAGGCGCGAAAGTGGTGGCAGTCACGGTTTCACGTGACGTTCGCGCTAGCAGACATCAGGGTCTCCCGCATTACTCCGCAGTTCCCCACGACCACCTTTCCACCAACGTTAGTACATTTACAGTAGTCGCAAGCTCTTTCATATGAGTATGGCAGTAAGTGGCACCACATTTGTTTAATCTAACATTGCTGTGCTAACATCTGTAGCCCCAAGAAAGAGTCGTCATCGAAGCCTCACCTCCAGCATACGCTGATGGCTACGGTACTATCGAAGTCCACCATCACCACCATCACAATCACACACTCCGAACTAGACGAGGCTCATCCTGCTGCAGAGCCTTCCTCTTGACCTTCCTGATACTCCTTCTCTTGGCTGCTTTCAGCGCTATCGCCTTCGTGGCCTGGAACTTCTATAACCTCTCGCAATGTGAGAAGCAGCGACTGCCTTGGGAAAAGCCGTGCAAGGACTGGTTGGGGAAAGAATCGACTCGTTAAGTTATCTGGACATGTAATCACCGGTGAATAAGGATCATGCCGAAAGAGCGATGTATCTTCGTTCTAGGCTCCAGCAGCTCTGCCAAGCTGATGGACAGCCATCACATATGAGACGGGATTCCAAGAGTTGAAGTCTTGGATCATTTTAGTCGGGCGCTTTGGACAATACGCCACAGGAATAACCATTTTGGATATTCTCGTTGACATTAGCGTATGTTTGCATTGCGCGTAGGTCTCAACACGGACATTTGGCAGTGAATGGGCTTGCAGGAATATTACGGACTAGGATATTGAGATAGTAATAATATGATCATCATAAAATCAAATATTCCATCGGTCGTGCAATACATTCCATACCCACATGTGAGTCCATAATTTCCACCACCCCTGCAGCATGTTCGCTACGCTATGTCAAGAGCTCAATACATTCTCGAACTCGGCCCGAGAGCAGAATTCCTATGTGATTTGCTACCTAGATCGTAGATACACATAGCCAATAGAAATGTCTAGATTCTCCATGGTCCGTGATTTCATTTGCATCACGTCCCAGAATAGCGACAGCTAACTTCAGCCTCCTGCAAGACTACACCTCATGTTTACATGTCCTTCAAATCTCGCAACATCGCTTATATCATTTCATGCCAGGCTGCCCAACCATCCCCATATGTCTCGTCCATCTCACAAAACAGGACAATAGACCGCAATTCTCATAACCGACGATCAAGCACAAGCGAAGGATTTTGCTAGATTTCGGCGGTAAGGCCTTAGTGCGCCATCCCTCCAAAACAACAAAGCATCCGCAATTCCATAACTTCGGCGGCTGTAGACATTTCGAGTATATCTTAATGTTGCGAAATATCTAGTGGTCTCATGTCGGACCGAGCAAGAGGCGTTGTTCGTGGCTGTTTGAGCACGGACGGTGGAGGCCTTTTGAGGGAACCGGATCGACTTGGTGAACATAGGCGAGTACGCGCGAGCTTCGCTTCCACACCTTATTTCAAGTACAATGGCTTGGGGCCCTCGAAACCGCCGTGGTACGGATGCATGTCCAGATCGGTTTCTAGCGCTGAGGGAATTAGCATAGACATGCGATGAGGATATCTTGGTACTTTGGAGATTCCGGGGCTTCCGCAATTATGGGGTCTTTCTTTGTCCCATCAGGCTGTTCATTGTACTTCTTCTTGATGATTTCCTGGGGTTTGATTCTGTGGATTTGATGGGCCCTTCTCCACAGTATTCCCTGTGTTAACTTAACGTTCATCTAGTTTTTGTGGTCCTGTAAGCTGTCTGTCAACCATGAACCATGTGAGTGGGGTTAGCTTTCACCGTCTACACTAGACCCACTTCGAACCGCTCCGGCGCTGCGATTGATTGGATGCCAGCAGAGGAATATCGTTGCCCCGTGCCGATTCTCAACGTCCTGCGTCTTTCAGCATCAGATAATAACTCCTCAGTCGATTCTATCATCTCGAAATCGTTGTAAGGTGATATCGAACGTACACTCATGCTAACATAGTGCTGGGTGGTATATTTGGGTTCGCGAGAGGGTGTTTCTAGCCGGGTGTAACGGAATCGCTCCTGAAGAGGGAACGAACTCAACAGAGTATTCAAAGAAAGAGATAGTGTGGCATCTGGACTTTACAATATGAAACTCAACAACGCCTATCATGGTTTCTCTCGTTATCATACCCGATGGTAATGAGTCTCACGCTGGGGAGCGTCTGGATCACGGCTCATTTGAGCTCCAATGAAGAGAGAATTGCTTCCATTGCATGCGCAGACATTGTCAATGTTTCTAGCGAGGGCTTCGACTTGCGGGCTGTAGTAGGTAGGCCGCCGAAAACTTCTACGCCGCAATGGAGTCCCGCGGTCGGGACCGTTGTCTGTGTCTAGATACGCGAAAGAAGGCTCAAGAAATGGTATCTGCCTATAATCAGCACAAAGATCACGCAAACCAATGAAAGAGATGGTACACAAACATGCATATCCTGTGGGGTGATACTGCGGCCCCCCTCATGATCTTTACCTCCGGCGCTGGCAGGAAGCTCTCAATATCGATGTCGAGGGTCTTGGCAGCCTGCCCTCTATGCGCTCTGTCTTCGCGGGCATCCTCACGGCGTGGACACGCAGCTGCGGGTGCTGCAATCAATAATCTGGCATATGAAGATCACAGCACAATCTGACATGTTGTACCTTTTACCGGTATTTCCCCTCGACGTTGCGTTGGGCTGCAGAGGGTGGGTAAGTGTCATTCGAACACATATCACGCCTGCCTCTACCTGGCTCTCTTCCTGTGATGGTTTTCCAACCTTAGTCATACTTTTCTTCCCCCCCCCCCCCCTTATAAAACAAATCTTCCTACCCACCTCCTCCATCTCTCCTTCTCTGCTACACCTGCTGCCTCTGCTCTACTACATCACCCTCTGCACTCACCCTGTGATTCTCACCTCTCACAATGCTTTACATACACACTCAGAAGTATTCTACCCGCTCTCCTGCAACCTCTCCTCCCCGCTCCTCTTTACACTCTCATACGACGTCGTCCTGCAACGGAGTCCGCCAGCTCCAACGCGTCAGTGGCAGCGGTCACAGCAGTGAAGCCAGCCACACCTATCAGCCATCCCGCTCCTCCCACTCCTCTCACTCTTCACAGCCATCACGCCCCTCACAACCACCTGACTCTTCTAAGCGCCCTGTGGCTATGTTGTCACGCGTCGGGGCCCGCCAGCTCCAACGCGCCAGTAGCAACAGTCATGGCAGTGAGGCCAGCCACACCTCACAGCCATCCCGCTCCACCTGCCCTTCACGCTTCTCCCGCTCATCACGGCCCTCGCAGCCCACAGCTATGTCAGGCGCAGCTCTCCCGCCAGTCTCCTCCTACTCTTCCCAATCATCCCGCTCTTCCCATTCACAACCAGCCGCCTCCTTAGCTACAAAGGGCGCCGTCTCTGCGCGAGCGCCGTCTCGCCCCATCCACTGCTCTCTTGTGACGGGTACAGCTCCCGCGCGAGTCTCATCACGATCCTCCCACTCTTCCCGCTCATCCCATCCCCCTCACCCCTCCCTCTCTTCCGTCTCCTCTCGCTCTGCAGCTGTCACAGGCGCAACTCCTGCGCGAGTCTCATCGTGTTCCTCCCACTGCTCCCACTTCTCAAGTGCGACTAGCACAGCTCCCCCGCCAGTCTCATCACGCCGACTCCCCCTGACCCGCACTACTTCTACTTCGTCCTCCCGCGCAGCTCTTGCAAGAGACTTGCCATCTCAACGCAGCGAGTCTGCCTCTGCTTCCAGCAGCCGTGTAGCTTCTGCACGCGGCTCGCAAACTGAAAGCAGCAAGTCTGCTCCAGTTCCTTCTACCCGCCAGTCAAGTACCAGGGTACCACCCGTGCGGACCTTGCGCCCATCAAGGCCGCAGACTTCACAGCCTCGCCCGCCAATTCTTTCCAAGGCAAAGTCTGCGCGTCCTACTTCATCAAGTTCCAATGACGGTCATATCAAGGAGCTTGAGATCGAACTGAAAGCTGCTCATGCCCGGATCCATGAGATCCAACACCGACTACGTGATGCGCGAGATCGAGCTTATGATGCGTCTAGCTCCGATTCCTCTCACCCCGTTACCTCGTCAAGACAGAGCTCCCGAGCAAAGCGAGCTGAACCAACCCGGTTTGAGACGGCCAGTCGTCGACAAGTACCGGCACTTCCTAGTGTCGGACAGTCCAGCCGAAATGCTGCTAGCCAAAATCCAGCATTACGGGTTTGTTCCAAGGAACGTCAAACACGTAAACCCGAGGATTACTACGTGTCCAGCATCCAGACGCTCGACGACGGAAAAAGGATCATGATCAAGCGGCTGATAGTACCACTTAAAGAGGTCAAGACAACTACCACCTCTGCAGCATCAACCAGGCAAGTCCCGCCGATTGAGGTCAAGCCAATTACCACCTCTTCGGCGCCAAATCTACTTCCCTCATCGAAGAAGGTCCAACCAGTCGTCCCCGTACCGCTTCGTCAAAGCATGCCAATCACACCCTTTGACGATGATACGCTTTCTACATATAGATTACCATCCGACGATTCGTCGTTCGTGGCACCATGTGAAGAGCAACGGGTCGAAGTTAAGCTTCCCTCTTCGAAAAGACATGTGCGCTGGGGGGATGATCAAGGCAAGAGGTTGGCCCAGACCCGTTCTTTCGAACGATCTGAGACAGAACTCACTTCGAAATACTTCGGGCCTTGTCCCGATTCCTTGTTCAAGCCAGTACGATGGAAAATCGGCGAGCCGGCACAACTTCGCTCGAAGTTGGGTGTTTACAAAAGTGTTGAGCGTGGTGCACAGATCCTTACGGATTTCAGACGCCCCAATGCTTGGCATCGATTTGGCAGTGTCTGTGAATACTACAGACGACAGCATGTAGAATCCTTGCACATCCTCGATCCTGTCGCTCCTTCAGTCAAGCAGACTGTTCCGGAGTTCTACGGGCGGAGACATGGAAACGGATTTTTAGAAGGCGCAAAGATCAGACACGATTGGGTAGAATCTCAAGGACTACATTCCCTCAATTCGACTATGTTTGGGACCTGCATAAGGCTGGGTAACGACTGGATATTCGAGGGAGTCCATATTTCTTGGATGTTCAAATGGTGGCAGAACCATGGACGCATCGAACACGCAAGTGATTGGAAGAAGGTCGAGCTCAAGGAGCTCACTGCCAGAGCGCCATTGGACTGTGAACTCACGAATGGCACGGGAAGCATGCATCAGCATCAACGTCCCGTCAGATATGATTCTCCCATTCCACCCCCGGTGAGATTGCCACCTCCTCGACCCCAGCCAAGACGTTCTCAGCCTGCTGTTGACCAGGACTCTTCCGGACCCTACACCGTATTCTCGACCACTGACTATATCATGTACACCTCCTCCTCATCCACAGCAGTCTCCGTAGCTCCGGTTATCAAGGCGTTAGATTTGGATGATGGCCTTCTAGCTCGACTTGGTTACAATCGAGCTGGATTCAACAATCTCATCAAGGCTGTGCATCGAGATCGAAAGGCTGTCAGGGATGTATGAGGGTGCCATCCTCTCCCTATATCTCTCTCTATACCAGTGCGGCTAGTGACCTGGTTATCAAAACACTCCAATCGCCTGAAGTGTGACGGAGCTGCGGCTACACATTCCGGACCACAAACGGCTTTCTATCATGCCACAGTTTATTACCCCAATGGTGTAATCGAAGTTAACTGTTTATACGAATCCGGTAGAACACCGACCTTGTTCGGCAGTGCGGACGGACGGTATAGTCAGTGACCTAGAGGGAACTAACGGGGCAGACGAATCATGGCGATGGCGGAATCACGGTTAATGGTTTATACGAATCCGGTAGAACACCGATCTAGGTCGGTAGTGCGGATGGACAGTATCGAAATCCTGAGGACGAAATCGGCGGTACAGTCATCGACGAGCTCAGGCGAACGGTGGAGATGGACGATCCAGCGAATGTGTACTCCACCTGGCGGGGTGTTCAGTATACGTCGGCGGCGCGTTCTCCTTCCTAGTAGTTTCCTCAGTTTGCTTTTTTGTTTTGTTGCGTTCTGCTTTGCTGCGTTCTTGTTTTACTACGTTTTGCTTTAGCTGCGTTCTGCTTTCTTGCTTTCTTGCTTTCTTGCTTTCTTGCTTTCTTGCTTTCTTGCTTTCTTGCTTTCTTGCTTTCTTGCTTTCTTGCTTTCTTGCTTTCTTGCTTTGCTGCGTTTTGTTCTTCTGCTTTTCTGTCTTTGCTCACCCATATGTGTGAACTAATCGCGTACAGGACCGGGAGATTATAACCTATCCAAGGCTCGCACCTGAAAACAACCAGCTAAGTTCCCCCTTATTTCGGTTACAATAAACATACTAACTCGACAGAATCTGACGACCGAAAGGAGTGACTCTATAATGAAGAAAGGTCAAGTGGTTTTTTCTATCCCAATATCTGTTCCCACTGTTAATGTGCACTTCCACTAGCAACTCTGATTACAAAGTCCCGCTTCGTTTTGTTGCTGTGGCCGAGTCTTTTCTTCTCCGTATTCTTTGATAGAATTTGACGCAGACACAGATGTAGTTGTAGCGCAAAGCCTGGGACTTGTAACGAAGAAGGTTAAGTATTTTCTCTTCCATTCTGTGTTTGTTCCATCCATTAATACACGTACACTCGTAGGAATTGAGCAGCAAAGCCTCGGGACACTTGCTAGTTATGGCCAAGTTCAATCTTTCCCCGTACTATCAATGAAAGGTAACATAATGCAGTTGCTGTCAGAGGCTCGAGTATTTAGTGAAGAAGCTCAAGTGATTTCTTCCCTTTCCTCTTGGAAACATTTATTAAATTCCACAATACTTTCGTACGGATTGTTCGAGAACTACGCTCGCCGATCCATTTCTTCCCCATCCCCTTCTCCTCCTACGACGCAGATTCACGACTGGTTCCTCTCGAATGGTCAAATCTCGCGAAACATGCCGGACGACGAGTCTGCTACCTTCCCGTGGTGTCCGGCGTCAGTACCTTTGAACGAATCGCCTTGAGTGACGATTCGGACGAGGTGAAGCCAAAAGCAACTCACATAGATTAGTACAGGTAAGGATGGAAGAGTTGAAGCGAGAAAAGGTGGTAGGGATGTGATTGGCGGTGTGTTACTGGAGTATAGGTTTGGGATATTGCATCCGTAGTGCTTAAGTATAGGTACGTTATACACTCTCATACATATGTTCAATGATTTGTGGTTATATATGCTAATTGATGTGCAGACGTTCTATTTTTACTTCAATCACTCGATTTTCATGCCGCAACCGGAGCTACCTGCGTTTTCGCCCCCTGAACCTCGCCCCCCTCTCTCAATTTCCTCAACCTCTCCTCCTCCTTCCTCTTCATCTCCTCCTGTAACTTAACCCTTTCAGGCACAATCCTCTGCCTCTCCCCTGTAATCTTCCATCCATCCAACCTCTCCCTACCCAACGCCCTCAGTGTCTTCCTCTCGACAACACTAAACTCGCTTTCATCCTCCCTATCAAACACAAACGGCTCCCGAATACTGACCGGCGGATTCGTAATAACCCTCACCTGTCTCAACTGATTATTACTCGCCGAATGCAACATCAAGGGATGTAACAAATACACATCCCCCACGACCCCCGTCGCCTCCACAAACGCATCATCCGGCATCGACGCTGCAAGCTGGTTATACCACCGCAAACCATGCTCCTGCTTGAACTCGGGATTCTCGGCTCGCGGCGTCATCCGCGGACTCACGCCCTCAGGATGCTCAAACAGCCTCTTTGCAATAACATCAATCGCTCGAGGACAAATATACGTCCCGCCACCTCCGGGCGTGATATCGCTCCAGAGTGGAATCACGAGCAGCGCCTGTTCGGGAGAATCGAGATAGTGCACGAAGAAATCGCCGTCGACGTGCCATCCCTGGAGTTCTTGCGGTTTCACGGTTTTGTGATGTCCAGCGGGAGTCCCAAGGTTGACGATGAAGCCGTCTTTCCAGGTCGAGGCGGAGGGGTCAACGCGTGAAGCGCCGCCTAGGAGCGAGCAGATGCCGCCCCAGGCTTTAGGGGCGAGGGTACTGATAGGGAAGGTGTGGAAGTAGGGCATGTTGGTGCGTTCGGTGTGCCTGTGGGGGGAAGTGGTTAGTGTGGGGAAGGGGAAGGGGAAGGGGAGGGGGATTGGAGACTTACCATGTTGACATGTCGTTTGGATCCATACCTAATCTTGTCCATAACGTTTCTTGTAGTTTTGCTGCTTGCTCGCGCGAGAAACAGTTTGAGAGCTTTATCCAGCCGTGTTGGAGGAAATGGTCGATTTCGGGTTGGGAGAGGGGGTGCGGGTTTTGGGGAGTGGGTTCTGGCATGGTGGGTGGTGGATGGTGAGCAGTGGGTTTTTGGAAGCGTGGATGTGAGTGGAGTTTTCTTTTTCTTTGGGTACACAGGGTTTGATTTTGGTAATTATGTGAATGTAAGGACTGTACACTGCTGTATCGTTCGCATGGAAATTATGTATGTATGTATGTATAGATGGGGGTGCGCGACAGATATTGCCCGACACGAATGAGTAGTTGCAAATCTATGCAGATACAATCAGTGACCCCTACCCTTTCCACGGCATATCGGAGAATATATATATTACCCTCCCTCGTCCCAATCCTCGCTCTGTCTCGCCTCGCCAATGCTTAATTCCGCTTTGCACCACACCGCACTGCATTGTACCCGTCACTACTTCGCATCACTTAACCAATTATACGTAGGAATACTCTTTAGCCGTATTAGCCGCGGCAACTTGGGGTCTAGCGGGGCACGTGGTGGGGTAGGACATCGGAAGCGGGGCGGGGGTGAGCGCGGATTGGGGATTGGGGATTGGGGAATGCCGTGTTGGTATGGTATTGGTTATCTAAGAACCGGGTTGGGGTCCGTGGTACCGTAGGTAGTCGGCTCAGGGTCCGCGGAGGGGGAGGTGTGATGAGAGATGGAATAGTGATTGGACTGGGTTGGAAGTTTTGATAGTTTGTGATTGGATGAGCTAAGAGAAGATATAATCGAGAAGGATATTGTGGTAGATATAGATAGAGAGAATATAGTTACGGAACTGTAATATTTCAATATTTACGTACTACATTCAACGACTTGTTCTAATAATCAATGAGTCTTTTTCCCTGGTGCAGTTGGTGGATGGCGAATAGCAGATGCACGGTGCTGATGCTTGCTAAGCAATTTACCTAAACCGGTGGTTAAGAGCGAATTTTCGATAACGGGTATGTACATGCAATTGAGAAAATCTAGCGCTTAGAATATTATAGCGATGATCGGTCGGCTGGCGCGATCTCTTGTTTGAATGTTCCTTTTCTAGTAAAGAATCCCCTTAACAGGTGTTGGGAAGCTGGATGATCGGATGAGAGAGATACAACGTGTGACTATAATTTTTGTTCATTGGTTACTTCTGTAGTACATTGATACAGACAGAGATTGAAAGATATAGAAAATACTCCCCCCTCTTATACCCGAGTCATCAGAGTTACCTAGCGAGGTCACTGACAGTAATAAACCCCGCCGCCACCGCCGTATGAGCCCATATATGCAAGACCCCATTAATGCATTGGTACAAGATCCAACCTCCATGGAATCCGGAGATCGTTTCCATTCCATGTATTCCGCCTCTTCGAGCCGGGTAACAATTTCATAAGTCATATGATCGTCGTAGCCTTTGAGAAAAGGAAAAAGAGGAGAAATTAAAATATTGAAAAGAAAATACATCATACTCTTCCTCACTTATTACAGTGCCTCACCAATCCCGTCTTTGGACGGCTCAGAATCAAAAGGACTTGCTAATGGCCTTGGTGCTGAAATACTGTCCTTCCGCGCTTTTCCTTTTCCTTTCATCTTCTCGTGCAATACGCCAGGTAATTGCATTGCACTTCTAATGCTGCTCGCGCTCGTATTCCTCGAATGTCCTCTCGATTTCGCACCACTTGCACTGGCGCTCGCACTCTCGCTTACGCCCCCACGCACCGCTCTCGAAGAAGACCCTTTAGAAGTAGTAGCACCACCGCCGAAGAAACTCTTTGACGCATCTGTGGGAGAAACAGGTGAGGTTAGCGGTGTGCTAATTCCAGTGTTGGAACTGGCCATTGTACCCCCCACACCTACTCTACTCGTAGGGGACATGAGTTTGGTGGGCGGTGGTGTATATTTGCCCATTATGGAACAATTAGTGGGAGTAACGGTCGTAATGGGGCTGAGCATGGCCGGATTATGGGGAGATGGCATGCCGATAATGAAAGGTATGTTACCGCTGGAGCCATTGCTTAATTTGCGTTGGGGCGAGGAGGTACCTCCGAGGGCTGCGGTGCTGGAGCTATCGGAACCAGCACGTGGTCGAAGGCGTAGAGGAGCAGGGATAGCTGACATAGAGCCTGAGGTGCCAGGTCGGGAGAGTTGGCTGTTTGAAAGACCGCGAATGTCTGCGGCCGAAGAGTCGGATAGCTTGCGTGGGAAATAGGGTCGCATTTCAGGTTTAGAATGGTCTGGAGAGTTCCGCATCGCTTCAGCCATTACATCCATTCTAGGTGGCGTTGAGATATCGTCACCTTGTCCACCCCCACTCGGTGACTCATATAGCCCATATCTCGGCCTGGGTGGGCGTTCTGGTGTCGAAATCTCTCTCGAAGCGTCTGGATTTGTGGAAGATCGCTGTCGTGACCCCACTAACTCATCAGCCTTTCCCATATCCATGCCCGGAGAGTGGGTTTTAGTAGATTCGTGTGACCATTCGGGTGTACGAGGCGATGTGTACATCTGTATAATCGAGTCGCTATTGCTTCGCGTAGTGTCATGTCTCTTCGGTGCCGCAGGGGTGCTCAGGGGGAAGTTGGTCGACAATTCGCCAAACCTCTCTTGGTCAGGCGAGGGAGGCTGGCATTGTTTGTCAGAAGATGCTGTTGCCTGCGTTAGAATTTCGCTTACCGTTGGCTTCCTCCGTTCGGGGGAAAGTCGAGCAACGGATCGTGGAGAAATACCTGGGTCGAACCCATCTGCCTCGTTGGCTCGATTGCGACCATTTTTACGAGGTGGAGTTTGAGGAACCATGGTTCTGGTGCGTTTAGGCGTGGTAACATCAGGAGGAGTGGGCTCGGGTGTTATCACACCTGCCACAGTGGAAGGTGGTGTTGCTGGGCGTCCGACGGAGTTCGGGCCTGTCAGCACTGGCGATGGTGTATTAGATACAGAAAATGTCGCAGCCCCGAATGGAAATCGAGATCGGATGGGTGTATCACCCGATCGACTGTTTGAGGGTGTTGGAGATTCGATGTCACTTGTTCGGCTACCCATCTTGTGGGCAAAACTCTTGAGCTTCTTGATATCAGATTTGTATCCCTTGATGTCGAGTTTGAAGTAAATGATCTCGCGGACATAGAAGTCGATTTCTTTACGTAAATCCTCAATTGTAGTCTCCACGCTTCTCTCGCCGGAGACTGGCATTTTGTTCTTCTTTAAACGCGTCTGTAGACGTCCAACCCAGCGATCGATATCTTCTTTCGACGCTAACGTTGTAAAATCTGGCAGTGGGTCCTCTTCAGTGTCGGCGAAAAGGGACATTGTGCCATGATGGCGAATTTCCGCATGGAGAAGCCACTTATGGTGCTCCAGCTGTCTCTCCACTACGCGAAGTGATTTCTCCTTTTCCGCTATCACAGATTCACGTTCGATGATCGCGGTCCGCAATTGGTCCATATGCACATCGGACTGCTTGTTCTTGGTGATGAGCTTGCCTTGAATGTCCGATTGCAGCGTCAATTCCTGATGCTCCTGTGCTAGCTGGTCATAGTTCTTGCGCAATTTCTTCTGCTCTTTTTCAACCTCAGAGATACGGCCGTCCTTCTGCTTGACTTGATCCTGTAGCCGTTCAATGTGTGCGATGAAGGCCGCGAGCGTTGATGGTTCTTGCGAATCTGGGCTTGTTGGTGAACCAGAGGAAAAGACAGTGCTCATACTCAAATGTGCATTATGGCGATCACTCGGCGTTGAAGCGGGCATCTGTAGTTTCGGTGGTTTCATGTCAAAAGGACTTCGTTGTGAGTGGATATTAAATAGCTGTTCCTCGGCGTCTAGCTTCTCGCAGTTAGCGATCTCCAAACGATGCTCAAGATGGTCGATCGTGTTTTGCAAAGCCGAGGTGCTTTTCTCGAGAGAGTCGACTTTGCTTGCCTTCTCTTGCCACTCAGCACATTGTTTCTCAACCTCTTCTAGCGTCTGGGTCAGAGTCCTCTCGTTCTTCTTCGACTGATTGAGCTTGGCCATTAACGATTCAATCTGTTTTTGTAGCGCGGCATTGTTCTGCTTGTATTGATTAAGCTCGCGGATCATATCTCGATTGCCTGTCTCGGGCCGCCGTGCTGAACTCAGCTTGCGCTTGAGATTTTCCATCTCGGGAGTGTCGCGTGCCGCCGAGAGCGGTGACCTGCTCTGTTGCTCAAGCGCGGATGAGAATGATCTGATTGAATTGGCCGATGTGCTGCCTGCTGTGTGTTGGGAATTGTCTCGCGTAGGAGACTGCGGGTTGTCGGTGGTGTCGAGTAATAGTAAGAATTGGTTGCTGGAAGCTAGAAAGAAAAGGCTTAGTTAAGATACGTTGTGGTGGATGGGACACAATGCCATATCGTGTCCCCAGATATGGGTAATCGGTAACCAAAAATAGGAAGTCGCAAGTAGGTGGTGTGCACGAGGGCAGAGGTAATAGAGGTGGAGCACGCCACGATGCTCGTCGACATCACTGGACTGCACCTGAAGCGGGAATAGATCAGGCAACTGACATGACGTCCTGTGCAACGACCAAAGATATTTCATGTGTGCGTGTAAAGTACCGACTGGCAGGTGGCATGGGGATCCAAATGTGCTTACCGTGATGTAGAGTTCTCTGACTCTGTTGCTCCTCCAAAACGCGGGCGTAGTTTCGGATAGAAGAGACCTCTGCCGAATGTGCGCCTTTGAGACTGGCCAATTCTGCTTCGTGCGACTTTCTGAGGCTGCCGAATTGCGCCTGCAGTGTCGAGATGGTGCTGTCTTGCGCAGTGATGGTGGCTTTTAATTCCTCGATTTGTCTGCTGCGCGTGCTGGTGGGCGTGGGAGTACTTGAAGCGCCAAGCTGTCAAAAGGTCAGCATACATACGGCCATCCATAGATACACCGTTTGACCTGAGGCAGTAAATATGCGATCAGCTGTCAAAACGTCCACCGGTAGCATTCCGCTACTGACAAACGCTTCACAGCCACTTGAAACTCCGGCGCTTATAGTTGCTTCTTTCTAAGGTCAGGATCGTGGTCCGCTTACAAACGGACATGAAACTGTTTCCTTATGCATCGCATTATCGCACACATTCTTCGAATAAGAAGCGCGCGAACAAGAAACAAAATGGTACTTACTTCATCTCGGCGACTTGAGTATTCTTCGCCGGCTTTTCTCCAAGGCTTTCCCTCCACAATCAGCGGCGACGGTTGTAGCAGCTTGTCCCGGCCTACACTGGCCTGTGTAGAATCGCCACCACTGGTATGGCCTCCATTGGTTGATACAGAACACGTCGTGAGTTTACTATCGGTGGATGAGGGCGAAGTGATCAAGTTGGGCCGGGATTTGGGGCGTCTTTGCAAGCTAGCTTCACTCAGGCTTTTCTTATGTAGCGGCACTTTCGATGGACTTGGCCTCCCAGTAGCATTTAAGCTAAGGGAATTCCCGCTGCGGGCCGACCTCATTGTATTATGATGGGTTGCGGGAGCCGCAACGGGCAGAGACAAGAAACCCTGATTTTCAAGAAGTATAGATCCAGGGAGTTCAGCCGGCAGGTCTGGAGACGACGGCAGAGACACGGAACGCGGCCGACTAGGAAGAGGCTTATTATGTACCTCAGCAGATCTCGAGCATGCAGCAGTGCTCAGCATGGGGGAACGCAGCATGTCATTGAAGACTGCCAGCAAATTGGATGCAGAACTGGCCAGGGCGGCATTGTAGGGATAAAGGCATGGGGCGGGACTCGGAAAGTTCTGAAGAGTGTTGTAGTCCTGAGGAATAGTAAGGTTGAGGTTGGGAGGGCGTCGTCGTCCAGACGAGGGAGTATTCTATGGTGGTGGTTAGCGAATCATGTTGGTCCACAGAGCAGCTCCATCTGCGAAACCCCTGCACATGCTTCTGACAACGTTCAATGGACGCCTTGGTGCTGCACAACCACGTCGACGCGCCTCATTAATCGAAGGACAGCGCATCATCTTTTCCGTGCGTGATCTCATTCATCTCGTACCTTTGCCTCATCAGCCAAAAACGTTGGAGTTCCGGAGCCTCCCACGCTCGTGTCAATGGATAGTAGCCCTCCAGTGCGATAGTAAGGTTCCGATGACTGTCGGCTCTTGTGCCAGGAGAAGAGCCTCTCCCGTTTCTTTGAAGACATCCTGGCGCGTCAACCGTGTTGGTGGTCGGGATGCCTCTCGTGTGCTTCGATCTGCCTCAATCCACTCGGGCCCACTGACTTAGTATCCGCACATTTTTCTCTCTCCAAGGGCAAATCAATGGTTCGGAAACTATGGAACTGGATGTTTGCTGCACACAAGGCATGTCCCACGGTGGGGAGGGGTGGAGGAAAGGTGGAGAGAGAAATCGATATTAGGATATTATTGAGGAATTGATTATAAGAACGAACAGAGTAAAAAGAGACAAAGTCGGGAATATGCCGCAAAGAAGCAATATCAAAAGTACAAGTACAGAACAGAAAGAAAAGGGGGAGACCATGTTTCTTGAGACCAATACTGCGGCCATACTATAAGCCCTTCAACGGCGCCTATTCTGGCTTCTCTGTCAAGAGGTTGGTAAAGCAGCAGGCTGCGTTCGGGCACAGGGGCCGCAGACGCAACGGCCCCATTGCTGAAATCTTGAATGGATGAGAAGTAAAGATAGATGCAGCCATGAGCAGCGAGCACCGAATCCTGAAACAGAGGTGAAAGCGCTTGTGTAGAGACGAACGAATTCGAGGAGGCGGAGAGCCGCCGATGTTTCCTGGGGAGGAGATGGACGCTGGCGACTTGGCACGCCCGTGCCCCGCGAACCCGCTGGAAGCTTGGAAGCCACTTTTTCTCCCGCTATTGTGTGTATAGCGACTGTGGGAGAACCTCACGTCCAACGCATAAGCATTGGACGAGCAAAGCGTGCAAGCGTGCAGCTCCCATCACATTCCTTTGCCTCAACAACCACACCTATTCTGCCCCGTTGCTTGATTATCCAGCTATCTACCTATTTACCTTGCCCCATCGCCACCGGGCAACCCAACTGCGCCGCAGCGGCACTGCTTTTTACCACCTCTGACTTGCTGGACGGCTTGATTGCAGCACGATTACATGTGAAACCGCATCACCGCCCCCAGCCGTAAGCGCGCACCGGTCCTTCTCGGAACGCAGTCCAGAAGAAGCTTTGCAAACATGCCATCATCCTCGGCCTCAGGCAGAAATGCTAGCAGCGCAGGCAGAGACTTGTCTCCATACAGCGCCAGACGGGCTTTGACACTCGGGGTCAACAACAATAATAATGGAGATCGCCCCAGCAACCGCGAGCGCACACGTCAAAAGAGTAGTAGGAGTAGAAGCAGGATCAGGAGCAGGTCACGCGACAAGAATACCAAATCTCATGTCCAGCTGGAGAAGCAACCAGAGCCCAAGCCTCGGAGCGTATCGAAAGATGCATCTCCAATGCAAATAGATCCCGTCCCCAAGGAGGAGCGCAAAGCTTCACCCGAACCGTACAGGAAACCTCGAGAGCGATCGAGGGATAGGTCGAGGGATAGGCGGCGAGGCACTTCACACGAGAGGAGACGGGACGGATCGCCAGAGAGGCGGAGAGACCGTTCACGCGATAGACAGCACGACGGTTCACGCGAGAAGCGCAAGGACCGACATCGAGATACTTCTAGGGACCGATCTCGAGACAAACGAAGGCACAGAGACAACTCCAAAGACCGACGAAAAGACCGCTCCCGCGACCAACGACGAGACCGCCGCCACTCCCGCTCCCATTCCCGTGACAAAAAAAAGCGCTCCCACTCCAAAGACCACCATCGCCCGCGATCCCGCTCCCCCAAACGCCGCCGCCGCACACGCTCACGCTCCTCCTCCACCTCCCCCAAGCCGCACTCCCGCTCCTCTAAACCGCTCCCCTCACAAGAAATATCCTTCCGCGGCCTCGACAACTCGACCCAACCCCCCACAGCCTACGGCGGCGCCTCCGCCGCCCAAAAACCCAACTTCTCAACCACCGGCCTCCTCGCCAAAGAAGCCAACACCGTCGCCGGCACAAAGATAGCTCTAAAATACCACGAACCGCCCGAAGCCCGCAAACCCTCCCCTTCACACCCATGGACCCTCTTCATCTTCTCCGGCGCCGACTCTCTCGGCAAAATCGATCTCGGGACCCAGAGTTGTTGGATGCTGGGGCGCGCGCGAGAAGTCGCAGACATACCGTTGGAACATGCGAGTGCAAGTTCGCAGCATGCGGCGATCCAGTTCCGGTATGTGAAGAAGGTTGTTGAGGATGAGTATGGGGTGCGTAAGGAGAAGGGGAGGGTCAAGCCATATGTAATTGATTTGGAGAGTAGTAATGGGACGGAGTTGAATGATGAGGAGATCGAGAAGGGGAGGTATGTGGAGTTGAGGGATGGTGATATTTTGAGATTTGGGGCTTGTGAGAGGGAGTATGTCGTTATGTTGCCCAAGGAGTAGGGTGGGGAGGGAATGGGTGGGTTGAAGGGTTAGATGGACTTGATGGAATGGTTGCGTCTCTCTTTCCTTCTCCCTGAAAATATTTTTCGTTCTGCTAAGCAGATATTGTACATAAGAAACTACAAAGATCCGTCAGGATCAGCGCCTTCGAAAGGCCAAAGTCGACATTATTCTTCCCACCATTTCCGCCCATCGATTTTTCTTCCTCTCCCGAACCCCATCACCCTACACGAAATACATCTATCCTCTACGCGAAGTACCTCGGCTCATTGAACACATGATACGCATGTCCTCTCACACCTTCACCCCTAAACAGGGCAGGGAACCTCAAGCCGGGAGGAACCTGATCCTCGGAAATGAGATCATTCGTTCCCTCAGGCTGATCGACCACGAACTTCGCAGCCTGCATATAATCAGTCTTGTCCTAATTCAAAATCTCAAGCGGGAAAACATACCTGAATCTCCGTGTCGGTAATCGTGCTCCTACTCACCCGCGCATACCCCGTCCTCTTCAACCCCTTATAGAGAATATACTCGCACCACCTATCCCAATCACTAGGATCTACATCGCGCATCCCGCTCTTCTCACCCACATAAGTATTGTAGTTCCCCTCACCGGGTTTCGTAACAAGATAGCTGAGCAAAATCGACGGGTTCGGCGATTCCTTCATAAGCTTAGAAAGATATTCCGATTGCAGCCGCCGATCCTCTGGATCTTCCTCCTGCCCGGAATGGAAAACGAAGACGTCTACATGGCGACCGTACATATCGAGCGTAGCATGGATCGCGGGCGCGAGTTCACCCACCGGCGACGGCAGCAAATGGTGCGTGGAATTCAGGATGGGGAATTTGGAGAGCAGTGCGGAGCCCCATGTGTGTTTGTTGGGGCCCGGGCCGTAGTCGACGTACATGCCGAGATCTTCGGCGAGGTATTGGGTGGTGTCGCGGTTACCCATGATGATGCGTTGGAGGTCGGATTCGAGAAGGCCGACAACGTCAAGTTCGAGTTCTTTGATTACGTCGCGCATGCGCACTTCCGAACTCCACATATCGTTGTCGAGAGAGAAGTGGATCGTCCAGATACCGGCTGTGACAGACTTCTCTTCGGGATGGTAGGGGGTGTAGTTGTAGGAGGGGAAGCGGAGGTAGGCAATTGCTACGGCCAGAGCCTCGAGGCCGAGAAGGATGTAGAGGTAATAGGCACGCTGTCTGCTTGCTCCGGGAGTTGGTTTGCCCCGGGATTTTAGAATGCTGGCAGTGCTGGGTTGGCCAGTCATAGAGAAGACGCCGGCGCCGATGCAAATCATCATGGCTGCCATGACCCAGTCGGTATGCTCGCGCATGAGAGGGCCTCCGGGGACAAATGCGTATGCTACTACCCATACGTGTGCAAGAACGAGAACGTTGTAGACAAGGAAACCAATGCCAAAGGTTTTAGCAGGGGAGTGTCGTGCAGCATGTCCAAGTAGAACGGGGGCGAGCGCCATGACATATACCGCAAGGGCAAGGCCACCATAGTAGCCAATCCAGTGGCTAGATGTTGTCAAGATAGCTGCTCCCGTTGATCCTATTCCAAAGAGAACCCAAGAGCGGGCGAGGGTAGGGTAGAAGAGACCCAGGACCAGTCCAGTACCCATAGCAAGTAATGTAATGGCACCGTGAGGAACGGCAATTGGGCCACGTACGGGATAACCCTCCCAGACCCAAAGAATGATCGTACTGGAATCGGACAACAAAGAGTGCATTGCGAAGAACAAACCAGCAAGACCAAAAGCAGTCAATGTCTGGGAGCCTTTGGTAGGGCCGGGAGCTGGGATGTCTGCTCCTGAACTTGCCGTGTACCTTGTGGAACGGAGTATGGCAACAACCCCTAAGGCGAGGCCAACATTGTTCCATCCACCATTTGGTGCATGCATGATGGGCCAAATGGGATTGTTCGTCCAAAAAGCAAATTTGGCAATGCTGGATGCCAGTAATCCGAGACAAAAGGCAGATATACGGGCTTCTAGGCGGTGGGGTTGAGAACGTTCTGCATAGAACGTTGCGGACCAGGAGAGACATCCCATCCACACTCCAAAGCCAGCAGAGAACAGCCTATTCTCGGGTGACTTGGCGAGGTATGAGAGTAGACCTGAGAGTGAAAGTAGGTGGATAATCCGGATATTACGGACGATGAGGAATCGTAGGGACTTGATTCCGAGTAAAAAGGGCGATACAGTGCACATAACTAAGACTTCGTAACCGGAGATGCCCATGTGCCAGAGGGGGAAGTCTGTGGAAATTAGTTGAATAGTTGGCAAAAAGGTACATCCAACTTACACCAGACGCAAAGGCCGAGGGCAGTCAACATTGACCAGAAGACGAACTAAGGCCAATCAGTGATGTACACATTATCAGATTTTGAGTAAGGCGCACCCCATTGTAGACATCAGCTACTGTGTCGAAAAGAGCAACCCAGGAGAAGCCGTGAGCGAACACTTGGGCGGCCTCCTTTTCTCTTCTAGGATAAGTTAGTGGTAAGTTTCGAGGGCATATAGTTGGAGACATACTGTTTCTCCAGCACAGCGTCCGCGACGGCTTTGTTGCCCGCCCTGCAGATGGAACAATAATCAGAAAGTGGCCAAAAATTGATTGCATTTGGGATGGACAAGCTATCTACTTTGGGGTTCAATCAACATACCCACGACTTAAGCCTCGGACATCTTTCACAACGATTTCCAGATTTGAGAATTCAGCTACAGTGACTGCATCGAATGCTACGTCAAGGAGAACCAGAGACCATTCGAAAAATGCGTAGGTAGTATAGGCTATGAAATTTAGTATTAGATCGGTCAGATGTAAGAGAGGTCGATTGCATACCTCCAGCGACACGGTGGACTTTGTGTTGGATGAAGAAGTAGATCAGAGGGACAAGGGTGCCGAAGAAAGCTCCTGCAAAGATCTTTCTATACCTGACAGCAGTGGGACTCCTTGGGCTTAGTGCCAGAACTCCAAGTGTCCAAGGTAGGGTAGCCACCAGATAGGAGATCATGAAGATGTCGTGCCAATCGTGATCATCAGTCGATGTGACATAAGTCCAACCTCCGCATGTCAAAGTTCGGAAGAGACCTACACCCGCAACGAATTTTGGGAGCGCTGAGTTGGGGCGCTTTGTGAGGGTATACCAGAGAGCCACCAGCGCAAAACGAGGGCCTAAGGTTCATTCAGTGTAGATCTTTATATAGGTATGTAGCCGTCATACCAGATGTCAATGCAATGAAGAGCTGGAAAACCGAACGTTCCGGGTATTTGTCGCCAATAGTGGCTGACACGGAGGGGAACCATTCTTCTGGGAAGCCCTAAGCAAATTATGAGCACCGGACGCGAAATAGAGCTACAATTACTGACATAGAACTCATTCTCGACGATCTTGTGATAATGTAGAGACCTATTTACTTAGACACGGTTTCCGACAGCGGGGTGCGGCGGGGGTCATACAATCCGACGACGAGAGCTCCGACAAACGCGCCTGGAAATTAATTAGCGATGATTCTAGATGGGTTGACAATTAACTTACAGTAAGCCATCAGAGTATGTGAGTAAGAAATCCATTTTCCATTGAGCTATGCACCTAGTGTGAGCATTCATACACAGCTCGCGAGTGGCAGCTCCGTCTTACCGTTGCGAGAGTCTCTCCTCCCTTATCTTTCAGCGCCATGATGTGGGTTTGGACTGGGAATTTTGTCAAAAGACTCCCAACCAAAAGCTTGAAAAGAAGTAAATGAGTGTGTTGAAAGGGAGGATTAAACAACGTAAGACATCAACCTCCTGAAATGCTCAGCGCCGAGATGTTTACTGAGAGTCCAAGGTTACACGTCCGACGCGGTCCGACTGTGCTTCCGTGCCGAGGTGCCCTTAGCGTGCAACTTAGCGCTATGGTCCGTGCAGCAAAAGTTCGCGGGACTGAACTCCATCGCAAGTGCGGATCGCAACCTCACAAAAAGTGCAACGTCTGAGACTGTCTAAACCACAAAGATGGCTGGCCCCAGTGATAAAGCACGATTCTACTTGGAGCAGACTGTTTCAGATCTGAATGAGCTTGAGAGAAAGAAGATTTTCTCCAAGGTATGTAAACGTGCAATTCTAACTCTTATGACTTCAAGGCTAACATGTCGAAGGAAGAAATTAGCTCAATAGCCAGAAAACGCTCAGACTTTGAACACATCATCAACGCACGAGGATCGCACCCATCGGACTACCAGCGATACATTGAGTTCGAAAAGAATTTGGATGCCCTCCGTCGGAAGAGGATAAAACGGCTAGGCGTGAGGTCGACCGGGAGCGGTCAACGAACAATATTTTTCCTCTACAATCGTGGCGTGAGAAAATTTGCGGGTGATCTAGAGTTATGGATGCAATATATCGACTTCGCGCGGAAAGAGAAGGCGTACAGGAAATTGAACGAGATTTTTACATCGGTCGTCCGCCTACACCCCGCCAAACCAGAACTTTGGATTTACGCAGCAGAATATTTCATGGACACGCAGGCGGATATGACGAATGCTAGGAGCTATATGCAAAGGGGCCTGAGGTTCTGCAAGAATTCGGAAAAGATATACTTAGAGTACGCGAAGCTGGAAACTTTATACATCGCGAAAATAGCCGGTCGAAGGAAAATCTTGGGATTGGACATTGATCGCACTAAGAAGACGGTAGTTGAGGATGATGGCGCAGACATGATTGCTTTGCCCGATATCACAGCCGAAGACATTAATCCAAATTTGGACAAGGATGACGGCGTCGACGAAATCGCTTTGAAGAACCTTGCCTCGACGCCTGTGCTGACTGGAGCGATTCCCATGGCTGTGTTCGACTCGGCAATGAAACAGTTCGGAAGTGATCCGGCGCTTGCAGAGCGCTTTTTCGACATGTTCGCAGAGTTCGATCAGCTTTCTTGTATCATACGGATTCTCCAGCATGTACTGGATAATCTACGGCAAAATTCGCCCGATTCGGTCCACACAATAGCATGCGCGTTTAAGCTGCAACACCTAGGCATTCACCCAGTTTCTGCAGATTTCATCTCGATCTTACGAGCGTCTCTGGATTCGCTCAATGCCGCCATTGGACAGCATCCGGACATGAAGGTGCCTCTCGCAGAAACAGCTATTCGAAAGATCAAGGCATACCTAGGGGCCGTTGAAGATGAGCCGATGCTGAAGAAGGCGCTGACAGCCAGTCTTCGCAAGTACACTAAACTGCTGGAGGAAGTCAACCACGTTTGAATAATTCGAAACTGGTTCTAAATAGATTGACGCTTACTTCGTCTGGACATATAGGGTTTTTTTTTTCATCCTGCCAGGTGGCCGGCCAGACGATATTATGGTCATATGATCCGACTATCCTGGGTATACGGAATGTGAAGCTACCAATAAAAAGAGGAGTTACCAAGAGGAAAAGGATACCCCAGACAAAGTAGCAGTACTGCTTGATCTCTAGTATGATAGCCTTGAGCTCATGGCCGCCTTACTACCAACGATGCCGATTCTTTAATCATATCACGATGAAAGAGCTTCAACATGATCCATAACTTATCCACCTTTAATCGTCGCTTCGGCTCCTCCTAGCGCTCTTTTTAGCGCTGTGCTGCTTCTTACTTTTGATACGATGTTCGTTCTCCGATTTCTGTCTAGTTTGGTGTCAGACACGATGAAAACGAAGTTGAGAAAATGGACGCACAAGTCCTTCACACGCTTGGCCTGCTCCGCAGATGTTTCACCAGGGATGGCATTTTTTCCAGCTTCGACAATTAGCTGGTGAAGCCGGGCATAACAGCTGTGGGCATTGTCGGTTTGTTTGCGACTGTTGTCGGCTTGAATGATTAGGTTGTTGGACCGCTCGGCGACATATCGGGACGATCTGATCTCGGAGTGCAAAGCAGTGGGTACATGTTTGAACAGTGCGTCCAGGGAGATTTTCAGCGTCGCTTTAGAATTTACTCTCAGAGAATGTTAGCGTGTCCGTTATCGGCAGTCCTTGAAAGGTGCATCGTAACTTGTTGACGTTTTGACCACCAGGGCCGGAGGCTCTACTGAAACTCAAGTCCCCAATGCTCTTTGGGATGGTCTCCGCGTGGAGCTGTTGCAGCCACTCTCGCGCTGCTTGGACATGTTCTTGACTTGGGCGGCCTGTGGATCTCGCAGCAGCAAAGAATCGGGCGGCAGGTGGAGCGGGCAATTGGCGTGCAGCAAACAATGGGAGAATCGAGAATGGCGCCGAATGCCTCTGCCTGAGCATTGTCATATAGCGATCAAAGTGATGCAATTGCGTGCACCGCGGAGGACAATATGGGCGAGGGGGAGCTAGGCTGCTGAGTCAGCATGTCCAGGTCAACCGGTGGAGTTCGTGGGCCCACGGGCCTCGCAGCAGATTTTCGAGAAAAAAGGTCGGGGACCCACTTGTCGCTGGCCCTGGCTGGGCGGGCACGGCTGGGCACTCGCCATCGCACCTGCCTCTCGCTCTTCCTCGCTCCTGGGCTCTCTCATCACAACCACTCCACCTCCCACCCAACCCTTTCCCTCCCAACATCGCCCGTTGCCTCTCCTCGCCTCTCTCACTCAACTCTCCTTTCTCCCATCTCTCCATCCCGCCTCCTCTACAGCCTCTTGAACTACGATATTGCCCTTCAGTCCATCCCTCCTGTCCATGCCCGCTGTCGCTTCTCTCCCACCTCTCTGACTGGACAATTGCACACTAATCATCCTGCGCGCATCTCCTCCAAGACCCCTCCACCTCGCCTTCAGTCCTCCAGTCCTCCAGTCCTTCAGTCGCAAGACGCGCACCGGCAGCAAACAGCCACAAACAATATCACAAGCAGCACCACAGCCTCTCGCCTTGTAGCTTCGTGGCATCTTGTAGATGATTTAAGTTGACCCATCCCTTGTGGCCCATTCTCTGTAGTCGGCGCCTCGCGCCTCGCGCCTGCCGCCCACCAGCCTACATGACCTCCAGTCCACCAAGTCCACCACAGGAAGCAGAGCACATTCGCGGCAAGACACTGACGCCCGAGTCGCCGAAGCCCGTCCACTACCCATCTCCATCCAATATCCCTATTCTTGAAAAGCAGATGGACCCCATGTTCAATGAACCTCCCCTCAACATCGGCACTCCAGCCTCGTTCCAGTCATATCCACATCCTGCGCATACGCCGAGCGCCCAGTCCACGACGCCCTACTTCACCCCCGACCAGAGAGACCCGTCCGCCTTTCATGTTCAGAGCGCTGTAGCGCAGGGTGGCCTGGGTGCGGAGCCCTCGCAGACGTCGCCGTACAGCAGTGGATTCCCCTCGCTCGCTCAAGATACATCAATCCACAATTTCTCACAGAACCAAACACAAGCTTCGTCCTATAGTGAAGCCCAGTCTGCGCCTACTTTGCCCTATGATCCCAATTCCTATGCCGCCCATCAGTCTCAGACCCAAGCGCAGCCTTCCACGGGCAACCCATATCAGCCTCATTCAAACGCCGTCGATGCCATCAACATTCAAGCGATACTGGATCATCTGTCTCCCTCCTCCAATGCTATACCCTCCCAATCACAGGGTCAGCACAACGTTTCGTCCCTACCTGCCGCTCCAAACCTGCCTCCCAGACCCCCTCCACAAGACAACCACAATCAAAATGATGACATAAGGTCCTATCATCCTCATTCGCAAAAGCCGACCAACAGCAACTTCCAGAGTTCTGGACAGCTACAACCTTTGAGTGTTCGAACTGGTGATGTTAGCTCGACTTCGCGCACAAACCCAAGCCCGAGCACACCGGGACAAGGCCAACCACGATCATCCGACCCTCGAAGCGTATCCCCCGATGAAGACCGGCGATGGCCACCAGAGGTCAACCGATTATACGAAGACTTCCTAGAAGAAGAGAGGAAGTTTGTCACAAACGGGCAGTGGGACCAATTCCCAATGGGATCTCGCCTTTTCATTGGTAGGTTTCAACACAGTCACTGTGTTACATGACACTCTTATCTTGGCCTAGTGCTGAGTGCGTGTATGGATGGATACCTTGTAGTCTCTCTTGACTTATCATATTCTAGAACCCACTCCATATAGTGCGATGAGTCCTTTTTACGCAATATGACTAACACATTACCAGGCAATCTTCCCACCGAAAAAGTAACTAAACGGGATATATTTCACCGCTTTTATAGACATGGCCAACTAGCCCAGATATCGATAAAGCAGGCCTACGGATTTGTACAATTTCTTGAGTCCAAGTCTTGTTATCAGGCTCTGCAAGCGGAACAGGGACAGCAGGTTCGCGGCAGAAAGATGCGTAAGTTACTTATTATACTGTGCTCATCATTTAATATAGCAACTCTTCTAACATGATCATGATCAGATCTCGAAGTTTCTAAACCCCAACGCAACACCAAGAAAGCAGACAATCACAACAATAGTACCAACAACAATAACAACAACAACAACAACAACAACCAGAACAATAACGATCGAAACAATAACGATCGCCACAATAATGATCGAAACAATGGTGCTCGGCGACGTTCACGCTCTCCCGACTACAGCAGGGGGGGCAGTGGTCCACAACCACGAAACGTGGATCGATACACTGGGGGTCAGAACGTCATATCTCCCCGAGATAGGGATAATAGGCGATTCCGCGATGACTACCACTATCCTCGCTCACCCTCTCCACAACGTGGTGGTCGCGGTGCTAGGGGTAGAGATAGAAGTCGCGACCGATATGATGGACGGCGGAGGAACAGCAGGTCAAGGTCTCCGCGCCGGAATCGAAGCCCTTCCCCCCGACGAGACTTTGACGAGGACGATTTACCCCTACCACATCGCGCTCCCAACGAAGTGCCAGACGTCCAAGTTCTTGTCGTCAATGCAGGTCTACCTAGGTTGGTGCATCCGATCTCAGTCAGCAAATGATACTTACTAACCGCAATAGTGAATTCATTCGTTGGGTCGAAGATTCCTTTCAAAAACAAGGTCTTGAAATCAATGTGTTGATACTGAGTCCTCGACTTTCTGAAGCCGCGGTTGTGCGGAGACAAATTATGGAGGGAGTGCTCGCCATTGTGCGTCTGAGTACCGCAATGCTTGCTAATAGCAAGGTCCATTTACAGGTCTTCGATCGCCAAGACGGGGCGGACAACGTCAAATTCAATGGTACGATTGAGCGAATTCGTAAACAAGACTGCATGCTAACTTCCTACAGAATATGTTGACCTAGATCCTAATACAGCCGCTGCCCTTGTGGTGCACACCAAGAAGACTCAAGCTCAGGTCGCCAAGCCTGCTCCGGCACCTCCTTCCAATCCATATGCCCCGAATTACGGTCTTGCACCCACGGGTGTACCTAATTACCCCAGTGTACCCCCAGCAGCAAACCAATATGCCCCGACTCTCCCCACGAATGCCTCACTGTCGAGTCTGATTTCGTCTCTCGATTCCAACAGCCTCTCCCAACTCTTGGGAGCAATGTCAAAAACTACGCCAACACAAGCACTTCAATCCCCTGTTCCGGGACAGATGCCGGACTTGGCTCGTCTATTAGGATCAATCCCACCACCAGTGCAGGCTTCTGCATATGGAGGGGTTGCACCCCCCACTGCGCCCCCCGCTGCATCATCCTACGCAAACATATTTCAGAATCCCTCATTGGCCGCGCTATTGCAGGGGCAGCCACCTGCGCAACCAAGTCCGCCTACAGCCCAATCCACTCAAACAGCCTCCCAAAGTAGGAATGGTCAGCCAGATATGAACGAAATCATGGCTCAATTGGCCAAGTACCAGGGCTAATGGCCATGCACCGATCTATGCAACGAGGTTCAGTCATTGGTAATCTCTTGGGTCAGAATCTGGGTTTGCACTTTTCAAGCGCCCATTTATGAATTTTCCGAAGATGATTTCTTCTCCACCTCCGTTGGTATCACGCTGGTCAAAAACTTCTCCACATAGTCCGGCAGAGTGATTGGTGCCTTTTTGTGCCTTCCTGCCCCTTTCCCTCGACTCCATTCATGCACCTTCCTGTACCTTTGGCGAGGCGTTCTCTGAGATGGCATTCAGCTTTAGCAAACTTCTCTCGTGTAGATATTAAAGATTGACGGCCGATGACGATGATCAGGCATATAGTAATAGAAATAACCGCATCCATGAATTTCACGCTCCGATCCAGTTAAGCAATTGACAATGGTGACGTTGTGTGGTTAAGCCGAAACGGGACACGCTACTCGGAGGTCCGATGACATCGTGATTTGCATTAGTACGGGGGCAGGGATCGCCCACATTTTCTTTCTCATATTCGCTTTACGACACGTATCCGCTCCTACACTCTCACAATCCTTTTCACCACAAATTCCTCAGCATGAAAACACGGCCTATAACCAGTATTCTTTTGTCTTCTACAAATTCGCGATTTTCAACTGCAACTCTACGAAACCATCACAATATCTACAATCTCTCCTCACCAGCGGTCGCCTTCGCCCTCCATTGTCGCAAATGGCATTCCAACACTCCCAGATATTGCCTTAATACAGGATTAATCGCTCAATCCTCTTACCGCCATGCCTCGTCCTCCACCGCAACCGCTACAAAACCTCTACCTCCCGCCCGCATCCCTTCTCAATCCTACGCCCGCACCCCTCAACTCGAACCGAACCCAAAACTAAATCCCCCATCCACATCCTACGCGCCCCCCCTCGACCTCCCCGCCCGTGCTCACAACCAGTCCTTCCCCTCCTACCTCTGGAAATGCGGCCGCGCCTACATTTCCTTCTACAAAGCCGGCATCTCCAACGTGCGCTCGACCTCCAAACTCGCCAAAACGCTCCGCGCCAAATCCGCCAACAACCCGGACATCCTCACACGCGCGGAATGGCAGCTCGTAGGCAGGAGTCGCATGGATATGTTGCGTCTCCCCGCTTTCGGCCTGCTGGTTCTGGTTTTTGGTGAATGGGTGCCCGTGTTCGCACTGTATATCACGCCGCTTATTCCGGAACCGTGTCGGATACCGAAGCAGGTGGAGCGCACCCTGAAGAAGACGGAGGAGCGGCGGGTTGCGCGCGAGAAGAAGTTGACGATCCAGGCGGCGCGGATTGTGCAGCGGGATCGCAAACCGGGTGTTTCCCTGTTACAGGATCAGCGTGTTCCGCGGGCGCTGAAGGTGGAGGCGGTGGATAATATGGATACGTTTGCGTTGTATAATCATGCTGCGCGGCTGGATGCGTATTCGAGGATTTGGGATTGGATGCCATTTATGGCGCCGATGGGGGTGGTGAAGTGGGGGTTGAAGAAGAAGTTGGGTTATTTGAGGAGGGATGATGAGTTGATTGTTAGGGATGGGGGGTGGCAGGGTTTAGGGAGGGAGGAGGTTGTGAGAGCGTGTTTTGAGAGGGGGATTGCGGTTTTGGACAGGAGTGAAGCTGTGATGAGGCAGGGGCTTGCGGAGTGGTTTGGGGGTGAGGGGAGGGGGATGGCGAGGAGGAAGGTTGGGAGGTGAAGGGTGGATGTGCGGAGGAAAATGTAAGATATTGGGTTGTTCTTAGAGTATACATGCATTGGCGGTCTTGTCGTAGATGGTACATATATTGGCTTTTTTTTTAGAATACCGTAGCACCATAGATGACGCATTGGAAACGAAACGAAACATGGAGGTATAATTGATTTAGATGTTTATATCACTCCCGATCCAGTGGAACTTGAGCCACGGCGCAACACCACATCACACCCCACAGTGACACCCCAATCTTTTCACTCAGCGGAGATGCTAGCCGTGAGGAAGTATTGAGTTAAGGAGAACTGATGTATATTATAGTGCAGGTGGGCCCCAGAGCTATATACGTGAGAGTGAATAGGGCTATCATACATATAGGCAGCGTTAGGGGATAGGTAATCAAGGCACCCGATGTATAAGTTCACACTAGTAGCTATGGGCAAATGATGCAAAGCATTGAAGCTATAAATCAAGGTACATAGTTTTATATTGTTGCGATATTACAGGGCCTTGATTGTTCTCCACAATTGGGAAAAAGATAGGGGGGAAGGGCATCACTACTAAGCGGTTGCCCCTGTGCCTGTGTTGTTCCCATTTGACTTTTTGGCAGCTTTCCTTCTGTTTAGTTCAATCCTGTCTTGGTTCGCTTTATCCACTGCTTGTTTTATTCTCGAAGCGTCGTCTGGAATTAGAAAGAGGGTAAAGTTAGTGTCGATGTTCTCTACGGCCAAAAATTGCTTCTTACCTTTATGCGACGGTTGATCAGCCATCAAAGGTATGAAAGCACCTTCATTCACACTCAACAAATTGAACTTAGCGATGGACTCAATGCCAAAGATAATGTCGACTGGCAGCGGGCTGTTGAAAACAAAGAACAGCGAATGATGCATCTTTTTCCCGAGAGGAAACCAATACCAGTGGAGCATAATAGCACCCATGGACTCAACCACTTGTCCAGTTCCGCTTCTGAGTTTTGGTGCAGGAATGTCCAATTGAATTTGATGCTCCAGCCCGAGGCGCTTGACCACGTCTATGGCTATCCAGTCACCATGCTCGCACAGCGTATCCAGTGGTGCGAGAGCGCGTTGGAATCTGTCATTAGCATCCGAGATTAAAACGGAAGGGCGGAATTTCTGTATGATTTCAGCAAGATCATGGGAAAATTCTCCCGTCGAAGTTGACTTGCTACTTTAAGATATGGTTAGTGCCAAGGTTTACCCATCATCAAAGTGTCTCCAATACATATTCAGACGTACCTGAGCAGCGATTGAGTGCTATTCATGGATGCCATACACTTAAGGATAAACATCACCAACATAGCCAGGCAGCTTGTCTTGCGTCCCCTGAGAACCAACATTTTTCAGACAATAAAGAATGAAATGTCAAATGCGTAGGATTTGCAGTATAGAGATGATCCCAGGCCAAAGCGGCTGTGTGAAGAAGTGCTGATTCGGATTGTTCTATGTAACTTTTAATTGTACGTAGGGAAGGCATTTGCTTTTATACCTTCATAATTACCATTCGCATCCTGTTTTGAAACAACATCGGAAAAAAAGTGTCTCGCACACCCTGCGCTCAGGCCAACCGATATCACCCGCATAGCCAGCGTACGGGCCAACTTGTTTCGCTCGCAGGGCCAGTGTATTGGCTAACTGGTGTTGCCCGCATAGCCAGCTTTCGGGCTAAGCGGTCTGACCGTTTAAGTGACCATCCTGGACCCCAGATCTATTGGCGCTGACCATTCCACAGTACCTGCGTTGTCCCGGGAAACAGTACTGCTAGATGGCACACACTTGTCATCTTGCTTATACTTTATTATACTGCTCGCCTAGGCTCTCGCCTTTTACTTACCATCCAAACTCCGGCTTCCACTACGAACACCGCACAGGCTAACATTCTGAGCCGCTTTCTTACCTGTATCCACTTACAAGTTATCGTCATGTTCTGTGTGGGGCGTTGTTGAAGACCGCCCAAATATGCCATTTAGGAGCATTCAGATGAGAAGAGCTAAACTTACACAGGTAGAGCCATTGTGTACTATCTCTAGAGAAGCTATGTAAAGGAAGAACGCCTTTATTTTGTTGAGGGAGTGTTGAAAGAAACCTTTAATATATGAACAGTGATGTGAATAAGGTGTGTTGCTCGAGCTCTAAGTGGAAGTAGCGCGGAACGGAGCCGAAGATTGGACACAAATACGTGTGAATACTATCTGTCCTGGAGTACAATTGCCAGCTCAGAACACAGCCTCTTCTCGGAATACCATCTTGACCATCATACAACCAGCTTGCATAATACGAGCGTCAGAGTGCGTCGGATGCACGTGAAAGAAATTAAAAGCACCAAAGAACTTGCATGTTTTAGCTGGGCGTATGGTAGCCAAAGAGGGTGTCCTGTATGCACGCTGATAGGGCCAGGGGAGGGATCTGACCACCTCTCGATGAAGAGGGAAGTCGGACCTGAAATGTAGCTTAATACTTTCCTCCAAGCGGGTATAATGTAGATTCAAGCACATCGGTACATAGATGTGGCGTGCACATGACAATTGTGGCTTTGGATAACACCAGGAGTTATTGGGTCTGCCCGTTCATAGATTGACGATCGATATGACCTATTGGGGACCGGTATGATAAAAAGCTTATCATAAAGTTCGTCCTGATGAAGTGTAAAAACAAATACCTGATGTGACTATCGGTAATATGTGCAGACTGATAACACCCACGGGGTTGTACTAGCCCACCGTTATCTTTCATTGCTCTTTCGATAGTGTTGTCATGGAGATGATATCGTCGGCAGAGCAAATTTCAGAGGGTTACTCCACAACCTGTTACCGCTCATCCTGGACCGGCTCTCATCAAAGCGTCCCGGAGACTCCACGACACCTCGGAATTTCATCGGACTTTCACATCGACACCTGGGTATGGGTAACCGGTCAATCTCACAAACCTCTCGCTTGGATGGAGTCTTGCGGGCTATATCTGGTTCACGGGTGCCATCGTCGTTATGCCGCGCAGTCTCGGAGCAACCATGCCAACCTTGAGAGAATGCTCGGTGGACCTCCTATTGTAACAGTGGGTCTCCTTTGGCTCGTATAAACTGATCGCTCATTGTCTATGTGTTCGATGAACGCGTGAACTATTGGTTAATTTACGTGTGTAGATGGCTGGTTTTGGCGATGGAATATCAATATGACAGGTGAAACAGGCTTATGTAACCCTTACCTTACCCTACTTCTTTAACCTTTCATACCCTTGATAGTCCTGGTGAAGACATGGAAGTTGCCTAACCTACGCCTTTCTAGCAGAGGATACTAGCGGGATTAAGATGACGCAGGAACCAAACGACCTGCTAGTCTATCAGCCACTTCACTTCAGCTTCGCTGGCCGCAGCTAGATGGAATCGTAGGAATAGAACCAGTGCCGAGCATCGATCGATATCTATGCGGTGTCAAAATTAGTGTACCAAGGTAGGAAAAGCGATTTGCACGAATAGACATTACTCTATGTAAGCTAAATTATTCAGATATAGTTCAGCAAAGCTTGCCAAAGTGCTCATGTACGAAAAGAGCAAGATTTTAACCGACAAGAAGCCTTATCTACGTCAAATAGATACCTATCAATCTGGTACATCGATCGATGCCCTGCACTGAATAAAATAAACTCATCAGAATTGGACGACATAACTTGCTATTATTGTATTTGAGGAACTTGATGAGATCTGTACATGACCTTCCCCATAGATCCACGTGCCCACTTCCCATGAAAACTCTTCAGCCCACACAACGCGATCATGCCTGAAGAGGCGGATTCGCCACGGCACTCGCTGTTCCTACAAAGACGACCTGCACAGCTGCAAACCTGGTTGCGTTTTAGCTTATATTATTCCAAGGTAGAGGAAAGCTCACGCTGCTGTCGCCGCGAATATCTCTATCATTCTACCACTGGTGAATATGCCAAGAGAGATGGAGAACAATGTTGTAAACAGTGCGACCATCCCAAGTCGTTGCTGCAAACCAGCGATATAGCACATTACAGCGATGGAAACAATGGGCAGTACTGAAACAGTCATCAGTACCAATAATCGTAGACCCCAAAGCAACCTTTGGTCCGAATAGTACACTGTGTTTCCGAGGCCAATTCCCGGTGTCAAGTTGTTTAGTTAGCACTGAAATTCCAGTATATGCAGGATAAAATAATGTACCTCCAGCTTCCATCCCAAGGTATTATGATACCAGTATATCAATCGGTTTGTCAAGAACCTCGATGCTATATCTTCCGCTTGCCTTGATTTGAGTGACACCATGTCCTCCATGATCGGATTTTCCCACACATCCCAATCAGCACCAAGGAGGAACACATTTCCCAGCCTAGGATTCTTTATCCAATCAACCAAAAAACGGAAGTCTCGTGCGTTGGGTGCATCTAGCTTTGCAATGCTGCTCTGCTGTAACAGGGCTGCATCTAGGGGCTCATTAGCGCGAAACCGTGGACAAAATATAAAAAAAACTCACTATATTCATTGAGCGTCAATCTGATCTTGAGCATAAGTTCCCACTGCCGACGATGTTCGGGGGTATGCGATGTTTCTGCGAGAGTCTGCCAGTCTCTGCCAAAGATCGATCTATCTTCATCACCTGATTCACAGTCTAGTTTTTGAATGCGACGCAGTTCGTTCTCGAGATTTACTAGCTCTGCTTGTAGATAGAGCAGATTTTCTGCGTTAAGATTACCAAAGCGACGGAGAATTGCAACTTCTGGGTGTGCGCCCATGATAGAAGCCAGCCTGACATAGCCTTCCATGTTGTCGAGTCACTAGGTGGAAACCTGAAGATGGATTGATGATGTATCTCAGAAATAGGGTATATTTGTATATAAGAAAGTTCGACTGTGATCTTGGAAGCGTACAGGAGTCAATTATCAGGCCCTGCTTTTCGCAGCCTGGTTGGTTTTGTCATCATAGCCTCCGGTAATTATATTTGTTACCGGTCAGAACACAGACTCGTGCAGTATCATTGCATAGTATTGACGTGGCAGAGATTATTAGCCTTACATGCCTGGACCGTGTGTTCTGTTGATAGCATATTAGATGTTGAAAGCTGATGATAAAATAAAAAAATACTGAGAAAGATGAAGTTGCTAAATGTCAACATTTTTCGATCCTACAACTGATAACAGATTATTCTTGATGATCAGAAATGGTAGTAGGTGTTCCCCAAGTGATCAGCGAGACTGATGTTGTTCTCCAAGGCTGAACGCGCACTATCGCCTGTTTTCTGGCCTCATTCTCAGCCTTGTCCCCTCATTGCATCGTTCCAAATAGCTTCAGGGTCCACGTGTTCGCTATTGTTTCGGTGAAAGAAAAGTATTCCAAAGGAGAACCCATTATGTGTAGATCTTAATGTCAGTCAGTATTTCATTTACAACTCCTGCATAACAACATGTCTTGACTCACCTCAACCCCAAGTTTGCAAGGTGAATGCGATTCGTGTTCTCGAATTTCGGATAATGCAAATAGAAAATCTAGCTCCAAGTCTCCATGTACGTCGCATGTCCCACTCGAACAAGATCCGCAAAAACATTTCCACCCAGCCTATGCAAAACTCGGCAAAATATTGACCGCGCCGAATATACTGTCCAGCTTATTGCTATAATCCAGAGTTCCATCTGCAAGATCGTCTTGCACCCAAATAGCCTGTATGACATGCGTGACATATTGCAAATTTCTCGAACGTGATATCGCCTCAGTCCTCGAGATAAGCTCTAGAATGACATCTCTCTGCTCATCCGTGCGAGCCTCGCAACCAATAACAAAGAGAGGAAAAGGTTGGTCGTATCCATTGAGCTGCGCGAGCAATGGAAGTGCTTGTTCGATCCAAGTCGCTATTTCTTCTGACAGGCCGGAGAAATTATTTGATTGACGTTCGAGATAGATCAGTGTGGCGAGTCTATAGATTTCGAGAAGGGTGTCTGTGGCTACAGTTGCTTCTGTTGAGTCATCTTGATGTACTATTTTTGTGGTGGGAATGTTCATCACGGCTTCTTTGAGAGCTTTCATCTTCTCTCTGTATTCCTCTGAATGATATCTCGAGTCTGAGGAGTTCGCAACCGAGGTGAAAAACTGCAAGAGATAATGCAGGACGTCGAACGCAGATGCATCCATTCGAGGAAACTATGAGAATAGTTAGCGGAAAAAAATCGTACCTAGGACTTCCTGTATTTACATCTATCGGTTCGCAAAATGTGGGTCGCCTTTTGAAGGTAGCGTAATAGCGCTCTATAGCTCCTGCACGAAATCGCCAGTGCCGAAGACTAAAGCGACTTAGAACATCGTGATAGTATACCCATCTTAGAATGACTAGCGCATCACTTTCACTATCTAGCCATTTCATGCCAACAGTCTTGGCGATCTCTTTAGAGCTGCATATGTACCATATCCAATGGAAAGGCCCGTCCCAATCTCGCAGGATCTGACCACGCATGAGGAACAGTTATATGTTATGATGCATCTACTCACATGTGCTGAACAAAGAATCATTCCAGCGCACATATGTTGTGCTGCTTGGTGCTTGGTCATGTTAGCATTGGCCGTAGAGGTGAGGTTGCGCAGCGCTGATTTCACATATTTGTAAGTCTGGACCTGACAGCCGTCGCGGTGGAGTTGAGAGAAAGCGAGCATAGACTGGAGGACTGCCCTAGATGACGGTGTGTTCTCGACCAAGGCCATGCGAATTAGTGCTCTTTTAATAGTGGCAGTGCTCTGCCCGAACGCAGCCAGGGAATTGCTGGCAACAGAAGAAACTATGCCCTGTTAACATGTTTCTGCTGCGTATTGTCCTGTTAAAGCGACATACAATAATCGACCAATTCGGTATCGGTGCTCTCTAGGTTGTGTGGGCACCAAGGTACAATACGGGGGAATCGAATTTGGGATATTATCTTTCGGTCTTCGCATTATCAGCGAGTTACACACAGCTTTCCAAGGATATTCCAATGACATACTTTCCATTGCATGAGTCGTCAGATTGTGATGCATCTCAATATCCCAAAAGGATGCATTCACTAGCTTGACTTTACCCGATCCACGAACACGACGTCGGCACGTCTGGCTTACTGGTACTACAATCGAACGCTTCGCATCGTCTTGGGTAGGCCAAGACAAGCGCACTCCATAACCACGGCATTCTCGATTTGTCTTGATGCAGTTGGAGCATGTAGGGAGGCCGCGATCACAACGGACTTTGCGATCTGCGTTGGGTAAGCAACGCTACCATTGCAATGGATTGTGTCAACAGCTACTGACCTTTGCATGTCCAGCAGCCCTTAGGCGCCATATCTTCTAAGTGCTGGATATGCCGTAGTGGCAAAAAGGTAGCTAGAAGTGGACAATAACGGACGAGCGGTCGAAGTCTTCGGACGAAGATGGTGGCTCTGTGAGCTTGGGAATAGGTAGGTACCTGGGCAGTGGTCAACGACTCGACAAAGATGGATAATGAGACTGAAGACAAACCTCGAGTTAGAAGAAGGGCATGTATCTGCGAGGATGAATAATATACACAACAGTGTGCAGGGGTTAGGGTTTGGTGCATCGCCCCACAGCTGTCAGACCGCTAGCCTCATTGAGATCCAAGGTGACTTTCTGCGAAGCCAAGGATCGAATTTCTAAGTCGTCGGGTTCTGTGATGCCGACGCTAGCCCTGATACAGCAATTAGACAATGCAAGACATAATTCAGAAGAAACATGGATCGAAAATGTTTCTGTTACCCATGAGAACTAACAATGAACATGACAAATGCAAATATCCACATGTCCATTTCGTCGATGGAGCATAGCGCGGAGAGAGGTATATAAGGCTATCTGCATGCTTCGTTTGGGAGATTATCTGCATCAGTTCAGCCTTTATATCATTGCCTTCATATCAACATTTCAACGATGTCTTCCTATGTTATCACCGGCGTTTCGAGGGGACTGGGAGTAAGTTTCAAGCAACCTTTCCTCCCTGATCGAAACTGAGTAGTCTTCTAGTTCGAGTTCCTGCGACAATTGTCAAGCGATTCCAGCAACACTGTTATTGGTCTCGTACGAAACAAAGCGACGACAGAGAGTTCCATTGAGAAGGAATTCCCTGGACGAAAGAATATCCACATCCTAGAGGCGGATGTAACAAACTACGATGCCCTTGAAGTAAGATGACCTGGACTGTTTTGGAGGCATTCTTGCTTATATCAACGTTAGAGGGCAGCTGCCACGACTGCTTCCATTACTGGAGGAAGCCTTGACTATCTCATCGGCAATGCAGGCCTTATCTCGATGTTCTCGGCCTACGATGGACTTCATAAGCTGTATGACCCTAGGCCACCAAGTCATAGCGATAGAATCGAATAACTGATCCATGACAGTGCAAACCAACCAAAGGCACTTGAGAAAGAGCTACTGGATTCCTTCAAGGTCAACGTTATTGGACAGATCCATCTCATCAATATATTTTTGCCGCTCATCCTCAAAGGTAATGCGAAGAAGGTCATCGTGCTTGGGACGGGCCTGGCAGACGATGCATTGACTATCAATCTTGAACATGAGATTGCAGGCTCAGTAAGCAAGACCTAATGACAAGTATTCAGTTTGCATTTCACTGATCATATTGTGTTATAGTACTCAATCAGCAAAGCTGCAGTGAACACTGCCATTGCGAAGTTCGCTGCTGAGCTTGGTAAAGATGGGGTGTTGTTTCTCAGTCTCTCTCCCGGCTATGTCGATACTAATCAATACAAAGATGGTAAGTCAATCATCCTGCATCTTAGATAAATACTCAAATTTTTCAGCAACGGAAGAGCAATTGAAGAGCATTCAAATAATGGGTCAGAAGTTCGCAAAATATGCGCCACACTTCACAGGGCCCATGTCTCCCGAAGAATCCATCAAGGCCATGTTGGCTGTCATTGAAAAGGCCACCCCAGAGAAAGAAGGAGGCCAGGCTCTTAGCCACTACGGCAACAAGCAATGGCTATGAAGGACATTGAACAATATACGCATGTCCGTTTCGTAGAAATCCCATAGTGTAATAGAGTGCATAGTTCGCCTCAGTGCATCTCCAATGGGATTGCACCAGAGCAATACAGGTCGAACTCTGACCATACACTAAAATTTGATTTTGGTACAAGCATAACTTACGTTAAGTTTTCCATCTAGAAGCTACGACACTGGTTCTTACCGGTATGCGCAGCCCCAATCTTATTCTTATTCTATCTATCCCCCTGCGCACCGTTCTCTATGCCAACTTGAATCCGTCTATGGTGGTTGTTGATCTGCAAGACACCATGTGGCGGCGAGAAGTGATGTATTAGATACTAAGAGCCCAATATCGGACAACGTTTCAATTCAAGGATCGTGATATCGAGATCACTTGGTGGGATAGAGCGTTGTGTTACGCTCGTACCACTGACTTAGATCATTGCAAGACAGCAGAAAACAGTGAGTGCAGCGATGATAGACAGATTCTCGTTCACCTGGGTAAATCCGAGAGCATCAGGGTGCCGATGAGAGAATTCTGAGATGGATTTATTGTGGGGACCTAAGCACCGTGATGGATGTTGAGGTTTGCATATGTGGAGCGCGAAGGACATTGCGGGCTCAAGGTCTTCACCGAAATACAGGGACTATGCCGTATCAGGATTAGTCTTCTCATGTAAAGTTGATGTCACCCACTCTCAATTTCAACATTCTGGTTGTAAATTGAACATGAGACAACAACACCGAAGTAATTGCTTAAGATGCCCGTCGCGGTACAACATACGATATGTTTGCATCCGCGGCATTTCGTAGCCATGTCTCAAAGCTGAAGTTCACGAAGGCTTACCGACGTAGTGCCGATCCTCGCTGTTGAGCATAGGTTGTGATACGCCATTACGTACGACATCTGGCATATGTATAGGAAAGAGATTTCAGGGTCCACGGAAGTCATTATATCGAAGTGACGTTGGGACGAATAGACCGAACCATGGGAGACATCACGCTTACCTACCACCCACAATGAGAGATTATAGAAGCTTCAATATTGCGAAAACTTTGCTCATGATTTCCAAATATGCGACAAACACTGAGAGATCTACCAGCAGTGAAACGTGGTATACAACCTAGGTATTCTCTACCCACTTCACCAACAAGCGATTCAAATCACAAAGAGTCGTATGACAACATGGCATCGGATCGCCGGGAAGAACAAACCATGGCAAGAGAGCAGCCTATAGTAAGAGACAGTGAAAGAGATTTTATAGCAAAAGATGCCGAGAAACACCAAAAGCAGGTATTCACACAGGACGGCAGTCACCGCAACAAGTGGGCTAACAAGGAGGATCCATTTGGTGACGAAGAAGGGGCGGAAGTAAAGTACAGGACACTGACATGGTGGTAAGTACTTTCATATCATGATCTCTACTCCCAAGCAATAGTCTATACTGACCGAAAATAGGCAAGCTGCACTTAGTAAGATTTCAAGACTGCCTTAAAATCAATCATTTTTGGTACTCACCCCTAGCAGTCATGATTGCAGAGACGATATCTCTGGGGATTTTATCACTCCCCTCGACTCTCAATGCCATAGGTATTGTCCCTGGCATGATTCTTATCGTTGGGTTAGGCATCATCGCAACTTACACCGGCTATGTCCTCAGCCAATTTAAGCTCGCGTATCCACATGTGAGAAATTCAAGATTACCTTTCACATTACAAGGCTTACTATTTAGGTCCACAATCTTGCGGATGCGGGAGAGATTCTAGCAGGACCTATCGGTCGCGAATTTGGTGGAGCAATACAGACCATCTTTCTCATATTCGTGATGGGTAGCCATATCTTGACCTTCACTATCGCGATGAACGCGATCACAGGACATGCAGCTTGCACGATTGTATGGGGAGTGGTTGGCTTCATCGTGTTATGGCTTTTTACTCTTCCAAGGACTTTGAAGAAAATGTCCTATCTGAGCATTGCTTGTAAGTTGTATAATCTCCACAAGTATAAGCAAAGATATTAACGCTATGAAAACAGCTTTCATTTCAATATGTGGGGCGGTTCTTATTACAATGATAGGCGTAGGCGTCAATCGTAAGTCCACCACTTATATATTATTCAATATCCTGGGACTAAGCTCCAAAGCTCTCCCGAATATCCTCCTCAACCCAACCGTCAACACTTCTTTGGCACCAGCGTTTCTCTCCGTAGCAAACATCGTCTTCGCCTACGCCGGCCATATCGCATTCTTCACCTTCATCAGCGAGTTGCGAGATCCAAAGGAATTCCCCAAGGCACTATACCTTCTCCAAATCACCGACATCTCCATGTACATCATTGTCGCAGTTGTAATCTATCGTTTCACCGGAGGCAGCGTAACAAGTCCGGCGCTAGGCAGCGCAAGCAACACCGTGATGAGAATCGCATATGGAATTGCATTACCTACTGTGAATACTCATTGCATGCATGCAGATGGCCCCCAATATTGACATCAAACAGATTCTTCTCGCAGGCGTAATCTACGGTCATGTCGCATCGAAGTATGTCTACGTCCGCCTCTTCCGTGGCACTGAGCACATGTCCAAACGAACGTGGCTCTCAATCGGCTCATGGGCTTTGATAACTTTTGTCTTCTGGCTCCTTGCATGGATTATTGCACAGTCTATACCAAATTTCAATAGTCTGCTTGCCCTGATTTCGTCTCTATTTGCGTCGTGGTTTACGTACGGGATGAGTGGAATCCTCTGGTTGTTTTTGAATTGGAACAACTATGGCAAGAACTGGAAGAAGATATGCTTGACCGTGTTAAACCTGTTTATCATTGTTATCGGAGCTGCGGTATGTGGAATCGGCCTATATGCGAGTGGCAAGGCGATTCGCGGCCAGGCTAGTGGTTCTAGTTGGAGCTGCGCAGACAATTCTAGATAGATGTCGGGTCAAACGCGATTTGGAATTCACCTAAAAAAAGAAGGGGAAGACAAGGTTGAAGGTATTTACAATGCTCAGACAAGGATATCTAGCGTGAATACAACGAACAAATACAATACTAACTCACGTCCCAGTGGAGGTGGAAAAAATCTAGAAGAGAAGATGCAAGAATCCCGGACCCTCCCTAGGAGATGTGTACGTGCCTTTCCAGCGAAATATCCCAATAGTTAGCGATGTTCAAGACACGACCAAATAATGGATAGATGTCGAGTTCGGTGACCGAGGCTATGGTCAAGTGGTAAGCGCGTCGTCCGTGCGCGCCGTCGATGCAACGTCCAACGCCGTAAATTGCCAATAATTGTGCCCATGTCTGTGGTTAAAGTGCTTTATTCCAGTGAACTGTCCTCGTTTGTATCCATGCAAAGGAGTGGTGTAGCAAAATCACGCAACCACAATTTCACCGGAAATGGTTCCGCCAAAAGCTAATGCCTGCGCTCGACTCAACGGACGCGAAATCTCAGAAAAACACCAGCGGATCTGCTTGAAGCGTCGTTAAGCCGGGAAGAAACTCGTGTACGACTGTGCAAAATGCGTCGTGGTTGGGTTGGTCATCAGGATTGTCGGTGAGAAGCGTAAGCCGGATTTTCCGAATCTGGGTCTTCGCTTCGGGGCTCAAATGGCGTATGAAATCCAAAACTGGCAGATAGTTGAAACCGTAGAAGTGGAAGAGGTTCTCTGAATACATAATCGAAAGACACTCGTGATAGATGAGGCGGTTGGTACGTAAGATGTCCAGGGTGAGGTTGTCAGGATGGGGACGACACTGGCGATTCCATTTCTTGTTGCTAGCAGTTGCTTCGCAGTCGGTGTAGAGTCGGAACTTCTTGTTTGACGATGGAACTACATATCGGAGAATTTCGCGCCGGATCTCTGATGGTATGCGTAGTAGAGGCGGGTAATTGTCAAGAGCGGTTATTGTCTCCGGTATAGATATTTGCTTGGCTACAGAGTCTATTGAGTGTGTCCTTGGAGTGCTGTAGAAATCTTTGGAGGCAGATTTCGTCTGTATCGGAGCAGGCTGACCTGGGGTTTAACATCCAGTCACATGTGCGGAATTGAGGTAAGACTCACTTTTCTTGAGAACGTTTTCGCCGGCATTATAACACTGGTATAAAACTCGAGGACAGTAACTGAGAAAGCGAGAATACTACTTTAATAAGCCCGGAGTAAACAGGTGGTTGATGCAGAAGCACGTGGTCACGAGGACAATTGACAGATGGCGCCACACGATGTCAAGGTCGGGGAAAGATTTTCTGTAGTTTGAGCTCAAAGAAACTCCAGAATAAACATCAATCAGTGCTTTTAAGACTTTCTGAACGGAACCAGTCCTGGCGGACAAGTTGAAGTCGACGGATATCAGGGGCTAAGCCAGCGTAGAAGTGCCAGAGAAAAGAATGGAAGCACACGATGAATGTAGGGATGAGGAGAGGCTGACAGAGAGCAGTCAGGCGGATATCAGCGGCGTAGAAGGTGGTACAATGCATGGAAACAGGGTGGAAGGAAGGAGGTTCGACGTCGTGAATGGAGTTGTGCCAAGGCACTAGCAGTGAACGGACTTTCTTTTCGCCGAGGGAGATGCGGGCTGCGACCAAAAAATCGCGTTTGGCGCCTTGAGGTGGCAGCGGCAGCTTCGAGTCCCACACCACCTTACTTTTCCACTTGTCTTTAAGATTTGCGTTGAGTTTAATTGTCCAATATCACTACGACAATAACTCGAGCTCTTTTCTGCCCGCCATCATGTCGTTCGGTGGCCAAACACCCACTATTGTGGTTTTGAGAGAAGGTGGGTAGCTCATGGCTTACCCCCCTCACTTGAGAGCTTCCGATGCTAATGCCTTCATAGGAACTGATCAGTCCCAGGGCAAAGGTCAAATCTTGTCCAATATCAATGCCTGTCTTGCCGTGCAGTCTACTATCAAAGGAACACTTGGGCCATATGGTGGAGACTTGCTGTTAGTGGATGAGAATGGAAGGCAAACAATTACAAACGATGGCGCCACAGTCATGAGGGTAATATCATTAGACCCCTTTAATCGTACATAGCTGACTGTTCATTAGCTTCTCGACATTGTTCATCCCGCCGCTCGCATCCTTACAGACATCGCTCGATCGCAAGACGCAGAAGTTGGCGATGGCACAACCTCCGTTGTTGTTTTGGCTGGAGAAATACTGAAAGAGATCAAGGACCATGTGGAGCAAGGTGTTAGTAGTCAGACTATTATAAAAGGCCTGAGGAGAGCATCCAACCTCGCTGTAAACAAGGTTATGGAGATTGCCGTTGACACTGCCGAAGGAAACCAGCGAGACACATTACTAAAACTTGCGGCTACAGCGATGAGCAGCAAGCTGATACACCGAAACTCGGACTTCTTTACAAAGATGGTCGTGGATGCTGTCCTTTCCTTGGATCAGGACGATTTGAACGAGAAGCTCATTGGTATCAAGAAAATTACTGGTGGAGCTCTTCAGGATTCCTTGTTTGTCAACGGTGTTGCTTTCAAGAAGACTTTCTCCTATGCAGGTTTTGAGCAACAGCCCAAGGCATTCAAGGACCCCAAGATTGTCTGCCTGAATGTTGAGTTGGAATTGAAGAGCGAGAAGGATAACGCCGAAGTAAGGGTGGAGCAGGTTTCGGATTACCAAGCTATCGTGGATGCCGAGTGGCAGATTATCTTTAACAAGATGGAGGCACTTTACAAGACTGGCGCAAAGGTCGTACTCAGCAAACTTCCTATCGGTGATTTGGCAACACAATATTTCGCTGATAGGGACGTTTTCTGTGCAGGCCGTGTCGCATCGGATGACCTCGACCGTGTTTGCCTGGCCACAGGTGCCAGCATTCAGTCGACATGTTCGGACATCCAAGAGAAGCACCTAGGTACATGCGAGAAGTTTGAAGAGCGTCAGATCGGTGGCGAACGATTTAATTTCTTCGAAGGATGTACGGCGGCTAAGACTTGCACGCTTGTCCTTCGCGGTGGTGCGGAGCAATTTATTGCTGAAGTTGAGCGAAGTCTTCACGACGCGATAATGATTGTCAAGCGAGCAATCAAGAACCGAAGTATTGTTGCAGGTGGTGGAGCGTGTGAGATGGAGGTCTCCGCGTATCTTCAAACCTACGCTGATGAGAAGGTTCCCCACAGGCAACAACCCATCATCAAAGCGTTCGCCAAAGCTCTTGAAGTAATACCAAGACAATTGTGCGACAATGCTGGATTTGATGCAACAGACATCCTCACTCGCTTGCGAGTAGAGCATAGACAAAAGGGTAATATCTGGGCAGGTGTTGATTTCCTCAATGAAGGCATTGCGAACAACATGGAGACATTCGTCTGGGAGCCGAGTCTGGTTAAGGTCAATGCTATTCAGGCAGCTACAGAAGCGGCTTGCTTGATTCTCAGCGTTGACGAGACGATAAGTACATTCATCTAATCCCACAAAACACAAAGACAAATGACTAACAATTGCCGCAGAGAATCAAGAATCACAACAGGCACAAGCTCCAGGGAAAGCACTCCCTCCAGGTGCCGCACAGAGAGCATTGGGAATGAGGGGACGTGGCAGGGGCATGCCTCGACGATAGACGAATGGGATAAAAAGATAGACCTCATGTATTCCAAGTATAGGCAGCCATCGCCGCGAAAGCTTGGCACAAAACCTATGATAATGCAAAGAACAACAATCACAATAGATTACCCTGTTCAACGGTGAGATATGATTGTGCTTGGATCTTGCTATCTCCCCATTACCGGCTGCAACATCACTTATCACAATGCTACCGCCCCCCCTTCATCCAACCCCGTCCCAAAGCTCTTAACCCTACTCCAGTAAAACGCTCTATCATTCTTCAGTCCGAACGGCGCCATATCATCCGTCAACAGATTATAGCTCCAGTACCCCAACCAATTCAGCTTGTTATTCCGTGCCCCTCTCCCTGCACTCGACATAGTCAAAGCCATCCGGAATAAATACTTCGGCGTTGAACCCACCGTCTCTATATGTACCGTACCCTCCTTCTCGCCCTCCTCTTCCCCAGGAACTTGCGGCCCGGACAATTTCCACCGACCAAGCAATGCGTCTTTCATCGGAGCGGAGGGCAGATTGCCGTGACTCTTGTGTATGTGCTCCATGTGCAAGTAGGGCACTACATCGGCGGGCTCGGAAGTCGTGAGGAGAGAAATGCAGGTCCCGTCGCGCAGGAAGCGGAGATAGCGGTAGTAGGTTACGATGTGGATTGGTGAAATCCATGATATGCTTGTAGGGGATGTTGCACCGGGACGGGCATAGTTCACGGTGGAGATATAGCAGCCGTTGAAGCGGAGACGGGGGCGTTGGCGGAAGAGGGCGCGGTAGGAAGGGTAGACGGAGGGGACGAGCGAGGTTGTCAGGTTAGCTGGCGGGGAAGCAGACTCGTCTTCTTCATCGTCGTCTTCAGTGTCGGAGCCGAGGATTTGGCCGCCTTCGCCGTCGTCGCCGAGCGGTTTGCCGTCGATTTGGCACTGGTATTTGTAGTGCATGGCGGCGAAACCGAATTCGTGACCGAGGGAGATGCGTTTCCAAACGCGTTCTTCGGTGGTGACGAGGTAGGCGAGACGTTTACATACTTGGGCCAGACGCACAAAGGAGGATACGTCGTCGACGGCGAGATGTTTGAGGATTTCGACCAGAATCTCTTCGGGAACGGAGGCGATGGGGCATGGTGGAGGAGGGGAGAATTCGGTTGGTGGAACTTCGCCTTGGATAGTAAGGGAGGAGAATTCTTCGATCATGGATTGGAGGGAGGTGGAGAGACCATGTAGGGAGTGGTGGGCGGTGTTGGGGACTGTGACGGAGGCATTGGATGGGTTGGGGTCTTCTGGTTTGGGTTTGGGTTGCGGAAATGAGGATGGTGGGAAGTGCTTGTTCTTATAAGTTTGGTGGACGTTTGAGTCAAGCTATATATCGTCAAATCCATGTTAGGAAGACCAAGAGGTCGTGCAACTCACTCTGAAAGCCTTTCGATACAAATTCACACTATCTCCGAGACTACCCTGACTTTCCTTCTCAACCGCCCTTTCATAATGCTCTAGTGCAGATCGCGGCTCCTTGGTCGATGAAGATGAAGGGACATCGGTTTCATCCAGTCTCCTTCCATGTTGCTTCTCTCCCAGATCGTGGTACACGTGAGGTTGCACCTCGTCTATCTCTTCTATACTCTGATGACGTGCGTGGCCATGGGCTTCTGGCGCGTTGCTTTTGGGAGCGTGGGGTTTGCTCGAAGAAGCATGCGTAGTCTTTGCCGGTGCAGCGGCAGGTGCTTTTGATTTCGATTTGGTCAGTACTTCTTCGCGCCACTGCTGGCGGAAGTTTTCCAGCTCTTCTTCGGTGTTGTTGTTCATGGTGATGGCGATGGTGGGTGGCGGGGATAGCAAACAGTAAATCCGATGTCGGGTGTTATAGGAAAATGTCGGGCGCCTGGGCTTAATTCAACAAGATCTAGGGTCTAGTAGGAATACATATCTAAATTCGAGATGACTCTTCGGCGTACAGGGGAGGAGTTGGCAAGGAGTGTTACTCATACGTGCATCTAAGTCATGTATGTACGGTGTATTATTCAGTCACCGCCCGCTGCTTGATGACATGCGAGATACGATGCGCCACCGGCGAAGGGCTAATGCGGCCGCATCTGATAAAGGGCGCACGTCTGGCATGGCCGCGGCCCCGGTAGTGCAGCTCCGAAGCTTGGGCCGAGCCAAAATTTCCTTGCATCATCACTTCCACCCACTCTCTACCCGCGGGCCTTCTTCTTAGTCTGTTCCCATTCCCCATCGCCCCCCCAGACTTATATCGTGTGAACATGCGCACGCCTGACTTCTCGCGCTTCTGGGACTTCTTTGACACGCCTCGCATCGACTCGAGGTAGACTGCGCAATTTCAACCTGAGCTTATCGGCGAATTCACCATGGCCGACAAAGCCGAGGAAGAAGTTACGGATGGGGGTATCTCCATCGTCCAGAAGATGGCGTCTGCAGTCACTGGCAGTATTATCACGTCCCTCCTAGGTATGTTTCCAGCTATTTACGGTCTTGTTTGCCCTCCTCAACAAACACACAATTCTACTCCTTTGACATTGTTCGAAATATTTTCGCCTATCGTCGGAGGTCTTCTCCGCACGGCCGCGATCGCTTCCGAATCAACCCTCATGACTCCACGAAGGAATGAAAGTATACTAACATTGAACAGTGACACCACTCGATGTCGTACGCGTGCGACTCCAATCACAAGCCCCTACTTCTACTCCGAGTACCTCAACATTGTCGTCGCGCCGTCCATATACGTCCGTTTCTCTCACCCAATTCCGAGATTTGCCCCCCAACCTTGGTATATCTGCATGCTGTAGGGAGGTGTTCTGGGTTAACAACCATGCGCCGTACTGTGTGGCTGGTCCTACCGTGGCACCAATCAATCCAATAGACACTGCAGTGTGTGCTGTAGAGGAGGTGGAAAGGAGGACGATAAATAGCACCTGGGACGGCCTAAGAAAGATTGCTCAAAATGAAGGACCCAAGACACTATGGAGAGGACTTTCGCCCACACTTGTTATGGCAGTTCCCGCCAATGTCATTTACTTTGCCGGATACGATTGGTTGAGGACCGCACAACGATCGCCTTTCCGCAAAACCGTCTCGGACGCCTATATCCCATTAGTAGCTGGAGCGACTGCCCGAATACTAGCTGCAGTTGTTGTGAGCCCAATCGAAATCTTCAAAACAAGAATGCAAGCGGCAAACCATACCGCAACGGCTGCTGGCCATTTCCGCGAGACCATGGATGGAATGCGCGACATGTTAGCCTCTCAGGGTGTTCGTAGCCTTTGGAGGGGTCTGACATTAACTCTGTGGCGAGATGTACCATTCTCTGCGATATACTGGTGGGGATATGAGACCGGACGGAACGCAATAACTGATGTACGAGGACGAGCCGAAGCAAGAGGCGATGGTCTGGAATTCCGTATGGGACGTGGTGAAGAAAGAATCAAGAGAAGGAGCCGGTCGCGAAGCAGGGAGGACCACACAGCAACCCTTGTCGACAGCTTCGTCGCCGGAGCTGGGTCAGGAGCTGTGGCGGCATTTGTAACCACTCCATTCGACGTCGGTAAGACAAGGCAACAGGTAGCACGCCATATGGGAGAGTCAGCCAAGGACGAAGTCGCTTCAGTGGCACGTTCACTGCGTCCTGAGGAGATGCCTATGCCACGATTCCTCTTCCACATATATCAAGAGCAGGGAATGTCCGGACTTTTCAGGGGCTGGTCTGCACGATGTTTGAAGGTAGCTCCCGCCTGTGCAATCATGATCAGCACCTATGAAGTCGGTAAAAAGTGGGCACGAAACATGAACGAACGACGACAGGATCTTTAGTTCAAAAGACCTTATGAGCTTTCTCGCGAAACGTATATATTGACTCAACAAATACTCACGGCCGTATTCATGTATTACTATAATCACTACGTATTTTCGGATTGTTGGATAGCGGGCGGATCACCTCACTTCGCATCAGTTTGGAGTTTAGCTGGCGTACCATGGGACATTAGCGTCAGGAAAAATTGTGTAATGATACCAGCTCAAGTTGAATTGTATTGAGCGCATGTACTATAGAAAAGAAAATGAATACCATAACAATCACAATTGAAAGCCAAGCAATGTCATGAACTTACTGTCAAGACCCTGACAGACTGCCAAGGCTTGTTACAGCTGGGCCAGCAGATCTGATATCATCACGTGGTTTCGGAACAACTGAAATCCCGACGACAGCAACAACAAACAGAAAGCTGAAGGTGAACGGCCAGCACCAATCAACTTCACCAATTCACACAGAGCAGTCGCCAAAATGCTCGATATCGAGGATTTTGATGCCGTCTTTCGAGGCAACTCGTATAGTAGTGAGCTTGTCTTGGAAATCGAGCGATTCAAGAAGATAGTCGGCGGCAAGTGCTTCTACGAGCGACTTCTCGAGCTCCTTCACATAAAATGTATGCCTTTTCCTTCCAGTTCTATGAGCGCACTTCTCACCCCCAACAGACCTAGCCGCAGGGCGAAGAATCTACCCACCAAACTCCAAAGACCTTCTCCACGAGCTACACAAGCGCATCGTCAGCGCGCCCATCGCCCTACACTACAAACACTGCCTCCTGTTCTACCTCCTCAAAGACCTATCCCCTACCTTCCACGACCAAAACGAACTCGCCTCGACCTTCGCCGGCAAAGTGCACCTCGAAAAGAAATTCTGGACCTTTATCGAAGGACTCTGGGCGCTCGATCATGTACAATTTGAGACCGCGGTCGGGAATCTCACACATCCTTCTATAATTCCTACGTTCCCCGACGAGATCATGCTCGTCCTTCTCACGCGTCGCAATTTGGAAAGCGTGCCGACGGCGGATATTCTTCCGTTAGCGTACTACAATTGCACGAATCCGCCGCTTGCAAACGCAGAGGTTAAGACAGAATTTGTGAGATACATGGCAAATCGAGATGTCACGGAGACGTTCTATTGGATTCGGGCGCGGCCGGAACACGAGCATAAGCAGTTGCTTGAGCTCTTGGTTGAGCAGACGTTGCATAAGCATGCGCATAATCAAGATGAGAGCGAGGTGTATCCTCGTGAGGTTAGGGCGATCGAGTTTGTGGGACTGCCGTTTAGTGAGGAGGAGGAGAGGTGGGTGGAGACGTTTTTGACGGAGGGGAAAGGGAGGAATTTTTCGGGTGCGGCGGATACGGTTACGATGAGGAGGATTGCGATGGGGAGGTTGGCGGATGTGACGAGGGATGGGATGGCGAAGGGAAAGAGGATTGAGGGGGTTAATTGGGATGTGCTCAAGGATGGAGTGAAGAGGGGGCTTGGGCCGAGGCAGAGTGAGGGTCGTTTTACTGTCTAGGATGGTTTCAGTTGATGGATGGGGTGGCAAGCTTTATCATATTTTTTTTGCATAGCGAAGGGAGTTCTTCGGATCTATCTCCTTGGTCCCGACCAGGGTTGGAGTATGCTAGGTACCACCATCTCGGTATAAGATCCAGTTTTAGCATCTACTTTGATTTATCTGTGTTTTGTCACTTGGGAATTCTACTTGCCCCAATTCAAATCTACTCGGCGTGTTCAAATCGTATCCTTGAAGCGATTTGAAGACTTCGTGGGCCATAATTGTATAATCATACGTACACAACAAAGAAGTATACAATATTTGTCTACCCATTCAGTTCTAGGACCTAGTTGAAGCCCCAACAACCCTGAAAAATCAATTATTCGAAATACATATTCAATGAATCAATCTCGAGATGATGGCGAGATCTGTGTTCCATCGCTATCCTTGCATGCAGCTGGCGATAGAAAGAGGTGTAACCATATTGATAATTCGACGCAGTATAAAGCCACCTTCCAATTTCGAAAAACAAACGCCAGTGTAACCGCATTCACGTGCATGATATTTCGTTGTACTCAAGCACGTTCACTCTCATCATCGCAACAATTCACTTGAAAATCTTTTCCATTACAGACTAAGCAAGCAAGCAAACCACATGCTCCAAAAACTAAATTCGGGTAGACGACGACCCAGTGTATTCCTTCCAGCTATCCACCCATCCATCGTTATAAAAACACAACGTCATAAAACCAAGCACATACACGTAATGATGATTGTATACATAACACAACATAACATAACACACATACATATCTTGCATAACAATCTTTGCAATGTACAGACCCAAAAGGAATCACACACTACACACATGCGACCGCCTCTTTCCCACACCAGAAACGACGAATCTCAATCTGTCTCTGCTTCGCTTCCAATTCATTTCACTCGAGTTTCAGTTCCATTGTCCTCATATAGATACACAGCCAACCCCCTCCATCACCTCTTCTCTTCCCCTTCTCCGCCCCCCCTCTCCCACTGACGAGACAAAAATCAAACCTATTTTTAGACATTGGTATGTAAGAAACTTCAGACCGGCAAGAATCCGCAGAAGAAAGAAGAAAGAGAAAGCAAACACAAATAAAAGGAAGCCTCGCCATCGAAATACTCCATGCCATGCAAGAGTGAAGTTAAACAAAAAAGGCACCCATCCATCCCACCAATCCAGCGAATTCCGACCGACCATCCGCCCCAAGCACCGCGGTCGTTCCCAAGTTTTGTTCATGTAACGCTTTAACGCCTATCAGATTACTGACGCGAAATTGTAGTATAGGTCCCAGCCCTGCCGTGCCGTACACTCCGTGTCCCAAAATGTCTTTCTATACGCTGGAGTGATTCCTACATGGATTCGTCCAAATATCCAATCCCGCAGAATTGCCGTAAGGAACGCATGTCCAGACTGGGTGTGAGTAATGCACTGAGGAGGGTTTCCTTCTTTGGCACAATATCGGCTTTAACTTTCCAGGTTGTGCCGCCAAAAGATAGGGTTTCCATGCCTGCGTCAAAATCGTCGTCATCGTCGTCGTCGTCGTAGTTGTTGCCTTTGTGCCCGTTTGTTTGCACGCCTTTCACAAGAACGTCGGTTCCTTTCGACTTCTCGCCCAGCCGTTTGAGCATGGAGAGAGCGCGATGCACTATCAGATGGAAACCCTGGATATCGGGGTCTATGGGTCTTTGGTTGCGACCCATGCGCGGGTCCGGCTGGGGCTGTGGCATATTTGCGTCGGTTGAGCAGAGGGACATTGCGAATTTGAGTAAGCTTGCTGCCCATCCATCCTCTGACTCTAACCATGAACGACAAAGACTGCTTTCAGAACCTGGAGCGAGACTGGCCAAAATGTCGGCGGCCAACATTCCTTGCATCAGATATGGTTTTCGTGCTTCTGCAATGCGAGCTTCAATTTGGCGAACATCATTTATTCGAGTCTCCGACGTAAAGTGAAGTTTGCCGGTGGTTCGGTCGGGAATAACGGCAATCGCGAGGGCAAAAGCGCGTGTCAGTAGGTCATATGGTGGTGAAGAAGAGGCCTCGTTGACAAATATTTGCTTGTAGTATGAGCGGTTCGGATCGTCGCGCGCAAGAAGTTTAGCCAAACTATCGACAGCTGATGGCAGGTACCGGTGGGTTTGTGGATTATAAAGTGTAAAGCTGACGGGTACACTAGGGCGTGGGGTTGGAGCAAATGCGCAAAGAAAATGTAAGATGGCATATGCGTCTTCTTTCGAGGGAAGTACGATCTTGGTGCTCGTGTTCGAGAAGAATGTAATCAAGTCTTTCATAAAGTCGAAGGTGTTTGTGTGAGTTCGAAGAAGAAGCACTCGAGTGCCAACGAGGCGTATCGCATTAGAAAAGAATTTGAGGACTGAGAGGCTGGCGAGTTGGCCATGATTGACTTCCAAAAATGAAAGATTGCGGAAAATAGTGGTTATGGCGAGTAGACGATCTGCCGTTCGTAACAGATCAAAGGCCTTAGTTCCAAACTCGGGTAGTTCCTGAAGTGCCGAGACTTCAACTTGGCAGTTGTGGTAAACGTCTTCGTAAGGTGTGAGATCCAAAATATCCGAGACTTCGGGATTATCGTTCGCCAAGATTTGCAATTGATCCTCCGCGTACTCAGCCAGTACTTCTGCAAGGTCCTCGCATTTTTCCAGTTCCAGTGTTATTTGTTGCTCATGGGTCAAGCTAGCAAGCATATCGAGTGAATTCCTAGCTTCTGCGTGGAGGCCCGATCTAATACTCATAGTGAGAGCACGGATATCCACCACGCCCATTTCCATCAACGAAGGCACATTGGGCCTATGAAAGTTGAGAGTATCAACATTTCGATTCAACTGCTCGGCATCAAAGTCGAGGCCTGTCCACCTGTTCAATGTGCGTGTCGTTGGCTTGTAGGTTTTTCCGTCGATCATCTTGTCAATGCCCTTGTTGACAACCGCGCTCGGGATCTCAACAGCTTTTCCAGCGGATCCTGGTGTTACAGATGCATGTCTCTGGACATTGTTTGGGGTTGGTGTTGGCCCAATCTGCTGGCTCATGCTCTTTCTGTGCTGATCGAATGGAGCACCGGGCGATTTTCCATCTGTCTGCGGAGTGCTACGACCGTTCATGTTTGCCAGATTAGCGTTATTCTGCAATGGCGTGGTATGTTCGATCTGCTGTGGCTGCGGCATGCCTTGGTTAAAATTCTGTTGCTGGGGCGCCGGGGGTTCCGATGGTCGCTGTTGATGTGCTTGATGTTGCATGGCTCTATTTCTTTGGAGCTGTTGTATGTATTCTTGCTGAGCGGCTGCATTGTTTTGAGCACCGGGGATCGCCGGCCGTGTAGGGGACATTTGTGGATTCATTGCGCCCATCTGCGGTTGCATTTGGTTCGCCTGCCCTAATGATTTTTGTCTTACAAACCAGGCTTGCTCATACAGACCAAGATTATCCTGGTATATCTTGGACAATTCAGCCGGGGCGTTTGGGTTCTGTGAAGGGTCGATGCCCATCATCATGCAAATCCTTGGCCAGCTTTGCGACTGCGAGACACCCGCCCAACCTTTGCCCTTGAGGACAAATGAGTATAGGAGTTGCAGATTGATCGCATGTCCATTGATTTGCGGTTGGACAGTGAAATTACGACCATGCTGCGCATTCAAAGCCTGGGCATTTTTTAGGAAAGCCTGTGGTGGAATATTCATGTTGGGAGCCTGTCCAGGCATCATATTCCTTTGCATGCCAGGATGTTGGCCCATCATTCCAGGCATCTGGCCAGCGTGATGACGCTGCTGTGCGGCCATATTACTAGCGGCCAGATTTCCGATTTGTTGGTGCTGATTCACCTGCTGTATCTGCATGGCATACCGTCTCTGTGCCTCTTGCTGTTGTCTCTGCAGGTTCTGCGACAATTGGACACCCGCGTATGGAGGTCCTGCATTAGGGTCGAACCCTTGGCCCATAGGAGAGGCTTGCGCAAAGCCCATAGGGGACATCTGGGGGCCGTGGGGATTCTGCGCGGGCGATGCCGTTTGCATACGCTGCGGCGCAATCTGTCCGGGACGAAAGTGCTGGTTCTGCATAGTCGGCGACGGGGTATGAGAGAAGCCGGGTTGAAACCCGAATTGAGGTTGCTGCGAAGGAGTTTGCGAGCGCGATAGTGTGGCGCCAGTGGAGTCGCGCTTTTGAGGGACAGATGACATTGGGTAGGCCCGCGCGCCGTTCATCTGGCCGTTGGCAATGGCGCTCGGATCGATGAAGCTGTTGGGGTCATACATGCCGTTCTGCGGCGACTGGAAATCCATGGCGCGCGAGTTGGAGTGGTGGTGTTGGTAGAGTGGGAGTTGGCGGACGGGGTAGAGTCGGCGCGAGGACGGAGAAGGAGGAAAGTAGGCAAGCAGGGCGTCGCGGTCGGGGGTAGGAAAGGGAAGATGCCCTTTGCAGGTGGGAGATGGGGGAAGCCGAAGGTCGCACTACAGCGCGTTGATTCGACCTGTAGAGGAGCGGGTCAGTATACATGATCGTCGCCAGGCGATGGTGTTGACGGTTCTCCAGCGTCGCCCTGCTGTTCCCATGGTTCACGCGGACATGTGGACAAGGAGTCGATGGGATGGGGGAAGAGGGGAGAAGGCGAGAAGGGCAACGGTCGAGGGATACATACAGCGCAAGAAGTGCCAGGCGCTAGAGCGTCTTGACATAGGGAGCCACGATAGGCCGGCTGGGATGGAAGTGGTCGACAAAAGTCACGTACTGCACCTGTTTGGACGCGATTTGCGGCGGCTATGGGGTCGAAAGGCTGCGCCGAGAGCCAGAGTCGTGTTAGTCAGCCGCTCGCTAGCTCATCACGTGGGCAGCGCTGGCTCCAGAGTCGAGCAGCCTGGAGGCAATTCACTTCGGCGCAGCACCGCGACAATTGCGATGACTTTCTCGACAATTTCTTGAAAAAGACGACTCTAGAGGACGTCTGCATAAGGATCAGAGCACGCGTTAACGCGCGGAAGCCGACCATTGGAGTGGCGCGTTGCCGGGCACTCAAGAGCTAGCCTAACCCAACTTGCCCGCTCCGGATGATGTCTCCGCCGTCACACGAGTTACAAGTAACACATGTTTCTCTCCTCTCCACTTATTACATCACTCGCAGTTTGCAGATGTCGTGTCTGTTATCTTCCTGGCGCTGTCCGTTGTGGTCGAGAACCCTGGGTCCTTAGCGCTTCCCGACTCGCCAACCCAATCCGCCATCTCCCACTCCCACCCCCTCCAATCCACCCATCCACTCATCACCGCTGCCACCGCAACACTGATTTCTCCCTCTGAGCGGTTTATGTTTCTCTCCCCTCGTTCCAGAAACCATTTCTTCCGCACGGAAGAGAACAGGCATTCCATGGCACCCGTTTCTCTCTCGGCACTTGTGGTTCATGGGTCGTAGCACTGTCACTCGATCCCTGGCCTGGTCCCCGTTCAGTTATAGCCATCTCAAGGCAGTCGAGTTTCAACTCCACACAGCTGAAGATCTCTCCTCTTTTACCGACAAGCGAAAGTGGACGACCACATGAGGCTTTTGGCGCATGGAGAAGAAAAAGAACAGTCAGTGCTGGCGGGTGATGCGGGCTGCTCGCTGTCAGTAGGCCGATAAACGACCGGGGTGTCCACCTGGGCATATTAGATGGAATGCGTGAGCCACAGCTCCCTCCATACTCCAGATGTGGGGTGCTTATCCGTCCTCGCGGATTGTTCTACATACAGACCTGTCTGCCTGTTCGGTCGTGGTTCTGTCGCGCCGTGAAGATGAACTCGCTGACTTGGGACGTTGACTTTGCCAAGATGCCACGCAAGGCTGAGTTACACAGTACCAATATGGGCGAGCCTCACAACAGCGAGAAGATGTGCTGGCTGCGTGATGAAAACCTCGATGGCCCCCCGTTCTCTCAAATGTTCGCTCGTCCGTAAGATCAATCGCTGCCCCAGCCGCCCCGTCATGATGTACGAAATAGCCAAGTTGTTAACCATGTGGAAATCGGTGTGGTCCCACTTCAGCGTGGATCGTGCTGAACAACATATTATTATGTAATCCAACTCATCTTCTCCGAATCTTCCATTTGTAACTACCCCTAACCCTGTCCACACTTTCAACGTATCGCGTCATCTGTTTAACAAACTCTATCAAGACGCGGGCTGAATATTCTGCTTGTCTCATCAGGCGCCCTTTAGAATTCCAGAACTGCATGTTCCAAAAAAATTCGGACGGGATGAGACCTGAAAATGAATTGGGGCGTTGAAGAACAGCTCCATACACAGTGTTGTAGCATCATATTCTATACGCTGGCAACTCACGTCTCTCTAGTTCTGAAGGCAATTCGGTTACAGCCTGTGCGAATTCCGGCCGCACCAGGTACACATCCTCAGGTTTCTCTACCAAAGGTGTCAGTTGTTGCCGAGTTTCCTGTCCCTTCCACCATTTCATCAAGAACCCGACACACACCGCCAACAAGATGATAATAGGTATGCCAATTCCCAACCCCACTCCCAATCCAATCTTGGACGCATTATCATTATTCCCATTATTGTTTGCCGCTGTGCTTCGTTCTTGGGATGGCGTTGGTGTTGGTGTTGAGACGGTCGTTGCGGACGTGCTGAAAGTTGTGGATGGTATAAGAATCGTAGATGAAGCACTAGTTGCTGATGAAGACGTAAACTTTGCGATCTTGAAATAACACGACGTCGCATAGTCCCATAAATTTGTGTCTGAATCACGCATCGTAAGGAAAAAGACATTTCCCTTCCTTAAATCCATCCCCGCCGCCGATACACTCCAGGTGAGACTTCCTCTTACTTGATTCGGCTCGCTTCCTACAGAAACGGGGCTATTAGCATCAGAATTACGACCATGACGGTATACATGGAAAAGAAGCAAAATTGAATAGTCGAAATGAAATTTTGATCTAACATACGGTGCAAAGCCGGTCCAGCTTCTGCGCGTGCCTGGCCATCGATCTCCTGTTTGATCCCGATAAAGTATGACTTCAAATCGGATGACCATTCAACCCTCATGATTGATCCCTCTGTCCATTCTCTTGCTTGTGAATAATCGCCTGCATTGCTCGTACTGCATGGAGCCAAAAATGTATTCTCGGCTTGCGCTACTACCCAAATGCAAGCTAAAAGGAGCCAAAAAAGGGCCATTTGGCTTGCTGGCAAGACAAATAAGAACGAAAACCGGGAGAGCGTTATGAAATCAGCGAAGGAAATGGGACCGGCGCTTATTTTATAACATGGGAGTTTGTCAAGAATTGGGGCGCAAGGTTCCAATTCTGCATTCGCCCCGTCAGCAATCGTATCCTCCCATCGCCATAGCTGTTAGGCGTCCAGCAGAAATTGGACGCCTAACAATGTAGGCGTTGGATAATACAGATGGGGCCGCTAGCAGAAACCCATAAAGAGATATGAAGCAGCTTTTCGAGATGCCAAGGGTTGCATCCTGTGTGACACAGATATTCAAGGGGATGTCTGTTCGAACCAGCCACAGCCAAGGTTCGAAGATAAGTACCTTCGTAGATAGGCCTGAATCGTTGTTTTCTTCAGAGAACAGTAAGAATCTTCAGATTGCTGTCATTTTTAAACACCGATTTCATATGGACTACCAAAGTGATCAAGTACCGAATTTATAGCTCTTCTTATGTCTCTCAAATACTTCAAACAACCTTAAAATATATTCATCAGTGTTGACGCGTATCATGTCAAAACTGCAAGTTGAGTTACATACGGCGAAAATGGTCAGGAAAATCCTTTCGGAGGAGGCATTTAAGACCAGATCAATGATATGTTTATGATTCTAAAGCAATATAGTCTTACGAAATTGTGAAATAAGGGAAACAGTAGAAGACGCGCCAAGACGATTAGTGTGCTTACCTAATGGAAGCTCCATCGGATTCGATTGTCAACACCAAGTATCGGAACACCATCACCATCACCACACAGCCCGTTTCCAGCACCCACTCACCGAAACTTCACGCCGACGCCTTCTCACACCTGCGATATCTCTACATTCCACAAAGTCCTTCTGAATCAACATACAATCCACATTCATTCTCAACCATGGCCGACGCCGCTGTCGAGAACCCGGCCAACACAGTGCCGCCGCACAAGAAGCAGCTGCCGTCCTCCATACCAAACTTCGACTCGCTGGAGGGCTTTTCGACAGACAGTAACGATGATTACTCTACATTTAAGAAGCTTCAGCGACAGCTAGAGTATGCTCCATTCGATCCAAGCTTGCCACATTGCCGCTAACCTAAGCTAGGTACATTCAGCTCCAGGAGGAGTACATCAAGGACGAGCAAAGAAGTCTCAAGAGGGAACTCGTACGCGCTCAAGAAGAGATCAAGCGCATCCAGAGTGTACCCCTTGTCATAGGGCAGTTTATGGAGGCGATCGATCAGAAGTCAGTACACCCTCACTACATTCAATCCTGGCATAGATGCTAACGTCCTTAGTACCGGCATCGTTCAGTCATCAACAGGCTCGAATTATGTTGTTCGTATTCTCTCCACCCTTGATCGCGAACTCTTGAAACCCTCCTCCTCCGTTGCGCTCCACCGCCACTCCAACGCCCTCGTTGATATTCTCCCCCCAGAAGCCGACTCCTCGATCGCTATGCTTGGCCAAGACGAGAAGCCCGACGTGACATATGCCGACGTCGGTGGTCTTGATATGCAAAAACAGGAGATCCGGGAAGCGGTGGAGCTGCCACTTACACATTTTGATCTCTACAAGCAGATCGGTATCGACCCGCCGCGCGGTGTCCTGTTATACGGGCCACCTGGAACAGGAAAGACTATGTTGGTGAAGGCAGTTGCAAACAGCACAACGGCATCATTCATCCGAGTTGTGGGATCAGAATTCGTGCAAAAGTACCTGGGCGAGGGACCACGCATGGTTCGTGATGTCTTCCGAATGGCCCGAGAGAACTCCCCATCTATCATCTTCATAGATGAAATCGATGCCATCGCCACCAAGCGATTCGATGCTCAGACTGGTGCCGACCGAGAAGTCCAGCGTATCTTGCTTGAGCTGCTTAATCAGATGGACGGTTTCGATCAAACCTCAAACGTGAAAGTAATCATGGCCACGAACCGTGCCGACACTCTCGACCCTGCGCTTCTTCGACCCGGTCGCTTGGATAGGAAGATTGAGTTTCCTTCCCTGCGAGATCGCCGCGAGCGCCGCCTCATTTTTTCCACTATTGCGTCGAAAATGAGCTTGTCTCCTGAGGTCGACTTAGATAGCTTGATCGTGAGGAATGATCCATTGTCGGGTGCGATCATCGCAGCAATCATGCAGGAAGCAGGATTACGGGCCGTTCGAAAAAACAGGTACAACATCATTCAGAGCGATTTGGAAGATGCATATGCCAGCCAGGTCAAGGGCGCGACGGAGGCCGACAAGTTTGACTTTTATAAGTGATCTATTCGATGGCAACTTGCAGCAATGGTGTGGGCTTGGCTATAATTCAGGAACCCAAGGTCGAATTGTACACTACATAGAAGTGGAATATGGGTGCATATGTGGCTTCAGGCTTTTGGCACTCACAGTGAAGACTCTCACTCCTCTGCCTCCAGACTAGTGACCCTTAATAGCATACGCAATCAACGAGTACACCAAGTTAGATACCTTTCATGACTCCATGATCCTTTGAACCATTTGAAGCTGTTTTTATCACTTCTTCGTCCGCCGTTGCGGATTTAGCATTCTTATTTCCTCGCCCTTCGATGCGTCGACCGTCCGTCGCTACACGTATCGCAGCCTCCTAGCTCGAATTAAGAAAGCTAACACTAGATTAGGTAAGGCGATTCCTGGTCGGCAATCTTTCCTTCGTATCCACTGGAGTAATGGACCAATTGGAGAAAAACTGGGCAGGCCTAGGCTAGCCGGATTTAGTGGTGCAGTATACAAAGGGTGCAAATCTCTAAATTCATCGTTCCATTGTGCAATTTTCCAAGGTCTTGGGAGGATTGTCCGGACGAAGAATAATTGTTATGGCGGACATATTTGGGTGTGTGATCATGGGAATGGACAGATATAAAGAGTGTGGTTGTGCCTTGAGTGAATTGGAAGTCAAGCAGTAAACGAACAGAACAACCAAGAAAAATAATCGAATTTAATCGCCAACTTTTATTCCGAGCATATAACTCACATCATTCGATACATCGAACTGTCTAGTATTAGTCAAGAGGGGTTTGAAATGGTCCAGTACACAACATCGGTCCTAATAACGGGTGGAACCCAGGGGTTGGGATACTTTTGGTGAGTGCAATTATTCCCTTCTACACTATGTATTGCACAACCCCCATTTCACCAGACAACACGGGATTATTATAAAACCTAGAATTGTGTTAAACTCACACGCTAACCAATTATCTTTTTCTCAATTTTAGTGCACAGACAATAGCTCAACAACATCCTCAAATCCTCGTCGTGGTGTCTTCCCGCACTGACCCTGACAGAGCGGCTGCTACGATTAATCGCACACTCAAGCAGTCTAACGTCAAGTTTGTCTCCCTAGACCTCGGTACTCGAGAGAAAGTGCGCAGTTTCGTCGAGATATGGAAGCAGGGTGATTACCCACCAATTGAAGCCCTTGTTCTCAATGCTGGTATTCAATTCCCAGGAGAGACTGAGTGGGGTGACGACGGTATAGAGAAGACGTTTGCAGTGTATGTCAATACCAAGACACATATCATCCATCCAGTGCTCTGCCTCTATATCATATTGCTAACAGCACCATAAATCCAGAAATCACGTCGGCCATGCTCTCCTTTTCCACCTCCTAACACCCTACATGCAACCTAACGCGCGAATCGTCCTCACCTCCAGCGGCATCCACGACCCAGCAGTCTCCAAAACCTTCGGCTTCAACCCTAAATGGCCTGACGTTCACGCCATCGCCCGCCCTGATCCCGCCTTCCAGAAAGAACTCGCAGGTCGCGATCGCTACGCCGTGTCCAAAGTCGCTAACGTGCTGTGGACCTACGCGCTGGCACGCCGCCTGACCGCGCAAGGCCAGGGCAAAACCGTCGTTGCCATGAACCCGGGTCTCATGCCCGGCACGAACCTAGGCAGGAATGCGGGAACCATTGCTTTTTTTCTGTTCGTCCATGTGCTCCCGCATTTTGTTGGATTGATGAGGTTGTTGTTGGGGACGAAGGATGTGCATTTGCCGAAGGATAGTGGGAAGCGGCTGGCATGGTTGGCGATGGATGAGGAGGCGAGGAAGAAGACGGCTACTTATTATGATGGAATTACGGAGGTGGCTAGCGGGGTGAATACTATTGATGAGAAGAGGCAGGAGGAATTGTGGGAGTGGACGGTGGAGTTTGTAGGGAAAAGTGGAGAGGAGAGGGAGAGGTTTGAACGGTTGGAGTAAATCCTGGTGGGAGAGTGGGTTTTGACTGATCAGAACATGGAGAAGAATATTCTCAAAGATTTCATTTCATTACAAATTTTTCTGATAGAATCAGAGGATAGCATTGTTTTGTTGTTTCTGAGACTGCTTCAAGAAAGCCAAAAAATAAGGCAATGGGCGTGAACGTGGCGGTGTGGTATTTGGGCGGGCTGGCGCTGAAGACGTGCCGGGTGGGCTGCTGCAAGAGTGACGAGGCGCGAGAAGAACAGCCAGCGAGGCGCTTGATGTATGATCGGGCAGTTGAATTCATTGAGAAGTGTGATATAAAGCTTCTAGGAAACATAAAGGTCATTTCGCGTGAGAGGTAGCTCGTGGTGTTGATGAAAGAAAATGTCGAGTGGACGCGTGATCAAATCGGCGAAATGCCCAGCTGAGGGGAAACACAGATGTTGACGACAAAAAGATAAGGAAAGCCTTGGAGATTAGTAGGCGCAGCACGATGAAGACAAAACAATCGAGCGTCAGCGAGAGCAAGGTACAAAAATCGCGAGTTCAGTCAATGCGAGGGTCCTCTTGAATTGTGGTGGAGTTGTTGAGGCAGAGAGGTCGAAACGACACGAGTTACGGACATGGCTGACGCGTGAATCCAAAACAACGAAGACCAACTTGGAAGCATATGAGAATAGGAAAACGAGAAGGCTAAGCTAATCATGAGTCACTGATCAAACGAGCAGAAAATGGAGAATCGAAGAAATAGTATCCGCCTTGCGCGAAGGCAACAGTGGGAACAAAAGTCATGGGGCCCAATGGCATCATGGAGGCAGTGTGGAAGGGGAGTGTGAGTGAGCCCTGGAGGTGGAGGGGAGCGAGAATGGCGAAGTCCCACCACCACCAAGATGATAGAACGAGCAGCGCAAGAAGGGCAGCACAACTCCCATGCAAAACCGATACAACGGCAGCCAGCGCATCCACTCAGAATTCGCCGCGCCTATTCCTGAGTCCGCCAGCATCGCTCTAGAAGGGTGTATTAAGCCTTAATCCTTCCTAAAGCGGCATGGACTGGCAGCGGGCATGTGTTGTGATCTGAAGGCGCTCGCTCGCTTGGGAAATCGTATAAAAGCAAGCGTCCCCCGCTGCCCGCGCAGCACCTGGCCCTCACATCCACATCCAGAGCTTCTACCACGACACCCACGCCATCCACAGACTCGACGAACCCTTCGTTCTAATCTTCAAATCATCTTCTTTATCCACACATAACTACCATCCACAATGCCTCCCAAGAAGACCACCACCGCCGCCCCAAAGAAGGCCGCTGGCTCCGGCCCCGCCCACCCTTCCTACCAAGGTAAGTCGTGCCCATTCTCTCTGTCGCAACGCAGTCGCACTGCTCCAGCGATAGCTTCATCGTGATCGCCGCTCAAAGCTGACTGTTCGTCTCAGATATGGTCAAGGATGCTATTCTTCAGGTATGTCTATGATTTCCGGCGCATTGCAACCCCCGCTTTTGCTCTGCGACACCGAGTCGTCCCCTAAAGCGCGGAGCTCAACAGAAGCCACTCAACATCGTCTATCTTTGAGAAAAACATTCACTAACGCGTTATTTTCTTGTACCACAGCTCAAGGAACGTAACGGATCAAGGTTAGTTGTCCTCATTCTTTTATATCCCTCGACGGGCAGTGTGTGGCGCCACGTCACGCGGCCCTCTTCACCGACATTAGAGCACGTTGACTGACTTTGAATCCCAACAGCCGTCAAGCCATTCAGAAATACATCAAGGCCAACAACACCCTCGGTGATGTCTCTGACAATCTCTTCAAGAGCCATGTCAACCGCGCTATCGCGACTGGTGAGAAGAATGGCGACTTTCTCCGCCCTAAAGGTATGTTCCGCCTCCTTCCGGCCACTCTTATATGATGTTAGCTTTCTACCGACTACGCGTCGAGACTGCAACGCGTACAAGATTGGCTGCCACAGTTCCCCTCGAATGTATCATGTTGACCGTCTATTCCAGGTGCTTCGGGAACCGTAAAGCTGGCGAAGAAGGAGTCTAAGCCCGCTGCCGCGAAGAAGACCGGCGAGGCTAAGGCTGCTGCCACTAAGACTAAGAAGCCTGCCGCCGCCGTATGTTCACCTTATGGCACCGTCTTATGTTGTAAAGCATTACTAACAGTTTGCTGTAGAAGGCAAAGACCACCACTGCTAAGAAGCCCGCTGCCGCCGCTGCAACTAAGAAGGCTACCACCACAAAGAAGGCCGCTACCACTACCACTACTACCACCACTACCGCTGCTAAGCCCAAGGCCAATGCCAGCAAGCCAAGGAAGACTGCCGCCGCCAAGGACAAAGACGCTCCCGCCGTCGAGAAGGAGGTAACACGCGTGTTGGGCAAGACCAAGTCCGGCCGCGTTACCAAGACTAAGACCGCCGCAAGCAAGCCAGCAGCAAAGAAGGCCACCACCACCACCAAGAAGGCACCGGCAGCAAAGAAGGCAGCAACTACGAAGAAGGCAGCGACGCCAAAGAAGTCGACGCCGAAGAAGGCTGAGGCATGAATGGGTTCAACCTAATGTCTTTCCATTTCTTTCGTGTTGATCTTCTGACATGGTTCCCTCGTCGGCTTATTACCTCCAAGCCGAGTTTGTGATATCCTTTTCTTCCTCTCTCTATCTATCTATCTATCTATCTATCAACGACGTGTGGGTCTGGGCTACTGGGGGCACTGGAAGCGGGAAACGGGTGTTCATGTTACCGTGTGTTTGGGTTTTTTTTGTTCTGTCGTCGACCAGTGTTATGGGCTTTCTCTCTGTCATGTCATACCGGGTAGGGCGTTCTGTGGTGTTATGATGGAGCATCAATCGTGCCAGCGTGTCTGTCTGTCCTGATACGACTCGAGGCGCGTCGTGTATTCCCTTCTCGAGCAGCGCGTGTGCTGTCCTGAATGGTTCTCGGTACTTACTATTTTGTAATACTGGGATCGTTAAAAGATAGTGCGGACGTTACGGTCATCGTCCGAGAAATGAACATGAAGATATAATTCAAAAAACATGAAGCTGATTGATTGTGATGTGAGAAGGGGATTCTTGACGCGTTCAGCGTGGAAGGATGAAAATCATAACAATGGGAGACGCGTCGGATCAATTGGAACTTTTGCTGGACGCGAGTAGAAGGACGGAGTCGTGGTGGGATTGAGCTCGGATGACGTAAAGAGTTGGCCTGTGCGGTTGACAGGGGGGACGAAGGACAGTGAGAATGTACACAGTGAAATACGTGAACACATTGGCTGCATTGCATTTCAAAGCATTCCTGATCCCCCAGTCTCGAAGCGTACTGTCTGTTCTCGTGAGTGATAGCACGACGCACTCCGAACAATGTAATCACGAAACTCGAAGAAAACTATTTTTTGTTGCCTCAATTCTAGACCCAAGACCTATCGTGCGAAACCCCCTTCTCTGAATCAGGAAATGCTTGTCGACTTGCGAAAGAAATCTCGATGATGATGATTCACAAACAGAAGTCGCACCAAAATCAAATCGTACATTGCACGCACGCATGTATTGTACTGTGACGTTTCAAAATGGCAATCCAGGTTCAAAGGCAGCAGGTCTAGCGAAAGCTTCTCCTCCTGCTTCCATGCATCAAATAAAATTGCATCCTTGTCACAGAAATCCGGAGTCGCGGATCCGGAATCCGAAGGAGAGAAAGGGAAAGAGAGGAAAGGAGAGCAAATTCCTGTTCCGCTGCATATGCGCAGAGTGAAAGGTCTTCCAGGAAGGCAGTGTAAGAATGCGATTATGATGATGGGTAGATTGAGGGATAGATGACTAGGTGAAATGGAGATATAGGTTCTGATCACTTGGGTCGATGTAAATATATCTCGTCCCTGGAGAAGAAGGACCAGGGGTCTGCCAGCGGTAGGGAATGTCCAAGGTGCAGATGCGGATTCTATTTTTGTGTACTCGATACATTGCAGTGCGGTGCAGTACGGTGCAGTTCGGTGCAGTTCCTCGGCGTTAGCACAAGTCCGATATCCGCCAGGAAAAGGGTGAGATGGGTGGTGAAAGGAAAGGGAAAAAGGAAAAGGTGGCTAATTAGCGGGCCGCTGGGGCTGGTGGATGTGGCCGCCGGTGTGCAGGTCGGTGCGTCTCGTGTCTCCACGTTGAGTGGCTCATATCCGGGCGCGTATGTGGCTGGCGGAAGTCGGCAGGGTGGAAAGGTAAATTGCGGACGGGTGAGGAGGTGGGTTGGTTTGGTTAGGTTGGGAGGGGGATTGGAGGTTGTAATTACATTGCGTGCCATGTAGACGTTGTGGATGAGCCACGGGGTTGATTGTGCTTTGGTCGAGTTTATGAATCAATGATTTGAAATGGAAAAGAGGTGAGGTGTGAGTATAGTACGGGCATACGCCATCGTGGCCACCTCCCCTTCCCCGAGGTGGTGGAATCGCTGACTGCAGACGAGTGTGGCTGAGGCGAACCCAAGCGCTGGGTTCGTGTTTTGCTTTTGCTTGCTCTTCTCCTAAACGCTTCAACGCTAACAGTGCTGTGCAGTGTCTACGTGAGGGTGACTAGCCCACATAGGGATGACGCTACTCAGCTTAATCTGTCATGGTGCAATGTTCCCCTGAGGTTGCGTCTGTCCAACTCGTTGGCTTGTCGACGTGAACTTGTCAACGAGGTCTGGTATACTTCAACGGAAAGGATAAGAAAGTCAAAAAGATTCAACGGCGTCGATAAGTTCACCCGAATCGACGCGTGTACCTCTACCAGCAAACGCATTTTTCCCAATTTCCTGGAACCCGTTTTGTTCGCAGTTTTGGGCGTGGGTTGCTCGCTGGGAGGAGGGAATTTGATCCGTTTGCCGGCTTGGGGCTTGGATCTTGGCACGGACCCTGCCAAAGCTGACTGACCTTGCCTTGCTTTGTCTCTCACGACTCCAGAAGCCATCCTCGCTCAGAGTTGTTCTCTGAACTCCATTGCCCAACTTTCACCACCTACTCCAACCACCCATCGACACCCGCCCATTCTTCGACATCAGCGACACCATCGTACGCAATTACCCGCGTGCCATACTCTTTTCTCCATTGCACGGCCTGCCGCCAACTCGCTCCGTCCGCTTTCCCCCACCCATCCAACTGCTGCAGCGCTGCCCTGGCAACCCCGACGACACCATCACCACCACACGCGATAACTCACCACCACCACCTCATCAACCCCTCAGAGGACGACTCGACCAAAGCTGCTGCGCCCCCCCAATCTGGGTGAATACTCACAGAAGAGGATCAGTGCATCTCTCCGCCGCTGTTGAGCGCAGCACCCCCGTGCTATGCGGATGATGCCCTCGGTCGCGGCAGATAGCAACGACTTCACCAACTCGGCCTTTGGACACTCACCCTCGCCTCTCAACACAGCTGCGCGCACCTTGTCAGACAAACAGTCGTCCGGGAGGGAACATGCAGACCGCCTTCCGAATGGAACATCCACCACAATGAATGGAAAGCTGCCCAATGGAGCGCCTGCGATGCACTCAATACCGAATGGGCGTAGTGCATCACCGCGAGTGAGCGCTGATAAGGGGGGTTCGCACATGAACAGCAACAGCTCTTCTGCCATCGATCGGGGATTTAGTTTCGACTTCAACACCACCGACAGCCCCTACAAATCCTCCGAATCCCGGGTCAACTCCGGAGACCTTACTAACAGGGACGACGGCTACTTCGCGTCTGTCTACAGCGCTGAGGAGGAGGACGGTTGTCGGACAACTCATGTAAAGATGGGCAACCTGAGTCTACAGGAAGGCAAGACTGAAGCTCGCAAAGACTTTAATGCGCCTACCTCTGCCAAGAACAGTTCTGACCTGACTGGCCTGCACCACCAGAATCCGTCCGCCGCCAACGACTCCAATTCACCCGCGCACCGTGTATCGTCACCACCTGCCTTCAACCACACCACTTTAGCCCAGAACTCACAGCCGTACCGTTTGCAGCACCGCCATACTCTTGAGGTTCCCAAAGTCTCGTCGGCCCGTGCTCGCGATCTGCAGTCACAGAACAACACCGATGACGTCGTGAGCGCCAGCGGTAGATTTTCCCCCAACACACCCACCCGCAGAAGAGGATCAATGTCACTCGCCAGACGGACCACTCGCTCTATACATTCCGATATGCACCTCGAAGAGGTCCCCCAGGATGAGGACGCAGCGCGTTGGGCGGAGCACATCCGGGCGAAGCGGGCAAGCAAAAGAAAACGGAAAGAGGATGAAGACGATGACCGTGTCGTTGTTGGCACAAAGGTCGATCAGACTCATGTCAATTGGGTGACGGCGTATAACATGCTGACTGGCATCCGATTTTGTGTTTCCCGAACGAACGCAAAAATGGACCGGGAGCTTACAGACGCGGATTTCGACACCAAGCACAAGTTTTCTTTCGATATTACCGGAAACGAACTAACGCCATCTGCGAAATATGACTTCAAGTTCAAGGACTACGCGCCGTGGGTCTTCCGCCATCTTCGATCAACTTTCCGACTAGATCCTGCCGACTACCTGGTATCACTAACGAGCAAGTACATTCTTTCGGAGCTCGGTTCGCCCGGAAAGAGTGGCAGCTTCTTCTATTTCTCCCGGGACTACAAGTACATTATCAAAACCATTCATCATGCCGAGCACAAATTCCTGCGCAAGATCCTGAAGGACTACTATAACCATGTTCAGGAAAACCCTAACACACTCTTGTCCCAATTCTACGGCCTCCACCGAGTAAAGATACCATATGGGCGCAAAATCCATTTTGTCGTCATGAACAACCTGTTCCCACCACACCGCGATATCCACCAGACTTTCGACCTGAAAGGTTCTACCATCGGACGAGACTTCAAAGAGGAGGAATTGGCGAAGAACCCCCGCGCAACACTCAAGGATCTGAATTGGTTACGAAGGGAAAAGCATCTTGAATTCGGACCGACAAAAAAGCAGGCGTTCATTGAACAGATGCAACGGGACGTGAAACTTCTTCAACGGCTACACATCATGGATTACTCTCTTCTCATCGGCGTGCACGACCTAGAAAAAGGCAACGAGGAGAACCTTCGAGACAAGACGTTAAAAGTGTTTCAACCAGGTGGAGAGGCCGCCGAGGAACCAGGACCACACCAATTGGCACGAACGCCATCAAAGCTGGAGAGTGCACGGAAAGCAAAGGAATTACGGCAAATCATTAAGACACAAAAGCCAGTGCCTATGGAACAAACGTTAAGCAAGATGCCTGATGAGCTGCAAGACCCCAAGAAAAACTTCTACTTTTATTCCGACGATGGTGGGTTTAGAGCGACCCATGAGGATGATCAACCCGGGGAAGAAATTTACTACTTGGGAATTATCGACTGTCTGACACATGTGAGCATCTGCATAACTACGCTCTACCTTTGTTCTTCTACTAATGAACCATAGTACTCCCTCATTAAGCGCATGGAACACTTCTTCAAAGGTCTCGCCAATACTGAATCTCAAATCTCGGCAATTCCCCCTGAACGCTACGGCGATCGGTTTATCAAATTCATCAGCGGAAATACGAAATCACGAGAAGCAGCAGAGAGGGAAAAGGCCGAAGCTGCGATTACCGAAAACGATCCCCGGCTAAGCGGCATCAACACGACTCAGCATGATCGAGCATCGACGGAAAGGGTGTTAGAAAAGGCTGAAATTCAAGCGGAGCGATCGAGGCAAAGGGGTGCATCAGAAGACGATGTGCCAGAGCGTTCGATGCACCCGATTAGGAGTCCATCTGCAGAGCGAGGTGAAATGGGCACCACACTTCCTGTGGTAGAAGAGGCTGTAGAATCGTCTAGCACAGGAGGCAGGAGTGGACGGAGTACAGAGACGAATCTGCAAGCTCACGCACCACCACTTAGGGAAGAGGACCGAGGCCTCTCACACCACTCCCGTGACCACACGCCACAAAGACCACCACCTACGCCACCGAAAGACTCAGTCACGTCCAGCGATGACCAACGGCCACCTACACCACCCAAGGACCCATCGTACACCAACCGTCACTCGGGTCCCCCAACCCCACCCAAAGAAGAAAAGGGCAGAGGACGGAACCGGGACAAGGACCTCCCAATCCCCCCACAACTCGAGACGGTGGTACGGGTGAACTAGTTCCCTGTATATACTCTCTCAGTCTCTCTCTATCCCTCTCCTCGAGCATATTTCTTGTATTGTTCCGATTTCCCCTTCCGTTACCAAAATCCTTTTTCTTGCGGCTTCAATCTCATCATGGCCTTCCCTGTTCCTTGATTTCTTGCCTCATTCTTGCTTGTCCGCTTGCATATTCCCTTTGTTGGCACGCTCGTCTTCTCTCTTTCATAAAGGCATTGAGAGAATAAACACAATGACACGAACACGACGATAGTGGCAGTCCGGTCCGGCTTAGTGCAGTATATCATCCCCCACACCCGACCTCACCCTCTTCATTCCATCATGGCCAGCTTGCTTGCATGCTGCCCTGCTTCCATGCCCGCGCATCTCCTCTTCCTTCTCCCATCATATATATTTATATTTCTTCCTTCTCTGTACTCCCACTCTCTCTCCTATGTCATGTATGTTTCCTTCACGTTCGCGAAACCACACACGCATATACACTTTTGCACAAACTCCCTCGAAGCGCTATGCATGATACCAGCCTGGGCATTTTATTGTCTATCTCAGTCCATTTCATTCTCGTTCTCACTCCCACTCCAATCCATGCGCACGTAACTTCGGCAGATCGGAACGATGCATTGTGGGTTTCGTTTTGATGGCGGAGGGTTGTGGGATGGTCGATGGGTGGTGGGTTTCCTTTTTCGTCTTTTTTTCTCTACTTCTTTGAGTTCGATTATTTGAGGGGTTTTTGCGTGGTGGGGAGTTGCGATGAAGGGTGTGAGTGATGTGAATGGGGGAGGAGGGCATGGATGTAGATATGGAAGTAGGATAGAATAGGTTAGGTTAGGATGGGGAAGGAATAATCGATTGGTTGATAATGCAACAATAGTTCGTCTACATCGTCGATCGTTATTTGGTGATGAATTTCTAGGTATATGTTGTTCGTTATGAACGGGGGGAGATGAGAAATGGAACGGTTATAGATCGTAGTGGTGTTATTGTTTGACATGTATGATGTGCGCACACGTATCTTCATCTTCCTTCATCCATCTACCAACTTGCTTTTCCTTCAAGACAAAAGTAACCGATGGAAAACAATTCACCGCTTGTCTATCTTCATTCCATCTCTTCTCTCTTTTAGTGAACATAGATGTATTACGTGCCTTGATTACTTGTCCCCTAACGCTACCTATATATAGAATGGTCTGTTTACTCTATTGTATATAGCTCTAATGCTCGTTTACATTCTAATATATATCAGTTCTTCGTAATCCACTACTTCCGTACACCTTTTCCATTCTTCTTCCCTGTTCCTCTCCGTCTCCGTACGAACATCTAACTTCTTAGCATATGCATTAGTAAACTTCATTCTATATCCATCATCTATACTTCCAAATGCGAAATTCAAGATTAACGTCGTACTTAGGTTACCAGAAGTGAGTAGCAATGTTTCTGTGTCTGAGCGACGTATTGTTTGGATTGGGGATTAGTTGTCAACTGAAGGGATAAATGGTGGTAGCTTCGTGATATACTGTGTTGTTTGTTCGTATGCATAGATTCGATGTTCTAGGGAAGACGACTTGGACATGGAGATGGAGATGGAGATAGAGTTGGGCGATCCAAGGGTCCAATACCCGTAGATGTGGGACTGACGGGCCCAAGGTACGGTTTCCATGTGAGGTGTCGGTATAGACAACGCGTCGCATTTGGACCTGTTATAGTTGTGTGAAACCATTCAAACCTGCCCAGACAATCAATAAATATTAATAATCGATACAAGGTCAAATTCCAATACAAAGTTCCAAGATCTAACATTCCAACATTGGAATTTTTACCGAATAAGCCCTGCAACACCCTATGGAAGGGAATACGAACGACTTCTGTCTAAAATCCCCTACAAAAGGCATGGCTATACTAGAGATGCTTACACGATAACACAGTATTGTGAACAGTAATCCAAGTCGCGCCAAATACCTAAAAGTCGCCATCCACGTCCGTCAGTCGACTCGCTCATGCCCACGGCATCCATCAGCACAGGTTCGTATCCGCGCACACCCAAGCATCATGAACCTTCGTCACCGCACAACTCTTGTCGCCACAATTAATCTCATCCCCAGACTGCCTATAACAAGACGCCACCTTGACGCCCGGATTAGCCGCATGCTTCCAAACCTCCAGCGTCTGTCCGTTGTTCGTAACCCAGAAATCCACACGTCCCGATCCGCAAATATCAGGGAAATTCTGGTATCCGTTCCAGGCGAAGTCTTGGCCGTACTGTCCGAGTACGCTCGGGAAGTACTTGTCGTTCTTGAAGGAGTTGCAGTTGTAGTTGTTGGAGGGGACGGCGCCGACGCGCCATTCGGGGACGTGGAGCGGGTAGCAGACGCCGCTCTTTTTGTTGCATTCCGTGTCGCAGTAGTTGGTGTAGCGGGTGAAGAGGTGGAAGTTTGCGGAGGCCATGGGGAGGATTGTGAGGAGGGATAGGAGGTAGATGGATGATGGGGCCATGGTTGTTGTTGTTTTTGATGACGATTTTAGGGATTGTGGGGAATGGGACTTGGAATAGCAGAGATTATGAAGGCGTTTCGGGACACTGGAGATTTTGATCTGAAATGGTTGAGAAGAGGGAGGTTCACCTGCTCAAGTGGTCATATATAGGTAAATGCCATGGTGACTAAAAGATTGCAATGATACATTGAATCCAAAAATATCGTGGCTGATTAATGTTAATGATCATAGCCTAGGAAACAATTTTTTTCTATCCATACCATTTGTGCAGCGCAAGGTGATGCAGTTAGATGTTTACTATTTAAGAAGGTAATCGTCGAGCAAGGGAGAAGTCAATCTTTTGTCAGCGTATAAAGGTGTACAAGTTGCCCAAGACAGTACGAAGTTACTGCAAACGTCTTAGATTGAATTTCGATCTCAAGGGACATGATCTAGATCACGCGCTGATGTATGGATCCAGGGTGGGTCCAATAGTTTATATTTCAGCTACTGCTTATTCTTACATATTAATGGCCATTATATAGCTTGATGATCCTGTATGTCGATTGTGTCTTCCAGTTAAGGGGCTTATCGCAATGTTTGCGAGAATTTCTTCAACATAGTTTACAGAGGGCACTAATACGGAGCGTGTAGAACGTGTTTGTCATAATGTAACACGAGCACAGAGCAAGCACTTTGTAAGTGTCGGCCGATGCATATCACCCTAATATTAGCCGGTTGGGTGTGATGTGGCAATAGTGGACCTATGCGCATCACTAATCGGCCTCACCAAGTTTCGGTTGATGTTATATCAAAGACTGCTAACACATTCCAAAGACTATCCCTGGGCTGATTTGCATGTACGGAAATATGATTTTAAAAAGGCTGAACTAAGAAGCTACATAATATCGAGTACAATGCACTTATTGGGCTCTTTACTAGTTGTTTCATGCGCAGATCATCCCCTATACCTCGCAAACTATGTTTTTCATGTCGTTACTTTGAAGTCAAGCTACGTGGAGTTTTTTGTGTTTATTTTATTGTTACGAGGAAGCAGTTGTTAGTGCTTAACAGGTTTTTTTTATTTGAATTTCTATCCTCGACTAGGCATGTCGTCTACCACAGCAATCGATCGGTTCTTCATTTGAGGGTGGCGTTCAGTAGGATTTGCGTAATTTTTGGCTCGAGAGAGAGAGAGCTTTTTCAATCATCGTGTATAGATTCTTGTATTGTCGATTCAATAGATCTCTTAGTGTAGTAATTAATGATCGCTACCGTACTCATGTATTCTCCGGTCCCCCAAAACGATTTATCCAAGCTGTACCACTCTCATCCCAGCGTTTGCTTCCATGAAGGTTTGCAAAACTATGGTTGGAACCGAACTGATAATCCCTCCAATTGACCCACAGAACACTACCCTTCTTGATTGCTTGAAAGCATGTGCGCGTGTAATTGTTCCAACTTACGCTGCTCATGTCCAGTTCAATTCTCTGTAGCCGTAGAAGTTTGTGTTTAGCGGCATCCATAATTTCGTGACACTTTTGAAGATGGTAAGTAAGTTGCCTCAATTTATAATATTCAAACGGAGCTTGTGAATTTTTGGATACGTGCACGCTTTTTCTTTGTTCTGTTGTCATGAAAACAAGAGACTGATCATGGCTTGGATCATCAATCTCGATGGGTTCTCTGTGTCGATGTTAGCGCGAAAACATACATGGCGAGTCTGAAAACTTACATCGAGTGGAGCTCCAAGATATCCACTAAGCTGCCAGGATGTGTCCAATAAATATGTTCAAACGTATTATGAGAGTGGAACAAAAAGTCCAGATTAATTTGTTCCACACCACTACCAAAGACCCGATTGACTACATCAACGAGATGTTCTGGAGAGTCGAAGCAGCCTGGTTTTACGTGATAATCCGATTTGGTTACCATGACAGTCGTTGGCTTCACGAAGACAGGTTCTAGAATGTCATACCCAACACTGCTTGGCGCGTCGGGTGCGTCAATGGCGTAAAACAGATTCATGGTCTTTATCTGGTCGCGGCAATATTGGGCAGCTTGGGACCGCGCCTCGAAGCAAACGGTTGCCATAGGGAGGCGATTGACGAGTATCTGGAACTCGTTTACAACAACGCGTAGCTTGTCCTTTTGGTGGGATTCACGGACGTACACTCTAAGAGGTTGTCTCCTTACATCAGGCGGTACGTTATCGTAGCCAATAAAAGCCTCTCGCACGCGGTCGGCGCTCGAGGCCGCCAGCTCCGCCTGTAACATGGTCATCGTTTTGGAGGGTGTGGAAGACTTTGGCTGGTTATCGGCGATGCTGAAGTTCATGGAAAATTAGAGTACATATTTATGGACCAAGACGATTTATCGCAGATGTCACTCACTAGATACTATGTTTAGTCAATGTTCGGATATGAGAATGTGGTTTAGAACAAACAGAAACTGTTACTCACCAGCTGATATTGAATGGCTGCAGCCTCTGACCATATCATGTCCCTTAGTTCCCGCGGCAATTGTGTAAATGTCGTTGCAGACATGTTGCGAGTGAAAAATTATCGAGATAAGTGGAGTTAAATGGAATCTTGTCAGGAGAATATAGGCTCAGGAGATCAAGAAATAGATCACTTTATATGCAGTCATTATGGAAGGAGAGATATTTATGTACCTAGGTACCTAGGTACAAAGAAGCTTGTGGGAGCTTAGTAACAAAGGCCCCGAAGTGCTAACGAGTTCGGAGGTGGTTGGTACAAGCTTCTGAGAGTATTGAATCGTCCTTTGTGAGGTAATAGAGCACAAAGAGAGTGCCCAAAGGCTTAAAGATATTTTCCCGCATGCGGTAACTCTAGATCTGCTGAATACTTAAACCAGCGGGACTTTCGATCACGTGAGGCATATCAATGGGGTAACAAGTCAGTCTAACCTATAAGAGAACACCGATTTTTCTGCAATGTCTTTGTGGCTACCCAGGCACCAGGATGAAAGGAGTCTGTGAGGTGTAGTTGCGGTTCGCGTGGTCGGAAGGACACGCACAGTCACCTCCAGATGTAGTAAGTTCCCTATTCAACGGAATCATGATGGCCTGTCTTGATGGTCTCAAGGCAAGAGCCCTACATGAGCGTACTTGCTTAGGATGGTTTAATCATGGCATACTTTATGAATAGATACAATCCTTCGGAAGCACATGAATGACCTACCATGGGCCTGGTTAGGCCGGAGATTTTGTAGGTTGCAGTTCTATGGTAAACTACAGTTAATCAGTGTAATCATGAATGTGTCTCCTCTATTTCATTAAAACTTAGATTACGATCCTTTGTTTATCTTATTCTTAACAGCCCCGCGTAGAGAATTCTATGGCGCTTGCGAGATAAAAATTTATGGCCGGCTGTGTAAGCCATCTGGATTTTTTGGGTAGAGTCAAAAGGAGATTGCTCGTGTTGCTAGCCAAGCGTGTATGTTGGAGTGTGCCACTTGCTCACGTAACCACATTCTTACGGTATGTAGTCTGACCTTCCATCCGAGCCCTTGAATCTCTTGTATAAATCGATCTACATTCCAAAATTACATCATCTATCCACATCATCAGTATGGTCCGATGGCGTCATGGAAGATATCTTGTGGCCATGCGAAGTCATTAGGACTGTGTAGAATCCTAGATCTGGCAGCATAATTGAAGATGTTGGGGCACATTAGTTGAACTTCAGACACAAGTATTAGAACAATTTGCTGATTATCTAATCTTGTCTGTCTCTTATTCATTTACCGACCTGTTTGACACAGGAAAAACTGCTTGTTTTTCTCGTTTATCGACTTCTTCATTTAACTGACTGTACCATTCACCAAGCATTTGTCTGTCCCGTCATGCGTTCTTCTTTCATCCTTACTTTTTGAGCTATACTCAACCTTGGGACTTCAGAAGCATCTACTGGTTTTATATACCATCCCAAACATGATATGGGGAACAATCTCAATTTGTTCGTCCTGAGCGCTGATGCTCTTATAGAAATGAGACAACACAACATTGGATACATGCGCGGAACTAGGGGGATCAAGGACCTAACGCACGACGGAAGAGTTCGATTGACTATTGTCTCACTAAATTGGCCGGATTACGATGTTGTAGGTTGTGTTCGCGAGCCCTGCAGTATTATTGAACAATGTATTACCACCGAGGGTATTCATGATGGTGTTTCCCAACCCCATGAGGCAGTGCATATTGTCTCCCTAGTGGATCAGAAAGATCGGTCGACAACAACACAAGGAAAATTCCCGGCTAAAGAATATTCTAAGGCAAAAGAAAAATTCACCAAAGAGTACCTCAGAGGTTAGAAAGTCTGTTTCAACGTCTTCCAGGTCTGTTTCAACGCTGAGGACCACTTAAACGTCTAAGTCCACTTCAACACCTTCTAAATCTGTTTCAACGCCTCCTAAGTCTGTTACAACGCCTAAGTCTACTTTAAAGACTTATAAGTCTGCTTCCGAACCTTTCTAATATGCTTCAACACCTCCAAAGTCCGCCTTAACGTTTCCTAAATCTATTTCGACGCTTACTCCGACGTCTGACTCTAAGAATAATACGTCATGCCCCCTTCTGAGTGCGAACGGGAATGTGAACCTTCCGCGAGGGTACGACGGAAGTAAAGAAGGTATCGATGAGAATGACTATTATGAGACGAAAGTCCTGTTACATGAAAGGGCAATATGGTACAGGTATCAAACGTGTAATAATTGGAGATCACTAAATACAAATCATGTCGCAAAAGAGGTTCTGACATGGATGGAACCTAACGGTAAATTCGACGCGATTAAACTTGTAAACGGAGCCTTGGAGGTCGTGGGTAGACAGGATGGCCCAACTAACCCCAATGATCACATGCAAAGGGCGGGCAATTACCTTCTTTGCAATGGTGCTTTCTTCAAAATGGGTAAGCCCAAACAATATTACCCAATAGGTCAGACAAGTTCAACAACGAATGTTTTCCCTATTGATCCCCTCTATGCGAATGACTACCAACAAATCTCAAATTCGGGTGGCAGTCAATATTTGATGAGCGGGCCGTCACTCCTCGAAGATCTAGATCTGACTCATCCAAGGTTCCACTATTGGGGTGAACACGAAGAAAATCCATGGGTAAAAATCCCTGGTAGTCTCGCGCACGGATTCGAATCCAATGAGCGGCTTGTCTATGGCAAGGTTGGGCACGACCTGTATATCTTCACATATACCTCAGATGAAAGAGCTCACGGCGTCGATTTTAATCAAATGAGGGGAGTTATCATTGCCTTCATGAAAAAGAACGTTCAAGGATTTCAGAACTTCGACCAATTGACTAATCTGGATGGCGGAGGGAGCATATTTGTGAGTTGGACTCACGGAAATGTGTCAGAGATGATAGCCCAGGGCAACAAGGGAGACGAGACCCCTGGTATGCCACCCCCACACCCTAGAGAGGTCGTCAATTTTCTCAAAATTAGCGTATCCTAGGGGGATCCTAATTTGGGTAGTCTTGCTTCTCTCTCTTTTTTGTACAACTGCAATGTTTTCCTTTTTCTTTCCTGTTTTTTTGGCTTTAGATCACTGTCAACACTCTCGTTTATATTAACTCTATACTTGTCGCATTTATATTATACTCTACTTGTCGTTCGTGCTCTCTAGTATTCACATCTAACTCAAACCTGTCAAGTAACCAAACACTCTTATCATGCAACCAGCATGGTATGGTCAATAGAAAAGAGTTATGTGATATAAACATAGTTGGCACAACATACATGTTGTGTTTCATTCAAACGCGATTACAGACATTGCTCACTTATAGCATAGACAACTCAACGATCAACGCTCCGAAACCGTGCTGCAATGCGAACAGAAATATCTGTCTGGCATAGAGCATGGAACAGAAACATATCTTAAAACGAAACAAGTCCGGCCTGTCACTCCCAGCAACATCACAACCCACAAACACTATTAAGAGATATTCCGATTTCATTCATTACAGAAGAGCATACACAACTCGACCGAAGTCTCATCGCACCTGTGATAACATATAAAAGAGAGCAGGCTCTACCGAACAAAACTCTTCGCAATATCTAAGATATCGAGGGGGTTCTTTTCTTGTATATACGCCACCCGAATGCCTGTCCCCATCACGCAATTTCGCTATGCATGCATAAACATGCTCCCATGAAAGTGAAGTGGACCCGATTGTTTATAGTGACGAACGCCAATGCTATGCATAGAACCCGAAACCTTTTCTCACAGAAAATAAAGAGTAAAGTTAGACATGGAGAAAGAAAATATACCCGAGTACCTCTCAGAGAATACCTAGGAAAAGATGATCAAATAGGCGATCCGGCCATCTGTGGGGTGGCAGCGATAGGCGTTGCTGGGACCGTAGCTGGAGACCCGGCATTCGCATCCTTGAAAGTATCGCTCTGTTTCTTGGAGCCGTTGAGCAGCGGGCAGAGCTTCTTGTTGGTTTTGATATGGCCCACTTCGCCACAGTTGGCACATTTGCGAGGCGTGGCTCCGCCCTTACCGCTCCCAGCCCCGCCACCTGGCGCCATAGGGTGCAGGCCTTTAGCTTTCTCGCGCCCTTCACGACGCTCGACGTTGCGCTTAAGACGTGCAAGTTCGGCTTGGAGCTTGAGCTTTTGTTGGGCGTCGAACTCGGCGTTGCCGGTGGGTTGGATCTTGTCGATGGTCATAGCTTCGAGTTGTTCTTGCCTCTTGCGTTTGCAGTAGAGTCGGATGATCTCAGGATCGGTAATGGTCTGAACTTGTATTTCAGATTCGTCGAATTTGTTCTTGACCCAACGCTTGATACGCAGAATCTTGCCTTGGGTATCGTTGCCACTGGTGCGACTGAATTGACTCATAGTCTCGTCATCTCGTAACAATGCAGGTGTACCGAATTCAGATCGAGGTGTTCTTCCGCGGAACTCGTCTTGTCGAGTCTCCATGTTGTTATCCATTTCGGTATCCGAGTGTTCCAATTTGGACTCAAGGCTCTCTTTCTGTTTTGTCCAGATCCGGTTGATAGCAGCTTCATAGCGTACCTCCTGCGTTTTGACATTGTAGCTGTGGCCGCCGTTCTCCTTAAGTCTCTTAGCATCCATTTTATCAGCAGTACTCTCCCCAACGTCTTTGAAACCACCCTTCATGGAAACCTTGATGAAGCTGAATCCTTCACCACGGCCGGTTGGATCACCTGCGCCGTGAAGCTCCAACATCGCTTTGTCTTGACAAGCATTCAGGAAATTCTTGGTTGTGTGCCATGGTGCTAGTCGGAGTTCCATGTTATCTCCTGCTTCGCCATCCTCATCATCTTTGATTTCATTAGCCTTGAAACCAGCATCCATGAGGTGCTTGTCTCCCGCATGCATAGAGTCAATCAAACAAATGTCTTCTGGTTTGATCCAAGAACGCAACGCTGGTTCTTCTGGAATCACTTCACCGTCCTGCGGTCGCCAAGTCCCTGTTTCCTTCTCATATTTCATGATTTCCCTCATCCTGGAGCGATTCTGGGCGATTTCGGTTCCGGGAAGATGGTGTTTGATCATTTCGTTACTGACCCATGGCTGCCGCGAATTCTTTTGTTGGCCTTTGCGGTAAAGACGGAAAGCAAGCATCTTGAGACGCTTCTTGGACGCTTCAGTGACTTTACGTGCATGCGTTCCAGGAACCTCTACAAGTGGGAATTGTTGACCCACAACAATCAGATTCTGAACATTGCGAACAAAGTATTGCGAACCATGTGTCCCCGTGTGACTTCTGCTGACAATAAAGTCTGTCGATTTCGGGTCATGCGTAAAAATAGGCGCTCTGTACATAGAGTTGAGAAGCGTTGGAACAACCTGGCCAGGATGAACGTGTCCAAACTTGGAGAAGGGGCTCTTGTCCTGCGGCAGTAGTACAGATGTTTCCCCAAGGTCCTTCTTTGGCCGGGCGGTGTCATTCTCATCTTTGCGACGATAATAGTTGACAATTTTGTTGCTCATACCAAAATTAGACAAAGTGGTTGGGTATTCTTCAGAGTACTCAGCCAGTAAAAGATCAGAATTGTCGCCAATGTTGAGATCTTCTGCAGTAGCGAAAGCCTCGGACGGCTTCAAGTTCTTCTTCAATTTCCTCTTTGTTTTCTTGAGTGGCGCAATACTAACGCGTTCACCTGGCTTGAATATGATAGTTGGGCGATGGAAAGACCGTAGCTCTCGATCCGACAAGTTTACTTTGTAGAAAGGATACTGTAGCTTTAATGCTGGCAGACTGTGCTCAACATTGGTATGGCTCAAAACGCTGCGCACCTTCTGCTGGCTATTTTCCTTAAGAGCATCGTATGCATCGTCGTTCGAGATGTTGTACCGCTTAAACATCGGATTGGCAAGACTGCCCCGGCTATCTCGTTTCAATGCCATGCCTGATGTGCGAGGCTTCTGTTGTTCGGCGACAGTAGTGGCTTGTTGAACATCGAGTAACAAATTCGGGTCGTTCATGTCTAATATGATGGTCTTCGAGATCTTAGCGGTAGCAAGCTCCGGATCATCCCAGGACGGCAGATCCATATGGTCGTATACAGAAAATTGCACCGGATTTAGTCGATCTCCAAGCCTGCGTTTTTTAGATGGAGGAGCTGCGAGACGCCTCATCCAAGTGTCCTCCCCGTCATCATTGAAAGCAGTGGAAAGAGACATACCAAGCTCGTCAGGCTCGGAGTCTGTATCCATGACCATTTTTTCCCAGTCCTCGCACGCAAGCTTAAGATCATTCCATGAGGTGTTTCCAATAATCTCATCTTCGTCAATATTATCGAGGTCTTCCATCTCAAAATCCTCATCGCTCTCATCCGCCTCTTCCACACCATCCGTAATATAGACAATTCCCCTTCGTTCCTCCTCTTGCTGTCTGCCAACTTTGTTCGTTGTGGCGGTGGAAGGTAGTCGAAACATCTTCTCCTGGTCTGCAGCTAGATCTAGACTGACCTTGTTAGGCTGTATCGGCTTTGGAGGTTTCAACGGTGTGCGAGCAACAAAGAAGGCGCGTTTACGAGGCAGGAGACTGTAAAATCGAGGGGGCTTGCCGGGTTCGAAGTTTGGCCATATCCGATCGAAGTAATCTTTAGAGGTCTGAGGAGGTGGTGGAAGGGTATCCCCGTTCCGTCGCGCTGCTGCGAATAAAGCTTGCTGTTCGCGGACTTCATCGCTTTCTTCTTCTAAATCGGTTTCGTCTGCGCCGTAGTCGACATCACGAAAGGAAGGTTGCGTCCCAGCTCCTGTCTCTTGTGATATCGCAACATTCATTTCTTCATCCGCTTGCTCCTCGCGAGGGGAGGATCCACCAAACAAATCGTCAAAGTCATCGTCATCGTTAAGGTCGCCCTGCAGTGTACTTCCACTGAACTGACCGAGTTGAGTGCCCTGACCTTGCGCGTACTGCTCGACCGGATATTCCTCGTCCGGAAGATCATCTTCGTCAGATATATCTCCATAGTCCACGGCGTCCTCGTGCTTTTCTCCAACGTCGAGTTCCCTATCATTAATCTCATTAATATCCACCATGCCCTTCGCTTCTTCACCGAGGAAATCAGCGAGCCCACCGCCCGAATCTTCGGCCTCGGCAAACGCGAAGGGGTCGCTTTCGACGTCCATGGTTGCGTGTGGCATGAGGTCGGTTGTTGCGCGAAGGTTATGGCTGGGTCGCGCGGTTATAGAGTACGCGCGCGCGGTAGAGTATGACGGGCTTATATAATTCTTTCGTGCGACGGTGAGAGCGTGCTGGAATGAGACTCTGTCACTTGAAATAAGTGAAGCTCATCCCGCAGCACTGTCGCTTCCGTCGGTCGGGCTGTAGTGTTATGAGAATAGCATCTGTGGGTGAGTGGCAGCAGCGAACGCGTTTTGTTGGTTGGTTTATCAGTGCGACTGTACGAATGTGCGAAGGTTGAGCGTGGGGTATCGAGCTTGCCCGTGGGCACGATGGTGGTGTAGAAGAGATGCCGCCTCCACCCAGGAGAATCAAAGAGTGGCTCGCTGAGTCATCGATCGCGTGAACCAATCAGAAGCATTTACATGGCCGGGCTTCTGAACATAATATTATTCGCGACCAAGCCGTCTAGTAAATTTATTCCATGCGTTGACTTGTTTGGACTGTTTAAATTTCAATTTGATTTCCTATTCAATTGTTCAGATTCGCACACATTCCGAATTTGTAGCACCTAAAGGATGCATCGACACTAAGCTCCCTGTACACCCTCTTGCCCAAAATCAAAATCGCCATAGTACACACAGAGTGCCTTGGTGCATATTTAGATATATTTGAAATTAATGGAGTTCGGATGCATACCTTGCTAGCGCCTTTGACGCAGTAATGGGCTACTTCGACTTTCTTTCCCTCTTCAGTGTATTGAGCAAGTTGATTCAGGTCTGATGTCCGTGGTAGATACAGAACCAGATGCTTAGATATTTTGGTGAAACCTTTGAATAGCTTCTCAAGATTGTACGGTTCCATCTTTGAAAGATCAAACACGTCTTCCGCATTGTATTCGGTGCCTAATGAGGTTAAAGTTCTGCTGTAGAATGTGTGAGGGAGAAAGAAGCTACCTCCCCAAGGTGGGCTTGCGAAGATTACAACTTTGTCGTTTCCCCGAAATCTCTTCGAAATCACGTCGAAGCAATTGCCTGTAATCCATATGATCTTGTTCTCCACGCCATAGATCTTGGCATTGTGTTTTGCGCAGGTAATTGCTTTTTCATCACTCTCGATGGCAAAGACTTGCTCCCACCTACCTTCGCGTGCAAAAGCAATGGTGTTGCCTCCTACTCCACCAAAGGCATCAACGATGATGGTCTTTTCAGGTGGAACTGACTCGGAAATATGGGTAGCAATCTTGCTTGGAGGTGTCAGTTTACTTGTTTTGTACGATAAGGGATCTGAGATCATACTTGGCGATAGGCTCCGGTGTGACCCCAAACCATGCATCTTCAGTCATCCAAATACCTCGATGATATTGCTGCCATATTTGATAGCGTTGAAACCAGTACCTGCCCAACGTCAGCATCGTCAAGATTCCACATTGTATGAATCTATATACTTCTTCAGATGTGGGGGGAATTCATCTTCATCAAGCCACTGATGAACGCCATCCTGGTCAGGTTCAGCTTCTTCACTCATAGCTAGAATTACACCGTGCTGGTTCCGGATGTTGGTCTCGCTGCAGAGACGTTGAAACGCGCAAGGTTATTCGCGTTATGCCTGTTTCGGATTGTTGGCGCGCTAGCCATAAATGGACAACTTCGGTGGGTTCGGTCAAGGGAGGAACTCACCATAATCTTTGGGCTGGTGCCTACAGATCAAGTGCTCCAAAATTACTCGTTTGAGCAACCTATTTGCAGCCAAAATTCATATCTGTTCTTCACCTCTACTCCTTCAATAACGCACCCGGGGTAGCTTGACTGTCTCAACGCACATCGACACGCTAGAGCATGCAGATCAAAAGCTATGGCCACCGAAACCGAGCCGCAACACCTGGCATCGAGCTCCACTGACCATCACCACCCCGACGATTCATCACCACACTTCATCGGAACCATGTTCGGAGTTCTAAATCGATTCATATCACGACTAGATGCCGGCCCTGAGGAGCAGCCTTCAAGCACCCCGGGATTTGGGTTCCAGGTCTTGAAAAACACGAATCCAGATGTTCCTCTGGACCCGTGGTTTGATTTCATTATTGGAATTAATGGACGGACGATCGTAGGTCAAGTTGCATCATCAGATCTGGGTACCTCAGCTAATAAATTGGTTCCAGGATAGTCCAGATGAGAATCTCTTCGCGACAGAGGTGCGCAATTGTGCTGGCAAAACGATAAGTTTAGGTATCTTCAGTGCAAAGGTAAGATCTCGGATTTGCGGAACTGCTTGAATCTCCTTATTATCTTTTCAATTTCTGAAACCTCTCACCGTATAAAATTTCTGTCATTGCCTTTTCCTCAACCTCAAAGGTTCTCACATATGTTCATTTCTCATTACTACATGTTATGGTCGCATGCGTCCAGACTCCAACTTTCATATCGATATCCTCATCACATCAATCTCTCTATTTTTCCAAGAAAAGAAACATGAACCAAACCGGGCTTGTTACAAAACATCTAAAATCTCACCAGGGCCAACGCATCCGCGAACTCTACGTTCAAATTCCATCCTCTGCACCAACCCTCGGCCTATTTCTGCAATGGACCCCCCTCTCCGCCACTGAAGATGTCTGGCACATCCTCGACGTAATCCCCAACTCACCTGCCGACCACGCAGGTCTCCTCCCCTACGGCGACTACGTAATCGGCAGTCCCGAAGGCCTTGTGCGGGGCGAATCCGGACTGGGCGAACTTGTGGAAGACGTATGCTCCACCCCCTGCACCAGACAAACACGACCTACTAACAAATTCTACAGTACCTCAACCGCCCTCTTCGCCTTCTGGTCTATAACCACGAATATAACGTCACGCGCCCCCTTACCCTCACCCCATCCCGCAACTGGGGCGGCGAAGGCGCACTCGGCTGCGTACTTGGCTTCGGCGCCCTCCACAGGATCCCACCTCCGCTCGACGAACCTCCCCAAGGACCAGGGGAGACACTCTTCGCAACCGACCACGGCACCTCGTTCGATGAAAAGCGGCCACTACCTTCCTCATCTCTCATTCCTCCTCCAACATCGGGATCCCCCTTCACGGCGGGCGCGCCAGCAGAATTGTTTGTTCCGGCGAGTATGGCTCTGCCGTCGAAGAGTCCGCCGCCGCAGGGCGGAGCGACGAAGGCGAAGAAGCAGAGAGCGCATCATGCGCATGTGAGTCCGAGTGGAGGCGCGGGATTGGATGATTATTTCAAGGAGGGGGAGCAGAAGAGTTTGGAGGAGGATTATGCGCCCAAGGTGAAGACTGGGGGGCCGCCGCCGCCGCCAAAAGCGGGAGGGCCGCCTAAGGGAGGTCCGCCGAAGAGTGGGACGCCGGTGCAGAGGGAGACTGTGGAGGCGAAGGCGGAGGCGGAGAGAGGAGCAGAGGAAGAGGCGTAGAGAATGGGATTTTCTTTAATGAAAGTGTACGATTTAGACCTCAGGGCGTGCGTTTTGTTCCACGGGTAGGTATGTGAAGAATCCGGGTCTTTCTGCTAAATCCACGTCAGTATATCCCCATCTTCCATTCAATCAAGCCAAAAGAAGAAGACGAAATATACTCACGCTTATCCTCGCCACCAATTCTCTGTTTTCCCTCCAACTCAAACAAACCAAACATCCCACTCAAACCTCTTCCCCAAGCTCCTCTCGAAACCGACTCCGTCTTCTATCTTTCACCTCCGCCACACTCACATTTCTACTTCCACTCCCACTCGTACTCCCAAACGAATCACTTCGTTCCTGCTGCACCATCCCATCCCCTTTGTCAACTACTCTTCTCATCCTCAGCACTTCGAACGAACGCGGAGACTGGGGCGGCGACGACGGCGACGACGATGACGAGGGAGAAGGGGACGAAACAGACGTCGGTGAAGACGTCGAAGACAAAGAGAGTGAAGTATTCGACAACTTCGTCTTAATCTTGATTGTGAGGGTGCGGAGGAGCGGCATCGTAATATGATGAGGTCCAGACTCGTTGTATCGAAGTGAAGTGAAGTGAAGTGGATTGGATCCGACAACCGTGCAGAAAAGAAGAGAAAGAAGACAGAAGTAAAACAGAGAAACAAAAGATGGATCCCACCGCAATGGAACCACAACCTAATAAGAAGCTCCCCTTCCCACCCCTCCATCCATTCCATCCCATTCCACGAACCCCTCCCTCCCTTTCCCCCTAAACCCTCAATTCCCTAACACCTTCCACCAAACCAACCAATCCAATCCAATCCAATCCACCCCCTCTCCTTCCCATCCCCCGAAGAACAAAAGACCTACCCCTCCAATGCAATCATCCACCCACCCACCTACCTACCCCCCCCTTCCTCCACACCGCTTCCCTAGCGCCGCCATAGTCCAAAGCTTAGCACCGCCTCGCGCATGTTTAACAATAGCCCGACAACCCCTCGCTACCAGCGTTGCAACTGACTACCTATACAAGCGCAACGGTGCAACAAGTGGAAGAAACATCTATGGTGTTTAGCACACCGCTTCTTTGCAATTGTCTCTGCCTTCGGGAGATTGGTGGTTTGGACAAGTCGTATGACCTCGCATCCCGCCATCTCTCCTCTCGTGACTTCTGTACGAAAAACATACCGGTAGTGCTAAAAGTCGTCTTTACTACCTAATTAGTCCCCATTACCATCCTATCTAAACTAAACCCCTCTTACATGCTGTATCCGGCGAAGCGGTGAAAAGAACAAACATTCCATCTCCGCATAATCCTCTTCCTTTAATTATGTCATTTCCATTTCCATTTCCAATTCCATTCTATCCTCACCCTAAACATTGCCCAATAGCCCAACCCCCCTTTCCCATCCCTCCCAAACAATCCACAAAACTATGATACCAGAATAGATTCACGCATGTGCTAATCCACAGCTCATGGAGAAGGTATAGCGTAATTGGGCAGTGAGCTGGGGAAACCCCGGACCATGGGACAAAATGTCCAATTCCAGTCGCAGTTCCCTCGGGACGCCAATTACGTTGGTGCGATTTGATGTTTATGACCGTGGTTATGGGGGGCCCTTGGAGAACGTGTAAGTGTGCATGTATGCATGTATGCATGTGTGCATGTGCTGCACATGTGCAGTGCAGGGTGTATGCACGTGTGTCAATGCTGTCATAGGAGACTTGTTACGATGCAGACATCAGCCACGAGCGATCGAGCGTGGTTTGCCATAAACAACAAATCGTGGCGAGAGCGTCCAACTGCCCGAACCCCTCAGAAGCGATATAGATTTCTCGTGTCGTGCTATCTACAGTCTCGTTATATAATCGCGAGAAAAAAAGATCGAAATCGACTCATGCCTCCTCTTTCCCTACGGACGTGTATGGTCCGGTATTCCCTACCTCTTCATGAGGGGTTTTTGTCCCAATCCGAAACGCCAACGCCTGAAACCCGTTCCCTTTAAATCCAAACGGTCTACGCGATGCCGAGATATCAATAGATAAACGCCTTTGTCGTGCTGAAATGAAGGGGGAAATCGTGGCAAACGTGCACCCGGATAGTATGTAGATCCCGCAAACAAGATACTGATCAATCTTGGGTATTGCAGGGATCGAAAAAACAAAGAGTGACCATGAAAGAAAGAAATTCAACGACCAGTGCTTGCTGTAAAGCGGAGACCTTCATCTGATGTCCAGTTGAAATGGCTTAAACTTGCCGCCCAAAGCTCCGCACCTGGGACAACCTCGTGCCATTCGTCCGCGGGTTTGTTCGCTGACTAGAACGTCTACACAGTCTTGACATAGGCCACAGATGCATTCGGAACACGCGTAACTCTCCCTCAATATTGAAAGCTTCCGACAAGCCGCACAATATATCTGCACAACATGAGCGTAGCTGGGTGATGAATCGGACAGCCCCTGCGATGGTATATGGAAATTCTGGCCAGATATTCCTGATTCGATGGACGACTCGACGGAAGGGAAAGGTTGCAAATCAGATAGTTCTGCAGGTGGAGGCGTCAAAGTATTTTGCAACGGTGATTGAGTGTATGACTGAAGCTGAGAAGCAAGGAAAGGCGGGAGTGAGGACCGGTTCATTAAATGTGGCGAGAACTGCGGCGATGGAGGAACCTACAGGTTGTTAAAGGGGGGGGGAAATCTTTATACAAGTTTCTGATCGACATGCTACTGACTGGAGTGAGATCTCTGCTGTCTTCCTCGGTTGCCGAAGCTGCAGCGTCTATCAAATCCTCCCACCTCTTGCCGAACAGAGCAGCCGCTACTTGGGGCTCCGCCGAGAAAGCCTTTCGATCATGGCTCATCCTCCTAGAGTGCTCCTTGGACTTTGTGCGTTCGTGCTTGGGCTTGCGTGCGTTCTGTCCCACCGAGGACTTTCGAGGCCGGTTCGGCTTTATGGAACGCGGTGCGGGTGGGAGCGTGGAGGAGCGGCCGGGCGGCGACCGGGCGAGGGAAGAGGGCAGCAGCTCGCGCTGCAAGGACGAAGTGGTGTAGTAGGGCTGCTCGTCCGTCATATGCTGCTCGATAGTCATGGGTGCAAAGCGGGCGCGCGGCCTGTAGCCCTTGAAGTCGAGGTCTGAAGTGCCCTCCTGGGTCGCAGCCACTGTGTCAGCAAGCAAGGAGGCTGGAGGGCCCAACTGCAGAAATGCAGGGCAGGCGACCTCAGGAGCTCTTACCGGGTCCGACTCCCAGTCGTACTCTGCGCGAGGCGTTTGTGTATGCAATGAAGCCAGTGCTACGGCGGCACTCGCAGCGGGGAGAAGCGACCCTCGGCGCATCTCGTCCGAGGTCCTCCCCGTGCTCGAGCTATAGTCGTCGGGGAAGGGGAACACATTGTTCTCAATCCCGTAGCCTTGTCATAGTGTCAGTCCCAGCTACTGCTGAAGAGACTCGTGCACCGACCTTGAGGGCCTATTGTGGTGGTGGGAATATGCTGCGGAGGCGGGGGTGGACGTTCTGAGGGAGGGGTGTTGACCATCAACAGGAAGCTCTCTTCGGTGGCGGGGAGCTTGGAGATGTAGTGCTCGGGATGGGCGCGGCGGATGTGCTCCTGCATGGAGCGGTATCGCTTCTCCTGTGAGGCGCATTGTGTCAGTTGCTGAGGCGTACTCGAGGTCCGAGTCGGTGGTGGCCAGAGAGCTGGCGAAGCACCATGACGTTGCGGGTGGGAGAGAGGAGGGAGAGGGAGAGCGGGCGCCCACAGGCGAAAGGGTTCGAGTATGGAGCTCGGAGCAGTTGCGCAGAGCACAACGCAGGGCGAACAAAGGAGCAGAATACTCACGCCGGTGCAGCGCTTCCTACAGGCGGAGCCATCGTGGTTCCGCAGCGGACAGACGACGACGTTGTTCTCGTCCGACACCGAGAAGGATCCTGTGAGTGAGGCTCGAGGCGGCATCCCCAGCTGCATGCACCCTCTCGCCGGGCTAGAGACGGCGGAAGCAAAGGAAGAATAAAAGAAAAGCAGCGGCAGACGGCAATGGGCGACGGAAGGCGACAAGAGGCGAACAGCAATATTCAATGGGCGCGAGTTGTTGGAGCTCTGGCGCAGCTTGCTGGGGGAGCTCTGACAGCTTCAGACGAGAGGTAAGGTGGGTTGGTGGGTTGGTGGGTAGGTTCGAGTAACGTAACGAGTAATAACGAGCAACGGGCTGTTCCAAGTGGTGGGCAGCAGTAACAGCAGCGCAGTCAGCCGTGGCGACAGTAACAGTAACAGCACCAGTAACAGTACCAGTGGCAGCAACAGAAGTACCTGTGATTAGCAGCTGGACTGTGTGGTAAGGATTGCGCGGCACACAAGTCGCCCACACTTGACTGCTCAGACACACAAAGCAAGCTCTGGCAGTGGTCGTTTGCAGGTGTGCGGTGCAGGTCGGATGTGCAGGGCGGAGGATAATGGGCCACAGAGGGAGTGGAGGGGCAGCACCAGCAGCCAGAGAAGAACAACCGAAGACAAGGACGACAGTCGACGCCCACAACAGACGACAGACGACAGACGACAGACGACAGACGACAGCTGGAGAGTGGGGGAACAGGGGAAGAGTAAGAACCAGTGAAAGAAGCCAGCGAGACAGCAAGACAAGCAAGCATGCCGGCAAAAAACCACCTGGTCCCTCCTCTCCTCTCCTCTGTCGACTGGTGAATGAATACTATAGGGCACCCGAAGCTCCCCCAGCTGGTTAGTTTTATTTTCCTGTTATTACCTGTTAATACCGTTGACGCTGCTAGACTTGCTCTCCCCCCTCCGCCCTGCCTCTTTAATCCCGGAGCATCAAGGAGAAGAAGAAAAAGCCTGCAAGGCCAGCAATTGGTGACTGGTGACTGGTGACTGGTGATTGGCGAATGGCTCCTCTGGCAATGCACATCCTCTGGCAGTTACTATAGCAGTTTAGTTGCTGGCGCTGCTTGTAGGCAGCCAATGCACAATGCTGAAAGCTGCGCAGATGTCGCAGCAAAAGTAGCATGAGCCTTGCAGCACTGAGCAGCCCATCGATCCCAATCATCTATTGCGTCCAAGGTTGCTTGCTTGCCAGTGCTTGCTTGCCGGCTCTCTCAGTCGCTGCTCGGCTCAGCTGGGAAAAACCCCGCGCCCATGCTCCTAGCTCCTAGCTCCCAGCTCCCGTCGAGGTTCCTGAGCAGAGAGAAGAAAAACAGAAAGAAAAAAAGTGCCATGGGAAGAGCTCTGACAGGCTGACTGGTAGGCAGGGGAGCTCCAAGCAACGAGCTTGAGTGAAAAAAGAACCTGCCGCGTGCTGTTGCTTGCTCTGTGCTCTCGGAGCTCCAGCTTCTCACCCCTCCACCTGGTTCCAAGACCTTTCGTCCAGGGCTGTCCAGGGCTCTCCAGGGCTCTCCAGGGCTCTCCAGGCCATGTTCGTCATGCCTTCGAACCGGCCCTGGGAACTGCCCAGGTCTCGTTCCAGCCGATGCTGCGTGATTACACATGCCCAAGCCGCCGCCGTGATTGCCGGCTCGACTGCTGCGTGGGGAGGGAGCTCCAGATTGCTTGCAGGCCGACCCGCAATGCGATGCAAGCAATCCTTTCCCTGCCTACTGGCTCATGGCTCGTGCCATGAAAAAAAAAACCGAAAGCTATCGGTTAGTAGAGACTATGCGGTGTGGTTGGGTTAGTGGGTGATTGTCGTTTGGTCATGGACGCGCTGAAAGAGAATATGAAGGGAGCGGTTCCCCCTCGCCCCCTCTTCTCTCTCGTTCCTGCTGGTGTTGGTGCTGAGAGCCCAGAAGAAATGTGAGCGTTTCAGCTCCGTGACGACTGACAAACCTCCAATCCCTCGCCCCCCAGTCCCCTTCTCAGCAGCTCAGCAGCCCTGAGCAGAGGCGATGCCCAACGAGGCGCTGCTACTGCGTGAGTGCGGATTTGGCCCGGCAGCGAGGACCAGACTTGTTGATGATGATGATGAGATGCGCTGCCCAGGTGTTTCGATCGCCGAGTCTCATCCTATCCCATTCGCCCATTCGCCAGGCCCCGTTGCAGTCCCGTGATTGGCACCTACTTCCAATGTTGCCAGCCAGGTGCGCTCCGGGGACCTCTCTGAAGCTCTCTGAAGCTCTCTGAAGCTCTCTGAAGCTCTCCTTTGCAACGAGCCTAGTCGAGCGGATGAGTTCATGAACACGTGATGCATCGAGAAGAATAGCAGAAACAGTCGTCGAGATGGCTCAAGAATCAGATCCGATGGAAAATAGGACCTGGGAGATGGCGGGCAGGCGAGAGGGGCGTGATGGTCCTGTTGTTGAAGGGGGAGGGAGATTGTTTTATTTCTGTCCAAGTCCCCAGCCAAATGGCAAAACCTGCCTCTCGTTTCCACTCACCCTCAACAGATCCCCATCTGCCCCAGACATGGCACTTGCGCCCGGCTGCGCCTTCCCGCCCGGTAGTCCCCAAGGCTGTGGCGCATGCTAACACCAGTTTGGGGGTTGACGGAATGGAATAACCTGTTGGTGATGACGGGGGCTGCCTCTGCTCCTCTCTTCTCTTCTCTCCTCTTTCTCCTCGTCAGCTTCCGTTCGCCTCATCTTCTCCTCCTCCTCTTCATGTCCATCCTGTTTCTGCATCCCGTGATTTCCTTCTTTCTGGTCTATCGGCTGCCATGGCGCTGACAGTGCGGAGTCTCAACGGAGACACCGCGTTTCTCCTGACCTTTACGCCTCCAATACTAAAGGCACCCCTCTTATCGCCTGGACTTTTCCCCGGCTCATTCACTATCCTGATTGATCCTTGGCTGACCGGCCCGTCCATTATCCTCAACAGCATCTTCTCCATCTCACACCAGAAGATTGTCCCTTGCATCAAGTCCCTGAGAGACCTCGATCACGAGCCAGACCTCATCTTGATATCCCAAGATAAACCAGACCACTGCCACGAGGAGACTTTACGTCAACTACCTCAGGACTGCCAGTCTACCATACTTGCTACGCCTCCTGCCGCCAAAAAGATACTCTCCTGGAAGCACTTCCGACCGGAGCTAGTCCAGGCATTGCCTAGGTTTGTTGAAGAAGACCCCAAGTCTATCTACCGTCTGGTCCTGCCACCCATGTCTCCACGAGGTACCTGCGGGGAAGTTACTGTTACCTGGATGCCCGCCAAAAGAGATGTAACGGGTCTCCACCATGCCATTGGAATCACATATCGCCCACCGTGTAGTGTACTTTCCGCCAACCCTGGCTACTATCTCGACCTTCCTATGAGCCCACCTGCCTCGCCAGGCTCTCCAATGACAATCGCCTCTTCGCCCCGTACCATTGTGCCTTCTCCATATAATGACCGTGAGAAAACAATGTCCGTTATATACTCTCCCCACGGTGTGGCCTATGACATTATACGCCCATATGCTTCGTCACATCTTGTCACTGAATCAGCATTACCATTGAGCGCCCTTATACACTCATTTGATCGTGTCGAAAATCCATGGTGGCTTGGGGGAAACGTTTCCGCAGGATCCCCGGGTGGTTTGGAAATCGCTCGCAGCCTTTACGCAGGCGCTTGGATCAGTGCCCATGATGCAGACAAAGACAATCGCGGTATTTCCGTGAAACAAGTCCGTATCGGCAAGTTCGGTATCGAAGAGATCATGAAGATGTTCCAAGAGAACCAACAAGAGCACACGCGCCGGAAGCTCCCACTGACAAATGTTCTGAGTTTGGCCTCGGGTGAGGAGCACAGAATTGAGCGGCGTTGACGAAGTATTGGTACCAACCCTGGACTTCCTCCTGTGCAGCCTGAGCACGCGTTCATTTAACTCGCCAGAAGCATACATTTACCTAACCATTTTTGCACCGGCACCCAGAGGATATATAAAATTACGTTTGGCTCCCTGCTCCACCACTCACAACACCTACAAACAACCACTTATTTTTTCTTACAATTTACCGCAACACACATTGCATCCAATCGCCACGATCGTGTTTCAACACGTCTACCCCATATACGACTTCGAACTGTGTATAGCTGAACTGCCAGCATAATTGTAATTGGTTGCTGTCACTTCCGAGGTTGTTGTGCATATACTTCACGTCATGGTGGTCTGCCTCGAGTGTCACGCCCTGTAGGTTATTTTGTTCTATGCATCGGAGCAACGCTAACTGTCCAAAGTCTGCAACGGAGATCCAGACGAACTACGCTGGTCCGATGTCTGCCAAAATCCGGTTTCTTACCCAAATAAGCTTCCGAACATGATTTACTAGTTCACCTTAGTATCGCCACCAGTTACATCAGTCAAGCTTCAACAATTGGCATATCGCCCACCAGCAGCTTACTTGCTGTTGACTTATCGTCAAGTCTACCATGAAGCAGCGGCTATATTATATGCCGTGAATGTTTTCAGTATCGATAGTGGCCTGGAGAAGCACTTACAAATCTCCTGTGCTGTGTCGGGTCACCTCATTCAGAAGATTGAATTGGTCTATCGTAGATCGATTAATTATTGCAATGAAATGGGTACGTAACAAGCAGTACGAAACTCGGTCCAAACAGAAGCTAACAATTGCCACCACTTTTAGTTTACGCCTGGTCTTATTTGTTGTCCGATGCCCAAATCTTGGAGAAGAAGTTTCCAAAGCTCATCTCGATCCCAATCAAGATCTAATTTATGCTAGAGAAGTAGCCAATGGTCTTCCACAAGAAGCTGGAATGTGGGAATGAAGAGCACACCAAAAAGGTCCAGTTTGTTCTGAAACAACTGATTGGACTGCTAGTAATACGATTTGGACCGTCGAAGTGAGGGTGGTCAATACTAGTCTTAATTGCAATTCCCCGACAGTCTTCTAGTGCATATCTTTTCGAACAATAACTATACACTTCTAGAATAGCTCAGATCGGGGGGAAGACCCTGCCAACAGCTTCTATTCAACCAAAATGAATTACCATAGGACGACGGACAATTTAAATCGAGTTTTACAAATTCTGAAAAGTAGATGTCTAGGTCCGGCCATCGGTCACTCAAGTCAGCGGTAGACTTGGATGTCAATGATACATAGACAAATGCAACCTCCTCGCCATCCACTATCCCGTTATACTTTAAATCTACTTACAGCACCATCTTATAAATAGTAGCGTCCTGTCCAACAAGTCACCAGTCCACATACTCTTTTATATCCCCAGATATCTGCAATCTCTCACATATAACAGCGTCCACGTTCACTGCCATCCAAACAGAAAGTCGTGCTTCTGAGCCACGATGAAGACGCGTTCAAGTTCATCCATCCTTTCACAAAACACATGCAGTTTGTCTACCCTGCGCACATCTCATCCGGAAAGTTAAATTGACACATCCTTGAGAGTTCGGCAGCATGCATAGCCTGGATACGTGATATCTAAGTCTGATATGAATTTTGGTCTAAGAGTGAACTGACAATAGTCGCGACTTGTAAAACATGCCTGGTCACACCTGCTCTCTGACGTTCACGAATTTATATTGAACTTCCCGAAGTTGGACAGCCTGCGATTGAATACATAGTACCTACCAAACACGTGGTAAACAGCGTTCACAAAGGGGCCACTACACCAGGAGAATGTCCACGAAAAACGCATCATGAATGTTATTTTTCATCTCAACGAGTTGCTGGGTTCGAAGATGCCGATTTGCATGCCATCAATTGTACTAAATTTCCCGCACGGCGGATGAATCATGATATATAGATTTCCAGACAACGACTTTGCAAAATAGAATCAACATGAAAGAAAATGTTGCTGTCATTCACTGCACACACAAGGATTTGACGATGGAGATTTCAATTTTTTGTGCACTAGGTAGCCTTTTTCAAACCTCCGCTTGAAGGACTCCTTGCTGAGTCGCCTCTCTACTTCTAACAACAGCCAATCATTCCAACTCTATAACTCCTACAGCGCTTTCCGTCAAGATTCGTTAGCTACAGAGCTCTTCTCACATTGGTGTTGCTGCCCTAAGGAGCTTTGCCACTTTCCAGTCTGGTCGACGACACTACCCTACGGATTGCGTTGTCCATCTCCATTGAGATCTGTCGTCCTATGGAGCACCCCTCAACTTTCCAGCTGTTATAGCTGCTACAGCTGCTACAGAGCTTACCATTTTGTCTCCATCTGAGGGTCTCTTTGCTGAGCTCATCAACCAATCACTCACAACTAACAACCTACAACCTACATCAAATCAACCAACCCCCCACCCCTCCAGGACCTTCACAAACACATCACTAACAACAAGGCTCCTCTCCTATCAATCAGAAGGAGAGGTTCATTTCGGCATGAGGCAGAAAAGGACGATGGTTGTCGTACAACAAGTTATTCTTGGAGTGCGTCCCACCTGTCCCACCTGCTTTCCTTCTTTCATGTACCCATTGGTCCGCCATTCTGGGCCGATAGTCCTTCCAAGAATGAGGGAGAGTGTTGGATGATATGTGCCACCTAGTTCTCAATGAACTTTGCAATAGTCTGATTTTTGTTCCATCAATATAAACCTCTTTAATATGAGAATCTGCATATCTACTCGTTCTCCTTATCACCTCCCCATCTAGGGCATAGCAACCATCTCATCACCCCTCTTCCCCTCAATAATTTCCCTCTCAATCCTCGCCTTCCTCTCTTCATCCGCAACACTGCTCACATCCTTGAACACTGCATCCATCTCCTCCAAGGTTTTACCCGCTGTCTCTGGAACCAAGAAGAATGTAAAAACAAAAGCTAGGCCACAGAACACCGCGAAGAAAGTATAAGCACCGAAACCAGTGTTCTGTACGAGTGGAGGCGTAATGAGACCCTGGGAAAGAATATTAGCTGAGTGCTTTAATGACAGAGGGGAGTGCATGACTTACAATGATAAAGTTATTGAACCAATTGGAACAAGTCGAAAGCGCCACACCCTTTGCTCGCAGCGAAGAAGGGAAGATCTCCGACGGCATAGCCCAAGGTACCGGACCCCAGGTGGCACCGAACGAAAACATATAAAAGAACAGGAACGCCACAGCGACCCATCCCTCGGTTGCGTAATCCGTCCATCGTCCACCGAATTTCCCAACGAGAACCGCAATGATGAGATGGCTGACGCACATCAATCCCGCGCCGACGAGCAACAGCGGCCTACGTCCGAATCGATCCATGGTCCAGAGACTCGTCACAACGCCCACGAGCTGAGTAACGTTGATGATTCCGGAGAGAAGGAGCTGCATCTCGTAGTCCTGACCGAGCGTCTTGAAAAGTGATGGAGAATAGTAAATCAAGGCGTTGATACCAACAAATTGTTGAAAGAACATGATGCCGACACCGACAAGAGTCCGCTTCCGACACCCCTTCCTGAAACAATCGACCCACTGCACAAGCTCCAACTTCCACCTATTCGCTCTCGTATCCTCCTGCAAATGCGGATGTCTCTCCGCATTCACCTCTTTCACAAAAGTAGCCTCGGCCCTGATCTCGCACCACTCCTGCACAACCCTCGAATCCGTCGTCGGCAATCTTCTCAACTTCGCCAGATTCTCGAGAGCTTCCTGGTCACGGCCTTTGCTCGCGAGCCAGCGGGGCGAAAAGGGGAGGAAGACAATTCCAGCGCCGAGAACGAAACCGGGAATCATCTGGAGCAGGAAGGGGAGACGCCAGGCCCATTCGCCTGCCATGTAGCGGGTGCCGTAGGTGGTCCAGAAGGCGATGACGATGCCGAATACGATGGAGAATTCTTGGAGGACAAGGAGGGCGCCACGAATTTCGGGGGGCGCGATTTCGGAAATGTAGAGTGGGGAGATGGTTGCGAGCCTAGACAAAAGTTAGTTTATCTGACTTGCCAATTCCACCAGGAAAGGTAGATAGAAGGGAGAAGGGAGGGAAGACAGATCCCCCAGTGGCAAAGACAGCACTTACATTCCAATTCCCACGCCTCCAATCAGTCTCCCGACGGTCAACATGCCATACTCGACAGCCGCAGTCTGCAAGATACTCCCGATGGTAAAGATAATTACAGCCACAATAATCGAATATTTCCTGCTCAACTTATCCGCAAGATATCCGGAAATCAGGGCACCGATCAGCGCTCCGAGCTCCAACATGGCAGTCATGAGTCCCTTCCAGAACCCGGCTCCCGATGCGGTCTCAGAGACGCGGGGGAAGCGATCGAGGAATTGGTCCATGACCAGTGTCACGGAGACGACACCTTGGCTTTGAGAATCGTCAGTTGAGTGATAGATGGATGAACAGGAGTGGATAGACGAACTCATAACCGAAAAGTAGACCTCCGATAGTGGCGAACAGAGCGCACATAGCAACATAGTTATTCGAGAACAAGCCCTTGAATCCCGCAGGACCATATGGTTCCCGGGTCGTCCAGGCGCTGTGGCCGGCAGTGGGCATGGTGGCGATTTCCTGATGCAGGACAGCATTGTTTTGTCCGGGATGGACTTGGATGCCATCTTTATGGTCGTGGGCCGATTTGACGTCCATGATTGCTACGTCCTCGATCAAATCTCTCAATCTCGATATCGACGAAAGCTCTTTAATGATGATGAATCGAAAACGATGTAAAGCAGTCCCACAGTGGCAGTAAACACAATTGAAGAAACCGAGAGGGAGGGACCTTTGCAAGGAGTCTGAACCCGTCTGTCCTGAGGATCAGAAAACCAAAACCCGGGGCATCAGTCCCCCTACTTATACTTTCGATTGGTATTTACACTGGAGAAAATATGGAGATGTGGAGTTGGACCTTACCCGCCGCGCATCCGACAAGACTGGCTAGTGCATGGACGTGCGAACCCGGTTGGTTTGGCACTGCCGTGAGGGTTGGCACGTTGGCTGTATGTCGGGTGCAATCGGGCCGGTTTTTTTGAAGGGAGGAAATAATGGCCCTGTGGGGGAGCTATGGATACGGGTTGGATGGAGATAGGATACGGGTTGGGGTGAGAAATTGGGATGGAAAGGGATTTGATGAGGATGTTGGGGTTCAGAGTTCAGAGGGGAGATGGGTATAGGGATTATGGAAATGGGAAATTTCTTTGTTCGTTAAAAAAATATTATCCAAGATACATATCTGAGTACAATTTCAACAATCGTTACAAAAAAACGGTGTATTAGAAACAGCAAAGCTGTTCTCTCACATCTCCAAGCAACATCCACATCTAATCTCACATGACGTCACCCCGCAAAACCATATCCATAAGCCGCGGTCTTTGTCCCCATTCTTTCATCCCCCAGTTCCCCCGGACCTCCCCCGGCCAGCAATCCCTCACCTTCCCCAGATATTTGTCCCCCCATCCGAAGGGAAATCCACGCTTCCGATAGACCAATAACACCGACCACAATCCTCAGCACTGTTAGTATCGGCGCTCCTTGCTTGCACTGTTATTATGGGGAAACCTCCGATGTCTCTCGCGTAGGGCTCTCCTGTCGGAGGCAGGATAGCCGAACCACGCTAACAACATTGCGGCTCAAATGAAGCGAAACTCACGCCGCTGAACTAAGATTCTGCCGCATTTACGGCAATTCGCCCCGAGGTCTCATGGGGAGAATCGCCCGGGACGCCCGATGCGGGAATACCGTGCTGCTAGTGGTTGCCTAACAGGGAGGGATCAGGTAGGTTTGTCCGATATCAGAACCACTAGGTGGTAATCACGTAGTGTAGGAATGGAACTCTAAATTCGTGATTACTGAATATGTACCTGATGATCAAACGGCGCCCAGTTTAGGCTTTAGATATTAGACCAAGAAATAAATTACTTTCTCCGTCCTCGGTTCCCCCATTCAACTCATAAGAATGCGTAATTCGTGCCCAAAACATTTCCCGAGGTGTCGTGTCAAAAGGTTATCGTGAGCCGGAATCCAACCTAGTCTCTTTCCTCAACATCATAACGCCTTACATTGCCAAAACATTCATGCTATTCATGTTGGCATGGCCATGATGGCTGTCCATGCATTCCCGCCTCGACTTCCACTTCCAGAAGCCCCCTGTGCACCGCCAGTCCCTGACACTTTCCGAGTACTAGACTTCTTCGGAGCAGTCTTCTTTTTTATCCCTCGCGGTTTCTTACTGGATCCCATCGATGATCTTCTTGAAAAGCTGTTCTTTTTCCGCGAACCGCTTTTGGATATGGAACCTCTTTTAGATGTTCCGACAGTTGTCTGCCTATCTGATTCCAGTTGCGAATTGCGCCTGTTGAATTCTTCGACTCTAGGGTCGATCATCGTGGGAGCGAAATGATGACTAACTTCACACAACTCCTCATCCTCATCAGTGCCATCTTCCTCCAAAGAGATCACGCTTTCGTTATCAGTATCGTACTCAAGGTGGGGTGCGTCCACATCGGAGGAGCACAAATCAATAACGTTCTGATGGTTCGGGTCCATGGGTTCATCCTCGTCAGCCCCTGCGTATCCGCGGGCCTCTATTGTGTTTCTGATAAGCGGGAGGAACTTTTTACCATAAAGCTGAACCATTTCCGGGTCTATATTTGGAATCTGGAGGAGATCTTCTTTAGAAGTAGGAAGCCGAAGGCCCATTTCCCTAATGATGGTGTTTGAGAAGGGATGTCGTTTGAGGCGATTCTCACGAACGATATCTCGAGACATCGATTTTGCCCCATCTGTAAAATCTTCTAGAAGCATCTTTTCGGTCTCGTTCAGTCCAGCAATCCTCTCATCAATTGTGATGGGACGCCCTAGTGGTTTTCGCGCAACGCTCTTAGAGGCCTTTTCCTTGCGCTGCCGGATGGGTGCATGTTTGTTGACACCTTCGTAGGTGCCCTCATCATTATCACCCATAGCGGAACCCTTAGTAATAGGTCTGTTCCCCGATTTCCCTCGGCTTCGGGGTAACTCCTCGAACGCATCATCGTCGTCTTCATCTTCGTCATATGCATATTGTTGGATAGGTCGTTTAGACTTAGGGCGGATTGGTGAAGAGATGTTCGTGGAAGGGTAGACCGGCCGGGTACTCTCCTTGGTGGTGTCGACTCCAGCCCTGGACCGTTGGGTTGTAACGCGAACTTGCAATTTGAGCTTCTTGCCATTTTCATAGTCTTTGCATCTTGGGCCGATCTAGTTGCGCTTAGTACAAACTTCGAGGTATGGTGAAAGAGAGATTCTTACCTTGATATAATTTGTTACAAACCCAGCTTTGTTTGTTTTGCTCTCTTCCCAAATAGCATTATCGTCAATCATTTTCTGGAACAAACGCTCCACGTCACCACGTTCCAAGTCCGCCCCAAATCCAAACAATCCCCCCAGGTCCAAAAGCTTCAATCTCGACCCTTTTGATCCTCTGAAAGCGTCAACGCATTGTAACAAGGTGACCGATTCCTTTTTTAGTTTCGTGACGAGCTCAACAGCCTTCTTGGCATGGTCTGTGAAGTCCTTCTCTACAAACTTTAAATCGGACTGACAATTGTCGCATGTGTTGTTACAGTCCTCAGGTCTGAAGGACTCACTGAAATAGCCGAGCACCTGAGCTCTTCGACAGTCACTCTTGTTCTCACAGAACTGTATTACGTTTCGAAGCATGTCATATTGTCGTTGCTTTTGCTCTCTACTCCCGTCGCTATCCTCGATGAACTTCTTCAAGGTTCTGCAATCAGCATATTGGTAATAGAGATAACACGCAGAACGCCTGCCATCGCGACCCGCACGTCCAGTCTCTTGATAATATCCCTCTAGGCTCTTTGGAAGGCTGTGATGGACCACAAAACGCACGTCAGCTTTATCGATACCCATTCCAAAAGCAATAGTGGCGACAATGACATGGTATTTGTTGTCTTGCCATTTTTTTTGAACCTCAGACCTTTCCTTCGAGTTCATTCCAGCATGGTAGTAATGAGATTTGACACCTAGGGCTGTGAGTTTCTCTGCGATCGATTCGCAAGTCTTCCGGGCCAGGCAATAAACAATGCCAGATTTTTTAGAATAATTCGCCTTGACCAATGCTGCAATGCTTGCAACTATGTTTTTGCCCTTGGGCAGGACTTCATATGTCAGATTAGGTCGATTGAAGCTTTGCGAAAATTTCTTGCATCCTTTGATACCCAAATTGGCCATGACATCGGTTTGAACCAACTGTGTGGCTGTGGCTGTAAGGGCCATGACGGGAACTCCAGAGAATTGACGCAAAACTTCTCCAAGAGCTTTGTAATCAGGTCTAAAATCATGACCCCATTGGCTGACACAATGTGCCTCGTCGATGACAATGCGCGCAAGTTTGCCCCGTTCATGTAATTGCTTGAAGGCATTTATCATCCTTTGGTTCTTGTTGAGCATTTCTGGAGTGACGTAAAGTAATTGACAGAATTTCTGGGGATCGGACTCCCGCAAAGCGTCCAGGATGTGGTTCTTCTCATCGGCAGTGGACTCGCCATTGATCAATATTGCTTGCATCTTGAAACGGTTTCGGCAGGCTTGTACTTGATCTTCCATCAAACTCAGCAACGGCGAGACCACTATCGTAACACCGCGTGTTTTCCCAGAAGTTATAACAGATGGTAGTTGATAGCAAAGCGACTTGCCACCGCCTGTAGGCATGAGAACAAAACAGTGATCTCCAGCTAATGTGGTGTTAATTGCATCCATTTGACCTGGTCGAAATCCTTTCAATCCGAATTTGCCAATGAGTGCATTTTTTACATCCTTTGACCAAGGATGGTTCATACCCGGAAGACTCAATTGAGATTTACGGGGAGAGCTCTTCTGTTTCTTCTGTCGAACCAGATTGGTAGATGCTTCTTCAAGTTTACGTCTTGACTCGTGATTAGATCCAACTTTTTCTCCTTTCCAATTGAAACCTTGGTCATCGATGTTCACGAGTTCTAGAAAGTCTTCGTCGTCGTCATCGCAAAAGTTTTCGTCTTCGTTGAGTGCTAGAGGCGGTGTGCCCATATTATGCATGAACAAGTTTTCGTCATCGTCGAATGCGTCTGAGTAGTTGCTCACATCATCTTGTGGCCCTGGCAGACAGTGATTTTGTTGATTATTAAGCACCCTTTGTGTCTTGCTTTCTTGTGCAATTCTCCTATTGCTCGACGTACGGCTAGCTTGTCCATCGAATAGTAAATTAGATGGCCGTGGAGCAGATTGTATCTCTGGTTCATTCGTGAAGCGGATACGTGTGGAAGGAGTCCAAATCTCACCCTTCGGGACTTGAGTCTGCTTAGCATACTGAGTTTGAGGAACATGAGTGAACCCTGAGTACCCAGGGATATCCCTTGTTTTTGCAAAAACAGCTGGTTGGGTAGATTTGATGATAACGTCAACCTCCTTTTCTTCGCTTACTTGCTCTTGAAGGTAATGCACCATATCAGTCTTCTCTAGTGTCCTGTAGATCTGTCCGTGTATTGTCTCCAAGGTTTTGAATATCTCATTCAATCGAGTTTTGTTATCAGGGTCGGTTCTTCCGAGAATCTCTATATCAATCTCCACTTTGCTCCTGATCTGCATTCGCTCATCACTCAAAGATCGGTGCTTGTCATGTAACTCAACCAGGGATTTCAGTGCTTCTTTTTGAGATTGGAAGATATTCACCCTCTCAGTATCTCCATGCTCCTCTTGTCCGTACTCTTCAAAATTTTGGAGTAACGTATTCATCGCTTCAGTGTAGCGAGCGCTCGCCATCGCATGAAGTTGAGGCAGTCGAGCACCCTCGGCGTTCAAGAAGTTCTCCACAATCCTCCGAACATGTTCCTTTTGCGCTTTTGCAGGGTCCGAGGACGAGGGGTTACCGGCAACAGCCAAGGAGGGAGATCCTGAGCCAATTTCTGTCTTTGTGGGTAATGATCGTGTCAATGTGGTGCCTTGTGAATTGTTGGGTTGTAGAGCGAGATCCCGAATTGTTTTTCTTGGGCTTGTGATTGGTACAGATTTAGAGGGAGATCGTATAGGCAATCTCTGGGGAGATTCCGCACGTTGCGCAGGCGTCTGAGTTCTGTCTTGACTCGGTGGATAATCGGTGCGACGTTGTAATGGTGAACGTATATGTGAAGGAAATCGAGATTCTTGATCTGAATCACCAAATTCATCGGAGCCATCATCCTCGGAGTCCAGTATCTCCTTGCGAGCTTTTCGCCGGGATAGCGCCATTAATTGATTAGAGGGACGTGGCGCCATTGGAAGAGGACTCTCCGGAATTTTGTTCGGCGATGGACTGCGAATCTGTTTCCCGATCTTTCGAGGTGGGGCAACGATCTCGCAGGGAACGTGACTAACAGACTTTCGTTTGCGTCCGGTTGTCAGTTTATCGTGAATGGCATCCTGCATAATTGTATCCTGCTCATCCTCATTAACCCAAGGATCAGTGTTGTCATCGTATTGCAAAGCCACCCCACGAGCAACTGACACCGTGTTTTGTGATTCCGGAATAATGGTGGAGTAAGGCGGTGGGGGATCATCAGGAGCACGCATCAATGCATCGATGTCCGGGAAATCGGCATCATATTGAACGGGACTCGTAGCAGGTATAGTCCGTACCGGCCTTGGAGATATCGTCATTCGTAAACCCTCTTCGATTTCATCGCTCTTCCGCTTCTTGCCCTTCTTAACTCGCTGCGGACTCGAGCCAAGATGTGAAGTATCGTCTGTCAAGTCGATTGACTCAATATCAAAAGAGTCAATATATGCCCGCGTTGGGACATCCTTTCGGGTGCTGGTAATATTGGCAATGTGATATTGATTTCTTTCAGTTCGAAGATTGTCCGGTTGTTCAACAGTACGCACAAGTTTTTTACTTCTGGCGCGTTGGGGTGTTCCGTCAGTTATATCCGCTGCCAAAACCAACTTAGGCTTGCCTCCTCCTGGTGTCACTCGTAATCGAGCCATTTTTGTTCCGACGTCTCCCCTATTCAACGACTCGTTACTTTTGTCAACTGGATTGATCTCACGATAAGAGGATGGTGGCGGGGTCGGCTGGGTAACGGCTCTCGCATTCGTCGGTACTGGTTCATCGTTTTGGGTTGACTCGATTTCAAAAGGAGGATTGATTGGAAACAACGAAAAGGTCTCCGCGGTGGTGGGGTCATAACCAGGGAGCGAATCAGCCGAAGGAATGAATGGTTTCTCGCTCAGTAGCCACTTGATGTGTTCACTGAGATTATTCTTCGGCATGGAGGCGGTGCATCGTAAATGTAGCAGGACGCGTGTATAATGAGCGCGTACACATGTGGTTATCGTCGTGATTGTCGGAAGTCGTCAGGGTGGTGGCGATGAGTGTTTGCATTCGCGAACGTGAGACGCGCTCACAGGCCAAGATGACTAATACCCGGCTAGCACGCTGTCAGGTGACCTGACCCACCCCAATAATCCATGGCCTGTTCCCAGACCGCTTCGACACGCACCGCTTCGTCTTGTCTCTGACTCATCTTTTTAACTCAGAAATTGTCTTCTCATCGTTAATCATGTTCCATGATACTGACACGTTCGCAAAGCTGTCGGCTGCACTCTCAGAACTCAACACTGAAGCTCCACCCGAAAATGCACTTCCAGCGGAAGATGCGTTGGGTCATGCACAGAACAAGTTAGTGAAACAATTACCTCAAGTCGGACTCGGACTGGATGCAACAATCACACATATTCGAGAAGATATTGTTCCTGGATTAAATGGCTCTAGTCGATCTTCGAAATACTATGGCTTCGTCACTGGAGGAAGCACTCCAGCTGCAACTTTAGCGGACAATATTGTCACAGCCTACGACCAAAACGTTCAAGTACATCTGCCAAAGGAATCCGTCGCAACAAATGTTGAAGATCAAGCGCTCTCTCTTCTTTGTGAGCTACTGGACCTGGACCCTACACAATGGGTACATCGAACATTCACCACCGGAGCTACTTCGAGCAATGTTCTTGGACTTGCTTGTGGTCGTGAGCACATTTTTGCCGAAGCTTCCGCTGTCCGTGGCGACCACATCACTAGTGTTGGCGAAATAGGTGTATATGAAGCAATGCATCGTTGTGGAATCGACAAAATACAAATCCTTACCACAGTCCCCCACTCCTCTCTTTCCAAGGCTGCAAGTGTACTTGGAATGGGCAGAACTTCAGTGAAGGCTATTCCCTTGGAGGGCTCGCCTCACAAGTTTGACCTTGCCCTGCTCAAGAAAACACTCGAGGCACCTGGAACAGCCTCTATCATTGCCATATCAGCTAGTGAAGTGAATAGTGGTTTGTTTGCAACAGACTCATTAGAAGAAATGAAAGAGATAAGAAAATTATGTGACATGCATGGTGCGTGGATACATGTAGATGGAGGTAGGTTTCGCATTATCATTCGTGGCACAGTCACTCACCAATACTAGCATTTGGGATAATGGGTAGGCTGCTCACAACTCCGGACTATGAAATTATTTCAAAGGCTTGTGAGGGGCTCGAATTGGCAGATTCCATAACTGGAGATGGTCACAAACTTCTCAATGTCCCATACGACTGTGGTTTCTTTCTATCTCGACATCGGGAAATTGCCTCTCGAGTATTCCAAAATCCAAATGCAGCGTATTTACAGACTGCCGGAAATGATGATGGGATCATGTCTCCTCTCAACATAGGCCTTGAGAATTCTCGTCGTTTTCGTGCACTTCCTGTGTATGCCTCCCTCACTGCGTATGGACGTGACGGTTACCGTGAGATGCTAGAACGCCAAGTTATCCTCGCCCGTGGTATTGCGAAATTCATCCTAGAGGGCAAGGATTTTGAGCTTCTTCCTCGGTCCATGGGTCATACAACTGAGATTTTGGGCAATATCTTTATTATTGTCTTGTTCAAGGCAAAAGACGAGGCCTTAAACAAAGAACTTGTTGATCGCATCAAATCTACAAGGAAAATATATGTGTCGGGCACTTCTTGGGATAGCAAGCCTGCTTGCCGTTTCGCTATTTCTAACTGGATGGCGGATATCAAGAAGGACCTTCCTATTATTCAAGGAGTTCTATCAGATGTGGTTGCTAGTTGGAACTCTGATCACTAGGGAAAACAATTGAATTTCAAACGCCAATCGATGGATTCAACCCAGAGATCGTTAGTGCATAGCACATGGTTGAACGTTCACACTGCCTCAGCCATCTCTCCAGCTGTTCAGTCGCTTAGAAGTCTTCCAACTTATAGACCTCGTACGCAGGCTCCTCATAAGGATGTGCTCTGTATAGTCAGTTCGATTCGTATCGCTCTTCTTTGAATACCTACTTCTTCAGTGCTTCAACAACTTTGACTGTCGTGTCCTTTCCCCAAATAATCGCCTCTACCCTATACTCTTCAACCTCTGCAAACTTGCCTACTTCACCAATCTAATTTTGCCCTTAGATTCAATCTGATTATCGGCGTACGCGTGCTTACGTGAGGATTTGCTCCATCTCCTGGTCTAAATTGACCGACACCTTTCGACACGAATGCACATTCGGTATAGCCTGGGAAGCGGCCAGCGCCTGCGTTAAAGATGGCTGACTTGGTGGCTGAAAGCGCAGCCGGGGGAACAAAGAAAACGAGCTTGAACTTCTGGGCAGCCGACATATTGTGATCGATCCAGATCGTTATTCAGTTCCAGTGTCTATTGTGGTGTTTAAATGTTGGAGGGGCAGCCTTGGAGGTGGGGAGCGTGAGAGGCTATACAGGAAGGTGGAACCGAAGTAGCCCTCATTGGTTGAGCTGCTGTGTAACATCTTTTCTCACATTCTAACAAAACGTCATTCCTGTAACATACACAAACAAGCAGCATCTCATTCATCGGTATTTATTCTGAGCTAGATAATATCCCGTTCATTCGCTTGCCTCCTTCAGCCTTAATTTCACACCATCAGCAGGGCTCATCGTGAGCGCCAGGTATAGCCTATTCCAGCCTAACCCTCCTTTCTCCACAGGCTCCCAGGTATTACCTACACCTTCAATGCTCTCAAACCGCTGAAGAAGTCGCACGGTTACATATCCAGCTTCCGTAAGCGCGAATTGCTGCCCAATACAGATTCTCGGTCCACCATTGAACGGCAAATACTCCCATCCGTGGCGTCTTCCGTCCCATCTCTCAGGCCTAAAGTCATCCGCATCCGGTCCCCACAGGTCTTTCCGCCGATGCATGGAGTAAACACAATAGTCGACTTGCGTCCCTAATCATCATTTATCAGTGGGTGAATTGTGAACGGTCGAGAATTTTTTTACCTTCGCGGACATATATAGGAGATCGACCATCGGGCCCACCACCAGTAGGAAGGGTTGTATCAGTCAAGGCACGCCGACTATCAATTGGGACGATAGGATACAATCGCAGAGTTTCATGCAAAACCCACTGCAGGTAATTGCAGCTCTTCAAACCCGAGAATGTGATCTCTTTGGGGTTTCGGTAAGTTCCAAACTCTTCCAGTACAATTTCTCGCAACTTTTTGAATACACCAGGATGTTGCTCCAAACTCATGAATAGGAACGACAATAATCCAGCCGTAGTATCTCGTCCAGCAAGGAGGATATTCAGAACTTCTTGTCTGAGCTCAACAGGGTTGCTTGTCGTTTCTGCAAGTGCATCGAGGAAAACATACACCGGCTTACCGTTATTAGAAGTCTTCTTTTCCCCAGATTTGACCCTTACAATGGCCTGTTGTACGTATCGGTCGATGAAATTATGGCAGCGACGGCAATCCTCTTTGTACTTGGCATTATGGCCCAGCCAATACATGTTGCCGTAACGTGTAGACTCCGCAATTGCCTGCTGAGCGGCATCGAACGCATCGGCGAACTCCCTCGCATCGTTACCGATTGCATATTCTGCTCGGGATTGACCGGGAAGGTCCGCAAGCTGGGTGTGTACACTCTGACCATAGAGAAATTCCGTCGCGGTGTCGAGCGTAAGGCGAAAAAAAAGCGTTTTCAAATCGTTCACGTCCGTCCAACCATTTTCTCTGATTGGGAGCGCTCGTAACATATTTTGAACATGTCGCTCCTCTAGGTCTAGATCGCTGACTTGTTCACGGACGAATTGCGGTCGTAGAAGCGCTCGAGAGTGCTCCCATTGCTTACCATCGGCACCGAACTACATTTTTCTATCAGTGATGAAGTAAGAATCATTAGATATTCAACTCACAATACCATCCCCTAGCAATGGTCGAAAATTGTTATGTCTGATTTCTCCCAAGCCAAAATCCTTAAACTGGTGCGCCAAAACGGTTTGAATAATCTTTGGGTCCACCGTAAACAAAAACCTCCCTCCTAGGATATTCTGTCGAAACGTTCCAAACTGTGGTCCATTTTTCTCCATTGCCGTCATGGCTACATTGTGCACATGTGGCCCCATGCGAAGCTCTCTATCGGCAGCGAGCATCTTGCGAATGTTGCTTATGCCCAGCGGATCCTGTGGCATCACCCATGGTGGTATTCCACATCCTAACCGGCGAGCGTTGCGACGATGACGTATTTCATTCGAAATAAAAATATAGGCTTTGAAGATAACGAAAGAAAACAGAACCCAAAGGACAATTAACAAAGAGCTATGCATCTTGCAAGATTTGGAAGAGCCTGTTTGTTCAGCACATGATGCCGAGGGCGTTGGCAAGATATATACGATATGCAATAGATGTTATAGCGGCAAAGCAGCCACCTTCGCCTAATAAGGGCAATGTTGTGGTCTTGAGCCTTTCCTTCGACTGTGTCAACGAATTTACCCCTCACATCTAAGTGTATACTAGCTTGAAACAACTAGCCTCCCGGTTTAAGTGCCATTTTCATCTTCAAGTCCGGGATGTGTGGGAGCATCCTTCTGTAATACCTTCGTACGAGAGTCCGAAGTACCGTACCGCGAAGTTCCGGAGCAACCTACTACCTTAGCACTAGAATGCACTTATGTAGATAAAACATCAACGTTACAGGGTCATCACACTTGTTATGGAAACCCAAACAGGATATGCTGATCTCCTTTGTTAACTAGACGCTATACTCGATGTCCCAAACAAATTCGCTAGTAGGTCTGAAAGGGTCTATACCTCGGCTGGATTATAAAATACGGTGTCGCGGATCCACTTCCCGGACTTTCCTGAATGTCCGGATTTACTTGCATTATGCTTTGGTGATCCTTCCCATACCCCACACTTTTAGAATGTTAGAATAGGCTTATCTTGCGAATTTCAAAATGGCTAACCTTCCTCGACAAAGCATGCTTATGAAAGTAGCAATCGTCATTATCGCAATTGGTCAGGAAGATAACCACTTGGACTTCATGGATCCACTTTGTTGTAAAACATCTGACAACATAATTGCAAATTTGTATTCACTGATGATGCTACATCAGTACATCATATTTTCTTTCACGTGTTTATTTTCGTTGATCTTTCAAAGAAGAGGTTGGGATGCATCGGCATCACATGTCAGCTAGACCGATCTACTATCATTTACTTCAGTGGAGGCAGTTTGGAACCCCAGCTTCCTTCCGCATAGCCACCTCGCTTGGAAATTTGTCCATTCCCATTTCCAACGGAGTGTGAAGTCGCTGTTCTATCGTATTTTCCATGTACGAATACCATGTATTGCTAAAAAACCTAGTCAAGTGAGAGTCACCCAGTCAGCGAGGCGAGACACGGGCGGCCTTGGTCAGCAAAGGGGGCGTGGTATATGAGAAGATCGCATACGCAAATGTACAAGTGCTGACGAGGGGAACATTTCACGTTGGCACGTAAGACGAAAAGAATGAGACGTAGGCATGGGCATGGAAAGGTCATACATGGATAACTGTCATTGAGTGCATTGCAGAAAGATCTAACCCTTCATTGGCTGGCCGAGCCATCGTGATATATCATAAATCCAATTCCCACATACGATTAGACACCATAATCGCTCCGTCGAACGCCACTCATTATGCCAATCTGCAACGCCTTCCAATCATAATAATACAATCGTGACTTGTGATGATTCTGTCTATGCTCGTGCAGTGATATAGTCTTTGTTCTCTATTGTCACGCTCTTGGTCTAGGCACAAATGTTAGTATGAGGGATGTGAAATCTACCTTAACTGAAACTGCTTACCATATGGTTGACCTTGTAAACACCGACAAGGCGAGCCGCAAGTTCGAACATATTGTTTCGCAGCGAGATAACGATGAATTGTGCGTTCTTTGTCCGCTCCTTGATGTAAGAAGCGACAATTGAAACCTATATTTAATGATTAGTCCAATTCGGAATCATGTATACCGAGCATTTGTACTTACATTTCTGAAATCCAAAGCAGCATCGATTTCGTCCATGACGTAAAGAGGTGTGGGTTTGTAATGATGGAGTGCAAACACCAAAGCCAAGCTGCTCAGTGTCTTCTCACCACCACTAAGATTGCTGATGTTCTTCCAGCTCTTCTTCGGCGGCATAACGCTAAACAAAATGCCTTCTGAGAAGGGATCCAAACTGTCCACTAACTCCAATTCGGCGTTGCCGCCCATGGTGATCATTTGATACATCTCCTTTAAGCGCATAGAGATCAGCGAAAACCCTTCCATAAAGCCCTCAAGACGCATGCGTCTAAGCTCGTTGCAACGCTCTCGTGCATCATCTCGCTCCTTGACTGCTTGTGTCAGGTCAGACGAACGCGCTGCATGTTCCTCGACTCGTTTGCGGTACTCTGCCAGCACAGTAAGGTCGACCGATGTATTCTCATTCTTCTTCTCAAGTTCGCCAATTTCGGCCTTCAACTCCGTCTTGTCGATGTCTTGTAGTTCATCTCTCGTGAAAGTAGGAACACTTTCGTTATCATCTCCATCGCCGAGATCACTAAAGGATTAGCTATTCTTCTCAATTATAAATAGATAATAGACAAATAGCGTACCTTGTACTTTGAAAGGAAAGCTTTCCGAATTTCTCTTGGAAGTATTGCTGTTTCTTCTGAAATTCGATTAGACTTTTCTGACCCTCTTCGAGCTTGTTGCGCATTTCGATTTCGATGGCACGGGTGTCGTTCAGTTCTGCTGTCTTCTCGTCCAGCTCTTTCTTGAGCGTGTCAAGCTCCTCTTTCCTTGATTCTAGAGCCTTCACAGTTCTGTTAGTAGAACATCGCAAACAGGAGACCCGTCAACTTACTTCCTGTGCTTCATCGGCTTGCTGTCTCGTACCCGCAGCGTCACGCTTGTACGACTGCATATCTTCATCGACCTTCTCGGCCTCAATTGCAAGCTTAGCAAGCTCTTTAGTCGAATCTGCAAGGGCCTTTTCATGTTTCGTAAGCTGCTTTTCTTCCTTTGATTTGGACACTTCCGCGTTTGAGGCTTCGTCGGTCAGGGTATCGATCTGCTGTTTCAGACCGGTGACCTTCGCATTTTGACCACGAAGCTTGACGCCACCAATTTCCATAATCTTATCCTGGAGACTTTTGATCTCCGCTTCAACATCTGCAGTTTCTGCGCGCAGCTTGGAAATTTCTTTCTCCATGGCGATGATGTTCTTCTCCAGCGTGGAGATTCGGCCCTTTTCAGTTTTATTGCTAGCCTTTTCAGCCCCAAGTTCTTTGATGCGGCGATTCGAATCGGCAATATTTCGATCGAGACTGACTAGTTCCAGAGCAATTTTCTGAGCCTTAGTATCTAGCCGAGGAAGCTGATCGCCCAGCTCACGCTCGACTGTTTCAAGCTGCTGTTTCTCTTGCTGCAATTGATACAACTCTTTCTGAAGCGCATCTCGATCATGTTCAAGTTTAGAAACTTGATCCCTGGTGACATCGGCGACGATCTTGGAAGACATGCCTCCCTTCGCTACCCTCGTTCCACCACCACTCATGGCACCCGACTTCTCGATAAGTTGACCATCCAGGGTAACCACACGCCATCTCCTTGCACCATAAGCGATGCGGTTGGCTTGCGTGAGATCCTTAGCGACGAGAGTATTTTGTAATACACTATAGAACGCTGGTTTGAATCGATCTTCCCTAGGCTTGACTAAGTCGAAGAGGCGAGGAGCGTTTTCTGGAGTACTAATAGCTGAGAAGTCTGACTGCGCAAGTCTATTCAAGCAGATGAACGTTCCTCGACCGAGATTATTTTTGGCCAAGTATGCAATACAAGCCCGAGCAACCTCATCAGTATCAACGACCATATTATTCAATTGAGGACATGCAGTCGAGATGGCAACATCATAGCGTGGATCGATAGCCCCTAAATTCCCAAGTCGGCCGTGAAATCCGTTGATGCGTCCTGATTCTTTCATTCGCATGAGGCCAGATAAAACATTGCCCTGAGTCTGTGTAGACGAGAGGCTCGCATGTGCTTCGTCGGCCTTTGCTTTCGCACTAGACAACTTAGATTCTAAAGCAGGCTCCTTCCGTGCTAGCTCGTTGATCTGTGCTTGTGTCTTCTCGATTTGCTTTGCGACTTGTTCTTTTTCAGCCTTGCAGTCCTCTAGCTCTGCTGCTTTGGTTTCCTTCAGCTCTTCGTAACCGACTATCTTCGCTTCTACCTCAGCAATGCCCTTAGCGCCGGCATTTTCTCTCTCGCAGAGAATATCGAGTTCGCTCTGAGCTACCGCAATTGCGGATTGCTTTTCGTTGATTTTTGCACTCCAAGGTTCCAATGACTTTTGCTTGACCGCAATCTCATCTGATAGGCCTTGTGTCTTGCCGGCCAAACTCGCTCGAATGGAGTCTAGTTCCTTTTGCTCGGCTTTCATCGCCTTCTCAAGTTCAACGATCTCGATAGCACATCGATCAATGTCATCAGCGTACTGCTTGGAGGACGTCTCCGCACTCGACATGCCGTAACCTGCGGCCTCTTTGGTCTTTTCCAACTTCTTTTGTTTGCCGGCAAGAAACTTCTTTTTCTCCTCAAATTTGACAGTTTCTTTATCAATTCTGGCGATTTCTTTGAGAACCTCCTGGGTCTGCTTCTCTAGGCGTTCGTACTCTTTCGAGCCCTTCTTGAATTGTTTCTCAAGTTCTTTAATCCCCTCTTCGTTTCCTTGGTGCTTCTCCAATTCTTCGTTGAGCTGTGCCTCCATCTGAGCGACTGATTCACCTGCGATTTGAATGTGGTCGTCAAACTCCGAAATGTACAGTTGGTATAGAGTTGCCTGCTTCCGTACAAGCTCATTCTCGTCATGAATGTATGCCAGAGCCTTGTTCTTTTTGTCTTCAAGAGAATTTTTCTCTTTCTCAACATGCTGCACTCTGTTATTCTTTTCAGTACACACCTCGTTCAGTGTCTCCATCTGTGCTGCAGATTCCTCAATCGGTTTCTTGTATTTAGAGGTCCCAATGATGTCCTCAAGATACTCAAGGAGTCCGTCGTCATGCTCGTTAGCGGCCTTGGGCTTCATCTGAGCAATCGACTCAACTTCACCTTGCAGGATCAAAAATCGTTTGTGGTCCAGATCGACACCCCGATCGCGGAGCAGGGTTGTGACCACGGTGAAGGTGGACTCTCTTTTATTGATATAGTATTTACTCGAATTGTTTTTGAACGCTCGTCGAGATATTGTTAGGCTAGACTCGGGGATGATCTCATGCCCCCCTCCAGGTAAATCCATGACTTCTTGAAACTGTACCTCGACCTCACAATGGTCAAGATCTGGATATGCTGCTGAATGGTGGATGAGAGCGGAGATCTTTCCTTGTCTCATTTTGCTAGCCCGAAATCCAAAAACGAAGAGAAGTGAATCAATAACATTCGATTTTCCTGATCCATTGGGTCCTACAACAGAAGAGAATGAAGCGTGGAATGGGCCAACCTTCTGTTCGCCAGCATAACTCTTGAAATTTGTCAGAGTGAGGTATGTGATAACGAGACGATTTTTAGGAGCAGCAGGCTCTTGCACGGCAGCCAGACCCTGTGCTCTTTTTCGTATCACAATATCCATAGGTTTCTCCAACACCGCTTCCCGAGGAGCGGGCTTCACTATTGTGTGTTCGATCTCGGTTGCTGGCGCCCCCTCATTGACAGAACTTTCGGTGATATCGGCAAGTGGTGTTGCAGGTACTTTCGCAGGCTCGGGTTCAGGTGCTTTCGCAGGCTCGGGTTTAGGTGTTTTCGCAAGCTCGGGTTCAGGTGATACTGTGGGTTCAGGCGTTGGTAATTGAGAATCCTCTTCTTCTTCCTCGTCGACAGGACCGGCCGCTACCGATACCCGCGGCGTCTTTGTCCTTGTCGGCATGGTCTTGGTAGTAGTGCGTCTTCTCGTGGGAAGCTTTTTGGCTGGCGAGATTGGATCTGCTACTGAGCTCTCTGGGCTAAACACTTGTGTTGGTTCGATACTCTCTTCAACGCGAGTTCGTTGTCTTGATGACGGTGGCTTTGGTGTCGATGTTTCGCCGACTGTTTTCTTTGGACGACCTCGTCTTTTCACGGGAGCAGGTACGGGCGCAGGTGTGAATTCCGCCTCTTCTTCCTGCTTGATGTACGGGGTAGTATCCTCAGCATCAGAGGAGTCGATAATTGGTTTTCTGCGCATCGCGCCCGCGCGCGTAGATTTTCGTGGCGACTCCGAAGACATGGCGTATGCTGTAAGGGTTAGAATTTCGTGTGGATTCTTTGCTTGTTCAGTGTGCAGCCATCTAGTCTTGTACAACCTGCTGGGCAGCTTTTGCGGTGTCGGCTTGTTGTTGTAAACATGCGCACGGACCTATACGCGCTACCCCCGCGCTAAACACGTGCATTATGCGAGTAGGGAAATCAATCAAATGATCAAACCGATAACTTTTACTTGCCCCTCCCCTTATCCTGGATTAACTTTTCTCTCAAGGCGATAGCTGCAATATTGTGATTTCACCTATCTCGCCAATTCCATAGGAAATACCCTTCCACTGTGAGATCGCGGCAAGAGTCTCGATTCGCCTCATGAAGGACTAGATGTTGTTACAATGTTCACTACAACCTACAGTTAGGTTAAACGAGGTTTTGTATAACGAAGGTGTGGATCTATGTATTAGGACCTCGGGACGTGATAATTAGGAAGTGTCGTGATCACCCTGGATGTTCACCTAGGAACTCACAATTTCCTCCTCGAGCTCTGCCATTAATCACTCCCATACTGCTTGCGCGCTTTGTACTGTTGCCTGTCCACAAGAACGTCACAATCGACTCGCACGACATTTTATCATAAGTTTCCTTTTTCCTCATAATTATTTCGAGGTTTTTGCTAACCTGTTAATACATTACACATTCCGTGGCTTCAAGAGACTACAGCTTCAAGAATGACGACAGCCGATTACCGAGCCACTTTGGAAATCCACTACCCTCTGAGAACCTGTAACCTCGTATCCATGAGCATAAGCTGATACTCTTGCGACATCCGCGTTGATAGCAACCCCTTAGAGTTTGTATAATTACAAGTTCGTATTTTCATCTGATTGTAGAAAGACACTAATCTGTATTTGGCTAGTTTTTTTTATTTCTGCCGAACTTGGTTCATGTCGATCTCAAGTGCAACTGACATTGCTTCATCGGAACTCCACATATATGTCTCGAGCATGGCGACACCATTCACATCGCCAGCTCGCTTAGCAATCAGTATTTCCCGCACATATCGGGTTGAGTTCCGGAAGACTGCGGTATCAAGGACGCAACAACGATACGTCAGGAAAAAAGCTGCTGCATCTGAATGGTCTAAAACAACCTTGGCGCCATCTCCCGACTATCCCCTTTCGCAAGAAATATACAATGCGGTTGAACCAACAATATATAATCAGAAACGGGCAGGGCGTAAAGAGTATAGAAAGGCTCATTTAAGACCACAGGTTGTAAGTCCAGATCTCTGCGGTATGTGTACTTCTCACACCATTTTAAACTACTAATTTGTGACTGACATTTTTCTCTCGTTCAGATGATATTCTCGGATCTTATGGAGATTCTTTGAAGAATTATAAAGGCTGTGATATTCTTGACATTAACCCTGGAGCTGGACTCTGGTCCAGGAAAATCCACGACTTTCTGCAGCCGCGAAGCCACATCTTATTGGAACCTGAACCAGAAATATGGAGAAAATTTCTCGACCCACTCATAAAGAAGCCAGGTTCTAAATATAAGCTAGTCACTGGAGATACTAATCGATTCGAAATCTTCAGAGAACTAATCGATAGCAATTTCTTTCCGAACCAGAAGAAAATTCCACTCGGCGACCCACGAGTAAACGATTTGAACGAGACACTTCTCGTAACTGGTTCATTTACCTGGGAGCCAATGCTACCAGGTTTTGGGTTTGATTCAATGGGGAAACAACTGTTGTTCAAGCATATTGTCCTATCAAGATATAACGACATCTTCCATGAGTTCGGCAAAATTAGGATGCTGATATGGCTTCGAAAAGACGATATGAAAATGGTAATGCCGAGAACTGTGGCCATGATCCAAAAGTCGAATATTATCACTCAAAAACTTGCTGAGTCTAACGAGATAGTAACAACTGGGCATTCAACACGTGGAGCGGGAAGAGATGCTGGCTCCGGTCGAGAACCTCGTTATGAACTTGAAAGTCTGGTCAGAGCATTCAAGGCCATGAAGTCGAAGGGAACCAAGTTGCCCCTTCGACGTCGGGAAGATATCCATGACTTCGCGGATGACATCTCCGGAAAAACCGATGGGAAAGGACAAATGACAGTTGCCGAGTGCCACAAATATCTACGGGAACAGCATAACCAAGGAAAATCTGCCGGCGGACTCATTGCACAGAAGACATTAGAAATATGGGATTTTGATCGCCTTGCAGAAACTCAGCCAGGACTGAAGTATGATCTATCTCGCCCAGCCGCACGTGGCCCCACTTCGCACCGTGCGACAGATGCCCAGAATGAGATAACAAAATCCAGGGCACAAGAGCAAGCAGTATTAAGGGAGCGAATAAAGAAGGATGAAGCTGCTGACATCGGAGAAAAGATTTACCATCTGGAGTGCAGGATACTGGGTATGAATGATGGTCCAGAGAAAGAAGCCAGCCAGGAACTTCTGGCACAACTCCAAAATGAATTCCAACAGAAAGTAGGTCGTATCAAGACCACCTATCGAAACCAGGTCTACAATGATATCGATGATCGGATAAATATTCGGAGTGACATCTCCCGCATGCTATGGGATACTCGATCTTTCGAACCACTTGTCATGCGACCAGATGAAGCGTGGCCTGCATCTGGCCTAGGACTTGCGAATATCGTACCCAAACCAACGTCATCCACCGAATCCAATACGGATTTCGAGTATCTGCAAGACTTTGTCTTAGCATTATTTGACTTGCCCAGCGAAGACCTCGTTACGGCATTAGAGCGGATGCAAGCTGGTGCTTCAGATCTTATCGCCGAGGTCCCGCGCCTTCGTAATCCAGCCCAGGGTGGGAGATTGGACATGAAGCAGCTTCGAGTCAGAATGTTGACTGTCGAAATGGTCGATGAGCTCTGCGCGGCCTTTCATGCATGGCCTTTCAAGAACCCGGAAGCGTCACATACCAACTACTTCAAAACAAGAAGGGGGGGCATGGCGTAGGCCGATTCTTGGAAATGGGTATTATAAACGACCTTTCTTGACGACGTTCACCTGTAACATGTGTTCTCTTGCTTCGTCAATATTTAGGGGGCTATCATACAATAATGTAACAAAACTATGCGAATAATATCATTCGACATCTTTCACGGACTTGCATGTCTTTCCTACGTTTGTTCAATGACCCTTGTTCTCGTGTATTCACATTATTTCTTATCTTCTGCTTTTTTGGCTGCTGGAGCAGATTTTTTCTTCTTCGCAGATTTCTCCTTCCTTTGCCCACTTATGAGATCTATCAGATGATCCTCGCCTGTCTTGCCATCTGCATCGGTGGCCTGCATCGTACGTCAGTCAATCTGCGCTTACACAGTCCAAGTATGCTAATAATCTCTCTTTGGCTGCCCATGTTTTTTTTGGGGGAACCCATGCTGTATATTGCTTACCTGTCCTTCTCCTGAACCCTCAGCATCCCATCCTCTTCCGAACTTGCTCCTGAAAGACCTCAGCTTGCCAGCTTCATCTTCCTCGATATTCAGCAGCTTCTGCGAGCTGGGGTTCCACAACGGTGTATTTCGGATATCCTTTGTAGATTTGTAGACTGGTGCCGGGGAGGTTGTGCGGTGGACGAAGGATGAGCCGTCAGAGAGTGTAATGAGCTGAGTGAAGGTATATGGCCGCTTCGGCCGCCGGAGAAGCGTCGCGTGCCGGACCTGTACGATGTTCTGAGGATTGCGAGATTGAATCGTCTGTCGAAGCGCGCGTAGCGCACCGAGCGAAGGTATTGGGGTAATCATTGGACGTTCGGGGCGTTGGTGGGAGACAATGGAACGAGGGTGCGGCGGTCTTCGGTGGTGATGCTCTGCCAAGGCCAGTGATTTTTCGCGGAGCTTTCAGACCGCAACGGAGGAGGGCACGAAAAACATCAAATCACAATTATTGATCGATTGACTTACGCAAGCATCTGAAATTCGAAACTGAACTCTCCATTCGACTCTATATCATCAACCAAGTCACCAAACCCACCAATTGGGCGCGATGCTATAGATCGAGTGCCACCACCGTCATGGTTCAACCCCAGCGCTCCGCATCGCGCTTCTTTGCAGCCTTCTACAGATGGCACTGCTATACGCGTAAGTGCTATCAAATCTCCCTGAATACATTTACTAAATCCAAATTATCCAGAACAAACGCCACGAGCCACCTATCTTGCTCGACACAAACACAATGCATCTACCCTCCGCCTCGCTTCTAGTCGCAGGAACCTCGTAACCACATCTAGACAACATCGAGATACACAAGGGGTTCATTCCCAAGACAATGATAAGCCAGATATAAGGGCTACCGATGAAAAAAGTAACCCTCCCATTGCACCCCAGTCGGAAGAGCCTACAGCGGTGCCTACCAACGCCGAAAATCTAAGGACTCTGATGCGCCATGTTCCATATCCAGTCGTTATATTAACGGCCGCACATTTCGACACCGAAACAGGTACAGCTGTACCACTAGGAACTACCCTTAGTTCGCTCAACACCGTAGCGCTTGACCCCCCCATTATTTCATTCAACATCCGGAACCCTTCGAGAACCTTGGATGCGATAAGAGCCGATGATAGACATTTCCTTGTTCATTTCTTAAAGGAAGGGGGCCCATCCCCTTTGGTTGCCGACTCCTTCATTCATGGCAATTATTCCGCAGCATACCAGACAAGACTTGGATTGGGTTCTGTGAGGTTAAAAGATAGTACAATTGCCGCACCAGCCGAGATCGACGAAGAAATAGTTGCTGGGCGATTAGAGTGCAAGCTTCGCCAGGAGATCACGGTTGCGGATCACGTTATTGTTGTTGCCGAGGTCACCAATGTAACTTCTAAATCTCCTCTCGACACTACACTCACTTATGTCCAAGGTGGATATGTCAGCAAACAAGAAGATGAAGTTGTGCGACTGAGAGAACGATACGCGACCCAAATGAGGTCGTTATCGGATGCAAAATCTCACCCGCTGCTCATCAACGAGTGGTTGGTCGGTAAAAAATTCAAGAATGCGGTTGCACAGCGCCTCCACAAGTCATTGCACCGGAACCCTCATTTCTTCAAAATGCCACTTCAGCTAGCGGTGGACGCAATCCACAGTAAGTACACTACCTCGACGGGTTTCGCATCAATATCTCTCTACGACTTAATCCCACACGCGGCCAAGCATCAAATTTGCGAAGAAGACTACACGGAGAAATTCACGTTCGAATACTGGGGTCCTCTTTCAGCTGAGAATATCCTTGCTATCTCAAGAAAAGTGGAAGCTTTCGTCCGTGAGGATCCTAAGTTCTTGAGTCTTTCTTACCGGGCCTTGTACCGGATGTTGGGCGTGGACCCTCACGGCTTCTCCAATATGCTGGCCAGCGATATCCTGAACCCACTGCGGCAAATAGAGCTTGTTCCACCCTTCTCAATTGACGTAGATCTTCCCAACAATAATGAACCAACTCTTGTAGAGGTGGAGCGATTAGAACATGAGGTCCTCCAATATCTTCGAGAGCAGGATCCCAAACGTGTTGCATGGATAACTGACGAGAATTTGTTAAGGTTAGTCAAAGACAGAACCTGGGTGAAACAGTACCTTAGGCGCGTTCGTACGCGTCTGGATGTTGAGGCAGCACCCGAACTATACAACAATGCAAACTATGAGATATCAGGAGCTGTCAAGAGAGGTGCAGCAATTGTAATTCTCTCTCGTGTCCTGGGATTGATTCTGAAAGACAAGCACCTCGTAACTACACGACTGCTGAATCTTACGAAAACCAGCATACTTCATCAACTTAAGATTCATCCTTTAGTAAGCGGTGTGAATGTGGATTTTTTCCTCCAAACATTACGCCTCTATTACACGAACCGAACCCCAGAGGATTTCTTTTCTTTCGCCAAGATACATTCAGTGGGATCTACTAGGAGGCAATGGACAACTCAAAGGCTCGCGGTTAATATTTCTCGCATGGTTCTCCTCGAATGGAAGCATGTCAAACACTTCACGCCGACAGAGCTCCTCGCTTCCATCTACGGAGAACCCGATGCAGTACTCCACGAGACTCACTCAATGAATCTGGATACCATGCCAGCGGAGCTCTTCCAGCTCAGTAACGGCATTCTCCTCAAGAAACTAGTGTACGACGCCGTCCGCAAACACTACGACAACTTTCCCCCAGAAACGCAGCACGAAGTAGACTCATGGCTCCAACATGACGAAAACAAGCCCGCTCCCTGGCTTCAAACCCTCAATATCCAATCCGCAGACCCCCTCCTCCCCAGAATCCTCGAATACCCCCCTGGTTCCAACTCCCCCCCAACCCCAATCATGACGCCCACCGCCCTCCCCTCCACGAACGAGCCCGTCTTCAAAGTCCGAAAAAAGCACTCATATCACTCGAAACCAGATAACGAACTCATCCGCAAAATCGCACAGAAAAAAGACGCCCCGCCCCGCATCCAGAGCTACATGATGGGTAACCCGTCACGTTCCGAGGTCATGTCTGACGACGTATATACAATGGAAGACGTCGATCTTGATTCCGCAGACGAGCTCGAGCGCGCGTTGAGGCAGGCGCGGTCGCTGGATCGACATGGGTCGGAGGCAAAGAGTGATGTTTGGGAGGGTAATCATTCGGTGGATTCGAGGCTGCGGAGTGAGGGAGGGTATAGTCTCGAGGGGTTGCAGGGGAAGGATGGGAAAGTGCTGGAGAACAATAGTGAAGCTGTGGGGCCGGGGGATGAGAGTAGGAAGGAGTTGCAGGGCTATTCTATTAGAGGGAGGAAGAAGTAGGGAATGTGTATACATGTACGTTGGTGTCTTTTCTTGTCTCAGAGCGTGTTGTACGATATGATATGTCAATAGAACTCTAGTAGGATTTGTATATACAATGTGTTGCAGTACTACTTACTACTAAGCTGTACTTGTTCCTTGCTCGTGTTTGTATCCTTTGGAGCCAGGTCATCTGATCAATGACTTGCCAATGTAGGTTCTATCGATATAATTGACAGTGCTCAAAAAAAAAACCTCCATGGGACACGCATTATCCTATGCGTCCATGTGCTTCTCGTTTCATCCTCCGAGCGAGTACAAATGTGTATTTTGTGCAGAATCACTTTATTTAGATGGGGTGCTTACGTTCTGCTTTAGGACTCCACCCAAGAATTCAACTCACGAATGCACTCTTGTCCCTTAGCCCAACACAAGAAAAACAAGCCAGGGACCCACCCACCACATCCCAGAAATATAAAACCGCACAAACGATAATAAACAATATGATAATAATGGTAATAATAGTAGTAATATATCCCCGAAAACCATTCCAAATTTCTCTAACAGAAGAAAAATTCCAGTCCTTCTTACCATTGCTGGGCCTCTCTTTCCCATTTCCAAATCAAAAAGAAGGAGATCCGAACACCAGAACAACGCGGAAGAGATATATCCAAGCTATCAAGCTATCAAAAACGACGAAGACATATTCCAAAGAGCCATCATGCGCGCGCGGGAAAGCTTTTGAATCAAGATAATAAAGCCGCCCAAGTAATTAAAAAAGATGTCGCTAATTTGTGTACAACGCCGTCAAGTTTCGTCAAAGGGGTACACACGACGATCGGCAAAAAAACTCCGAGATAGCCGCTGGGGGACTGGAATCGCCTTTACGCCGGTAGATGCAAGAAAATTATGGAAAATGAGATTCGTCATGCGTAGAAATAATTCGAAAACAAAAGGGTATCATGATGTAGGAGGCGGTGGTGGCGGATGCGAAGGGGGGCTGGGTACTCCCAATTCGTGGTCATAAGGCTTACGGCCCCAGACGATGAATCTGATCGCACTGTGTTAGCATGACTTTTTGTGTGATTCGAAGTCAAAGACTTACATTTTGTGATAGGCGTGGACATTGCGATCCGATAACGCTTTCCGAACATGAACGAGATATACCTCAATTTCATCCTTGGACCAATTCAGTCCCTTCTGGAATGGCTGGAGGCTGAAAGCTTGTAGGCCATCCAGGAGGTTGGTTTCGTTGAATCGACCGAGCATCTTCCACTGTGGATCCTTGGGCCAAGAGTTAATGGGCAGCTTCAGGACTTCTTCGTGGACGTCCACAAAACCAGCCTGCTCGTACCAGCGCTTCAACTTGTTGGCGATGCGCAGAGGACGACCCATATTCATCGCAGCTTTGTCTTGGGTCTGCGTCCATTCCGCAAAGCCATAGTCGGTCCCCATGGTGCCGTCGTCGCAATAAACGGTCGGCATCCACTCTTGAGATTCCATCCATGCTCCCGGTTTTAAATTCCGGTAGGCTTTGGATATGATGTCGCGGAAATCTTCGAAACAGCCCAACAGAACGCGCGTGTGGATGTAATCTTGGGGTTCCAGCATCCAATCTTCCTCGTTTGCGTCATCAATGACAAACTTGACGTTATTCGGCACCCTGGACAATCAGCTTGCGATCTCTGAGAAAGAGAAATCCACATACCATTCGGGCTGTATGGGCGACAAGTCCGTTCCCACAACCTAAGTACTGTCAGGAAAAAATGAACTGCGACTGCCAATCAAGGGGCGTACCTCTGCATTGGGAAACATGTTGCCTGCAATTGGTCAATACGGATATGGTTGATCTTCGAGGAAGGAGCGCCTACCCATTTCAATTGCCCACTTGCCCGTTCCAGTGCCAATGTCTAATATCCTCCGAGGATCTTTCAGAGGGGCATAGAAATTGCGGCCCTTGAACAGCACCTTGAGGATCTCATATTGGAGGTCTAACCGCTCGGTCTCATACTGGCACAGATATAATCAGCGAAATTAGTTCCGTCGCTGCTCAACGCGAGTTGGAGTTTAATTCTGGGGGTTGGGGTGGAAAGGAGACGGCTGTGCGTACCTGATCGTTGGGGAACATGTAGGCTGAGAGGAGGTAAGCATTTACATGTTTAAAGTGTAATTTTCTAGGTTATACTCACAGCCAGCCTGATAGCGATGGTAGGTCCTGCCATTCTCGCGAACAAAGTCGAAAATGCTCTGGTTGACGGACTTTGTGCTTCTGCAATCGGGGTTAGTGTGCGGTCAATTGCAGCGGCAACTGAGGGGGGAAAAGAAGGGAGACGGACGTGTCACAGCTCTCGATTCCATCCGAAGGGTCAGACTGCGTGAGCGACTATAGTTAGCTAGGTGTTTTCGCTGGAGTAGTAGTAGCTGCTGCTGCAGTAACAGCGACAGCGACAGCTCCTGGTGCGAGGCATCAACAGCCCCGAGTCGTGACATACATCAGGCTCGATCATTGAGCGCGGGCTCAGGGCCTCATCGGCCGAAGACGCCGGGCTCGACTCGCGGGGCGACAGCGGAAGGGACAGCGACATGTTGGCAGGAAGAGCAGTCATGGCGAAGCTGTCTCTCCTCTGCTGCTGCTGTCTGCAGTTGGGATCGCGGGTTGAGGCTGTTGGAGAGCGCGGGTTCCCAGCTGAATGGGTAACTTGAAGGGAGACCGCGGGCATGGAGACGTTCGTCCCATCAGCGTGGATCGGGTCGCCGTCGCATCCTTCGCGCCTTACTGAATCCGACCCTCCCAAGGCCAGACTGTCTCCTCACCAGTCACCCACTGAGCGCTCACATGCTCTCCTCCTCCCTCCCTCTCTCTCGCCGCACAACTCACCGCGTCCACACGCATACACGCACCAGACGCACTCTGCATGCAATGCAGCCCTTTTTACCGCCCTGCCGCTTTTGCTTTTCCCACCGCCATCCGTGAGAAAAAAAGACTTTCGTCTCCGATATCCGGGTTTGCCGTCAACACGTCCCATCTCTAGCCACTCCATCCTCTCGTCGCTGCTCTCTGCACTCCGTCGGATGGGGCCCTACCATAGAACGCTTCATCACAAGCTGCCACCAGACTGACGGGCTGCTGCGATTGAGCTTCTCTACGGGCACTATCCCTGGAGTCGACCGCCTCTATTTTTCGACGGCGTGAGGCCTTGCATTTGCGCCACGTTGACAGGCCTCCCGCTCTCGCGGTTCTTCATCCGCTTGGCTGTCACGCTGTCCCCCAGTGTCGCTCTGTACGTGCCCAGGCGGTGGGTGGTGGAGACATCTGTATTTTCGGATGCGGACCATCATTGCCCGAACTTGATTCTCTCAGTTCGAAAAGAAGAAAAGGGCTGTCACTTTGTAAGCCACTGTTTGACGATTCAGTCAAGAACATCTCTTCCACAATCGACCATTCACGACCCCCTGACAAGGGGCTGTAGGCAAAAGAGTTGATCCGAAGGAGGGGTATGTGCCACCGTTTGTTCCTACCGATGAACTCTCAATGTATCTTGGTCCTTTGGGGGCCTCGGGAATAAAACATTGCAGATTGTCTGTTCCAAATTGATGGGATCTATTCAACATGTCCTGTTTCCTTGTTCCGCATTCCGTTGTCCTGGGGCATCAGACAGTGGTGGCGCTCTGACGTGGACAAACCGTCTCGTCAGTGCGAGCCAAGGCATCGCGAGGGCTTGCATTTGTGCCGCAATAAGCAGTCACAAACTCAGATCCTACACAATGCAAACATGGCATATCGAACAATGTCTAGAACATATGTTTGATTCAGTTGGAACCGTGGCTTGCTGGTCGCTTCTCTCTGCCTTATATCTGCTACAAGGTAATTTACCTTTCCTGCACCAACGCGGCACAGGGCAACACGAACTAGGATGATGTAGGACATCTGCTACCAGGGTGATATGTAATACTGATATTGAGTTCAATCACATTTACATTTTCCTGCGTCTTTCAGTCCTGGGGTATCGACAACGTACTTTAAACATGGTGAAAATTTGGTACGAATGTGTTTGCAAAAAAATTCAAAGCAATCATAATGCCACAGGTTCTTGAGCCTTAGACAATGCATTCGTTGCTAAATAACGCCCTCGAACTCGGTTGCAAAATCGTAATTCCAATAGGACTTGACTCTTCGCAAGACGGTAGACCCAAATTTCACCCATTCCCGGTAATACAAGCACTAGAGAAAGCACACTACACCCGCCAAACTTTAATGGAATACTCCAAACATAGAACAACTAGTCCACCACCAAAAAGCTCAAGCCCAGCTGAGCCATTCAATGTAGCACGAGATGGAAGAGTATCCCAGCGGAGCCGACAACATGTGGTCTCAGTTCTTGTGAGCAGCGTGTCCACCCTGGGTGCCTAGCTCCTGGGCGAGTTTGCTTCCTTCCTTGAAAGTTCCATCAGGATTGCGCTGCGTCCAATCAACGAGAGTTTTAAGCATAGCTGGGAACGGGCCGACTTACCCCATCTTTTTCAAGTTGATGCTCATGAGCAGCATGGCCTCCTTGAGCTCCTAATTCCTTTGCGACCTCTGATCCTTTTGTGAAAGTTCCATCGGGGTTGCGACCTGGTTGAGACTGAGGGGGTTTTAGCTACTCTAGCAGGTACTTATGCTATTTTTTGGGAGAGCTTACCTCTTCTGTAGATTGACCTCCATGAGAAGCGTGTCCACCCTTGGCAGCAATCTCTCGAAGCTCATCCTTGGGCAAGTTCGCAAAGTTGGCGGGGTTGTTGTCGGCCATGTTGAAAGTAGGTAATGGTTTAGGGATTTCAAATAAAATTTCGAACTTGTTGTACTATTACGGAAGTTGACTGGATGAAATGGGAAGCTCTACGAAGAGAAAGTGCACCTCTTTATATATTCTCCTACATTCTGACGTTATGCCCAGGTGACAAACAACAACACTCCAAACATCTCGATCAGACAACTTTATGCCAATCAATGCCGTATTGAGACTGATTTGCTATGCCTTAAGTGCCAGTTCCGCTATTCTGCCTTGTGAGCTTCCTTGCAAAGAAGTCAGGACTGTGACATCACCGTGATCGCGAGACCACGTGCTTCGCGTTATCGCGTCGCAGCACTGTGCGCTTCCTGGCCCAAGCTCCACTTTCACGTCAAGCTCGCGTCTTTCTGCCTAGAGGATGGCATGTCGTTTCCGCGCCTCCTCTTTTTTCACCGTCTTTTATTCCACTCCAATTTGTTTTTCTACAAGCATTGTCTCTCATATATAGTGCATGCAATTGATCTGGACCACTTCCTTCCCCACCCCTAACACTTTCTCCCCACTTTTACTACACCACCCACCTGCAGTTCAGCTCCATCTGCATCCTTAACACCTTATCCCTCCCAATCCCATCCCATCCTCTCAATCCGGAAACCCCTCATTATTCGCCACCATGAGTCTCAAACGCAAGGCAGCAGACCTCGCCAACGATGCAAAGAAGCCCAAAACGAACAGTAGCATCACCTCCTTCTTCGGAGCCCCGAAATCCAAGCCTAAGCCTGAGATCGCCGACTTCGACAAAGACATCTGGGTCTCCAAACTAACCGCTGAGCAAAAAGACCTCCTAAAACTAGAAATCGATACGCTGGATGACAGTTGGCTGCCTCATTTGAAAGACGTTCTCCTGTCGCCTCAATTTCTCGAATTGAAACGCTTCCTCAAGAAGGAACTGTCAAGTGGCAAAACTGTCTATCCGCCCATGCAAGATGTGTACTCCTGGTACGCCCTTCTCCTCCAAATCAATCAATTGATCCACAGTCCCTCACTTACTCACACCTCCCCACCCACAGGTCCCGCCACACGCCCCTCACAAAAGTCAAAGCCGTAATCCTCGGTCAAGACCCCTATCACGGCCCCAACCAAGCCCACGGCCTCTGTTTCTCTGTGCGCGCCCCTACCCCCGCACCCCCCTCCCTCAAAAACATGTACAAAACGCTCAAGATCGACTTTCCGGATTTCCAGGCCCCACCCAAGAATGGCGGCTTACTAACGCCCTGGGCGGACAACGGCGTGCTCATGCTGAACACGTGTCTGACAGTGCGGCGCGGAGAGGCGAATTCGCACGCTGGGCACGGCTGGGAGCAGCTTACGCAGAAGGTGATTGATACCGTGGCCAAGACGCAGACACAAGGGGTTGTGTTTTTGGCGTGGGGGAATCATGCGGCGGTCAGGGTGAAGGATGTTAACAAGGAGAGGCATTTGATACTGAAGAGTGTGCATCCGAGTCCGTTAAGTGCGGCGAGGGGATTTGTGAGTTTTGTACCCTTGGGTTGAGGCGGTTGTGGCTGAGACTAACTTTTTGGTGAACAGTTTGATTGTGGACATTTTAAGAAGACGAATGAGTGGTTGGTGGGGAGGCATGGAAAGGACGCGGGGATTGATTGGAATCTTAATGTCGATCCTGAGAAGGCGGGTGTTTGAGGAAATTCATCCTGCTGTTGGCGTTGGCGTTTGCTTAGGCATACCATGCCATCCATCTGATACCGTCATGTAAGGCATGTTGCGAAGGCGACATGTGCACGCACGATCTTGGGACTTGGTTAATATATGGTGTTACTTTTTGGTATGGATGGCGTTGGAAAAGGCGTTCGGTTTGGCATTGTTCAGAAAAAGAAATTGGAGCAGTGGCGTTGGGCCTGGATGCGCTGAGGCTTCAGTGAGAGATGAAAATTGAAGCATCTCCTCAAGTTCGGAGAACTAGGCTAATCCATATCTGGTTCCTGGTCGCCACAAAAGCGTCCTCTTTCACTTTAGCTCTTCGCCAGACGCGGTTTACTTGTTGTTGCTTTTGAATTGACTGTGAAATGGTGGGAAATGTTGGTGTCAATCAAGCATGCCGGAGTTTGTTAATGATGACGGACAATAAGCATGCCACATATCAATCGTGGAATCACGACGGCATCAACCCAAGCCCAAATCATAAATATACCAAAGTTTTATTTTTTCCCTTCCCAATGCCAACGCCAGCCAACCAAGCCAAGCGAAATACCATAACCCCCTTTCCAGCTCTCCGTCAGCTCTCTTAGTCCCTACTACGTGTGTAAACCCTGTCTTCCAATACAAGTCCCAAGCGGAAGAAAGAAAAGAAGAAAGGGAAAGAAAGAAAGAAAGAAAGAAAGAAAGAAAGGAAATGAAGGTTTCAGGTAAGGACAGGCGATGCGCGTGTATGACATGTATGGAGGAAAGTGAAGAGAGACCAAGAACGGTTCCTATCCAGCACCATCCGGACAGGAAGAGAAGGGAAGAGAAGAGAAGAGAAGACAACGACGACTCGTCGCGATGGCGATATCGCTCTGTATCCCATCTCCAAAGTCCCCAATCGAATCAATCGGTCGCTCGATCCGCTCAGAGGAACCACATCCCCACCTGTATACACCATTAGCATCATCATGCCGTCTCATCTCCAAAGTTCGGAAACAGAACTCACCATACCCTTCCCCCTCTTCCCCCTCTCCTCCGCAACCCGAGCCTCGTCATCCCCCCCGTACGTCGGTTTCGGCGGCGTGTACGGATTCTCGTCACTCGGCGTTGCACTCGCGCTCGTTTCAAAGGTAGTGTGCGTCAGTGTTAGTGTGGGGACGGGGTCGGTTTCTGGAATCGTGGTTGAGATTATGGAGATGTGGGGGCGGTCGGAGGATGAGGTGGGGGTTTCGTGGGTGGAGGAGTGGAGGGAAGAGGGAAGGGGATTGGAGAGGGATTGGGATGGGGTGGTGGATGTTGGGGTTGGGGAGGGGGGTAGGATTATGGGGGTGCTGATGGAGGCGGAGTGGCGGAAACTGGTGTGGGTTGCTTCGGTGAAGGTGTCTGAATTGGTTAGTTGGAGAGTGCGGAAGATGAGAGATGGAGAGTTGGATGGAATGAGACGTACTGCTCGTTGGACTGGAGAGAGGGGGTGGTTCGTAGTAGCCGGTGCTTGACGATGAAGGGACTGCGGGTGTAGATAGTCTGGAGGATAGCTTTGTTCCATCGGTGTAGGTTGTCCATGTGCTTGTGGAACTAGTTGCTGATGGGGAATCACTGCTGCTAGTATCCGTGCTGGTTGAGGAGAGGGAGCTTGGTGAAGACGATGGACTTGGGACACTGCTAGTACTGCTCGACGGGGAGGGGGTGGAGGAGAAGGAGCTTGATGATGGGATCGTAGTACTGCTATTGCTCGTTGGTAAAGGCGTAGATGTTATCGTCACTGAGCTTGTTGGAGGGATGATGCTGGTGCTGTTCGAAGAGGTGATCGTGATAGCTGACGAGAAAGAGCTTGACGTTATCACAGCAGTGCTACTAGCGTTTGATGGCGTGGGCGTAACGGAAGGTGTAAGCAAACTTGAAGATGAGATGAAAGTACTGCTACTCGGGATCGTGGTTGCATTTAGTAACGATGACGTCGGAGTGAACGTTGCCTGAGAAACGGATTGTCATTAATGCTCTCATAATTTGCGGAGATACATGTAGCGGACATACGTTACTGGTAGGAATTAAGATCGTGGAGGAAGAAGTCCCAATAAGAGAGGTCTTCGTTATAGTCTTGTTCCAATTTCTCCGACTTGTTGTGGATATCCTGACAGTCGATGTACCTATCCAGGGGTTAGAGATATGCGTATTGCCGCCCCCGGAAGATGTTGGAATGCCAAGTGATTTTGTGGAAGAAATACCTGCGTTGGTACTAGATACAGTGCTGCTGATGTTTCCTATGCTGCTGCTTGACACAACGCTAGAGCTCTCTACGCTACTGGTCGAGAATATGCTTGTACTGCTTGTTACCGGGGATATAGTTGAAGGAAGAGCATTGGTCGAAGAAGGTACCGAAGCGAAATTAGTACTGTTTCTTAGAGTCGATGTCGACGACGGTATCGTATAGTTATATCCAGACGTGGTTGTGAGTGGAGGATAAGGCGGCAAGGTGCTTGCCCCATCGAGACTAGTCAACGTCGTTGTTGTGCTATTGGCAAATGGTGGAGTAGTGGCTGGATGGCTAGAGGCAAATACAGATGAAGAACCGGTGCTCAGCGGCACTGAGCTCGTTGTATTACTGAATTGGGAACTAGTTGCCGTGCCCTGAGTAGTTGTTGAATTGATGGCTATATTATAAGTCAGTGAAAGAGAATTTGATTGTTAGAAGTCAAATACAAAGCCATTTTGAATTTGAACGCGAACATATAACCTACCGGAAACCAAGGACGAAGATGATACTGATTCTGTTATAATAATTGTGCTGAACACGGTCGTCGTAGTGGAAACAGTGGAATTCTGCGATGCCGAAGGACTCGAAGTCGTAGCAATTGAAACCCCTGTTGAGAGAAGAATACTTGTGTCCGTAGGCAGAGGAACGCTCGTTCCCTTAGACAGTGTAATGCTCGTACCAGTGGAAATAGGGATGCTAGTGCCGGTGCTAAGGTACTGTGTCGACGAAGATACGTCGCTACTTTGAGAACTGCTGCCATAATATGGCGGTAGTGGGGGCGGTTGATAATACGAGTATCTAGGCTTCAGTATCTTGGGGATTCGATCTGTAACATGATGTTAGGGTATTGCAAATCATTTAGTACAAGTTGGATTCTGGAATGAGATCCCAATGGGAGAAAAGGATGGAAGCTAAGGTCACGATAGATTGACTTACATGGGAGTGTGTCAGCATCCACAAGAACCAGAACGGCCGCAGAAGAAATTAGATCACTGAACTTCATGCTGTTCATCAAGTATCACGTCCTTCAACGAAAAACAACCAAAACGAATGAGGCGGGAAACGAAGGGAAGACTCAAGCGAGACACTGCGATATTGGAATGGAATCATTCCTGATGGGGACCTTATAAAGATTTTATAAGGATTAAGGCGTCACACTAGATATATTACACAACAGTCGAATGCGATCTTTGCGACTAGGATTGGGCATTTGTGTCGGGAAGATTCGTCAATGACCCATATAATGCCGGCGATAGTACCTTTGAGGTTACTTCGTGGTGGATACGCCTCATCCTAACACGGAAAGGGGTTTCGAGGAGTACAGAAGTACTGGTACATTGAAGTGTACAATGAACAAAAGGCAGAGCTGCTAGAGAGTGTGATGCCTGAGGATGGTTTGATTGGGTCAAATCGTGGGTACTCTCCCGTGAAGCTCACGAATGGTCTTTTAGTGTAACTGGAAAGACTCTCTGGGAACCAAGACCGACAGAAACCCATCAATCCGTAGTTAAATATTCACCGCCTTCAAATACAAGTGTATCCTGACAAAGCCTCCTTCAGCCACCTGTAGTACACTTTAGTGCGCTAGAATATTGATGGAGAACAGCAAAGCTGAGAAACATCGAATGAACCCCTTTCACAAAGTGAGAGAGATCGCAATTACTTGATAGAGAATAGGTGTTGTTGCGATGAAATGGGTTGAGGTTCTTCAAATTCAAGGTACGATATGTCGGGACGGGTAGATGTAGCCTCCCAGTAGCACCCATGCCAGATGTTCGGTATTTGTGTCTGTATGTTACCCTAAGATATTTCGATGACAAGTGACATCCTGATAGATACCCTTCAAATTCCGAATTCGCAATCTGAGAAAGCCATGGACCATTAAACGGCTGCCCACCGCACGTCGCGGCCCGTATGTCTCCAGAATGACAGCTGTCAAGGCGAAAATGGGAGGTACCAGACTGAGTATGACTGATGGAAGGTGAGATAGGGATATAACTCTCTATAATTTAGATTAGAATACTACTGCGGCATCAATACGTAAACATAAAAAACAAAAAGTGGCGACCTAGGGAAAGCCCACTACTCAATATTGGCTTGATATCAGGAGACTTCCTGAGAATTAGGCTTACGTATAGTATGATAATCGTCCTCACAAGAGATACGAGCCTTTGAGCACTAGATTATTCAGAATACCAGCAGGGCCTTGTTGAGCGCAAGTATATGAAGTAGTGCTCATGGTCGCGCGGGAGAAGGTGCTAGGTTGTACATGGACATATGAACTCAAGGTGGATCTTCGTCATTCGGAAGATGTGACTTCAGAGTCAAGGACGAAGATTCATTATTGAGAGGTAAGCCGAGTAGGTTCTCGTGGATCACCCTGGAGTCATTAGCACCGGATAAACTCGAGTCTTGTGGTACCTGCGGACGCTGAAGCAATCAAGAGAAGGGCCATCTAGGTGTTGAAGGAGGGGACTGGCCCGCCGCTAAGGCCAGGATAGGGATGGTTTTGTGACGCCAGTGGATCCACGCCTTATAACAACTGTGGAGTTTACGCTCTTCAAGTCACGCAAAAGTGATAGATAGGTCAATGATACGGCAAGAGTTGGAGTGTGTCATCCGTGGGAATACACACGAAAGTTTCCTTTAAATTGCTGTTACACTTGGCCACTCAACCACCATTTCGCTCAACAATCCAACGCCTTCGAGTATGAGAATCCATCTCCTGGTCACAAATGATAACCAAGCAAGATATATATTATCAGGTCGTAGATGATCTGGGCGCACAAACAAACTAGCCGAGGAGATTCATCGGAACGCTTACACCGGGACCCTGACGTGCTCATTGATATCTGCACTCCTCTTTCACTCAACGCCTGGGTTTGTTTAGAAATATCACAAGTTCCCAAAATCAATTGATAACGAGAGCACTCATATTACGATTATGTATTATTCGTATTTGTTTTCTACCCTTCCTGTCTAGATTGAGACAACAGAGATAGGTGTTATTTAGAGTAGGAAATATGAACTATTGTATACTATCAATGCGCTCTTATTTTCCAGAGGCGCCAAACACCCGTGTCAACCAATACCCACCATTCGTTACTTCGTAATCATAGGATAAAAAACGACGTTCAGCGCCTATATGTGCCCAACAAAAATGAAAAATCCAGAATGAGAGCCAAAAAGCACGTAGGAACATATCAACACTGGGATAGCATCCAGGTTGACCTCCAGTCAAACGACAACCAGACCTTGCGTGAACGGCGAAAATCAACGTCCAACGAAAGGAAATGTTATCTTCCTAGTAGAAAGCCCCTTCAACACCCGCTAAGATACGAATCATCTGCCAGAATGTTTCTGGTTTCGCAGAACATCAGGCCACAAGGGAAGATATTGTGGAGAGCGTGTATGGAGCGCCCTCATATAACCGCAAGGATCATGATTCATTGTCGAAATTGAATAAATCATCGAAATTATCGTTGGATAATGACATGTCAGTCCCGTAGATACTAAATTCAGAGGAGAATGTCATATCGTTAGGAGAGAATAGATCATCTGATACAACTGCAGATGGATTTTCCATGTGCACGCTGTCCATATTGTTCATCTTGTTGAACTCGTCCCCAGAAAAATTCGAGTACGTAGAGGGAAGAAGAGTGCTATCAAAGGTGGATGTACCAGAGACCCCTGAAGCGACCATTCGTGACGACTTTGGAGACAGGTTTGGATTGTAGTGATATGTAGTCATAGGTAAGGCAATGTTCTCGCTTCCTTGCATGAAGGCGGCGGCCATTGGATCAGACGGCTGGAGCCCCTGTGCGATGAATTGTTGTGACTCGGGAGGCATGGATAAGGAGAAGAGGTTGGCGTCGGGCAGGTTGTCCGCGAAGGATGGGACTGCATTGGATTGTCTAGTCGGTGTCATGTCCCCAGGCGTTGGCACCGTGTGCAAGGTTGGGGTTGATTGGGTTGAAGACGGAGTTTTGGTTGTCCCTGCATTACTGTGTTGAGGCGACATCTGTTGGGATGAAGCGTTCACTTGCAGGGCACTCTGAGATGTTGGAGATCGTGATAAGGATGGCCTTGAAGATGTTTGTGGCAATGTGAAGGAGGTTTGGTTGGCTGGTTGAGGTGGTAACGACATCCTTCTCTGGTCCTCACCCTGTGGTGTGCCGACACCTGAATTGGCGAAGTGCGTAGGCTGTTGATAACCCGACATTTGCTGTGGAGACGACAAGGAGGCGGACCTTTGATGTGGTTGGGTCCTGGGTGGCACAGAGTAGGGTGCGGTTCGATAGAATTGTTGATTGAATGTCTGAGGAGCCTGGTTGAATCCCTGAGGTGGTGGCATCTGCTGGTTCACAAAATTATTCATCGTCTGGGAAGACTGTTGTCCTGTAGCATTTGCAGAAAATCCTTGACCAAGGGTGTTGAATGGCGGTTGATTGTACTGGGCAAAGAATGACTGCCTGACAGCGGCCTGTGTTGCGATGTAATCTTGCAACTTGCGGTTGAAGAGAAGCGAGTTAGTGTGAAGATGAGCACTGAGTCTTTGGTACTGGGATGGCATGTCGTCGTCCTCTTCCTCATACATCTCTTCGTTGATGACATCTTGCTCTGTAACGCGCAAGGCACGACCTGTTCGCTTCTTGTGAATCTCAGAAGCTCTGCGGGCGGACTCAATGCGCGCCTCTAGACTGCGATCGCTCCTTCGCGATGCTGCAATGTAGGCACTAATGAGGGCGTTAGGACAGGGCTCGAGGGTGGATGGATAAGAGGGAACATACCGTTCTTGGTTCTCTTCATGAGTGCGCTCCGTCTTCATGGGCTTGATGGGGCCAGTCACTGTGCGAATGGGCGGCATCGTGGTGGTGGTGGTGGTGGTGGATGTAGATGTGGAGGTTGAGATAAGCTGTGTGGCAAATGGGGCGGGTGGCGGCGGGGAAGGGGATTGATCCACTTGGAGGAAAGGAAGAGCAGGCGCAACAAACAGGCACCTTGCCTCGGAGATGGAATCGTAGATCTGTTACGATGGTGCGTCTGCAAGATGCAGCTGGCCTGAGAACGAGCAAAAGTGACGTCGAAAGGTACAGGAAGAAAAGGGAGGGAGTAGACGAGAGAAAATACTCAGTAGCGATGCGGAGCGGGAGGGGAAGGGCAGCGTGTTTTGGCTGGGACGGGAGGCAGGCTAGGCTGGGCGGAGCAACAGCAACTGGAGCTTGCGAGCTTGCAAGCTTGTAAAAAAGGCACGGTGGGCGTGTCCAATGCCAGGGCACAGGCACGAGGGGATCCCAAAGGGGGAAAGGCGGCCTGGTGGAATAGGCGGTTTAGTGGTGGATGGGGAAAGGCGGCGATACGGTGGAAGAATGCTGTTCGAAAGAAGAGGATTCGGCGTCGGTTACGGGGGTCTGGCGATCGAAGATCTGTGCGGGCTGCACCTGGGCACTTCTGCGAAGCGAACGCGATCAAAGAGATTGAAAGGCGGATGGATATTGAGCCGCTGTTGCGATGTGGCGTTTTTGTCTTCTCGTCTTCTTCGATTCCCGAGTGTTTCGTGAAATAAACACTGGACTGAGAGTGCGTCGGAACGTGTCCTAGGAATCTAAGGCGTAATTGAGAGTGTTCTCACGAGTCGTGCCTGGTGTGATGGGATGTGATGGGATGTGATACGACCAAGTCGAATGCCAGTCTTGTTTTGCCAGTCTGGTTCTTTGCTTTCTTTTTTCTTTGGTGGATAGTAGGACTGAGAGGTATCCTGTGACCTTGTCTAATAACAAGATACCACGAGGAAGGTTGGCCTGAGTAGCAGTAGTAAAGAGTACGAGTGTTCAATCGACCAGGGCGATGGCGATCAAATTCCGAGGCAAATCGGTCAAATCAGTTGAATCAGTTGAATCAGACAAACCACAGGTATGGTCCGAGTTTTGATTGAAATAGAAAAGCAAGAGCGAAGAAAATCCTCCAGAAAAGAGGGGTTTGCTACGACTCGCAGCCTTTGTAACCTGAGGAGGGCCAGACACAAGTGTGTGGAGCCCTGGGAATCAGTCCAACACCCTTGCCATTGAGCTTGCCCGCTCTCATCCGCGAAGCGTTGAAGGCGGGCAGCATGCAGCACCTACGTACGTGGGTGGAGGGTGGTGGTGTGGAGAGGTCGGCGAAAGAACCATCGGTTCCACATCACACGGGCCAAGCACAGTAGGCCGGGTGTCTGCCCGTCCGAAAGGCCGCCATGTGCCCCTCCCCAACCCACCAGGAGGGTTACTCGGCATTTGATCGCGAGCAAGACAGCGACCGCAGCGACTGACAGAAACTCTCTGTTGTTGTCAACGCTAGGATCTGGTCGTGGCACCTTATCCCGATAAACGAGGGGCGAGGCGTCCATAAAGCGTGAACTGACAAGGGGCGGCCACAGAAAGCGTAGTGATGGGCAGAGACGGGACTGCCATGGACTGACGTCGACGTCAAAACGGAGTCACCACCCTCTTCTTTGAGGATCTGTGTTAATTATCCCCAGCGGCGGAAATGCCCCTGGCCATGACGGAAGGGCTTGCTGAGGGGGCTTCGATTGACAGCACCAATGGGCATATTGTATCTCGCGATTGTCTCACTTTCCTGCTCTTCAGTCGCAAGCAGTCCCACGTTGGCCACTGTTGTGGTGTGGTATGTGTATATACAGTATCTCCACTTCTGTGTGTTTCGGCTATCCTCTGCATGGCAGATGGTTAAGATGCTGCAAGCTTGGTATGCAGAGCCCAGCGGTCTGGCATGGATGCGTCGCAGTCGACCACTGAGGATGGTGCTCCGTTTGGCTTTGCTCTGGCTTGCTGGCAGGGCTTGCGGGCAGGGCTTCCAGCAAGTAACCCACTGGCCGCCACCGTCGGCGATGCCTCCCCTCACTCCCCTCCCCTCATTGTCCCACCCTGCATCCACCGTCCATGGTGCTGCGAGCAAGAAAGTGTGAGTTGTAGCAACTCTCTCAAACAAGATAAGGAGGGAGCCTGTGGCCGTCCGCGGGGGGCACATAGGAACAAACCTTGGGCTGCGTTGAGTTGCTGGCCGGCTCAATGATCGACAGCAGCAGCTCCATGAAGTCAATCCCACAAATCTCGTTCTGCAACGGCGGCGTTTTGCATGGAGACGAGGAGAGGAACAAGACGTATCTTCGGAAGTAGTTGACAGGCCAATTGCTGTCGGGAACAACATCTCAAATCATCGCGCCCGGGCCAAGTGGTGGGAAAAGTGAGATAGGCGAGGACGCTAGTGGGCTAAACCGGCTTAGTCCCGATCGATCGATCGCACCTCCCCGTTAGGGTTCCTTCTCCACGCGCATCGCAGCCTGCGTGTGTGTGTGTCTCTCTCTCTCTCTCTCTCTCTGGTCTCCCTAGTGTCTCCCTAGTGTCTCCCTGGTGTCTCCCTGGTGTCTCCCTAACTCTCTCCTCAGCGATGATGCTGGCCCCGCCCCGTCCAACTCACTCCGCCCATCCACCCGTCTTCCCACGCCCCTCTGCCTGATTGGCCGTGGCTCGCGTTCCCGAAATGGCCTCACGCCTTGCCCTGTCCTGCATTGCCCAAATCCTCTTCCTCTTTCCTTCTTCCTCGCTATCATGTCATCCCAAGCCGCCAGGGACAAAGCGTTGGGTCCCTTTGTCGCAGCTTGACGGCTCGTTTATCTTCAGCCGTGGCCAGCTACCCAACTTTCACGGTCCTCCATGAGAGAGGCAATTGGAATGACGCGCTTGTGAGATTGCCGTGCGAGATTGCCATTCCATATTGCCTGCCCTTTCCCATTGCCCATGTAAGGACCCCTAATCGCTTGGGTCAACCGTGAACGAATGCGAAGCAGTCAAGGCTCCCATTCCACCTATAGCTGTTGTGGCAAATGTCCGAGTACCTTGTGTGAGAGAGAGAACCGAACACAGCCATGCTTGCTGGGTACTTCAGCCTGTAAGCAGAAGCCTAGCCTTTTCCCCATCCTCTAAATTCCCCACGATTGTGATGGAGAGATAGCTGACTGAGACCTAGCCGGTCTCTGCAGTTACCCATACATCCTTCCAACCAATGTTTCCCAGACATGGTGTGTGAACGGAGCTCCGAAGACCTAGAAACACTTGATGGATAGCGTTCAAGCTGCTCCAAATCGCCATACTGCGCCAAGGCTCGACATTTCAGAGTTGGTCCATCCGAGTATGTTGCATAAAGCATGTGCGCACACTCTCCAACTTGTCCTACTTCAGCTAGGTCGGCGTCAACAGATCCACTGTGCTCCCACCGGCACGACCTATTCATTCACTATCTGAACTACAACCGATCAATCCATATTCGAATTTGATTGATTATATATTCCAGCAGCCACCACTCCTCACTCCGGCGTGGCAGGGAATGGCTCAATGAGTATTGTAAAACTCCATGTCGTTCAGCAATGTAGGTTGCGAGGCCACGGGTCGATAGCTCACGTTGTCTAGAGCTAATGTACGTACGAGTTTCCCAACATGTCTCTGTAGAGAAAACTTGTCGTAAAAGCTGTGAATGAACATGCGCTACATCTCAAGCAATCCCATAATGGCTATGGCCGCATCTCCTTGCAAGTCCTGCCCACTGCACACCAACCATCATGGTACTCTGGCCTAAAATCTTGGTCTTTCGAATACAACAAAATGCATGAGGTTTCCATCATGGTCAAGTCTATTTGTTCCGTGTACACTCTAGAAGGGACGAAAATATTAGAACAACCTAGATTGCGCAAGCGGCTCTGTCTTCAACAGGATTCGGGCCCATATTGTTTCCGGTGTAATTGGTTAGGAGCGGGACTACCTCCTATACTGGACGCATTGCATTCCTCGACACCGCTTCGCAAGCCCTTTATTTGGTGGAAACCCTCGCCTTGTCTGACAATGTTTGTCACAAGTGGGACTACCAAACATATGCCTTGATACCAAGTGCTCCTCTGCTCCAGAATTATTCGGGGACTATTCCCGCTGCACTAAATACTGATGGCTATTATCTGCTGAATCCGCCGGGTTTGACGTTGCATACAGCAAACATGCCTCCCTTGCTGCACGGATCCACTGATCCCTCGGTGGTTTCACAAGCACAACTTTGATAACACGACAGATTCCGACCATGGTCACTTTCGCAATTTTGGGGCCAAGCCCTTCAAGAAACATTACCACGTGCTCCATCTTATCTTTCACGGTGAAAGATCCGAATGTCCAGGCATGAATAGAAAATTCCGAGGTTTATGGGCTATCATAACTTTTCCGCATTTCGGGTTTCATCGAGCAGACGTGCCCTGTATCCCCAAACCAACCGAACTAATGCAATCGTCGTGTAGAATGTGTTCACCACACATCCACTTGGATGAAAAACATCAACGATGTCAATTCACGCCACAACAGGCAGAGAACACCGGCAAGTACGACTGCACGGGCTCGAGCACAGTAGGAAACAAGACCGCATCCGATTGCACAAACAGATGTTTTATTGCCCCGAGAAACACATATACGTTGCACACCGCCGTCAAACCCTTTGCAACACACGTCTCCACAGTGGCAGTCCCCGCACCCAGCCTAGCGATACGTTTTGTACAGATGCGCTCGAGACAGTGGCGTCTGCTCGTCTTAACACCATGGCAAACACATCTCTACCTTTGGTCCTCTTTCCGATCTCTTCGCCCGGTATTCTGGACGCGTCTAACGGCATCGAAATTACCGTAGTCGAAGATCCGTTGATGAGGACAGAGCATGGCACGAAGAAGTAGTGTTCTCCTAACTACTCCGGTACTTCGCCACCAGTCTCGAGTATCAGGGACACATGCCTCAGAGGAGCTGTCATTCGCGTAAGTAGCCTTATGTCTCAACGGTTCTAAGCCGTGACTTTGTAACGACCAACGAGATCTTTTATATTTCGCCACCGGGAATGGTCAGCCTGGTTAGCAAGTCAACAGAAGGTCACTCACGTTCGGCACACAAACGAGCTTCAACGTGCGTTCTGATATACCGTGTATTTCTCTCATCTAGCCACGTCGACAACACCATGATCTCTAGCGCGGCCTCGAAAAAACCTTCGAGCATCTCCGCATCGCCGCGTACCACCCCCCGCCCCCATTCCCGATCTGCATTTAGTGCCTAGCAAGCGGACTCGAGTTTCTCGCAGACATTGGTTCTATCTTCACACCATTACCATACCTCATAAACACATCGTATAAATTGAATGGACGCCACTGTTTCGCAGTCCTCCGCTACACAAAAGAAGTCGTAAATGCTGCCAGGGTAAACACCTTGGCCCAGACACACTATAGCCAGCCATCAGGACCACTCCTCTTCTTCCATTCAACAATGGGATTTGTTCGTCGCTTCGGGTCCCCTCTGCGAGAATCGTGCACCTTGCCTTCCGGGCGAATATCTGCCGTCGTTGGATGGTTACGAATTGGACAGCTGTGGTAGATGGCAAGATGGACCGGAATTGGTTTTTTCCCCCTGCCGAACCCGTGTTTTCGTGGTGAGTAGCATGGACAGAATGTCCGTGTGCAGCCTGGAGCACTTCCTCCTCCAGCAAGCGGGGCCATCAGAAAACAAAACCATGGCTCGCGTCGTCTTGGGGTTACATCTACTGTCTTCTGATGGCTACCTGAGCACCTAGCTAGATACACGTAGACACGGATACACATGCACGGCCAACGAACCAGCCAGCCAGTCCTTATTGAGGCATGTCATGTTGCCTCGTTGCACTGAGAGTCTGGATTTCGCCCTCGCCCTTTCGTCGGTCCGTGACTGTGGGGTTTACACGCCACGATGAAGACCCTGTTATCGGCGTCGAGCAGCGATGGAAGGCTTATTAGGGGATTGGGGTGGACGGTGTTGGGGGGGTGGATGAGTAAGCGGGTATTGATGCGGTGTTATTAAGTTCCTCTTCATGGACAGGTTCTTCTGGGGATGGGGAAAAGTACTCATAGGTGGATAAATGTTGGACCAACGGCTTTGGAAGGAGAGACTTCTAGCATTGACATGCTTGAATTTTGGGGTCAGGGGGCGCTGTACACATAACACGTGAACACTTCGCAAGGTTGATCTCAAGGCTTGGAATTGCAGTTTTTAGATTGCTATGACGATTTGATTTGATTTGATTTCTGTGTTACTCAAATGTAAGCTATAAAGTAAGTGATCACGTAAATAGAAGCGATTAGTATTGATGGAGAAGTGGAAGCATTATCCTCTTGTGCCCAACGACAGTTCATAAATGATATACATATGCTACAAGAATATCAATTCGCCCCAAAACAAGGGCGCATACACATGGTTCATTGCCTCGTTTCTCCACAAGACAACCGTTTTTCTTACATACCTCTCGCCTTCAGAAACTCACCGACTTCCTGTACATGATGGCCCTTAAAAAAAAAATTAGCCCAAACTCTCCAATATGTCTGCACTGAACTGACATAACAACATACCTTAATAACAACATGTTGTGTCAACGCATTAACCACAACATCCTCGTCCTGCTTCTTGAGAAAAGTTCTCAATTCGTCTCGCAGTGCTGCCACATTCCCTGAGACCTTGCTTACGGTCGTCAAGTGCAGATTCCCGCCTCTCTTGTAGTCTGAGTAGATCGGCAGGTTACTGCTCTTGGTACGCCCGACATGGTATTTTGCGGGCGCGAGGCTCAGTGCGGATTGTGTTGTTGATTCGGGGTTGGAGGCAAGGGCTTCGCTGTGGAGTTTGGCCTGCTCTCTTAGCGCTTTTGTAGCTTTGGCTTGGAGCTTGAGGAGTTTGGCTTTTCCTGGTGGGAGGGTTTGAGAGGTAGAGATGGGATCTAGGGTGTTGGATTTGGGTTTTAGGTTTTGGGTTTTTGTTCGCGAAGTTCGTTTTGGAGCGCTTTTGCTGGATGTTTTCAATGCGGGTGCTGCTGGTGGGGCAGACTCGGTGTGTTCTGATGGGAGTATGGGTTTCGGTGCGGAGGGTTGGGCACTGTCGGATTCGGTCACGGCTTCTGCTGCGGCGAGGTCGGCGGCGCGGGAGGCTTCTTCGGGTGATGATGGTGTCGAGGGTGGGTTGGAGGGGGATGTTTGGGGTGCTTTGGGTATCGAGGCGGTGGTTGGAGCGGGGATCGTACTCGGTTCCAGGGGCTTTGTGGGTTCTTTGGGGGTGTTAGATATGGCATAATACTTCAATTGCACTAGATAAAGATATACCATCCGCGTAGAGTCTGGGAGCGGTTGAAAACCGCACTGCAGTTGGTCGATATATCGCGATTCTTGGGGCTGCTGCAGGCTTCAAAAAGCCCAAGAACGGCTGTATTCGCGGCATTGTTGACTGTGAAATTTGAAAAGATAGAATGAGAAGATATGTGAGCAGACAATTGAGTATGTGACTAAGGTGATGTGGACGCAAGCCTTGCGATGAAGTTCTGCCCATCTCAAATCTTGAGGCTCCGAACACCAAACTTTTAGCGCAGCAGGGGTCCTCGCTACGCACAGTCATTTTTCCCTTCATCCAAGGAACCCCACCGCGACTCGCAAAATCGGCGTCACCCACACCACCACCAACGACGAACACGTCTGCCTCCTCTTCTATACTCACTCGTCATGGCAGACTCAGCGAGCGAAGGCGGAATCGCCGAGAAATACAGCCTCCTGCCCAAATTCCTGCCGCATCTCGACCGCCAACTCATCTACCCGCTCCTCAACTTCCCCGACGACGAAAATGTCGAGAAGCCCCTCTCGCAGAAGAAGCTCCTCCTCGAGCTGCTCCAGCCGACCAATATGACGGACTTTGTGGGCGAGCTTCATCGCGAAGTTCACGGACTCGACGAGGTTCCAGATGAGTACAGGAAGAAGAGGGACCAGGTGTTCAAGAAGCGGGATGAGCTAGAGCAGGAGACGGCTAAGATCTCGGCGCTTTTGGACGATGAGAATGTGGTCACGAACCTGCGATCGGACAAAGTTCAGAACTTGCAGTACCTGAAAGAGAGTCACGGTGTCACTGTGGAGATGGTGAACCAGCTATATGAGTTCGGCCAGTTCAAGTACAGCTATGGTGATTACGGACATGCCGCCGAGTTGCTCTACCGATTCCGAGTTTTGGTAAGAAGCGCCCTCTGTAGATATCTTGAAAGAATGAATGCTGACATATATGTTTCTTTAGTCCACCGACAACGACAAGACCCACGAAGCCACATGGGGCAAGCTTGCCTGCGAAATCCTTTCCGCTAACTGGGAAGATGCGCTCGAGGAAATCAATAAGATCAAAGACTCCATTGATACTCGTCTCTTCAACAACCCTCTCGCACAACTGCAACACCGCACATGGCTGATTCACTGGTCGCTGTTCCCCCTCTTCAACTACGAGGCTGCCCGCGATACTCTCACCGACCTATTCTTCTCTCCCGCCTACATCAATACAATTCAGACAAACTGCCCATGGATCTTGCGCTATCTCGCTGCTGCCGTTATCACTGGCCGCAACAGGACACCTACTGGTCGTGGATCGAATAGCTACCAGAAGCAGGTCAAGGATCTTGTTCGAATTGTGCGACAAGAGGGCTACGAGTACACCGATCCCGTAACGGATTTCATCAAGGCGCTGTACATTGATTTCGATTTCGAGGAGGCACAGAAGAAGCTTGGTGAGACTGAGGAGATTCTTCGTAACGATTTCTTCTTGCTCCACTCGGCAGATGCATTTGTCGACTCAGCGAGGCATCTAATTTCGGAGTCGTACTGCAAGATTCATCAGAGGATCGACATCAAGTAAGTATAAGTTTGAACTGCTGACATCATGTTCATTTGATCAATTGCTAACGTTATTAAAGGGACCTCTCCACTCGCCTCGGTCTCTCGCAAGACGAGGGTGAGAAATGGATCGTCAACCTCATCCGCGACACCCGCGTGGATGCAAAGATCGACTACCAGGCTGGAACTGTTGTCATGAACCACCCTCCACAATCAGTCTATCAACAAGTCATTGAGCGAACCAAGGGCGGATTCTTCCGGACACAAGTCCTTAGCGCGGCGGTGGCGAAGTGAGAATGTTGAAATGTTTTTCTTGACAATGGTAAAAGGATCGCTGCTTCTGGGGAGGTAACACGAATACCCACGCAGGAACCGGGTCGATGCGGATAGGGACGCGGAATAAATATCCAGCATTTTAGGGTATAGAGAGCATAATGCATGGGCTGGCGTCTGTTCGGACAGTCTTGACATCTCGAGATGAAAACAGAGAAGTACTCAGGGATACTATTGTCTCTTGAACAGTGCTGGGCGCTTTAGATGTGGAGAATTAAGAGCAAATCATCGATGTCTTCACGAACGACTACATGCCAGAAATTTGATACGAATATGAACACAATGCCAAAATTCCACGTGCCGCTGTGCCTGTTGTTTGCTGAAACCGCTGGTGCCATGAGATATGCTACTAATACAGCCATGGTTGTTGTTCAGCAACTTGAAAGAAAGTGTATTCGTGCTTCCACTGTATCACTCACAAGAGGAGAATTTAGCAGTACAAAAAATGACACGCCTTAACACCGCCAGACCGTCGACTTATCAGTCTCCAAGTAATTTCTAACTCTATTCCATCAGTCAACACACGCCGTTCCCAACCACCGCCAGAAATCTCCAAAAACAAAAAAAAGATGATTCGGGTTATTATGCGACACCTCAGGGATTCGAACCCTGGCTCCCGAAGGAACGGGCTTAGCAGGCCCGCGCGATAACCACTCCGCCAAAGTGCCTTGTGGATTGATGTACTTTCAATGACTTTTTAATATTATTTTGCTGGACATTTGGATCGAAAGTGCAGGTGAAAGTGAGATGGTGAACGATCAAATCATTGAAGACCATCCCATCTTCTGTGGGATGATGTGGGGCTGCGGCAACCGTATTGTGGCAGAGTCAGAGCGATCGCGACTGAGGGGTACTAGGATCTGCTGATTCGATGTGTCATAGTCTGACATCACAAATGGCTTGCGTTGCTTTCTATCGTCGCGATTTCAGTGCTGCTGTTACATTGTGCTTTTCCCTATATTTTGCGACGCTTCTCTTTAAGTTTGATCTTTACTCTTTATTGGCATAATGTCTCATGTTCCAATCATTATCCTAGGATCTTGTTCAAGATCACATATAAAAAATGCTAACTGTCAGCACAATCTGCACTTGTGTTTTTCGCTGTGTTGACAGTTGGTATTGCGCTTTCTCCTAGCCCAATGGCACATTGCTATATTGACATTTTGTTAAGGGAATTATTCGCTGTCCGACAACATTTTGATGTAGTTTCGGGTTTTATTCAAGAGATAGCTATGTATCGAAATCCGAACCTTTCAGCAGACTCCCGACTCTAGTATACTTGCGATTTGGGAACGCAGAATCGCTCCTTCCGATATCTCCTGAACATAATACTCTGAAAGACCCGTGTATCCAGGTCTGCAACTCTTCAACCATCGCCCCGAAAATCAAGTTGAAACACCGTTTCTGCTCCGATCGAAGTCAACACAGAGCTATCTACATCAAAGTTTCGTAGCCCATTGAACAGTTCATTCCGGCTCGGATTGCAAAAAACAGCCTAGCAGCAGAACACCGCGCAATGAAGCAGGCAGCCAGCAAAGGCTCCGATAATAGCTCTCGGGTCGGGACCCTGGATACCCTCTGCAAGTTTCTTATTAGCTTAAGATCTTCATCTGAGAAAAAAGGGCATTATTACGGCAAGCCGATTGGCATTTCCCACATCCACCCCAGTAGCAGCCACGCTTAGCAAGCCTTGATTCACCGGATGACAACATATCGAATTCTCCCAAGGCTCCGGGAACGCTCTTAAGTAAGTCAAAGAGCGGCTCGACTTTAGTGCAGGTAGTCTCAGGGGCTGGAGCAGCGAGTACGGCGCTCGTGAGGGCGAAGGGGAGGATGAGAGCTTTGAGCTGCATTTTGGAGGTGAGAATCTGTTTCTTTCGATAATCTCGAATCGAGTAAACTGAGAAGCTTATCGTTGTCGGGAAATTCTTGATGTGGTGATGAAAAGACTCAGACTAGAGATTTTTCAACCCTTTATAGGTTCTCCACGACATACTTTGATGTATGGATGATCCTACAGGAAGAGAATTCATGTCGAACGCTTTTTCGGACCGCCGGCTAAGCTCTAAAATCATCTGTTCAATACATTATTGAATATCTTATGAGGAATTTTGAGTCCATTATCACGGACCGATCTTCCTACAGTGTCCGTGACACTTCCAGGCATCGTGTCTACCTATTGCGGTATAGTCAACATTTTCCCCCTACATCTTTGTGCACCATATCTTGGAATCGGATCCATAGGTTGGACATCCGTGGTTGGTGGGTTGCAGATCCATTGGTAAGGTCATCGCGAAGTTGCTATGGGTCGACGCTGGACATTGAGTAGGTTTTAACGAGGCTGTTTCCACTCAGCAATGGTTCGATGCAGCTCCTGCGCCACGCTCGTTGCATCACATTCTCTGTGTCTTGGCTAAGTTAGCTTATGTCTATGCATTATGTAAATATTATGTGTAAGGCAACACTTGCGAGTGCTGGAGTCGAAAAACGCTCAGAAACGAGGAAGAATTATAACATTATTCTTTTTCAAAGTCGTCCTGACTCGCATGGCCATTATTTTCTGTGAAATTTGAGCTTTCAAATCTGTTTTACGTTCATTGTTAAATATTGTTCCCTATGCTTTTGTGGGGGTGTTCGAGTCCTATTCCAAGTTTCTAACACGAGCAATCCCGCATATATCGAAGGATTTCTCGCCTACGCAGGACTAATCCGGCCCTCACGCTAACTAAAACTCGTACGTACCTTCATGACACTGCAGCACTAAGGTTTGGTCGTCACACTCATCAGCAGGGGTCATATTTCTTCAACATCTTCGGCGCGTATTGACTTGCATGTCTCAACTGACCTAATAACACCAACTCTTGACATGTAAAATTGATTAGTTGAGTCTGATTAAGTCTCGGCAATATGAAGTTTAGATTTTTTGCATTTGTTCCCGCGATAAAATTGGTTGATAACTTGCCATTCTACATATATGCTAGTGGTTATAGGGGCTTCCACTAGCATGATATCTTACTGAACAAAGCCAGAGAAAGTATGGTATCAGAATTCTGGAATGCACTAGCCGGATAAATTCAAAAATTCTCGTATCTGCAGTTAGTCTCACGACTATCTAAGTCTATCTTTCATCATACTTCCACTCACAGTACAGTCTGATCATAGTGGAGCTTAATAAGAAAGACAAGAAAGCTAGAAACAATCATAGCGCTCATGTTCAGTATATAATCTGACAAGAAACTCGAACTATAGCAGGTAAGTTGTGTATAGCTGGAGTTTGTAAGTCCTCTGATTGACTACTTGGGATGAATCTGGAGAATGGTTTAGTCGTTTGAATCTCTTTTCATTAGGGTCGTAAATTGCAATTTTTTATCAGTGTTCCACACTTATTACGTCGAATTATTGTGCTCGCTGTCTTGTGCAATTCGCTCCACGGCTAGGACTAACTTCCTCGAGATGGCAATACTCACTAGTATACTCACACAAGAACAATGCTTTGCCGTAGACTAATATCAACGAGCATTGTTTCTAGTTCGTTAGAAAAGGTGCATCTCTATCTGACTCACCAAAGTAACGTATCCAACCTTCCCAAAGGCTCTAGGACAGTCAAGAGATTGAGAAACTGCAAGCCCAAGGATTGTCCTGCACTGTTCTGGCTGACCTAACTGCTCTAGATACTCTGAGTCCTCTGACCGATCTGGTTATGTTAATGTTTTTCCTATGGCGATGGATATAAAACTTTCTGGAAGTCTTGCAGAGATAGGGCAGTCAGACCTATAATAATATACGGTTCTATTTGTAGACCAGCCGAATAAATTGGCGTAGATTTGAACGCTATTTTCAGATTCTTGGCCACTTAGTCCTTCAATTCTCACTAGAACGCAAAAGACATGAAGTAAAATCCGCGACTCCCAACAATCACTATTATCCAAGTTTCTCACGCTGGTATGTTCCGCTTCTTCGATGTCGCAAATCGGATGGAAGGCATAGTACTCATCCAGGTACTCCCAATCATACCGAATCCTACCAGATATGCTGATCCATGACCATGTTGGACTGAGCTATCAGATGGGAAAGTCAATTCTCTTAAATATAAATCCCGCAAAGTACCCCAAAGATTCAAAATTGATTCTCTCGGTCTTCTAAGGGGCTTGAAGCAGATTTTCATCCAACACTGCGTCAAAGAAACGCTGAGATAGGTCGTCGTCATTTTCCTTACTTGAAAGAACCTCGTATTCACTTAATGAGCTTTCCAGACATGTCCACTGTAGATAAGGGCCAAAGTTCAATGTCCTTGGAGGCAAAATTCTCTCCTAGAGGACCCAACGTCGTTGCATTATGGCCATTGACTCTGAGAAGGTCTACCGTGTTCCCAGACGAATCGATGTGCGCGTATAGTCGTACCCTCTTTGGTTTCAAACAGTTCACAAGGTAAATATAGCAAAGGGTCCCTTAATGTAAAAATCCCATCGTTGCTATCTGATGCTCCAAGTGCGGCGAGTGTGATGAAGGAGTTCTGATAAATTTCGCACATTTTAGACAGTTCACAACTCCAACATTCTTTGCAATCCTGTAGAATACAGAGGGAATCAACCCAGAGCCACCAGAGCCCAATGTTGCGGGTAAAATTGACACCATTCTGGATTGTCTTCGGAAACTTTCGAGCAGCTATTCCTGAGATGAAGTCGTTTATCTTCGACGTCGTCAACCTAAGTTGGGAGCCACCTCCCCAACAGTAACTTAGAGCTGCGTATTGGATGTTACCGAAAAGGTTGTGAGTGTCAACAATTCGTACTGCGTCGGCTTTTCCATCCGGAAGAACGTTTAGAATCCTTCTAGACAAGCTCAAGGCCTTCTTCTGATTACATTTGGTATGCAAAGTCATGCAATTTTGGATCCAACCTTTTGAGAGATTTAGCGCAGCAAAGCTACTCGTAGAAATTGTACGAGAGGAAAGACTAGAATTTCCCATAGAGCCGGAACATTCTAGATTAATGTACGAAGGTACTAAATAATATCTATTCGAATCGAAACGTGCTATCAATCCCGGCGGCCATGTCCCTGGGTGTAATGTGATTTTTAGATCCTTTGTATCGAGCACCTCCCGTATTGTGTACCGGTCACAAACACGATCTGCCGAAGAGTCTCTGGTGGGATAAATAAAATTGGTCCATATGAATGTACAAAGATGACAGCCACTTAAATAGGATTGTTGTAATAGAAGGCCGGTATCATAATGGCTGCATGGCTGCAAAGCTGCAAGGGTGCATGGCTCGAGATCGTGATCGGTATATTGCCTCTTATCATTATGAGAATATTTCCATATGTCCCAGTTTGCTTACAGCCATGATTGCATTGGGCGACACCGGGAGCACAGAATCGATGTATTGACAGTAGCATTTAGACTCAGAAAAGAAGTGAAGGGTGTCTTCGTTGGCAGAAATTCATCGCTCCACGACAATGGTCTTGGCGATTGGGGGAGGCGAACCGATTCTGTTCAGATCGAAGATAGTGAACATGAGGTGGGATAGAAATGTCGGAGTAGATAGTGGTTACATATTGATAGAGAAAGTTGATGTCCCTAGGCGCCGGGCGAGTCCATGGCGGGAAACCTGTCGTTGCCTGCTTGCATGCTTCCGAAATGTCAGCACAGCCTCCATTAAGTAATGACGGGGACCTCAGTTCATATGCATGCACGTTTAGGATTGGAGTTTTGGAAACGCAATCCTGGAAGTACTAGTTCTATGAATTGCAGTTATCAGAACTCCGAAGATTAAGATCCTAGAATACACCAATGAGATTGAACAAATTCCTATTTCGACATGGCCGTATTGAGCACAAACAGCAATGAATACCGTCATAGAGTCGAGTAATCTTGTGACATAACAAGACGAGCTATATCCATATACACTAACTTCCACACCCATCTCAACTCTCAGCGGAACCGAAGCTCTTACTCCGAGAGGCGTAAAAGTCTATCCACATCCACCAGTGTAAATACCCGGTCCATTTCCACATGAATAAATTAGAGGAGGTATGTTTTCAGAAATGACCCCTCCACAGACCGTTGTAACTGGAGAAGATAGTTTACCAGAAGACGAACCCTTAGATGAACCCTTAGATGAACCCTTCCCTTTCGAAATCTTTGATGCACTCGCACCTGAGCAACCGCTAGCCTCATGCTTCTTCTTCTTGCCATGCCCCCCTCCAGGCTTAGGCCTGGGAGAATCGGGTTTGGGGTCCTTTGTTTTGGCGGTGGCATGCTTTGGGGCAGTCTTACGGAGTTTGGGCTTCGCAGCTGGACGAATTCCCGTCTTGACAGTTTTCTTTGGACCTGCAGCTCGCTTCTTTACACTGGTCGCTGCTTTGGTCGCGGCGGGCTTTTTGCGAACTGCAAGCACGCCGACGAAACCAGGACCGAGGCCCTTGTAATCAGAACGGGGTCCTCGAGCGCGCAAGCCGTAGCGACTGCTTGTTACTGGTCTCTTTTTCTATGATCGCTAGTTTAGTCATTGGACTTCTCATGTTTGGAAAATGGGATGTGAGTATTACCGGTGGCATGTTGGAAGTATTGAATTGAGTTTGGGTATGCGTTCAATGTATTCGAGCGGAAGTCGGGAACTATCAGTTTGTCTTGGACGAGTGACCGTGAAAATCAGTAGCTGATGGACTAACTTTCCTGTGAACAAACATTAACAATCTAGACAAGAATGCTATTGGGGTACTCGTTATATACTCTGTCTGATAGGGATTGTGCCGGATGCGGAATTTTCCTGGTTCGTAGCATGATTAGAAACAAAGAAACACAGAGCATAGTATTCAAGAATTAGATTGTGTGATGGAGCGCGTGCGAGTGAGCAATTACATAGACAAAATCTTTGTTGTCGAGGTTCTTTGTACTCGGATCTCTTTCCACGCACTCTTGAGTGGATATAAGCCAGGTATTATGACCTCTCTTTGTACAGACAGCCAGCCACATCGAGCAGGTTCAGGGTTCTGGTAGGGCCCCGCAAGATAGTAGGGAGCTGTAGTTTAGGATAGGAGTTAGGCATTATCTACAGATACTGTGTTGCGCACTTGTCATACCTCAAAAGTGCATGTGCATCACAAGCGCTTCATGGAAACCAAGAAGACAGAACTGAAATGGGTATATGAATCTAGAATATGCAAGTATAAGAAACCTTATTAGGTTTCGTAGAAAGTGTTCGGGGGACTCATGGTTCGTTCCTTGACATCCAAAGATGCAATACGCCTTTCCTCCAGAACACTCATCTGCTGAGAGACATCAGACATGTTGTGTGACAAAGTAATAATGCCGCCTCTTCTAATCATAGCATGGTCAATCCTATCCGCAAAACGCAAACCTTGCCAGGTTCAACGTTGGCTTGCGAGGCGAACTATTACTCTCCGCTTCGCTATCAGATATAAACATGTCCTCGCTTCCTCTCAGCTGGAACGTCTCCAAGACGGTAGGAACAGGTTGGACAGGCGATGAATTCGGTACAATGACATCAGCTTCCATAGTGGTCCAGGCGGAATCCTCTAGTTCGTTGTTTTTGGTCTTGCTGGAGGCATTCGAAACAACTGGATCTTGGGTTGACGAGGTAGGAATAAGATTTTGTGGTAACTTCGTGAGCGGTTCGTGTTCGGCAGACAGGGAAGTTGGTACAGAAATTCCAGATGTCGAAGAAGCTTCATATGTAAATTTTGAACGGAGATCTATGATTTGAGCAGACAGCTCTGCACTAAAGTGACTCTCTTCGTTGCTCTCATGCAATGGGCTACCCTGGGAGGTTCCAGGGGTTATAGTAGCTGCAGAGTCCTGGGATCGATCGAGGGTACTCTCAGAAAAGGCTGTGGATTGGGAATCCGCGCTACTAACGCTCAATCCCATGTCATCCTTGAAAATGGCCAACTTCTTTTTAGGGCGGAACATAGTGTCTGCGAGATCGGCAACCTCAGCAATGGCTTCATCAAACGAGTCATCAGAATACAATTCGAAGTCTTGTCGCGTTTTCATCTGTCTCTTGTTCGTGTTACGTAACGAGGGGCTTGGTTCGGGCAGCGAAGATGTAAAAAAGCGACTTCGCATGCCTTCATCGTTAGCCCGACCAGGTGTATCAGAATATTTGTCAGAGCATAAGCGCTGCCTCTTTGCAGGATTCGGAACTGAGTGTTGGGCCGATGACTGAGAAATAGTCCGCCTTGCAGGGAGAGGGGCAGTATTAGGAACAGCATATCGTTGTCGTGACTGAGACGCAGGTACGGGAACAGCAGCCCAACTTGAGTTGCGGCGTTGCTCTAGGAGAGCTTGTTGACTTGGAGAGGGCGTGAAAATGTTCGGATCCAATTCAGCCAAGGGCGTGCGCCTTGGCTTGAAAAACGAATCGATGGGCTTCACTCTCTTCCCGTCAGGTGTCTGCACAGAGCTTTGTACCAGGGGCGCGGGCCTCATAGGTTTGGGACGTGACCTAGTGCTGGCGGGAATGATGATTGGCTCTTTGGTGTGAGGATGCAAATTACCATTCGCAACACCGACTGCAATGTCAGAGGGAACATAGGCCCCGATGTAGGGCATTGATGTTACGTCGACATCAGGTCCAGGATTGGTCAAGTTGACGATCTGGTTCGACTGGGGGCAAAATACCCATTGGTAAAGGAAAGTCATTTCCGCTTGGTGAAATGCTTCCATGAAACCAGCCGGGACCTTGAACTGTCCATCAAACTGTGCGGCCTTGACAAGGCGGTCGATGGTCTTATGCTTTCGAAGCATTCGGTAAGCCGTCTTCAAACCCATCTTACCGATTCCTGGAAGGTAGTCGCAACCACTAAGCATAGCCATTCGTCGGAAGTCAGCGTCAGACCAGCCAGTGAGACTAATTTCCCGACATGCAGTAAAATGGTTACGGTTGATCTCAACGCATTCGCCGTGTTTGTCCAGTTTAGTGATGAGGCATTTGGCGCCAAACACCAGTAGGTCCGAGTCTTCAGACAATATACCATCGATGATGCCCTGACGTTCGAGATATGCGAGTTGGGAGTCGGCCTCGTAGGGTGCTACAACGTATTGAATATTGTGATGCTTGAGCTCCTCGATGAATTGACGTGCCATTTCCGGAGTGACATCGACCGATTTCTGCAGCTCGAGGTGTGCCTGTGATGTCTTTCCCATTTTCAGGAGTTCCAAACCGAGTCTCTTGCCCTCCTTTCGTTTCGCACGGCGCTCCTTTTCGGTTCCTGCTTTGCTGGGGAGGTAGTCTCCATCGAATACAATGTAGGGAGTGACTCCGAAGTGGATGAGCATACGGACGCGGTTCATAGCGAAGTCAACGAACCTGACCGCCAGTTAGATGAATTAAAATGGGAGGTAAATAAAAAAAGGACTTACTTGGTTGTTGGCTTGTCCGTAGCCAGCTCAATGGCACAGGCCGCAGTCCCTCGGTGAAGCCAGCCATAGGCGTCGACGCCGATGGTTTGGCCGTCGAATTTCTTCAGGCTGCACGGCTTGTGGATCGATTTCAAAAGGGGAAGAAGACCTTTTGTACTGCGGGTTAGTACTAGTGGTACATAAAGAACAGAAGGGCATGGGAGTGAGGGAAAGGCATTGGAGGGGTGGGGTATGTGGCGATGCACCTACCTGAGATTCCCATTGTATCCAATTGCTGAGGGCGAGATTGCACCCAAACAACGGCCTTTGGTTGGGTCGGTCCGTTAGGAGAGCATTCTGTAGTGGGCAAGAAGGAGGGAAAAGACGAAGAAGATGAGGAAGAAAAAGTTGAACAGAAGAAGATTTCGCTAATATATAATAGAGAAGAAGACGAAGTAGATGAAGACGGGCGCGCCTATTGTACAATAGAAGTGACTTCGTCTGACGCGTGCAAAGCAAGGCAGGACGCGCCCAGCGGTGTGCGGGAAGGCGCAAAGCCACAAAGAGAGCAGCGCCCCCTTGGGTGGCGGCAGGCTCCACGATAGGTCGACGGACGTGCCAGCCCCACCAAAAAATTTGGAGATCGTATTGTACATAGACTTCAACTTCAGACAATACGGCTTCACTCAATCCACCTAAGAACAATACAACCTAACTCTCGATTATCTCACATAAACCCTGAAAAACTCTCGAAATGCCAGCTATCAGCAATCGTTTTGGGAAGGTGCAGAAGCACATTGCGAAGAAAAAGGGCAGGGGGACTGCGCTGCACGAGAACAGCCGTGACCAAAGGAGACTCGAAAGTGCCAGTGCCAGAGACGATAAGCTCAATCGACTGGCTGCTGTGCGCGAGAAGCAGAACAAAACATACAGTATGCCACCAACAAGTCTAATGCGCACCGGCATAGTTGACTGTTCTTCTAGTCTTGCGAACCAAGTCCTTCCAGTCGTATACGGTCGAACACACACTCCCTTGCACCCTTTCCGAGATTCAGCGCATGATCGAAGACTACCTGGGCCGAGAAGATGAAGAACTTTCCAAACTGCAAGCGGAACGCCGCTCCGGACGACCACCAAGTACGCGCGAGACTCTGCTGAAACAAATTCAGGCCACAGAGCGAGGCGAATATGCTTCGGGGTTCTGGGTGCCAGACCTCGAGGACATGGCAAATCTCGAAAAACTAAAGAGCTGGAATGGTCAGTGGGCAAGTTTGGCAACATTAAAGTTCATCCGCGTCACTAAAGAGGGAGAGAGAAAAGAGTCAATTTTCCCCCCAAAGGGACAATCATAGAGACATCCAGTCAGCGATATTGTGAGGAACAAGAACCCGAGTCAACACGGCTGGCCTTTATCAAGCCAGGCTATTATCAATTATAGCCTCTCCCGTTCGAAGCACGCCAGACGATCATCGAGATAGCATCCCATTCTTTGGGGAGAAGACCATCGCCCGAATTCAGAGATCGGACACAACATTAAAATCTCGCATCAAGGCCATGTCCTCGGATTTGGCGTAGATGCATGGTCTAATAAGACATTACTCGGAATCATGGACAATGTTCAGTTGGTCGCATATGGATTTAATAATCAGTCACATTCTTCGGGATCTTCCACAGAGGCGATCGCACTCTACATCTGTACCTTCAACCAAAGGTCAGAATTCGTCGCAGAGGAATTTTGATATGATAGATCATCTGGAATTATAGATTGAACAAGGTGTTGCCTAGTCTAGTCTACTTTGTCGGCAAAAAGGGATATAACCAACTAGCAGAATTTACATCGTCGGAGTCCGCATGTATAAATACTCTCTCTATCCTGATGAGTATACCAAAGATATGCTTTAAACATTTGAATCCGAGCTTCTATCTGTGATCATAGCTAGTTCACATGTGAGATTGCAGTAGTATCAATATGACGATTTGCCTAACACTCATTGAACACCATGTGCCTTCTTACAACAACAACAACAACAACAACAACAACAACAACAACAACAACAGGAACGCCCAACAGAGCCTATGATACAACAAGTGTTGATTCAGTAAAACGCAATTCTCTGGACATCTCAAGCATTGAAAAGCTTCGCCACCGGCTTTTCAATCTTCGTTATGGTTCCGTTGTTACCCGTACCGTTCACTATCTGGAACGCTACCACGCCGCCGAAAGGACCCGCTTTATTCGCTACAAGATATTAGCCTACTCATGCACTCACAAGCGTTCACTGGAACAACTCCACTTACAGTTGGCAATCTTTAGGAAGCATACGTTTTCCTGTCCACCCACAGACCCATTGCAAGCCGTGCCCTCTGGAATCTGGATCTTCATCGGAAAATCCAAATTGACGTTCTTCGCGCCAGCCCGCTTGGTAAGGCTCCAGAATCCCAAGTCTCGAGGGACTACGCCATTTGGTTTGATGTTGCCTTTGTTGCCTGGAACATCTGTGATTTGTGAGATGGAGTGGTGAGTACATGAATGATACAACTTACCAAGTGTCACATTAGCTTCAATGCCATTCGAAAACGCACCAGTCGCGCCGGGATCGATAATTGCTCGTACAGGTCCTGCGCCATCCTAACGAAATCGTTATTGAACGTACCATCTCAATATCAAACCCACACTTACCGTTGTAACAATATGGAAAACTCCTTCGATACTGCCACCCTTCGCGCTGACTTGGGGTAGTTTCCCTCCACTCAATCCGTTCGCAAGCCACAACCCCTCGATCCTATTTTCACCCCCACGAGTCGTCTTCCCCAATCCATCAGTCGAGATATCAGTCTTCTTGAACACAGTCGTGTCAACTTCGGTGATATCGTTAGAGCCAGTTCCCGGTACGATGTTGCCGATTATGCCCAGTGCAGTGCCATTGCCTCCTACATTTCCACGTACAGAGACAACTTTACCATGAGCATGGATGAGAGGGGTGAAAAGAGCAAGAGTGGGAAGAAAGAGTGAAGTAAGCATTTTGGTAGTATAGAACAAACTGCGAAACGATGAAACAATTGCCTAGATTGTAGATTTGGAAGAAAGAAAGGAATGGCACGAATCAATCGCGCACGCTGAACGAATGGAAAGACGAAAGAGACGAAAGATTGAAGATAAGAAATTGCGAGCGAGCTACTGAATGAATAGATCCATCTCGTAGATCTTACACTTCCGTTTACCTTTATACTACGACTGATAATAAACAGCGCTTTTGTGTTTCTTGCGCATCGAGACAAACAACTTCCCTAATCACCATCAAACACAGACCTCACGGGCGCGAGTCTCAGAACCCGAATCTGCGACATCGCAATGCGATCAGAAATACTTGCTTGGTACGTAGTCCTTGAGCAAGGCTGCCAAGAATCACGAATACAACGAAAGAGGAAAGATGTCGGCGCCTGAGGATGAGGTTAATCGATCAGTAATAAAGCCATTGGCTTGAAGCATCGCATTGTGCGAAACGGGGTATTTGTGTTGCCTGATGAAGCGAAGGGGTCCAGACCCACACTCGGAGAATAGGGAAATTGTTAACGAAGTGCCCCGTGCGATGCATCCACGATGGAGATTTCGCGATTCTTGTGATGAGGAGGTTGGGAGAGGATTCGTTTGGTTTAAGCGCTGAGATGTGTTTCACCTTGGCGCTCTTGGCTTGTTCAGCTAGATAGTGTTTTGAAACTGTTTAGAGGGAAAGAGACGACCCTTTAATTCGATAAGGAATTATATCGATAGCCTATCGTTCATTTCAGCCGTGAAGAACTCTTTTGTGGAGCGCTGTCGCGTGAGCGTTTGCATCTTGTTTTAGCTCCCTTGGAAAAAGCATCTGCAATTGTCAAGATTGCGAGGTTGGAGAAGTCTATTCATAGCAGCTTGTCCTACTTATCACGGCATATTACCTTCAGCTCAGATGAAATATCTTGAGCCTGCAGGTGTGACTGATGAAAATGTGGCTAGCTTGAGTACGGATAATTGGAGGATGCTGCAATCCTGGACTTGCCTCAGCATTGGATCTCTGCGATGGACTTCGCTTTTTTGCTGATCATCAATCCTTGCAAACTGTCCATTTACCAGCTGCGACTGTCAGTAGTGATATAAATTCGTGATAAATGGAGTGATATACTCGAAGAAACGGTCGAGATGTTTGCACATGTGAAGAAGTGCTCTACCTGGCGTAAGTTCATATTGAGGTGTCCCAGTTGGAGTTTTGGAAACGTCCAACGCTACACCTAACCATCAGAAAAAAATCTCGGACAAATTGATCCAGCTGTACCAACGTACTAATAAATTTGATGCCCTTATCGGTGTGGAAAATCAGGTGATTAGATAAGTATAGACAACACCTACCTTCACACTCCAGCACTAGGCAAATCATCCAACGCCTGTTTGAACATTTGCCAAGCAGGGCATGGGCCCCGCGCTGGAAGTTTACCGAGTTGCGAGCAGGCCCTTGGTCTTCGGCGTTTTTATGTTTCACGGCGTAGATGCTCGGATAAGTCAGGGGGGAAAATTAATGAAGAAAAATTTAAATGGATATTCATCGAGAAAATAAGAGGACACCGGAATACAATTGTAGAAGTATCAAACACATAACTCATTCGAGCATGATGTTGCAGTGGGGAAGATGTTTGAGCCAGTGTTGGTTCCGCGAGCACCCGCACCCAGTCCACCCAGCCAATAACAGTGGCATACTTAGTGGTGGATCATGCAAGTAATTACCGTGTTAGCCATATGCAAAAGACTAGCGTACTCATCGCCCCGCTGCTGCTGTTTCTGCCCCTCTTCTTCCATTTGCAAGTTTTGCAGCTCCATTTTTATCCTGATACGAATTTTCTAAGAACCTAATCTCACATCAAACAACCATCTCACTAATCAAGTGAATATCTTCGATGGTCTAGTGGTCATGATTTCCGCTTGTCACTGTTCACTATTGAACTTAACAAGCGCGGGAGGTATGTTTACGATCTGGACTCAGCATAATGAGCGATTCACTAACTTATCACAGACCGGGGTTCGATTCCCCGTCGGAGAGTCATCTTAAAACTTCTTTTTTTTGCTTTCCAATAGCTCGTGGTAGCGTGGTGGCGTGGGGGCGTGGTCATTCATCGAGGTGGAGCGCTGCCCAACTCGCCCAAATGTGCTAGCGCGGCCAAGACAAGTCTCCGAATCGTTGCACATACGTTCTACCTGTCCAAGCAAATTCTCATTCGGGAACTTGTTCCATAGTACATACTGATACACTCAGCATTTGTTTTGATCAATCTCGGTCTCTCATCCTTTTAGGATGAAATTCGTCAGTGACGGGTATATAGAGCAGAACTTAATTAAGAAAATGCCATGGGCTACCTAAGCAACCATTTTTCTATTCAGAATGTACGCACAGGCGTATATGTTCAGTTGCGTATACCTGATATCAATCAGAACACACATGGATCTCTTGATTTAAAAATAAATCCAAGTCCGTTCCTACTTGGCCAGCATTGGGGGGGATGCATAAGTAGAATAACGCACCATATATATGACCTGCAAACAAATGGACAAACTATATCTATCATTTAAGTTTAAACCGTATCAATAATCACAAACTCGATCTGAACAAGACTTCATGTGCTGGTGAGAAAGAGACTTGTCGTTTGTACGGATACGTGGAGGATATGTCGCTGTACTAGAGTCTAGAATCGGGAAATAAGTGCAAGAATGCGAGGGTAGTGATAATAGCTAGAGTGAAACATTCAAATGAAGATTGTAGAAGTATAGTAGTTTCAGGTCTACTGTGTAATATGTACGCAAAACCAAAGCCAAATATTTAGTAGAATTTAATAAGTATTTCACAAATCCACCCAAGGTATCATATAATGTCCTAACCCATCCGCAATCCAAACACCGTGCAAATGTAAAAGTTATACCAAGTGAGGTTCGAAATGTGAGTGCCCAGGTGGTGTTTGGTCCGATGTTGAATCAAACCATCTTTTCCGAGCTCGAAGATCTCCCTCCGAATCCGCTCGCATTTCCAACTAGTTCACTCTCGCTTCTTCCATCAATCTCAATCTCTTGGATCTGTTGGGTGTGTACCCGGATCTGATGTAGTTCCACGATGTTATCGGGGTCCTCATCGTGCATACCATGTGGCATGCTCTTGATTTCTGTTGTGATAGTACCGCCATGGACCTTCTTGGGCTCTTGGAGTACGCCGTCGACCCGTTTGCTGATCGATTCGCGCCATTGACCAGGACTTGCGAGACCGTCTCGATTCATGGTGCCATGAGCACTACCATTAACATTGTTGGCTGTTGGTTGTGAGCCGTTCGAGGAAGATATGTTGGAGGACTCTCTCTGTGAGATCCAATGAAGGACGAGTACGCAGAACAGGATGTCGGCATTGCAGCACATAAGGCAGATCCAGCCGGGTTCGCCTTTCAGAACCATCAGGATTGTGAGATTAACGACGGAGGACGTTAGGGTTGCACAGCTGCCAAGAAAGGTCCGTAAAGCCATTGTGCGAAGAGCGCGGTTGGTGTTATGCTGGTATGAGTAGAGTTGTCTGAGAGGAATGATAAAGAGAATAGTAAGGTAGACCTATGACAAGGTGAGTTTGTGATACGCGGTGCTAATGGAGCAAACTGACGTTCAAGACAACGTCAAATGTAATCAGTGGCATCATTGCTATCTTCTGCATACCGATGATGCAAACTCCTGAGTCGTTAATATACGAGATGCGCCTATTGATGTGAGTGGTATCCAATAGTCACCTCTCATGGTCGACATACCATACGAAGTTCATGACAATTATGACCAAATAAGGCACTACCAGCTATTAGAGAGACATCTGTAAATGATGTATTTCGAAGTCTTACAGATCATGCCAAAGCAGTTAAAGACATACAGCTTGGTTTTCATCCTCGGGAGACGGCTTCCACGAATAATGTACTGAATTGGTCAGATTATGCTCCTGGGACATCTTAGTTCCACATACCGCTCTTTCCACGAGGAAGTAGTAGATTAGAACCTTAGTAGTCATATAGCAGATGAGGCCTGATTCGTGTTAGTAGTTAGGCTTGGACAGGCTGAGCTTGGTAGGTTGAGAACGTACATAGTAGAATAGCTCCCTCGCATATCCCTTCAGATTCATTTATACCGAATCCTCTGGTCACTACGGCGGAGGCGAAAACGAAGAGTGTCGAGTCAACATAGATTATAAGAAGCACTGCAGAATGTCAATGAAGGCTAGAAGCATGTGAGAGAACAGCCTTACACCAACTCGCCAGCGGGATCTTCTTCCACATCTTGATGGTCTGAAGTCTTCGTGCTACATATCCGGTTAGTATAGACAAATCTTATCAAGAGGATTGATGAAAGTACTTAAGCACACGGCCAGAACTCCAAATGTGAACATAGACAGCATCACCGAGATGATATTGCCCGCAAGGGGAACATCCGCTGGCTCTACGTGTTCCATCATCATCAACTCCTGAGGCAGAAATGTGAGGGTTGAGGAATGTCGAGAACGAATACCTATCCGTCAGCATTTGAAGGTAAGAGAGCCTTCTTGTGCATAATAATCCTGGCCTTGAAGGGCCATTCTTTTGATAAGCAAGCAGTAAAAGAAGGTTTGTCGGTGTATCCAATGAGAACGATTGGGCTTCGAGCCTGCTCCTGAAACGTGCGCGGCACGCAATGCAAGGTTTTCTTTTGACAGATCAGCTACAGTAGTCCAAAGCTTCCGCGAGCGCTCGGAGCCTTTTCCGACCCAAGTTGGTAGCTGAAATAAGGTAACACTGGAGCGCCACGAACCACAATCAATTTGCTGTTCGTACACAATTGCAAATGGGCGAAAAAAAGGACTTGTGGCTGAATGGTAGCCTTACGACTCATGATATCGACATGATTGGCGGAAGATAAATGCGAGGCTTGATCGTGAAGATCGAGAACGTCTGTTAGATAGATCCGCTTTGAACAGGATTCATCGGACCCGCACAGTTTCGGATGACTTTGCCGCGCCGGAGAACTCCACGTGAAAGCACCCTCTCCAATGCAGTCCACGTGCGAACGTGCGGGGGATGGTGACCGCCTGGTACGTGAAAAATCCAAAGGGAGGAGGTGAGCCGGGCGCTGATATCATTGATCTGCACAACGCATACGGCAAACGAAGAAACCCTGAAGTTCAAGATTGGAAGCTTTACTGGCCCGAAAACATTCCGGCACCCTATATTGCCGTGACTGCCACGTCAATGGGGTTTGAGAGTGTTTTCTGTGTACACGCCCACCTACTCAGTACACAGTCCCGGAACAGTCCATCCGTTTCACTATTTGGCACTAGGCACGGGATCTGTGCCTAGAATTCCGCTCTCCTTCCGCCTCCATCGGATCGGTCTGGTTGAGTTGCTGAGACCCAAAATGGAAAGCAGTGTTAAGCCGTATCTCATTCGTATCGACAAGCTAATGCTGCATTGATGACGATACGATCTCAGAGAAGCGATGTTTGAATCCACTAACGGCGACGACAGAAACTGAGGCTGATTCAAGAAGTATGGAACCTTTTGACGTTGAGTCGATGGCTTTGAGTCTGAAAATTCCTAAGATGTGTAGTACCTATTCGTGCATCATCTTTGTTTCCTGTAACATAGCCAGAACATATGCATCCAGGCCTCACAAGGCATCGAAGTTGTGTGTGGTACACTAAAAAAGCCCGATGGAAAAGCGCCGATGGCCGAAGAGAGTTGCAGCCAGATCGTGGCGGTGGCTACCTTGGCGATAGTGTCAGGATCCCTTGATGGCGGGGGGCGCATTGATAGGTCTGTCAGCATGGGAATCTAATGATCAGAGTTTAATCGTTTCGTACCTTGCGCGAGTCACGTTGTAAATAGTCTAGGGAGTTGTGTGACGGCGCCCTGACGGACTCACGGAATAACGGGAACAAGACGGTGCCTAGTCACCGGGCCTAACTTTATACAAGTAATTGCCATGAATGAAGGCGTCTCAATAGGCTGGGTTGGCAGAGGCATTCCCTAGAGGAGTTATCATTAAAGCAATCAGGGAAATCTATTACTGTGCCAAGTATGTGCCAGAGCAGCTTAGCTCTGAATTGTGATTCATGCCCATGCAAAGGGCCATGCAGTGTGATTTGGAGAGCTTGACAAAGCTGAGGCGTATACGGGGCGTCTGTCAAGAGTTCCCTTACAGGTTGAATATCGGCGGGAGATACAGCAGGCATCCACGGTACATATTCGTCACTAGTGTCTGGATCGACATCTCATACTTGGCTCCTCGAGTGTTAACTTTATTTCGACTTTGAAGCTGATAATAATGTCAGTTCCATGCAAGTTGCAGCTAGAGACATAAGCAAGCGAAGCCCAATACAGCAAAGACAGGAAACCAGTCCTTCTAAATTAGCTTTTAAACCCTTCTTGAAGAAATGCCAAGCCAGTGTTTCTTATCTATGTAAACATGCTGGCAGAACTGCGGAGAATCAACTCTCTAATCAAGTGAAGGAATATCTAGAAAGCCAGGGATAGATTTTCATTCTCTCGATTAAAGCCCTTTTCATCCAGTCTCTGCTCAAATCTACGCTGGTGCCAAAACACTGACGTTGTCCAACAGAAGCACATCCGCCGCACTCTGTTCACCAGTGTAACTTGCGCAGATCGAGAGGCTCCTTTGCCCTAAATCGCCAGGCCCAAGGTTGAGGACAAGCTGAACCATATCGTACACCTTCTCCCCGTTCACAGCCGCGAAGCGGCACGGCATGCCGGGGTTTCTTGGACTGCATACTTCCCCCATTGCAATCTTAGTTCCGTCGACTTCCAGTTCATAGTTCAGGGCGTTTGGGGGCGTAGTTAAAGGTTTACGCCCAATGTACGCTGTGATTGTGTGTGGGCCTGGCTTGCGATGAGTAACTGTCTGTGTTGCACAGAGGGAGCGTGGATTCTGTGCCTCGTTGGGGAAAGAGTCTCGAATCTGCCAGGAGAAAACGCCAGTGGCGGCATATTCGTTGCCCACTATACCCCCCGTAAGCAGTCCCGGTTCACTTCCAGCCGCATTGTTGGTAATACGCCAGGGGCTGTTCCCATCCTCGAAGCCACCGTTCATAATCAACTCCATGGTATCAGTGAAGGTGTAGAGGGAGAGGCGATTGGCGCCACCGCAAATCTCGCTCGGATCTCCAGTGCAGACTGAGCTGCAGCCGCTTGTGACAGCATCACCAGCAACTGGCTTAGCTTGGTCATTCTGGATACTGTTTCCACACCAGCATTCTAGGTTATGGATAATCTTAGCAGAGAAGTTATAGAATGTCGGAGGAAATTACTCACCACCAGAGTATTCTAGACCAGCTAGAATGTAGCCATTATCAAAACATGCTTGCGTGCAGGTAGCAGCAGAGTTCGCAGCATAACCCCCTTTGACCCCTTGCAAGCGGGATAAGGTACGTTTGCTGACATCGTCTGTATAGCATCCTTTGTAGGTGTATCCATTAACTCCCTGGGCGATGTTCGGGCTTACTTGGCTTTCATCTTTGTAGACAGTGAGTCGATTACCGGTCCCGCACACCTCATTCATATCTCCAGTGCATGGCATGGTGCAATCATTTGGATAAGATTGGGCGGAACCCAGACCAAGTCCGCACCAGCATTCCTGACCGTACTCTAAGTTCGGATCAGCAATTCGTGCATTTGAATATGTCAGAGGTGCATACCAGTCCCGGCAAATGGGTATCTGAGTTTGCAGTGTGATTAGCGTGTTTCCCAGTGCGTGTGAAGGGGCTTCCCTCACCCCCTTCGACCACAAAAGTCAGTGCATGCTTGTGCCGTCATCATATCACCACCAAAGAATGCATTTGGCAATGTTCGAGCGCTGCCTGTATCATAGTAGCACCCAATGTAGGTCCATCTGCCCACATTATTTGCCGGAGAAGCTCGTGACTCCAGGTTGATAGAAAATGCTAGAGTGAAGATTGGCGCTGAGAGGACGGGAAGAAGATAAGTAATCCTCATGTTTGCAGATGGGAACAAATACGAGATGGAAAGCAACCCAGAGATAGTATATCATATATACATTTTATGCTTGTCAATCCTAGAGACGAAGACTCCAGAAACTGCAAACCTGTGCCATACTTGGTTCAATGTGGGCGTGGTGACGTCTTCCAACTTTGCATGTGAATTAGACATCCATATCCCGTTCATAAGAGGTAATATGCATTGTCTGGTACTTAACTCCTGGCACCGACAACACGATGAGATGACCATACAGAACAGTTCGATAGAGGGTGTGAGAGAAGGCCGCTATCTTCACATGTTGTCCTATGTCAGTCATCAGCTTAGCGCTAACTCATCTGTAAGGTAGTTAGTATTGATGGCCACTGCATTGAATGCAGTACTTTTTAAACGCTCATCGTGGCAAGTGCAACACCAACCTGTCAAAGTACTACAAATTCAGACGATCATTCAGAAGGCGGAATGACCTCACAGGTGTAAAATCATTAGGGAAGACCGTGACGCTTCTTGGGCGAAGAGTGAAGTCTAGCAGGGAACAAGGCAGCTGCAACGACAACAACAATGGCACTCGGAAGGTCATTATCGGGTGAGGGCTAGACCCAAAAACCACGGGTTTCAACCATGGGTATGTAACCCCATCTCCATGCACCCGCACCTCATGGAATAAAAGGGCGGGTGTTTGGTAATGATGGGATGTCAATCTCGGCACGATTGGATTTTCCTTCAGCAGGCGAGCATGGGAAGAGCTCTGATGCTGTACACACAAATGCCGTTTGAGAGCTGAAGCTCATCAAAAACGTCGTAGACGTTGTGGGAATACAAGATTCCGAAAAGGACTGCACAATTTGCAGGTAGCACAAGTTGCTCCACATCGCTCACAGGTTGACTTTTCGAGTTGTTTCATTTGTCGCACCTCATGCCTATGGTGCACCCGATATCAATTCGAAACCGAGGGTTGTCATGGAAAGCCCTAATATGCCATTGACGCCGACAGAATGTCCTCGTGGAATCCGAAAGCCGCTCTCATACCCGTGCTCGTTTTCATTTCGTTCCTTTAAGCCGCGTCACGCTTGCCCTCCTTGACCTCCTTCTGTATCCGATGTCAGTGCTATAAATTTGGCCGTGGTAGGGGGAGGCGACGCACCAGTGCCTTCATAGTGCCGTGGAGAGCATGTCTGTGGTTCCTTCGGAACTTGGGGTCGGTTCCCTTGAGCGAAGGGTATCTGTGAGTCTTGGGCTTCTTGATACTACAAGTCGCAATTGATTAGCTTCATCCCAGTTATCCCAGTTGACGAAAGCGTGCAACGATCTTCTCGGAGACCAGAGCAGTTGCGAACGATTGGGAATGTTGTGAAGGCTGGCTTGCGTACCCGTTCTTGTGGTTCTTCTTAGCCTGGTTGTGCTGAGACGAGTTCTTTGACTCTGAAAGAATGTTAGCTTTCGAAGATACCATGGAATAGAGAATGCGACATACTGGCCATGGTGACGGATTTGTGGTCGAAACGGCTTGAATGAACTGTTCGATTTCGTGAGGTTGACGATGAGCAGTGAATTTCGCCGTGTGCTGTGTTTCGCGACGAAGCGATGCCTTGGCACGCTAGCCCGTCTGTGTTAGGCGGGGCTGGGCCATGCTCAATCCCCGCGATCCTGGGAGCAACCGTCATTCGGAACCGTCATCCCTCAGGCCTCACCTCATCTCATCCTTTACCTTCTCTCTTATTCCGTCTTCAACTCTCTCCGGACGTGAAGCAAGAGCATCCTGCGACAGCCAAACTACCTGACAACCTATTTAATGCTCTTGTGACACTTGCCCCGGACAGAGGAAGATATCAGAGCACAGCCGAGCTTGACCGACGTGTGGTACCTCGCCAGTTCACCAACGTGAACACCACCGCCTTCCTTTGTCTGAAAACACAGAATCATCTTTAATTTGCGCATCTCTTGTTGCTCTGTGTGGAAACCAATCATATATCATTGACTTAGACGGATCTGATTTGGCTGGGTCCTGGCTCTGGTCCATCTCCGAGCCAGCGACTCCATCGACTCACCCACTACTAACCACGAACTTCACACTTCAGCATGGCAACTCAAGCCCACTGCGCCTATTGCTTTGAGACTCTTTCTGCAAGTCTTGAGAAGCGGGCATCCCTTTCTCTCCATGATGTCCTCGCTTTCTGGAAGAAATACAATGACGACCCCTCAGACGAAGTGGACCTAGAGGTCGAGCCATCAGACTCTGACATGGACGAAGTGGCCTCCCCAAACTCGGCATCGATAAACGAGAATCTCCGCCCCGCGGCCATTTCCCGACTTCTTGCACCATCGCCATCCTCTACCAGCTCTTCCTCGATCCAAAGCACAGGCTCAACACCAAGTAATGGTTTGAGCGAGGCCAGTTCCGCAACGAGTAAAAGCTCGAGTCGAAGTAGTTTCTTTTCTTTGGGAAAGCGTTCACAGAAGGAGAAGGGAACAGCGGACTTGGAAGATCATCCATTGTTCGTGACGTGGAATACTTTATATAAGAGTGACAAGAGGTTGCGTGGATGCATCGGGACATTTGAGCCTCAGCCGTTGGACGACGGGCTGAGGAGCTATGCTCTGACTTCGTGAGCCTACTCTATTCATGACTGTACTTGTATGCTTGTGTACTAACAATCACAGTGCTTTTGACGATACGCGCTTCAATCCTATTTCTATTCGCGAACTTCCTACTCTTGAATGTGGCGTCACACTCCTCACAAACTTCGAACCCGTCGCATCGGCTATGGACTGGGAACTTGGGAAACACGGTCTCCGTATTTCATTCGTTTACCACGGCCGTCGATATGGCTCCACCTACCTACCCGATGTCGCTAAAGAACAAGGCTGGACAAAGGAAGAGACTATCGTCAGTTTGATGCGGAAGGCAGGTTGGAATGGCAAGAAGGAGGATTGGAAGAAAGTCGATCTGAACGTGATTCGATACCAGGGCAAGCAGGTTCGCTTGGACTACTCAGAATACAAGGAATGGCGGGACTGGGTGAAGGAGGCAGGTGAAGGAGCTTAGGATTGAGAAGAGTGAAATAACACCATATGAGATACGAAACAAACGATGGTTTCCACGACTAGGCATAGTGTCGTGGAGGGATATAATTTCCGGGTTTGGTTATGGCATAGGAACGGATATTTTGGATCAATGTTTAGTATCTCAATATTATAGACGTCCGCAAGGACAAGAATCTACTACACTCAATTACAGAAATGCTATCAACTCCTAGGTTAACGTAAAAATCGGCCTCTTGCGAGGCTTTGAAGCCCAGTCACAGCGTGATACATAAAGAACAGTGCTAAATTGTCAGGCATCTAGCGTGCATCATGGTATTCAGATACATTGTTCTTCAATGGATGATATCTCGAAAGTGCTCAAACCAAGCCGTTCCAGCGCCCGCTATGCAAACAAAACCTCTATCAATGCTTCCCTTGGTCCCTGTGACTCATTCGAACATGATACAAACAGCACTACTTACTTTTTCTTCCGCATATCGATGACCTCCAACGGCGCATTAGGAAGCTCGACGACATGTCCCGGACTCAACGCGTCGATGTATATTTTATCGATGTCGTGAGGATGGAAGATTCCGGGGCGAGTACAGTTCAGGATCTCTTGTTTACCGGGGGGGTCAGTGAGACGGAAGACACCCCAGCTAGATATGTTGTTAGAATTCCTATGCCCAAGAAGAAGTAGAGACTTGTAGATACCTAGGACTTTTACTCGGCGCGCATACAATAGCTATGCTTTCTGGCATCATAACTTGATATCCTACGTGTGTATGCAGATCTCTACTACTCATGAAACAAGTCTGTGAAGGATGTGTATGGATCCACCCCAATACCATCACTTCCTCGCGATCACAGTAATCGAACATATCTTGTTCATTGACAGTCTCACAGGTATCGCTGGTAGAAGTTTGTTCGGGTATCAGTAAGCGGGTAATGAACAAAGCATTGGATTTCAGGATTCCGCATAGGATTCCGCATGTTTCGAGGTTGAGACGCGTGTTGCTGGATGCGCAGGCAAGGAACTGGTGGCGGAGAGTTGGGGGAAGGAAGACGGTGCGCAGAGCATTGCCGTTCTCGAGGTAGGCGGACGGTTTGAAGGTGAATTCGTCGAGTTCGGGGGTGTCGGCAAGGGATGGAGAGTCAGAACGGTCGATGAATTTCCCGGGTATTGGTGGGCCACTAGATGGTGATGCTACGGCGTATTTGCCGGGTATTGGGGGTGGCCGTGGCTGTTCGAATGGAGACGGGATAGATGTCGGTGGTTTGGGCGGTTTGGGCGGGAGAGCTGGCGGGAGAACTGAGTCGGACGGTTGAGCTATGCGTTCCTTTGGAGGGCGTGCGGGTGCTCCAGGATATCCAAAGCTCGTGTCGGAGCCTGACCATCGTTGCTGTGCACTGTTGTGAGGCACAGATGGGTAGTGATAGTGGGAGGTACCCTGAGATGGCGGCCGCTATAAAGGTTAGAGGTAGTTTTCTATTTCAAAAACTTCAAAATAACTCACCGAGAAGTTGGTCGAAGCATGCCCGTTCTGCAACCTTGCAACCTCCTGAATTTGTTTTGAGAGGTCATCTTGATCCACCTCATTACTCTCTCTCCTGTAGTCCTTCTCCCAACTACCCCATACCCCTCCTGTCCTCCTCTCTTGCTCTTCCTCATCAGATACACCTGCTTGCCGAACACCTCTTCTAGCTGCATCCCTACGACGGACTTCTCTTTGAGCTAGCTTTGCCGCCAATGATCTATTCGCTCCGGCATCCAGCGTAGCCCTTTCATACGGGTATCTCTCATCATTTGAACCATGCAACGCCAGTCCATCGAGCTCTGCCGCCAGTGTATTCGCATTTGCGCCATTGCCCTCCAGTGATTCGAGTGCCTTTTGCTGTGCCTTCCTCCGTCCCATATATTCATTGTATCTTTTCTCAATTCGTGGTCTCAAAATCTCTAGCTTTTGAAGGTCTGTCATAACTGAGTCTCTTGCTAGACGCAATGCCTTTTTATTCTCTGGTAGACTCCTTTCAGGGTGTTTGGCAAGCTTTTCGAGCACAAGGTCGGCATGGCGAAGGAGGAGGACGAAGACTTCTTGGTCATTTTGCTCTAATTCGTAGATTTGCGCCTATAGTCATATGTGAGCAGACATTGATGGATCATATGCTGGATGGCCAAGGAAGCATACCTGTTTGAGCATGGTATCAGCAGAGCGCAGCCATTGTCGCAACGGAATATAATCCACATATTCGTATCTCTTGGCTTGTTCCTGTGCCTGCTGAATGCTTTTGGGGGCACCAAGTGAAGCCATAGTGATCGCCTTCGGACTGCGCAATGCGACGGCGGGGTGGCGGTTCGGTGGTGTGTCTATGTACTTGGCCTTGAACTGGGGTTTGCAGGTTTGCAGCGGAATAGAGGAGCCGTTTGCTCTTATCTGTGGGGGAGACGGCGGGGTTGTTTCATTTGTGAAGAGCGCAATCTCAAGAAGGGTTTCGTTGTTTCGTGTGCCTGGGCACTGTGATGTCTAAGTTTTGTTGCCTGCGCGACAGCTTTCCTCTCAACATCGCGGGGCACGCCCCAAGCACGAGCCAGTCGGAAGTGGGTTGGGCAGCGACTGGACTTCTACTACGTATGCAAAGCTCTCACTAAGCATCGTAATGCCAGATCATGGCTCACTCGCCCAGTTTCTTGGGGTTGTCACCTCCCAGGGGACGCTGGTGTGTCACTAAATCGCGGTCTCACGTGCATGTACGTAAAATACTATGTGATTCAACAGGGCACCTGGGGTCAATTCAACAATCAAAATCCAACATGTAAATTAACAATCAATCAGCGGCCGAGTAAGGGTATCCGTCTCTATTTGCGTTCTCTATTTGTCTCCAGAATCCTGCGATAGCTTCTCCCATTCCGAATCCGTACTCAACTCGCCTGTCGACTCTCCTAAGCTCTTCCGCTTCTTCACGGCATCATCGACAAGCGGCGCAAGTCTCGTGCTGGCGCCGGTTGTACTTGCAGTCGTGGGTCCAGAGCTCGTTTGAACGGGTGTAGAGCCTCTGCCACCAGCCTGGAGTGCGGCTGGTTTCTCTACGAAGACGGTGCTCTGGGTTTCGGGACGTGGCGCGCGACTTGGTGCTGGCTTCGCTGCCCTCGGAGGCTTCGACCTGTGTTTCTCTTCCACTTCCGTATCGACTTCCGTATCGTCTCCCGTATCCATAGTCTCAACCTCACTTCCCGCGCCTTTGCCCTTGTCCTTTTCGCGTCGGGCCTCCCGGATGCGCTTCGCCTCCTCCTCTTTCGCCTGCGCGGCACGAATCTCTGTAGCGAACCAGTTGATTGCCCACCATAGTCCTGCAGTGAGTCCAGACAGGATGATAAAGTGTATGCTGTGTGTTGCGACAAGGAGAATAAGGAGCAGAACTTGAAGGGCTCCAAACGTAGCGTTTGTCGCAACGAGAAGGGTCGGAGTGGGGCCTGCGACAAACACCGACTCCCACAGCTGTTCGAAAAAGGCCGCCATATTGTTTTGTGACTACCTGTAGACAGTCTGGTGGCTTAAGTTTGGGTTGAAGAGTTTGCTTGTGTTGTAACCAAGGGAGCTGTCGGGTTGCTACGAGAGGCGCGTGGGCGGTGACGTCTATACTACCCCGCTAGTGGTGCCTAGCAACGAGAACAGATCTGAGAAACTGGTGCAACGTTGCGGGTTGTGAGGCGGAGCAAAAGTTGCGCAACGTACACTTGATGAGTAACAGGAGGGGGCAGCGGAGTGCGTGAAGAAAGCACTTCACGCTCCCTGACGTGTCTGAGAGTTTCTCGCGGGGCTGGCGTCGCCTGCGTCGGCAAACCCTCATTCTAAAACCCGAGCCAGACGCCGTCTGTGATTGGCGGAGCTCAACGAGGCGCCATATTTATTATCCATGGATATTAAAGAACAAGGACACGGTGAAGAGCTACACTGCACCATACCAACCATGGTGTTATTCTACCAAGCAGGGACATTAGCCCTATACCGCTCTCTACATAACTAATCACCAAGTCTTGATGCCCAATGACCCATCTCATTAGCACGGTAATCAATCAGCCATTGAACACAGGCTCTTGCGGGGCATTGAAGTCTGGATGACAGTACCTCTAAGACTTCATATTTCTGAAGGAAATCCTTCGTATTAATAGAATTATTCCAGCAAGAAGATTACAACTTGTCGAAATGCTTAATAGAATGCTGTCGGATATATTAGTCATCAACGACATCCCCTTCACATGAGCACACACCCGGTCCCGCCATGCTGCTCTTTGACATAATGCTTAGTACGGGAGATAAGTTTGTGTTTCCTCCCATCTCGATAATGTCTGTTGCCATACCCAAGACCGCCCAAGCCTCCAAGCCTTTCCAACCTGCCAGGTCCATAGCCATATTCGACTGGGTGCCGATAACCTCGAGACCTCATGCGATCGAGACCACAGGGAACAGGACTATGCAACATGCCGCCGCTTCTGCCTATGACCATCTGGCAAATTGCAGGATCTTCGTGTGCGCCGTCACAAATGGCACAACAATGGGGCGGCGCTATGCAGCTTTGAACCGGTTGGCGACGTGGACAAGTGAGTAAATTGGCGCCAAATCCGCATGATTCGGTGAGGGATATCCATGAATGTTGGCAGGTGGGCGAAGCGTACTCGGTACAGAAACACATTGTGGCGATGATGGTGAGTCGAAGAGATATAGCTCATCGATTCGTTCGATATTGTGTTCTCCGTCGGCCTTCACAAGCCACTTTCTCTGACAACCTGTCACAGATGTGGATTTGAAGCGTTAACTAATGTTGCCCTTGATAGTTGGAGGCCCGCTAGAGTGGTTGGAAATTGCTTGCAGGAAAGTAGGCATCGACTATGGTGTTCAAGGGTGGGTTGACAGTCTTTATTGCGAGCTATTTACAGCGAAGATGGGTTTAGCTTTGAGTGAATGACAATGATGACTTTTACAAAGATGCCGATTGCGTCAGTTGAAGTGTTGTCTATGTGAATCAACACCCAGATGATGCAATACGTGGCGTAAGGAACAATTGTAAAATTGTGAATTGAAGAAGCCCTGTATGGCCGCAATGACTATTGTTCCGATTTTTCGGGGTCGTTCTCTTCTAGATCTCGCTTTCGGATGGCCTGCATGAGCTCATACATTTGGGCGATTTGCTCGTCTATGCAAATAATTAGAATTTTCTGCTCAATTGAAACGGGGGAATTATTATATTACCACTCATTTTGTCAACTTTTGTCCTGTCCATCTTCTCACCCTTCCAAGAATCACCCTCAATCTGCTGTGCATACAATTGCCATTCTGTGAGAAACCCAATCTAGGGATGTTAGGCGAAATGATGTATATCGAATTAAAGGATATATTACAATGTGTACAGGATTATCGATATCCTTATGGGCATGAAACTCCTTCTTGATATATTCGTCACCCAGCAGGCGCTGCTCCTGATTCAACTTCTTTCGATGAGCGCGGAATAATCGGCGATATAGCGGTATTGGTGGTAACAGCGCCATTGGTATAGGCCTGAAAGGTTTTCCTGCACCAGCATCGGTGGCCACGGCAAATAACCTGTTGTATACCTTCATAATCACTTATGTCTTTGTATAGGAAAATGGTGGAGATTCCATGCTATGTGGAACGATGTCGTCCAGATGAGAATTATTGACCTCGGTGATGACGTAACAACAGACTACGCTCCCATTGGTTGTCGCGACGCTGAATTTCAATAACCTTCAACATGCGAACACCCCAAGATGTTGCCGACTCCCTCTACAACCCACGTATGCTTCGACCGCGTTTACGAACCTGCCGAGGACTCTTTCTTATTATTGGACACAATATCTTCGGCCTCAGAAAAGCTCTTCCTCCATGAGAAATTCAATCAATTGTCCTCACAGCCGCCCCTTGTCCTCGAAGTTGGCGTGGGGTCTGGTGTAGTGTTGGCATTTGTTGCAGCGAATGCCCAGAGCATCTTCGGCCGACGCGATGTATTGACCTTTGGAACTGATATCAACAGGTTTGCCTGTCAAGCTGCCTCACGTACCGTCGATCTCGCAGTCAAAAACTCTTCCGACCAGTCTGTCTTCCTCGATGTGGTCAATGGAGACCTGGCATCGTCTCTGCGCTCGCACTCTGTAGACGTCTTTGTATTCAATCCACCCTACGTGCCTGCCGAGCTCCCAAACTTCGCGAGTCATGAATCCTATAATAGCATTCCTACGGGCCAAAGCTCTACAACATTCGAGCAGGATTCATATCTTTTAGAATTGTCATATGCTGGAGGACCGGACGGAATGGTGGTCACAAATCGGATGCTAGAGCAGATACCAGAAATCTTGAACACAGAGCGTGGCGTTGCATACCTGTTACTCTGTGCTCAGAACAAACCGGAGCAAGTCAAGCAACGCATTCGCGATTGGGGACCTGAGTGGCGGGCGGAGACAGTAGGATCAAGTGGCAGGAAGGCGGGATGGGAAAGCCTAGTAATCGTGAGGATTTGGAGGGCGATTTCTCACTGAGCAAGGCATTATCATGGGGTTTTCTCACGTGGATTCATGTTGTCACTCGAACTCCGGTCCCCACTATCGCATGTCGTATATCGTTCACCGGCTATCTTGCCATGGTAGTATGTTATGTTACCTTCATTATCGGACTGGCTCCCAATTCGGAAAAGCAGGGCTCTCAGGTTAACGTGAAAGCCGGCCACAAGGAATCTTCCTTATCTGCTTGCACTAGCATTTACCCACTACAACAACAATTGGTTAATAATTTCTTGATATAAAGCCTAGGAAACAACTAAAGCAACTTATTGCTGTAGAAATCTATGTTAACTTCCACCCTGCTAAGCTTGCGTGAGGTGGTAAGGCAGGTGAGCGATTTGCTTCTGGCCGGCTTTCATGTTAACCTAATAGCAGGGATCGATGATACTGCGCCTCATTACCTCCGGTGAGACATCTATATTTTCCATAACCAAATCGAAGGGGTGAATCCAATCGCACTTTCCCATGGCTTCATAATATTTTAGTTTCCTAGCTGAAGATGGCACAAGCAGTTTCTACCTAGTCGATATTCACGTTGCTTTTTGGGACTAGCGCGCCGTCTCGCCTCCTTCGTTGATTGGTTGAGAGTCTACTACGTCCTACAAAGTCGAGGACCATAACATCCACCCACAAGCTATATTCTTCTTTCTGTTCGTAAATCCTCCCTTCACTCTCAAAACTGCAACTCTCTCGCATCACCTTGTAGGTATCAAAAACAAGCAACATGCTCTCATTTTCTGCCCTATTAATTTTTCTCTGCACTGTCGTACTTTCGACTATTACTATTGCCGGAGTACCGTACTGTCTACCCGGGGACAAATGTTTCCCTTCGGGCACTGAGCTCCAGGTTTTCAACAACAGTATCAATGGAAAATTGATTAAGAACGAACCATACGGATCTGCTTGTTACAAATCCAACTACAATGCCAATATCTGCATGGAACAAGTTACGAACAAGCACTCCTACCCTCATCAACTTAGTCTTCCTGCCGGAGTCATGTACACCAGTTGGGAGCAAACTGAGAAAGGCGAAGGTTGTCCTGTACCGGAACTTCCTGCCAATGCATCACCTTTATCTCCCTTGGAGGGAAACTGTACCCTCGGTGGAATGTCGTCTTACTCAGTGAAGACTCTTGCCGTAGACGACATTACCATGACAGTGAAGTTTGCACGCAAACACAATCTGAGATTTCGAATCAAGAATGTAAGTTTTGTTGCATGTGTTGAAAATATTTCAATCCAACACTCGGAGCCCTCACGTACCTGTCGCGTAAGGTTTACGAAGCCTGCTATCACATCATTAGACTTTTGAGTTGTCCCATAGGACTAACCGAAGGCAATTTGTTGAGAAAGGAATTGCTAACAGATTGATTAGACTGGACATGATTATACTGGACGTTCGTCGGGCGCTGGGACTTTCGCGCCCGTCATATGAACGACACCACTTTCATGAAGAACTTCCAGCCGTGTGTTAACTTGCCACCTCAAGATGTTCTCGCCATCGGCCCCGGTGCAAACGTTGAAGAAGTATATGCTGCCGGCGCCAGGAATGGAGTTGTATTAGCAGCTGGCTATACGGCCTCAGTCGGTGCTGGTGGTGGCTACGTCCTCGGAGGTGGCATCGGCCCACTGGGCAATTATTTCGGTCTTGCAGTTGACAATGTTGTGCAATTCGATGTTGTCACAGCCGACGGAAGCACAGAGACTGTGAATGAATGCACCAATCCAGATCTCTTTTGGGCGTTACGGGGAGGTGGTGGGACGCTTGCTGTAACGACTCGGACATGTAAGTGTTCATCCACAACCCGGAACTAGGTCATATGATATCAAAATTATGCGTATGTACAGACCTTTGGGTTGACATCATGCTCCAGATTTCAAAACCTATCCCTCCTTCTCCGCCGTCAGTACCGCCGTCGGCCAGATCAAATGCACCCAACGATCCGCCTGGACAACCCTCATAACCAAACTCATCGCCTCCCAAGTCTCTCTACGCAAGGCCGGCCTCGCCGTACGTAATTTCTACCCCCCATCTTTCCAATACTATTAACCGCCACAACTTCCAGGGGATCTGGCAATCCAACAGTGGCACCCTCTCTCTCGCTCTCATCTACCTCCAACCCTCTTTCACCAACCCCGCCACTGAGCTCTCTACTTTCTTCAACTTGATCAAACCCTTTTTGAGCATCCCCAGTTGCGCCACGCAAGTCAAACCGACCCAATTCGTAGGCAACACAAGTTGGAACGACGCATATCGCCAAGCCATACTCCCCCTCATCACGGCTGCCGCACCAGGAGGCCTCAATATAATCGACGGGAGTCGATTGATCTCCAACAAGCTCGTAAGCAGCGAAACAGAGTTACGCTCAGTGACAGATTACGTGGTTAACTTGGATCCAAATGTCAATTTCATTTGGCAGAATTGTATGTTTCCTCTTTTCTCCGAATTCTCTTTGTAAACGGAGTAATGAATGAGCTAAAACTAACATAACAAATCCGAAGCCGTAGGAACTGCATCTAACAAAATCGCCCCCAACGCTACATCCGTCCATCCCGATTGGCGCACCGCATTTGCTTTCATGGATATTGCGTAAGTCCCTCTACCCGCACAACGACAATAACAACAGCCCCTAACTCCCTCCCAGCGTCACTGGTCCCTGGTCCGGCACAACCCCATCTCAAATCTCCATCGCCAAGAAAGCGCTCGAAGACGCGGACTCGGTATTCGGCGAAACGGCATTCTCGAACGAGGCCTGGATTCTGGAGAAGAATTGGCAGCGACAGTTCTGGGGTGAGAACTATGAGAGACTGGTGAAGATTAAGAGGGATGTGGATCCTTGTGGTTTATTTAATTGTAGGAGGTGCGTGGGGAGTGAGGAAGGGTTTTGATGGGCTGGATGGGTTAGGTTGATGAATGGGTCAGTTGTATTTTTTTGAGATGAGGTGATGAGGTTCTGTAGTGGGAGGGTTTCAAGAGGTTGGGAAGGAAGACAATACCGGAAACAGTACTATATCTTTCTTAGAAAGTAGTTATTAGAACACCGCATGACAATTTGTTCTGTCTGTTCCCACCTTTTGCTTTCGTCCTGTTCAGCGCCTCCTTGTCAAATTGCTTGGATATTAAAGTTCTGTTAGAGTGTGTGCACTCATAGACGTTGGGATCAGTGTTTTGCAATGTGATGAATTGTCAGAGTGCCAACCTAATACGTGAAGAGAAATACTTGTACTCAGTGCATTCGTCATTTGCTAATCATAAAAGATACATGGATATCCCAACTACACAGCAGCAATCTAACCGCTTTTTCGAAAGAAACATGGCCTGGGGTGCTACAATCTGTCAGAAGCCCAGGGTCAAACAAAAGAACTGAAAAAAGAAAACCCGTTGGGAACGCCTCGTTCACTTCATTTCAATGGGCGAAGTTAATAACTGGGCGATGGCCAGTCTGCTTATCCGGATCTAATTCTGTCTCTCAACATCCATGACATCTTGACCTTGTTCTTGTGCCTGTGCCTGCGCCTGCGCAGCCCTGTGGCGCTGCAACAACCGCTGACGGATTACTTCCTCTGAAGTCCGCGCAGTACCAGGTCCTTGTCCCGTCAGAGGTGGGGCGCGATCGGACGTATCAACAAAACCCTCGTCATACGTCATACCATCAAGGACCTTGGCGTCCTGCTTTTGCTGTTCTATGCTCGACGACGTCTGCGTAGTACCTGAGCTGCCAGCCGTCAACGGACTTCCTGAGCCCTGTTGTTCTCGCAAGTAGGGAGGAACCGCAGTTGACGCTTTGCTAACGGCTGGGGACCCAAGATGGCTGTTTTGTCTAGCTGGTGTCCTAGCACCCTCGCCGAAACCAACCAGCGATGCAGCCTCGTCGCTGAAGCCGCCCATGCTCGAGGTCTCAGCGTCCTGGTCCTCGCTCATGCGATCGGGGTCGTACACATCGCTGCCACTAGCCCAAGTGGTGCGCCCACCGACGCTTCCCGTGGCGCTTGCGCTGCCTACAGTGCTGCGCTCGCGGAAGATCTGAGGCTGGTTGTGGGAGTCAAAGTAAGCGGGTGTTGGGTTTGATGAACCTCCAGCTCCTGGGGCGAGGCCAGAAGGATTGCGACCAGCAACTCCGATACGCTCGAGGCCAGCTAGGCGGGAGATGCGGTCGGCTCGCTCGGCCTCGGCAGGGTGATGATGATGTGGGAAGTGACCGCGATGGCCGTCCTTGATAGCGACTGTGGACAACTCAGACATGGATGTTGTGGTAGAATTGGGAGTGCCACTGCATCGCGAAGTATGTCAGTAAATGAAAACCCAGATTGAAGTTGTGAAGGAGATGAGATAGCTCTTGAGGGTTCAACCTACGGCATGTCTGAAGGCGTCGCAGTCTCGGACGGCGGGGGAGGGAGGTTGATCAAGGTGGGGGGATTGGCAGTCATGATGGGCTGAATTTCTGGTTATCTCGTAAATTGAATTGGCGTGTGGACGTTGTGAGTAGAGCGTCAAAGATGTAGAGGGAGTGAGAGGGCACAAATGAAGATGTAGGAGGACAGATTGGTGGTGGGTAGAGTTTACTGGTTATGGGCTCCGATCGGTGCAGGGGCAGGAGGACGGAGCGAGTGACGTAGTGGGGGTCCAGTTGGGCGGGACAGAAGTGCCTCACAGGAATGCCAGGGCGAGATCACAGGTTCCGGCGATGATCAGTGCGGCCTCTGGGGATACAACTTGATGTTTTACCATGGAAATACTGAGCATACGATCCGGAGACGAGAAGTTTTCTTCAAAGTTAAGGAGCTGAAGCCGCTGGTGCGCCTCACTGCACCTTTCTGCCCACCGTCTGGACTATTCATCGACTGGCTTGGCGGTGACGTTCCAACGGCTGCAGGGACATTCCCTATTTGGGAAGCCCGTGATTGGTTGCCCCGAGTGCCAATCATGCCTCATCTTTTCCTCTGCCTGGACTTCCATCTCCTTCCCAATCTCTTCTTCGTATAGTTTCAATCTCGTGCTTCCGAGCATTAGTTAATTAATCGTCAGCTCCAGGAACCCGTTTCTGCAGGCTGTACTTCTTGTTCTTGCTTACCTACCCCTAGTTCCTTCCCTAGCCCCACAATCTAGCTGTGCTCCCATCTCAGACTTGACTTCCGCGATTCTCTTTTACTCCTCTCCATCCATCGCGTCTTGTCACAATAAGCGCCCGTCCGTCGCATTCGATTTTCAGCGGTTCGCTCACTCATCGAGCTATCAAGCCATGGCAGCAGATCGATGCGGAATCGTTGCGGAATTGGTTCCTCGATTCTTTCCCCGCGAAACATTTCCCCACCCTCCTAAATTCTGGGGTAGTTAGCGTCGGCAAATGTGCTACCTGGTCATTGGACTGATAGAACTACCCGACTGTCGCATTGCAATCATATAAGAATCCCATCATAACCCCTTGCTATCATGCTCTGTATCTCAAGGCGTAGCCCTCTACCACAATCATGGCCGACGTGAAATCATCCTCCGCGTATCCAGACGAGAAGATTGAAGTGCTCAACGACACCGCAGGCACCAATATCGATCCAGTTGCTGAGAAGAAATTACTGCGGAAATGTGATCTGCGTGTTCTTCCTCCTCTTTTCGTGCTGTTCTTGTTGGCGTTTCTAGACAGGACGAATATTGGTAAGACACTGTTGCTTTATATCCATTTTCCGTTGTTGATAAGATTAGGCAATGCAAAAATCCAGGGGCTTACCGAGGACCTTGACATGCATGGTAAGTAGATTCACTCTAGGGAGTTATCAAGGAAGATTCTGTTTCTGCCCTGAAATGGCTATCCACCAGTGCAGATACTGAGCATTCTCCAGGCAGTGACTACAACATTGCGTTGTTTGTCTTCTTTATCCCATACATTCTCTTCGAAGTGCCATCCAATCTTGTTATCAAGAAGATGGCGCCCTCGACATGGCTTTCATTGATCATGATTCTATGGGGTATGTCATGACTTCCCCGAGTCGTGCAAATCCTTCGTGTGACTTATGTTGTGCTAGGTATCTCTACTATCGGCATGGGTCTAGTGAAGAACTTCGAGGGCTTGGTAGCTATGCGAGTATTGTTAGGCCTCTTTGAGGCAGGTTTGTTCCCAGGTATGGCTATATTCCAGCTATGATGAGTTTTCTTTTTTAACATGTTGCAGGCTGCGTTTATCTTATTAGCATGTACTACAAGCGATATGAGCTTCAGTGGCGATTGACTCTATTCTTCGCTGCTAGCATCATCGCTGGTGGTTTTGGAGGCGTAAGTTCCATTACCTTTTCTTTTAACATAGCAACATCTAATCTCTTCCAGCTCTTCGCCTTTGCAATCGCCAAAATGGACGGCGTTGGTAACTACAGTGGATGGCGCTGGTATGTTGATGCCCTTCCACCCAAACCATCGTTTTCTATATCTCACTAATCCCCAACTCAGGATCTTCATCATCGAAGGCCTCTTAACCCTCGTAGTCGGTATCGGCGCCAAATTCTGGGTTCCAGACTGGCCCGAAACCGCAACCTTCCTCACCGAATCCGAGCGTGCCCTCCTCATCGCCCGCCTCAGCGCCGACTCAGGCGCCGCAACCATGAATCGGCTGGATAAAAGGGCCACAAAACGCATTTTCTCCGACCCCAAAATCTATCTTGGCACGCTGGCCTATTTTGGAATCGTAAACACCGGGTACGCAGGGTCATTCTTCATCCCGACCATCGTCAGGGAACTCGGATACACCGCTTCAGCCGCACAAATCCGCAGCATCCCCATCTTCGCCGTTGCAACCGTAACAGCAATTGGCGCAGCTTGGGTCACAGATCGTGCACGCCATCGCTATGCATTCTGTATCGTCGGTCTCGTAGTTGCAAGTATCGGTTACATCCTCCTCCTTGCCCAAGACAACCTCTCCACGGGCGTAAAATACTTCGCACTCTTCCTCATCGTACCAGGAGGCTACATCACGCAACCTATAACTCTAGTCTGGATGTCGAACCTCGTATCAGGCCACTATAAGCGCAGTGTTTCTTCAGCAATGCAAGTCGGCTTTGGTAACATCGGCGGCATCGTGGCGTCGAATGTGTTCCTCGATCGCGAGAAGCCAACCTATGTCACGGGTTACGGTGTTAGTCTTGGTATGTTGTGGATCTGTGGTGCGGCGTGTACGGCGCTGTTTTTCTTTGCTAAGTGGGAGAATGGGAAGAGGGAGAGGGGTGAGAGGGATTGGAGGTTAGAGGAGGAGGATGCGGATAATTTGGGGGATGATCATCCTCATTTTAGGTTGACGACCTGAGGGGAGAGGAAAGGGGGTGGAGTGTTGGTGATGGAATGGAGACGGTGTGGAAGGTTGAGAGGGTATTTAGACCTTGAGATCAACAGAGGGATTATTTACAGTTATAGAACTCTAGATATACACGTACGTGCTCTTGCACGGGTTTGAAATCCAGACAGCAGTACTTGCAGTGCTACGACTTTTCCTTAATGCAAACCTAAAGTAACAATATTACATACTAATTCAATCTATGCGTTTAAACTTTTGAGTAGATTTGGTAAACAGCAAACTGTATTATGTAGCAACAAATCTATTTCTTTGTTTCTGTTCAGAGAGAGCCTGTGCTGGCAAATTCCCGGACTCCAAAGCCCCGCAAGAGCCATATTATACAAGCCAGCCATCTTCGTCTTAGGAGGCGGCGACAAGATCGGCTCAACTATTCTCCCTATAGACCTCTACTTCTTCATCAGTCGGCCAACCACCCCATTCCTCCACCCCGTCTATCTGAGCCTTTGTCAACTCAACAAGTTCTACCGAAGCCGGACCCGCCGACAGATTATCGTCTAGCTTTCCTTCCAAAGCGACTCGCAATGCAACAAGTGTCTTCCTCCATGCCTGGGGCCCTGAACGCTGTGCTTTGGCAACCTCGGTGATCTCCGCAACATGATTCGTGGCCCACGTAGATAACGAGTAAAGACCTTCGAAGTCACGGAAGGTTCCCAATGCACGGACATAGGCGTGAATGGTCCATGGACGAGGGATCTGAGGTGGAAGACGTTTGTCGCTTTGCGGATCGTTTGGCGATGTTTGATAGAGATTGCCCAGATGACCCTTGACGAGTGTGTTAAATAGAGATCGCAGACGCCGCGATTCGGATGAAAGTATGTGATTAGCTTCCCAAGTCGACAATTGATTACTAATTGCCGCCTGTGCAGTATACCGTAGAATGGTGCAAACGGTTTGGAATTGTTCCTGGTCAAGCTGGATTCCGACTTGGTGCATCTTCTCTAGAATCACACACATGATCGTGTGTTGGCTTGTGATTGACTTCTGGCCCAAAATGTGTCTCTCGTAGGGAAAGTGCACCAGAATTTCCATATATGCTGTCCATGCGGGACCGTATCGAGGCTGTAAATGAAGAAGAAGACCTAATGCGTATTCCAATCGATAGTGAGGATCTGTTCGGAGCTGGTCTAAATGATTTGTGGAAACAATGGTCATGGGCTTGGCATGAGGCATATGAGAGAAATGACCAAACCGACAGAGTAGGCGAATGAAAGCAGTGAGGAGGTATGTCGGAAGTGATAACCCTAGTTGGTCATCAGCCGGCTTCCCCAGTATCGATCCGTCAAGCAGGCTAGCCAAGTGGTGGAATTCGCTCTCTGCAGAACGTAACATATCCAAACCCGAGGAAAAGTTGGAAGTGGTATTAATCATGAATGCTAGAACTCTTCCAGTGGGTTGCAGCCCTCTCCCGGTCATACGATGATAGAGTTGATCCATGGTGGGGACTGGCTCAGAAATATAGACAAGCCCCAGAGGTGAGCTAGGTTCCGGTATCACTTCTCTCATATCGCCTGGCAGGATGCTAGTATCGATGTTGGCTTTCGAGGTGACCTGGTGTGCCTTCATTCTCAAGGAGGATTCCGCATAGACAGAGAAATAGAGCTTCTCGAACATGGCCTGGTAAACATCTTGACTCGCTGGTGCTTTTGATACTTCGTACGCAACAAAGCATGCCCAAGCCTCCCTTCGTGTCCTGGTTGCTCTTACCCTGGCAGCCCAGATCAGAGACTGAAGGCGCTCACTGTCCCGTTTATACGTTGAAATTTGAGGGAGCAAGGTCCGAGTTTGGATGGTAGGGCTCAGGTCTACGTCCCATCCAGCATAGAGCTCAACCATCGTCTCAAATTTACCCTGCGGATATCCAGCTTCAAACATACGATGCAAGATCGTAGACGCCCTCGAAACGCCATATTGATATCCTTTGCCCTCGTCCATTGCTGTTTGACTTTGCTTCCAAGGTGGCCAAGATGTACCCTTGAGCCTTGCCCATTCCTGTTCTTGAGATGTCTTGGTGTGTGCAAGTTGCACTCGGGAAAGGGCCCGGAAACCAGTTCTTGTTACAGCAATGGGTGGTGAACTGTCAGCCATGAATTTCAGAATCCCGAATTGGGCCTTCTCTTGGAATCGAGAAGATAACATGGGGTTTAGCGAAGCGGGAAGGGATAGAAGCTTGATGAAAGCATTACAGAAGCGGTCGACATCGGCACCAAGTTTACTGTAAGCACTCTTTGTGGCGACGCTGTTGTGAAACAGGCGACGTGCCTCGGTAGTGAAGAGGGAGCTTATCCAAGGCATAGATTCGGGCCAAACTTTGCGAGCTTGACGAGTTAGGCGGATGATTAATATCTTGAGGACATTCCAGTCAATGCCACCGTGTCGTAGCCTATCATCGAGATGTTGCATGATGATTGACAAAGCATAGGTTGAGATAGTCCGTCGACGGAGAAATATCAGAACGAGAAACATAGGCGGAGTAGGCTCCGCGTCTTGGAACAATTGAGCACTGATGAATGGGCTAGGCTCAAGTAAGGAGGTCGCCCATCGTTTGACGTGTTCTCCGGTATACCCTTTAGATTGAAGCACATGCAGCTCTGCCTCGGTGAAGCGAAACTCGGATTCTCCCAAGGAAGGCATACAAACAGCCTGAACGTAGCGTGCGAGAACCGTGTACAGCGATAATGGAAGATTCTCTCGCGAAGATTGTACAGAAATCTTGCATTGTGCCGGGTTACGCGGGCTAATCTGGCGAAGATTAACGTGAGAGAGGTTGTTTTTACTAAAAACATTTTGAGTGTAGCAGGCTGCCGCAGGGCCCTGTATGGCATCGATTACGAGCTGAGGTCCGCCCTGTCGCCGGGCTTTAAGCTTGGACCGGCTCAGTTGTAGATGTCGTGGAAAGTTGGACGTAGAAGAATATGCTGAAGTACTTTCTTCTATCTTTTCCATACCCTCGAACACCTCATTTTCCTCGTCCGTCTCCACATTCTGAGATTGCTCATGAGCCCAAATGTCCTTCCAGTATTGTCTTCGTTGAAAAAGCGAGGCTGGCGTATATTCAAGGCGGACAAGAGCGCCGTGACCGGAAAACGTGGGCGGTGGTGAACATCTCGCGGACAAAATAGGAATTGTGACTGTGCATGTGGATAGTTTGGATCGAAAGCATCCTGCAGCAACGAATCGAAAACTCCCACAACGACCCTAAACGAGAATGTTAGTCGGATGCTACAATTAATCAAGGGAGAGATATTGTACCAAGTTGGCGGGAGTGGAAAAGGGAGAGGTGCGGGCGAGGAAGCGGCACTGGCTACCAGAAAGCACAAGGCATGGTGACAATGGCATTCATCGACAATGAGCGGGGCAGAGCGCAGCCGGTCAAGCGGGTAGTGATGAAGAAGAGAAAAGTAATTTGAGCTTGAGCCTTGAGATTTCTAATGGAGATTGCGGGTTGCACCGAAAGAATGATCGCGGAACTACACTAGTCTCAGAGGAGATTAGCTTCTTCTCATCACTTGCCTCGTCGCTCAGAAGAACAGCAGAAGACGAAAGGTTGCATGTTCACTTCACAGTGCGACGCGCACCGTCGACAAGAATTTTGGAAAGATCTATTCAGGTATCTATAACATATATCTCGTGACTTTTTCAAGGGTTGTCAAACCAGTTGATACAAAGCTTTCACTCCGCATCACAACAATCGCTTGCCCTGTCTTGCCGGGTGCACTGTCGACTCGTGCATCCCGTCGGAGGCGTCTCTTTCGCCAAGGAAAACCCTCGCGTTCTCCCCGTCGTTGGACTTCTCTCCCCAGCACCCTCATCCACACCCGACTTCGCATTCCGCACTCCATCGCGCCCCGTACGTCTGCGCGCATCTCCTCTATAGGAACCTCCGTCTCCGAATCCATCTTCTCTGCGCAGCCTCTTTCTCACTTACTGCTGGCTGTGGGACGGGCATGATTGGTGAACTTGGACGCCAAAGCACGACTTGACCATCGGCCCTGAGCGCGTTGCACATCTTGACCACCTCGCGAACGCATCGCGGACGACCCTCATCATCACAATGTCCACCACCAACGGCATCCTGACGCCGCCATCGCTACCCGCCGCGCCCGCCTCGCTATCACCCGTAAAACGAAAGCGTTTGGATAACGAGCCTGCGCCTTTGACCAACGGCAACAGCGGTGTCGCGTCGACACCTCTAAAGGGAAAGCTACGCAATGGCGCTAGTCGCTCCCTGCCGTTGATAGTAGAAGATATAGTGTCGGTCCTGAGGAGGTGAGTTAAAGCTGCACCGCCTGCGCAACCCTCTTTTATCTGTTGATGATCTTTTACCCGCAACCTTAGCACAGTCACTGAACCATGTGCGTTGCAGCTACGATACTCAGCCTTCGATACTTGATAATGCCATCGTCTCAGCGACGGCTCGATCTTCTTCCGGAGAATCAGAATCGAAACGAACGAAATTAAGCCCGTCGAGCGGTTCTTCCTCCATCTCGGAACTCGCACGGAGTGGTTCCTATAAATCTCTAGAAGCTTTAGAACATGATGTTGAGATCGCAGCTGCCAACGTGATGCCCGATCTCGCAACTAGCCAGCGCACAGCCGTGCAAATGTCGCTGGATGACATCAAGCTTCAGACCAAGGTACTCGCATTCCAGAAATTGGCATCAGACCTGATAGCAAGGGAAAAGGAGAGGGCGCCAGATTCGGAGCCAAGTGAAGGCGCGGTTACCAAGAGTACCGAGGACGTAGAGAACGAAGAAGAGCAAGATGTCCAGGTCAAAGAGGGGGATTTTCCAGAAGGCCGAACTGTTCTCACGCTCTATGGGAGCGCACAAGGTCCTAAACAGCTCTTCTCTAGTCTCCAAAAGCCTACACGTGTATCAGGAGAACATACGTTGTCTGGCTTAGATACCGCTCCCCAGGTCCTCTTGCCTCTTCGCGAAGCTACCCTTCCAAATATCATCTCTACTTCTGAGATTTTTCCTAGCGGAGATGAAGATCTTCATGATCAGTCGAAACCGAGGACCATTGGACAGGTGTGCAAACCACCAGGCCATCTAGCTCAATTAAGCCCGCCGAAGCACGCGAAACCTCTAACGACACGTGGGAATACTGTAACGTTTGTCCCACAAGATGTCCTTCAAAAGCCATCCCGCGCGGGTGCCCATATGTTTGCGAATCAGAACCTAGCGACCGGTCACTGGTTAGGGTATGGCGGAGTGGATAAGCCGAAAGATCCAACTTCACCCACCGCCAAGCAGAAGAGTAGACAACGCGCGCTGAGCACAGGTGAAGCACAACTACCGCCATCTGAAGCTACCCTTGTTGCCGTGCAGCAGGCAAAGGAGGATGCGCTATTTCGTAGCGTCTACTCTAGCTTTGCACCTAGCAGAGACGACTCCACCACTATTGTACCCGAAGAGGCGAAGAATAAGGTCTGGTGGCAGAAAGTGGGCGAGAAGCGCTTTGCGGAAACGTTCCCTATTGATCCTGCACTTGTGGAACCAGAGAAGCCCGCTGAAGCCGAGGCAAATGGTACGACCGACGAAGCCGAAGAGTTTAGAAAAATGGTTGAGAACTTTGAGGATTATGAAGAGAAACCGTTTGGGGAAACAGAGGAAACAGAAGAAGAGAAGAGCACGACTGAAATATTGAAAGAGATCTCCGAACTCATTGAGATACTGGCATCACATCAACGCAATCGAAACGCGTCATTGGCAACGAATCCTCGGACGCCAATCATACAGAACGCATCCCTTGCCACCCTTGCTGGAAGCCCTTCAACGCCGTCTTCAGAGGAAATTGATGTTTATCAAATCCTCAAATCACAGCTCTCTCTTATGATCTCTCAGCTACCTCCTTATGCTGTAGCGAAACTGAATGGAGACCAACTTGAAGAACTAAACATCAGCCGTACCATTCTTATTGAGACGCACGATTCTGCAGGAGTTTTAGAAGACGATCATATACCGAGAGTCTCCAAAGCCTCAGTGACTCCTGCGGCAACACCCTCTCTTTCTCGCATGGCTTCTTCTGGCTCGACACACTTTCCAGCAAGCAATTCCCAGTACAATCGACCTGCACCCTCGATGCACACCTCTGCCGCTCGCCCTGTGCCGGCTACTCCGGGATATTTTCCGCAACAGCAGCCAGCGCTTCGATCACCGTCTGTACACTACCAACGTCAGCCTTCGATACCTGGTCCGCACTTTCAAACACCTGGAGCGACGTATGCTGCAAGCACTCCCCGCCAAAATTACCCAAATGCACCAGCGTATGGCCAACCGACACCAAGGGCAAGCTACAGCCAACCAGCGCCATCTTCGTATTATTCCCAGCGCCCAGCTCAGCCTGTCTATGGCACAGCGAACCCTCAATACTACCAAACACCTCAGACTCAACATCAAAACAGATACCCACAAGCAGCACAACCGCCAGCTCAGAATGGCTATTATCAACGACAACCCAGTGTCGGATCGTATGGATACGGGGCGGCTCCCAGTCCTCTTCCGCGTACTGAGTCGCCAATGAAGACCAATCCTCCAATTACTCAGCAATCTTATCCTGGACCACGACCTGCATACGGTGCGCCAACATCGAATGGGCAAATGCGAAGCACGTACTATCCACCAAGCATGCCGCAAACCTCGCAATACGGCGGTGCGCAACCATCAACACCAACAACCGTTGGAACTCCAGGATATAATCAACAGATGATGATGGATCGACAACAGCAGCAGGCTGCCGCTCAGTCACAGGCTCGAATAGCAGCACAGAATTCGTTCAGGCAAGGGTCAGGGACCCCACAACCACCACCTAACCCACAATACGGAAATCAACAGCAGCCACAGCAGCCACAGCAACAACAACAACAGCAGCAGCAGCAGCAAGTCAACGGTGCACCGATGGTGGCATAATGGGATGAACAAAGTTAGCTGCAGTAACTGGGCCAAGGGCAGCATGCTATGACCTTCACGAGTGTCATAATACACATATAGGTACTTAGGGCGCGTTTCAGTCAGTTCATTGTTGTTGGCTTGCGGGCGTTTTATGGATAAGGAAGAAGGTCTTGGAGTGCAGATGGCAGGGTTGCCAGGTTGGCACAGTCGTGCCATGGGGTTATTGTCGTGTCCTACGGAAAAGTCGGGCATTCTTTTTTTTCTTTGGCGCTTGCTCAGATCCCGCTGTATCCGAGTAGAGCAGGTCTGCAGATCAGGTCTGATGAAATGTCCATGGTCTGCAGTAAGGGCAACACCACATGACAGTATCGAGGCACCTATAGTAATTACAGAAATGTAACATTAATACCCTAAATAAGCATGTTCTTAAGTGATGTCGAGTGATGTGTATTGCAAACAGTAATATCTAACGTTGAGCTCGGAGAGCAGGGGTCTCGGCTCGACCTGCCCGCACAACGTCATTGCTGGTGGTGATTGGGGAAACGGACAACGCGTGCGCGGCGCAAGGATTACAAGCTTGGAGAACCGCAACTTGTCAGCCCTCTTCTTGCACAGAGCTGCCCCTCGACAAAGACAAGACATGTTCCACCGCAAACACAATGGCACATCTTCTGAGAGGAAAGCAGGCCGGAGTGCCCAACGACCTCTCTGCCGGCTTGGGACCTGATCTTTTTGTCCTTGACCATGTAAGAAGCTCAACGTGCACGCCTCACCCCGCGATGCATGATTCCACCCGTTCCGAGAGCTAACATGGCCTCCTTACTAGATAAACACCTATGGTCTCTCGAGCAAGATCAGCCAAATCGCATACGACCCCGTCCAATCTCTCCTCGCAGTCGGCACCAACGAGACCAAATTTGGCGCGGGGCAGATCTATCTTTTCGGCCAGAAGCGCGTTGAGGTCGTCTTCAATCTGCCACACCGGAGTTCAGTTCGCATTCTACAATTCTGCGCCGATAAACTCCTATGCGTGGACAGCAAGAATGACCTGCAAGTCTTCTCGCTGGAGACGAAAAGGCTGTTGAGAGCGTTTGGTGTTCCTGCAAAGATCACGGCTCTACACAGTGACCCGACATTGGATTATGCGCTGTTGGGAACACAGCTGGGCGACATAATGGCCTTTGATCTCGATCGCGAAAATCTTGCCCCGTTTAAAATACCAGACCTATGGCGAGAGCAGTTTCCGAGGTCGAGGAACTCGGTTGTCACGCTCTCGTTCCATCCGAGAGACATTGGTAAACTCTTGATTGGATACAACTCAGGTGCTGTCATATATTCCTTCAAGCAGAATAAGGCCGTTAAACATTTCCACTATGTGCTACCGAAAGGCGCGCCTGGAGGCGATTCGGATCCGGGTTCCATGTTCAAAGAAAGGGCTCCGCCATTGACACAGGCTGTGTGGCACCCTACAGGGACATTTATACTGACCGGCCATGAGGACAGCAGTATAGTCATTTGGGATCCAAAAGACGGCAGGATTATCCAAGCCAGGACCCTACAAGACACCAACGTGGATAAACCAGGACCAGGAACATTCAGTCCTGGCGGGGGGGCAGGCACGTTCTCTATTAAGTCACCAATTTTCAAAGTTGCGTGGTGTGCTAGAGAAGACCCCGATGATACGGGCATTCTAATTGCCGGCGGTGCACCTTCAACACTGGATACTAAGTCGTTGACCTTCTTCGAACTTGGCCGCACCCCAATTTACAACACCGCTTCCTGGCAGGTACTGTCCGACCACTTCGAGAACCCGAATCGTCAGAGGATATTACCTTGTCCGCCAGGAAGTGAAGTAGTTGATTTGTGCCTAATTCCTCGTTCCTCGCCACACTTTGCAGGCGCACAGGACCCCATCGCAGTCATCGCTTTGCTGGCATCTGGAGAAATCATCACACTCAGCTTTCCGAGTGGGATGCCGATATGTCCCACCAATCAACTACATGTCTCATTGACACTCGTTCATCCTTTTCTGAACCATGCCAATCTTGCTCCGGTTGAACGAACCAAATGGCTAGGAATGACCGAGAGGCGACAGCATGGACCACTCTTTCTGACTGGGGGTGCCGAGGCAGTATACCCTCTAAAAAGATTTGAAAACCGAAATGTTGTACAAACATCCCATGCAGACGGTACAATCAGACTGTGGGATGCTGGGCACGCTGACGAGATCGAGAACAGCGCGGTGCTTCAACTTGATGTTGGTCGCGCCGTAGGACGGCCAGACGCCGTCGAAGTCTGCAAAACTTCATTCGCAGGTGCTGCTGGCGAACTGTCTGCTGGCCTTCGAACCGGCGAGGTTGTAGTTTTCCGATGGGGGGTCAATAGGCATGCTGGACAAGACATACCGCCGGGACCAAACACACCGCATGGTCTTACCAACATCACTGAACGCTCCGAAGCTGCTCTCAAGGAAGGTCTTCTTCCATTTACATTACTTGATGAAGGAAACGGACCCGTGACAGCGCTGAAACACTCGGATATCGGGTTCGTTGCTGCTGGGTTCGAAGGAGGAAGCATATCTATTATCGACCTCCGAGGGCCTGCAGTCATCTACAGCGCCAAAGTGACTGATTTCATCAAAGCGGACAAACGCGGCAGCTTCCGGCGCAGTTCTATACAGACTCCGTCGAAACCAGAATGGCCCACTAGTATTGAATTTAGCATTATGATGTTAGATGGTGACGATTACTCTAGCATTCTGGTTCATGTGGGAACCAATCTAGGACATCTTGCGACATTCAAACTTCTGCCAGAAGCTGGTGGACGTTATACCGCAAGCTTTGTAGGTGCTTGCTCTCTTGATGATCAAATCGTCAACATATGTCCAATCCACGCCGAGACAGGCAGACCAGCATACGCAACACAATCCGTCATGTCTGCACTCCGAACCGGGACTAAAGTCAATGGAGTTTTAGTTGCAGTGACTGTATCTGGCGCCAGGATCTTCAAGCCGGCAACAAATAAGGGTGCACATAAGACTTGGGATGAGTATTTGTGCGACTCTGCCGCCATAGTGCGATATGGAGAACTTGGTTATGCATTGCTGGGCCTCTATGGAGATGGATTTGCAAGGGGATATTCTATTCCTGCACTGAAAGAAATTGGAAGTGTCAAAGTGGATCATATTCTTGACGTAAAACGGTTCCATGAGGCTGTCATAACTGCTACGGGAGATATTCTGGGGTGGAAAGGTCCCGCAGAGATGGCACTGATCAATGTCTTCGGCACCGATGTGAAGTTGTAAGTCTATACCCACCTTCAAATCCATAAAAGAAGAACTCAACTAATATCAATGGCAGAGACCAAGCACGCGATACCCTTTTCAACCCCGAACTTGTCATTCCTCCTCGTCCAACTATTAGCAATATGCAATGGATCGCAGGCACACAATACGTCACTCCTACTGACATGGATCTTCTCAGTAAGCCTTCCCAACTCCCCTTTTTTTCTGGCCTCATTAACCTCATCTCCTAGTCGGCGGACCCGATCGACCACCTTCCAAACGACAACTTGCCCAAGACCGCGCTGACGAAGACCAACGCCGTCGCGAAGGCCGAGAACATGCACCTACCGCATCATCGTCTCGCTCGCCTCAACCAACAGACGAAGGTTGGGGTGCATGGGCTAGCAGACAACTGAATGAACGGACAGAACGCTTGAATATGGCAGGCGATAGTATGAACAATCTGAGCCAGAACAGTGCGGGTTTTGCGGATGATGTGAGTAAGTATATAAACAAACAAAAGAGAGGGTTTGTCATGGGGGCAGTGAAGAGTAAATTCGGGTTCTAGATAGCTGGCTACTAGGGTTGTGGAATGGAGGGGTGGTGAGAAGAGAAAAAGCTTGTTATACCCATTCAAATGAGATGAATTAAGAATGTCGAATCAAAAAATTGTATTTTTGACCGATGCAATGAAAAAGGTTTGATTTCTTATCCCTAAAAGCTACCCGTATAGAATATGTGAGACAATAAAGAACTAGTACCAATCCTTAGTGGAATTAGCTGATTGTTGTGTTTTTCATCCTCACGGGATAGCTTATTTATGCTTTTATATATTGCCCAAGTACCTTTTTACACTTTGGATTAATTAACTCTCTTTATTTCAATACTTTTCCATTCTATTCATTATGTTAAGGAGACAAAATTTAGAGAACTTCTAAATAAACTTACGCCATTTCAAGTCCTGTGTCTTTTATCTATATAAACTATCTAAAGACTTAAATATTTATTTAATAGTCAGATACTACTTTAGATATGATCCTATCGATGGACTGATAATTCTGGCAATCTCCTGGACAAACTCACTATCTTTCTTCATAATTGTAACTCGCTTTCTGTGAATAATAGCAAGCTGGATAGCCTCGAATATAGTGGTCAAGAACGCCCCAGTTGCATTCTGTATAACCTCCATAGCATCCCTTCTGAAACGCGGCTGCTCTGTAGCAATGCTAGTGTCACTGCAGACTTCTTTCACTAAACGAGCAAAGGTAAGTCCTCGGAATAACCAGCCCAGTCTCCTTTGGATTTGGCGAATTTGGCTCAAGGCTCATTTTTCCTCGGGAAAATTGTATTTAGGTGCTTGGTATAGAGGGTCAGGACTGCAACCGTTGTCAAAGGTAGCTGTCCTTTTTCTTGTGAGATTTTCTTCTTCCACAAAGTCCCGATTTCAGTCCGTCTGGAACTACTCTCATTCAAACCTGACTCTACGTAAATCCCTTCTCCTTCATTTGTTCTAACTGTCCTTCTCTTTACAATATATTAGATGCGTAAATCAGTGCTGTTGCACAACGTTGCTGAACATTTATCTACACTTTTTCTCCCATAGGGCTTTAGAAGTCTAGAAATTTACTAGCACAAGCTCTTTGTATTCCCGAGGGCTGAAGAGACGAACGAGATGACGAATGGACAATATTAGATTTTCTTACCGGAGTTGGAAAGTTAAACCTTGTGCCTCACAATTCGATGGACTTGCTAGACTAAATCCATTCTTTGCACATATGATGAAGTGCGGGAACTTTGTTCTCGAATCTGGGACGTGCGAGAGAAGCCGGACGCAATGAGGATACGATGGACCTACGTTTCTTTGTCTCTGGCAATCAGAACAGTGAAAGGGAACTTATCATGGAAGAAATGGAGACTGAAGTATATAAACTAAAGGGGAAAACAGTCATGTGTTGTGCGAATCTTGAAAGCACACGAAACTCAATATTATGCTCTCATAGAGAAATGCATCTGGAAAGTAACACCGAAGTATTCTGATACTCTGGTAATGAGTTTCCAGACCCGGAGAGATCGAATATCTGTTGCTGAAGGACTGCCTCAATCCTTTTAGCCTGTTTACATACTCCATTCTTTTCAACAACCTCAACTGGGAAACCATGAACTAAAAATATGACACTGCTTGAATGACCTTTCTTGGAAGCAGAAAACAAAACACACCTTGTGGGGGGATCAACGCGTCCAGACAAGAATCTGAAAAACATACTAATTTCTCTATTATATGACTAGATTTTGATGATAAGGACAGGACATATACTTGGTGTTAGTGAGGACTTCACTTCTCCTGTTGTAAAATTTCTAAAATTATGAGAACTCCACCTCATTTTGTTCTTCCTGAAGATGGGTTTATTCACATCTTGAATGAAAGGTGCGGTGTAGGCGTGTCTAGAAAGATGTCTGAATTAGCTATGTTGTTTCTAAAATTCGCGAGCACATGGGAAGATATGCGGTGTTATCAAATGTAAGGAAAAACGAAGGTGCTATCTGAAAATGATCTTTTTCCGTTCTTGGGGGTAAGATGAAAAATCAAATGTTCTGAGCGTGTACTCTTGCTTCTATGATATAACTGTACAATGGTATGGCAGAGGACTTGCTACGCTCATCCTACTTTCAGCATTCCGCTTTGAGACTGATGACAGAAATACAAATTTTCCAAGGACGTGGAGTTCGAATATACCTATGAATGACATCCTGGCTCTTGCGGAGCTTTGAAGTCTGGACAGCAGTATCAACAACACCAAACATTTCTTACAGAAATCTTAGTCACTAATTCTGTGCACTTCTTTCCTCTATCTATTTAACCTCTGCAATAGAGAGTGCTAGGGATTTGCTATATTATATAGCCATATAACTATCCTTTTATCTATCTTTTTGGAAGATTGTGCTAGCAAATTTCCGGACTTCAAATGCCCCGCGAGAGTAGGTACCATTGTTTTTAGTATCTCAGTACGTCTGAGTTGCGCCAGGCAAGGAAGAGCGGTAATTGAAATATTCAACATTGATGAGAATTAAGATGTTAACATGTATGGCTTGAAACTTGATGGTAGTAATCCATTTGTGTAATTTAGTAAACGTGTAAGGCATCTCGGGAGGGCCACCACTGGAGAGTCATGTCATAGATAGGTACGGCGCATGAGAGAAAGTAGAGGTAACCAGTAGCGCATGTTCCGGGGTGAAATGAAGAATTTGACGTTGGTAGCACGCAGATGAAGATGAATGTGAAGATGAGAGTGAAAGTAAACAAAACCGCTCCGATCCGCGGCCGGTCCGACGCTAGCCACGGCCTTATCGATAAGCTTAAAGAGCAACCGAATGCCGAACATGTACTCCACCTGTTCCCAAGTCAAGTCTTTTGCTACACAGAATTCGAATCCCATCAGTTCCAGCTAACCATGGTCGAAGGAGCTCCCGCGCATGGTACAGTAGCCCATTTGCTGCCCCAAACCTACAAGCGATTGATTTCCGAATGGCTTGAAGAGGATACACCAAGCTTCGACTATGGCGGGTTTGTGGTTGGAGAAGAGATATCGGAGGCAAAACTATTAGGAAAATCTCCGGTAGGTACATATGTTCAATACTAAAAGCAATGCTCACGTATGATATAGGGTGTTGTTGCTGGGGTACCTTTCTTCGATGAAGTCTTCAGACAGTTGGATTGCACGTGAGTCAGTACCCCTCACTTAACTGCACATGCTGATTAAGTTTCTCAGTGTAGAATGGCACGTAAAAGAGGGCGATGTGGTCGAGCCGATCAAACATTGTGCGACAGTACGAGGTCCAGTTAGAAAACTCCTACTTGGAGAACGTGTGGCATTGAACACCCTTGCTCGATGTTCGGGTATTGCTACCAAGTGTGTTCCGAGACCCTACAATTAGTTCTGACTAACTGTACGACAAGATCGGCACGACTTCTCGCGCTTCTTCGTAAAGCAGGTTACCCAAATATTCTCGCTGGTACACGAAAGACGACGCCAGGTTTCCGGCTCGTTGAAAAATACGGCATGCTTGTTGGTGGCGTGGACGCACACCGTGTAGACTTGTCTGCAATGACAATGTTGAAAGACAACCACATTGTTGCTGCCGGAAGCATCACCAACGCTGTGCGTGCCGCCAAGTCTGCAGGCGGATTTGCCATTAAAGTCGAAGTTGAGTGCCAGAGTTATGAAGAAGCGGATGAAGCAATTGCTGCTGGGGCGGATATAGTCATGCTGGACAACTTTACACCTGATGGTGTGAAAACTGCAGCCGCACAGCTGAAAGAGAAATGGGGAAGAGGGAATGCTGAGCGAACCACATTTCTCGTTGAAGTGAGTGGCGGGCTGACAGAGGAGAATGTAGAAGCATACGTTTGCGGAGATATCGATATTGTGAGTACAAGCAGTATTCACCAGGGGGTGAAGCACGTGGACTTTTCCCTCAAGGTGGTTCCAAAGGGAAAGGAGACAAAAATTGGTGGAGAAAGTCTAGCTGTCTAGTGCAAAATGTGTAAAGTACTGTAAGAAATATATTTGATCTACAAACCAAACTCAAAGAGACCTGCACCTTGGTGACGTGACCTGAAGGGAACGGACATCTGGAATTGCTCGCAATTTTAGTTCTCCGACTCCCGACCTTCAAGTCGGATCTGATGGCGCTAGTCACATAACGAGCTTAGGGTCGAGGCGCAACCACCACAGCCCCAACGTAGGAAGTTGGAACCTTGGAAAACACTTCTTCCATCAAAGTCCAGGATCAAAAGTGAATCGCTAAAACAACTTCTTAATAGATTGTTCATGTTGGCTGTGACACAGTACAGCATTGTAGAATTGTTTGTTTTTCTGCGAGTCCTTCGTTAAGCGCATTGACAGTTGTTCTCCCCAGAGAGCCCCACAGCTAGCAGCAGCCTTTCCTGCAACTTTCCAACAGTTTATATGGACGATACCGCAGAAGTTCGGCGGATAGATCGAGTTGCTGTAGCGTGCATTCAATGTCGTAGTCGACATGTAAAGTGTGATGCTACGCAGCCTGTCTGTCATCGCTGTCAAAGAGATGGTAAAGATTGTACCTACCATAAGTCTCGAAGAGGGGGCTGGACAAAGCCGCTCTAGCAGCACGTCGACTCAAATTACAACAACAGGCGGAGCGAGATTCCGGGCAATCTCAAGTTCCGACTGAACCTACGGTAGCATCAGGCCCTTACTCGCCAAAAGATTACTCCCCGAGTAGCGATCAACTTGAGCAACTTGGGACGATAGGTTTTCAGGCACCAAATATCTCGAATCTGGCCCTTAATCCATCGAATACTTTATCATTCTCAATAAGTCCAGATCGATTACTTGAAATGTATTATGAGAATTTCTGGTCCGGATTTCCGGTCACACTGCCCTTGCCATTCCTCAACGCAAGAAGAGCCCAAAGCAACCACGGTTTGGACCTACTCATAATTGTCATGGAATTCGTTGGTTCCGTTTATGCGCCTTGGACACCATCCGACACCTACTATGATGTTGCCTACGCAGCTGTGCGCCAACCAAATATACCGAGAGATGGGTTCACTGTGCAAGCTTTGATGATTTTTGCTATTGCACAACATCATATGGATCATCGACTCGAATCAAGAAAGATTTTAGATTTGGCTGTCAAAATAGGACTTGAGATACAAGTCAACTCAAAGGAATTCGCGCAGCTTTATGGGGAAGGGAATCCTGTGCTGGAGGAGTGCTGGAGGCGAACTTATTACATGTTACAACTTACGGACCAGCATTTCTCTGTAGTTGTAAACTCTCCCAACTTCGTAATGCGAGATGTCCCAAATTACGTTGATCTACCATGCGACGACCAATACTACGAGTCAGGGGTAAGTTTTACAACATGTTTAGTAAACTGGAGAATACTGAAATTTCTAGCGGATTCCAACACCTGCGACACAGGCTGAGTATTCAATAAGAGAATTCGCTGAACAAGAGGTTGTATACTCATCCTTGACCTATTTGTACGATGTCAGTCAGATCGTAACATATACAAGTAAGATTCTTCTGGTCTGAATAAATCCGAGTATTCATATTAATTATAGCAGTGAAAACCTTCCTCGAAACGGGCACATTCAGCGAGAGCCTGGTCAACGCTGTGGATACAAAGGTCGCAATCTGGCAATCACTGCTCCCGGCAATCAAAAGGGATCCGATGAAGCCAGACGGGACGGTGGACGAAGTCATGTTTCTCGCTCACATGTGTGGCGCAATGTAAGCAGATTGCAACAAATATGCCGACACTGCTGATCCGAACTAGTATCGTATTGGGACTTCACCGACCTGGTTCTATGCTGGCCTACAGCATGGAAGAGCTAGCTGCAGAGAGTTTCGTTTCTCCTGTCCCGTTCATGGACCCTTCTCTCCAAGGGCGAAATGCACATACAGCGCGAACCCTCAAGGCAGCAGATATCCAAACCAAGCTTCTATCAATCCCCTGCGCAGCGGAAAAACATCACCTGTTCACTCTCTGTATTTCCGCAGCGCTAGGGGCGGCTCAAATCTCAGCGTGCAACATACTCCTTGAAGACCGTGCCCTAGCTATCGCCCGAGACCGAGTGCGACTGAGCATCGGGTATCTCAGTCAGCAAGGAACCTTTTGGCCTCTTGCGAAAAAGATGGCGAAAGATCTTCGATACATTGCTAGGTCGACTCTGGCTGGAGTCAGCCAAGTTAGCAATGCTGCAGAGCCTGACCCATCGGCAATCATCGAGATACCACGCGACGAATTGATATGGCCGGTAGATCCATCAGCACAAATCGACATATACAGTGGTATAGTTCTTCCAATGGGTTGGGACTTTCCGAGCACGGAATTTACATCTTCGTCATCGTCAACCACGTCGTAAGAAACATGGCTAGAAACAATTGACGAATAACGAGTTTTATCTCATTTCAAGTAGACACCACCTCTGACTCAGGAAGCGAGAGCGTTCTCCGGTGCCCACTCGGCAGATCGTCAGACCATCTTCTAGTCGATCACACCAACGGGAAATCAAAATGCAGCCACGGTATTATAAAAAGCGAACCAATCTGCAAACAAAATTGTCTTGTAGAAACTGCGCATCTATTGTTCCGTCCCATGCTGCCGACAATCAATAAAACCTCAAAACTTACAACCAGCCATCTATCGCTGTCTCGGCTACCAAAATATTTCTGATTTCACGCAGTAATCCCATTACAAACCAAACCCCTCAGACATTAACAAGCGCATTCTCGGCATTTCGCTCGCTGTTATCTCTTATGCCTGCAGCTTGTTCTGACAAGCTCTCGAAAAAGATTAGGCGGTCCACGTCATGCCGAACACAGCTAGGCCTGCACGACAGATGACCAGGCCGCGGTTGGGTCAACGAGAACCTTACACCACGAAGGGTCTGCACTAGCGTCCGAGGACTCGACCTTCTTAAACCCTCCGGCCTCGCCCGCGCAGATTAGTTTCTGGCCACCGGAATTTTTTTTTACCAGTAACGATGCCATCATCTCGTGTATAAAGGTTGCGCCCTTTAGTGTGAACTTGGGTCCTGCACTTCACCTTGTCAGGATTGTAGAAATAAAAAATCTCACGCGAGGTGGGGGATCAACATCGAGTCACTGCCGGCCTTGCAGATTACGTCGCCGAACACCATCAACATGGACCACACCGACAAAGATTTGGGACTTCCTGCCAGGATGCCGGGGACGACTGATTCTCTCGATTCTGACATTGAGGGTCGGTTGGATCAGGTGGATATAGCAGCGGAGGCGCAACTGGTGAGGAAGCTGGACCTCTTCTTGATTCCAGTCGTTATGCTCTTGTATCTGTTGAGCTTTCTCGACAGGTGAGTAAATTTGCCATTTCAAGATTTCTAGAAGAGGGTTGTGATATCATGATTCCCGTAAGAGCAAGGATTATGGACTATCGGCCGCGTCTGGTCATGTGGTTATATTCCGAGCTAATACCCCACAGAGTCAACATCGGCAATGCTCGACTATATGAATTGGAAAACGACCTAAATCTCAGTCCAAACCAATTCCAAACAGCCGTTTCCATCCTCTTCGTCACCTACATCTTGTCCGAAGTCCCTTCTAACCTCGTACTCAAGAAGTTGCGCCCATCCCGCTGGATCGCATTTATCACCGTATCCTGGGGTATCGTCGCCACTCTCACTGGTATCGTCCAGAACTATGCCGGACTCCTCGTGTGCCGCTTATTCCTGGGAGCCGTCGAAGGAGGTCTTTTTCCCGGAATGGCCATCTATCTCACCTTCTTCTACACAAAGAAAGAACTCGCCCTCCGGATTGGATACCTTTTCGTATCAGCCGCCCTCGCAGGAGCCTGTGGCGGTCTTCTCGCGTTCGGAATCGGACATATGCAGGGAGTTGCGGGGCAAAATGGCTGGAGGTGGATAATGATTATCGAGGGAATTCCAACCCTTATTCTGGGAGTTGCTACGTGGTGGATTCTGCCCGATAATCCACAGACAGCATATTTTCTCAACGACAAAGAGCGCATAATGGCGGCTACCAGGTTGACACGACAGACGGGATATACGAAGAAGGCCGTCGAATTCCACTGGGATGATGTGAAGAAGGCTGTCAAGGACTGGAAGGTGTGGGCATTTTGTTTCGCGCAGTTTGGGAGCGACACTATGCTTTACGGTTACTCTACCTTCCTCCCGACTATCATCCGGGGCATCAATCCGACGGCACCGGCGGCTATCGTCCAGGTTCTCACTATTCCTTGCTACGCTCTCGGAGCCATCACATATCTAGTGGTGGCAAAATTCTCCGATAGCCAACAGAGACGCGGATTTTGGACCATCTTACTTGGAATGGTTAGTATTGTAGGATACGCAATGCTGATCAGCGACTCGGGCTCTGCTGCGCACTATGCTGGATGTTTCCTGGTTGCCATGGGTCTCTATGTCTGCGTGGGCTTGCCACTTGCGTGGTTGCCTGTTAATTCCCCGAGATACGGCAAGCGTACGACTGCCACGGGACTGCAGCTCAGTATCGGAAATTGTGCTGGTATTATGTCAAGTTTTGTAAGTTTTCCACCAACTTCGGCGATTTATCTTGATGAATTTCTGACTTTGTGAATGCAGATTTACCCTAGACAAGAAGGGCCTCGCTATATCAAAGGCCATGCGATCACGATGGGGATGGTGGCCTGGGCTATTCTGGTTTACGCTGTCATGTGGTACTACTTCGCAAGCGTCAATGCGAGGAGGGATCGTGGAGAGGAAGACCATCTCATTGAAGGTCTGACAGACGAGGAGATCGCGGAGCTGGGTGACGAAAGCCCCAGGTTCCGGTACACGATCTGAGTGATCATTTTGGGATCGAGAGCCTGGTAGAATGCGCGAATTGATTTAAGCGCTCGTACAGAATCAGGCATTTGATTAAAGAGGCGGTTAGGTCGATATTGATTGATCTGGGCCTCTGGAATCGTTTTATGGAATATTTCTTTCTTCTTAGACGTGGATTTATAGAGACTTTTTCTATCGAATAATACCCCATTCTTCTTATTCCTTGCCATGTCCCTTATCGTTCATTGCGTCTCTATCCTATCTATAGGAATCACCATAATACCAGGCCTGGGAGAATGAAAGAATAACAAACCAGTCTTAATTTCCCGCTATGCACTCAGCTTCGTTAGGCACAGTATCCCAATGAAATGCTTCTGATCCAACTGCAGACTACAGTAGACATAGATTGAGAAAAAATAGTGACACAACTCCAGAGCCATTGCAAAAATGAGAGGGTATCATTCAAGAGAACATCAAACAATGCAAGCAAACCCCATCTCCAAGAACTGGACATACAAGATATCTGCAGTTGTCATCTTCATAGTCGATTCCGCGAACTTTAATCATTCGATCCCGAACTTTTCTCGAAGGAATTCCCGCACTTGTTTGTTGCCCTCGCCCTGTGCGTTGGGAGGAAACTTGACAACTTCGAGTCCCTTGAGAGACCGTGCTCTGCTTACTGTGGTATCTGTTAGAAAGACATACAATGGTGAGATGGTGGTCGCCTACATGCAACATAGGCCTGTCCTTGTTCGAAAGACCTGGAAAGGTCGACTTTGACTCGGTTCAGTGTCATGCCCTGCAAGGTTTGTTAGCCGACTCGAATGACTGTATGGTTTCATTCTCCAGGATGCATACCTGACTCTTGTGTGTTGTGATGGCCCATGCAGCCATCAAAGGTATCTGCGTCCTAGCAATCAGGCTGTAGGGTTTCTCGTCACCAATCTCGTTGATGCTACAATCAGCCTGGATCGTTTTCTTGATTCCGTTTTGGAACCTGACTATTGGCCAGCCTTTGTATTCAGCCGCTTCCATATACTCTCGAATTTGTTGGATTTTCAGCAGCTCGTACTCGCCGCTCTGTTCCAAAACACCATATGTACTAATGTGTACCGACCTGCCATTAGCAGCGGGATTTTGTTGGCTAATCACGCCATTTAAAGGGGTATAGTCTTTCCCAGGAACAAGATCATTCGGTCCAGAAGGAGGAGATGGTTGTAACAGAGAAAATGGTTCGAAGCCTTGTATCACGCCTTGTGAACCATTGACCAAGCCCTCGCGAATGTCTAGATTGTTGAGTAGGACAACCCGCATTCCAAGCTTTAGTCGCACATCATACTCATAACGATGCTCTCCCTGATCAAAAATGTCAGAAGAGACCGGATCGGATACAATTAGGGACATACCATCGCTTTTAAAGAGCCGTTATATATGCGGTCACCTTTATATTTCTGACTCACATGTTTGCACTCAAAATAGTCTACAGCTCTGAAAGTCTGAGGCGGATGGGGCAACTGGTTGAATTTTTCATCATTCATCCGTTTGACTTCACCACGAGTGGAGAAAAGCTGGATCGCGCCCCTCGTATCGCATTCGTGATTTTCGAGTCGGTGGATCTCTTGATTAGTCAGTCGCTTTCCCAACCGCAGTTTTTGGAGCATGGAAATGAATTCTTCATCACTCTGTCGATGAATGGTAGTTAGATTTACATGAGCGAAATTGCATTCCTTTTTGGAGATTAGTAACAAAGCCTTCAGTTTAGAACTTTCTTTGCCTACCTCCCACGCTTGACTGCGAAAAGCCCACTTGTCAATATCGTAGTATATCCCATGTTGAGGACAACTGTATTCTGTCCCTCCCTTTATGGGTTTCAGGTCCCTACCGCACTGTATGCAGTGTTGAAATGGCTTCACTGGAGGTAGCTGGCAGAACTAGAAAATAATCTCAGCTATAAGTCAAGTAAAGAAGGGCTTTCACTTACATCTCCAGTTACAATAACCTGAACACCACCAAAAGGCTTGTCATTAGCCCGCACCTCTTTCATTATATGATTGAGTCGCTCGAAGTGCAAGTTCTCAACCATACTGATTTCATCGAAAATAAGTACGTCAGTGTTTCTCATCCTCTTCCAGGTCGTCTTTGAATGGGCACCATTCCTGAGCTCGTCAAGGCTTTTTTTGTGGCTATCTGGGTTCCATCCGGCATAGGTCCATGTTGTAGTCCCCTTGATATCAAGAGCTGCACGACCAGTAGGAGCTACGATATTGTATTGAACCCCTTTCTCTTTCAACTTTCTGACGAAGGACTTGAGTACTGTTGACTTTCCACATCCAGCCGAGCCGGTATAGAAGACATTCCTACCGCTCATGACTAGATCCACCAATCGGGCTTGTTCCGGACAAAGCGGAGGCTCAGTAATAGGCACTATATCCTTGGGAATCACATTGGTATCGTGAGGAACAAAGGTAGAGTTGGATGGCATCTCGCTGTCGTCTGAATCGAAGGTGGGATTGGCAGGATATTGTGGGCAACTCTCATATCCATTCCTGGGTGTGTATGATATGGGAGATTGCTTGTGTTCCGTTTTAGGAGTGAGATCCAGAAAAATGGGCGCACGGTGCGGACGGGGAGGTGTATCAGGCAGAATAATAGGCGAACGGGGCTGAGGTCTCTCCGGAGGTGGACTATCCTCTATTTCGAGCGGGTTATGTTGTGTGCCGTAACGATAAGCCGACGGATCGAGAGGATATGGATTACGGCCTAGGGAAGAGGTATGGTTCGGAGGCGCGGGCCGCGCATATATTCTGTGTCGTTTTTCGGATGGCGAGGAGCGAACATGTCCGTCTTCATTCTCAACTTTCCGTTTCTTGCAATTCCAATCGTGGTGAAACACACCCTGATCATTGTGGTTCATTCCCGTCTCAAAAGATGTGCATTGATGTCGTAAGTGCCCATTATCCTCGCTTGTATCCTCATCGCTTATATCTTCCTGTGTTGAGACTTCATAGGACATGATTGAATCTCGAGGAGCTTCGCTTTGCGGGGGACGGGTTTTATAATGTGGTGAGCGAGTTGCAGGAAGATCGGGGTAGTACACGGGTATGTCGTCGATGTCCAATTCGTAGACTTCTCTGTTGCTGTAGGATTGTCTACTGGTATCTGAGGAATGGTAAGCAGCCGGTACCTGTTCATTCATTCTTCGACCTGTCCTTCCGTCAGCCTCACACTCGCATAACCAGAGAAACAGTGAAAGGTGGAAACATACGATGACCCATTATGCATTTGTAGTAACGGTAGCGGTCTGAGTGTCAATTGACTAAATACTTTGCTAACATGAAAGTTAAAGACCGTGCTCAGGGGTATGTACAGTAAGGTCTGAGAGAGCGGGGAGTTATGATATAGTGGGATGAATGAACGAAGGTGGAGAAGGTCGGGCACCCGAACGCGTGGGTTACGCGAGCCGAAGTATTAGCGTTAATACTAGCGCGCCATTCACACGGTATCACGCGAGCAGACCCTTATCGATTGCACCAACTCGAACTAAACTCTTATGCTCAATTCTATCTATTAAGCCCATATTTTTAAACCCATTACGTTCAAACACGCGAAAATTATATCACAAAGTCCTCTCTTCTCATTACTGTACCAACCCTCCGAAATCATTCCCAAAAAGCACTGGCTCGAGTGAGAGAAGGTATTCCATTCGCTGTGGCCTATAATCTATCAGATGCGTAAATCAGTACAGTTACACAAAGTTGCTGAACATTTCTCCACACCTTTTCTCCTACAACTAGGGCTTTGGAATTCTAGATATTTACTAGCACAAGCGTTCTTAGGACATAGACAAAAGGACAAAATAAGGCCATGCAATGTAGTATATATCCCTTACATTAACATTTACTAAACTGAATTGGAAAGCCTAAAATTACATGTAATACTAACACTAAGAATTATCTTATGAAAGAAGGCAGAGTTCTATAGGTACGGCTAGGCTCTGCAAGAGAATAAGTGTGGAGAAAGCAACGAATGGTTAGCACATGTCAACACCCTCACATTCGACTACGGATTATGGATATATCACCCTCAATAACCCCATGGAACTTTTCTCCTTTTCGCCTGACCAAATCCTGTCCACAAAAACGTCCTCCCAACTTCATACACCACTCTAAATAACAATACAAACCCAAAAATCCGACAACAAATCTCTAACCACAACCAGAATCTTCTCCCCAACTCTTGAACCTCAGAAACCTTGATCTCAAACTCTCTACGCAAAATTTCAACCTTCTCCATTCCTATTCTACCCCACAAATGCTATCGTTCTGGCCACACATTCGGCCAACCCTGCATCGAGCGCTGGATAAACGACCCAAATTCTATGTGTGGCCAGACATGTCCGATTTGTATACAGTCAATAGGGACGCCACAATCCAGACGACTCGTGCCGTTGAGTGAGAGCTAGGAGATGTTTATTCTGCTCACGGAGAGTCTGGAGTTTTTCTGGAAATGCATCAATGATTATGTTCGCATGTATAGGGTGCTTATGCCGGCAGATGTGGAGTACAAACCTGCGGTTCTGTTTGCTATGTTACTTAATGGGGGAGTCCAGGAGATAGGAGTGGATTATGCAGTACATTATCAACATCGGGGAGATAAGAAGGGGTTGTTGTTGTTGTTGTTGTTGTTATTGGAGAGGCTGCGCCAATGAATTTTCCTCGGTCGAAGGATGTGGATGCGGAGGTGGGATGGAATGAGGTAAAGGAGGGCGCGGTTGAGTGTTTTGTGATTGACGCAACGTGCAACTCTTCGTGAGTATTGTGGGCCTGGAGATGATGCGTAGTTTGAGTAGAGGCGTGAGTAGAAACAGGCTTTAAGATACAATCGGTTGTTAGGAATACTGGTTGCTAGGAACTCCAGTAGAAATGATGGTGTTGGCGCACGAATGACACGGTAAGATGAACTATACAAGTGTATGCCGAAAGAATATTTGGTTTGAATCGAAGTTGCTATACGTTGCTTGGGGTATCTTTGAAACCAAAACAGAAACTTAAGAACGTAACAATGAAAATGGACACCTAGCTACCATTAGTAAAAGTCCAATACAATGCATCCTATACAAGCAACGTACCCCAAATCCTTCATCCCGCTCCTATCCATGCACATCTAGAAGTGTTCAGGTCGCCCACAGGAATGCTCACATCATTACACACTTTTCCTTATACACCTCCCCATACTGATCCACTCCCGCCATAAGCTCATTGTACTTCTGCTTCGCCTTGACCTCATCCGGGAACCATTTCTTCAAGAACGCCGTCAACTCCAAATCTAAATTGTCCGAACAAGCATCAATAACCGTCTTCTCCCTGCACAGCGGACAGCAATGTTGTTTATTCGTCTGCATGACGATCAAACAGCGTATGCAGAAAACATGCGAGCAGCGCAATCGTACAGGGCGCCACTTGAGTTCCATGCACATTGGACAGCTGTAGTCGTCGATTTGAGGAATGGTGGTTAGGATTTGGGTGTTGACTTGGGCGCAGACGGCTTTGGCGAGGTGTTCGGAGAATTCGGGGTAGGTGATTTGGCGTGGGAAGGTGGACTTTACGCCCAGGGCGGTTTGTTTGTCAAATTCTAGAGGTGACGAGTTAGTATGAAGGGGGCTGGAGGATGCGGAGAAATGGTTGGGGTATACACACTTTTCAAGATCTTTACCATCGCCGTGCGATTGATTTCGCCAAAGCGCAGGCCCTGCAGAATTTCTTGGTTGATGTGCATAAAAGTATTTAAAGCCTTTAGATTTTCTGCCTTCTTGAATTTCTCCACAAGGCCATGCCGCGCAATATCGTTTGAAAATTGCTGAAACCGCTCTCCTGCGATGACGGCGTTATGGCCTGTGTGGTCAGACTCGGTGGTTCCAAAGAATATGTCACTTTCGAGATAGACTTGGAAGATTTGGCGCCAGACAGTTATCAATTTGCGATTCGCTCGGCGATCCGGATTTGTAAGTCTCGCGACTTGGTTGCCTAGCTTTTCGATCTCGGTGTGCATGCGCTTCTCCTCGCGTTCTTGTAACGCTTCTAGGCCAGAAAGTTCGTTGACAAGTTTCTCAAAGAACTCGGAGTCTGATGTCAGGGGTATCTCGACAGTGCGGTATCCAGGTCGGCGTCTGCTACCTGCAGTGGTTGCACTCATGGGCGAATTAGGCAACTCTACCCCTTCGTTCCCGACAGGAGTCGTAGGCTTCTCCTCAAAAACACGCAAATCTGTCATTCCTGATTCCACAGCCAATGTCTGTAATTTCTTTCTGGTGCACTCGTCCAGCGCAGCACTATCCAACTCTCCCGTCTCTTCATGGACGTAAAATAGTAATTTTGGATGAAATGGCTTCCTCTTTCCTTCGCCATTTCCCGCCAACCCATCGATTTCTTCCCCGTTTTCCCCAGAAAGCAAATACTCAAGCGGCCTCTCGTCCAATTCATCGGCTGCGGCATTCTGCTCTTCAACCTGTCTCAAAAGCTTCCCCAAGGTCTGGCGATCCAGCCCCACCTGGGCCAGCTCATTGGTCAGAGCGTTGATACACTTCTTAAGCTGGGAGTAGGAGATGGCCGAGTCGACCCAATCGGGAGGGAAGCCCTCGCTCTTTAGGGTTTCCTTGAAAACGTGGCCGAACTTCATGGCGAAAGGACAAAACGTAGTTCAAGAGTCGTGAATGTCGGTAACCTGTGAGAAGCGCAAATTTTCGCACGTTGGGTTTTTGCGGCTTTTGAGTGGTCAGATGGCTAGACGTGGCGGTTCTCGGAGCTGTGTTCCGCGATGATGCAGCCCCGGTCGAGGCTCGTAGGGCTAGATTCCGAGATGCGGAACGGGTTTTGTGTTGCGCGAGGTGTCGATGACAAGCTGTCGTTCCGAAGTCGAGAAGGATATGTTTTTGCTTTTGAGGATTTGCGATCGCAAAGGGGGCCGTGAGGGGTCTTTCTGGGCGCATTAACAATCGTTTACGCCTCTTTTCGTCTGCGTGACGCGAGCTGGTTTGCTTGAGACCGGACGGCGGAACTAGTGTCAACAGCAGTACGACGGACGACTGGGGGAAGAGCGAACACCTGGGGCAAGTGAGGAAAAAGGAAATGCATCGTGAAGACCGCGGGGCTGGTGTGTATATGTATCATATAGTCGCATAGTCGAGTTCTGCCAACAAGAAAAATTCAGTCCTTTCGACTGTGGCTAACCTTCCCACCAGAAAAGGCCGTGTCCTTCAGGGCTCTTGCAGTGTCGGTTCCTGTGGTTGGCTGTCCTCGTCTGCCAACCAATAGCCACAAGCCAAACAGTCATTCCGAAAAGCACGTCACACACCGGAAAACAGTCTTCGTGACTACCCAAGCGCACCTCGCCGAGCTGGATTTCTACGTACGAAGTATAGTCGGCTGCCACCTCAACATTCCAGCATTCTAGACCGCGACACATCGCCCCCTGTTTGACTTGACCTCAGTCGTGACGGGATGGGTGCGTCGCAGTCGACGGGTGGCGCCAACCCCGCTTCTGGGGAGAGTGTCGAGGTCAAGACAAGTTATTACGAGCTGCTAGGTGTAGAGAGGACTGCGACTGACGATGAGTATGCTCCCGTCCCTTTGTTATTTGCTCCATTTTCCTTTTCACCCCCTTTGAACATTTGCTTACCCGTCAGGATAAAACGCGCCTACCGCAGAAAAGCCCTCGAACTGCACCCCGACCGCAATTTTGGTGATGTCGACCGCACGACCGCCCTCTTTGCCGAAGTCCAATCCGCCTACGAAGTACTATCCGATCCGCAGGAACGCTCCTGGTATGATGCCCACGAAGGCGACATACTGCGCGGAGGCTCTGGCGAGGGCGGGGGAGACTCGCATTTCGAGGGCAACATGCGCGTGACTACAGCCGACGACATATCCCGCATGTTAGGCAAATTCAGAAGTAACGTTGAGTTTTCAGATTCCCCGACAGGTTTTTTCGGGTTCTTGCGAGAGACATTCGAGCAGCTGGCGAAAGAAGAGGAGTATTCTGCGGATTGGGAAGGGGTCGACATTGCAGCGTACCCATCATTTGGACACAAGGCCGATGAGTACGATGGAGTGGTGCGGGACTTTTATGCAGGATGGAGTGGCTTCGTGACACACAAGACGTTTGCTTGGAAGGACAAATGGCGGTTATCTGACGCCCCGGATCGGCGTGTGCGTAGGCTTATGGAGAAGGAGAACAAGCAAGCAAGAGACGAAGGTAAACGGGAGTTCAACGAAGCCGTACGGACACTTGTACAATTCGTACGAAAGCGGGATCCTCGATACACCCCAACACAGCAAACAGTGGATGAGCGAGCAAAGGAGCAGCGAGAAAAGACCAAAGCGCAGGCAGCACGAGCGCGTGCCGCACATGCTGCGAAAACAGATGATGTGGTACCGGAATGGGCAATGCGGCGGGATGAAGACGATGAGGACGAAGAGTCAGAGGAAGAGATTGAAGAGGAGCATTATGAGTGCGTGGCGTGCCATAAGACCTTCAAGAGCGAGCGACAATATGATGCACATGAGAGGAGCAAGAAACATCAGAAAGCAGTATATGCCCTGCGGAAGAAGATGCGGAAGGATAACGCAAATCTACATCTTGACGACGACGTCGGAGGGAACCATGGTATCACACCTATAGACGTTGATGATAACGAGAATACCGAGGACGCCAGTGACCTCGACAGCGCCATCGAAGATGTCACCGAAGAAGTCGACAACGTCAAAATATCAGAGACCATCTCTGATGCCCCCGAAGACAGCCCCACCAAATCCGCCGAACCTGAAGACGACACCTCCGAAACCTCCCCCGAACCCGCTTCCGATTCCGACTACGCCTCCCGCGCCGAGATCGAATCCCGAATCTCCAGCACCGTACCCAACGATGGCATCGCTGACGATACCGTAGAAAATCCCCTCTCATCTTCCACCACCCCCACCCCAGGCGTCCCTAAGATAGGTAAAGCCGCACAAAAGCGCGCCAAGAAAGCGGCCAAACAAGCAGAGGAGGAGGCTCAACCAGGAGATTCGGAAACTAAATGTGGAGGCTGTAATGAGGAGTTCCCCAGCAAGACAAAGCTTTTTGATCATTTGAAGAAGTTTCCTAAACATGCTACCTTGATTTCAACGGCGGGGAAGGGTGGTGGGAAGAAGAAGGGAAAGAAGAAGTAGAAGAGGATGGTGTTGATAGATGGGATAGATACATGGATGATATGAAGTTATGATTTGGATGATCTTCGTTGGAATTTGGTTTGATTAGATGGCATTGCATATCAAGATTTTTCAAAAAGCATGCATTACAAAGCGTTGCTACACTACCCAATACAAAGATTCCCCACAACTTCTCATCTTTCCATCATCATTGAACAACGTCCATGTCCCATACAAATTCAACCCCAACCGTGAAACCCCCAGAGACAGCATGATGTATCTAGCTTCTCCATTTCCCCCTTCAAGAAAATACCCGCCTCCGCACCTTCTCTACGGAAATCTTCGCTCCATTCACCCATCCTGCAAATTCAACAATCTCACCCATATCCGTATCACTCTATACCCAAACTTCTCCCCACCTAAGCATTTCCTCAATACAGAGAATTGCCGTTACCGCCCATCCCATCATGCTAAATATACACCTTATGCACCCCAATCCTTTACATCCGATCCATCATCCCTGCATCCCATCCCATCCCCCACTAACCAACACAAGTAGCCTTGCCTTCCAGGTACGTAAGCTGGTACGCAACAGTATCTGTATCCATCCACATCCTCCGCATTCCCCCCCCCCCCTCTCAACATCTAGACGCGCAATCCACAACCCAGAGATCGTGAGTACCTGGGTACACTACACGCCGCGTCCTCTCGTCGTGAAAAAGAACCCAAAAAACCCACTGAACGGAACATTCCATTGAAATTAAATTACACACCCAACCCCCAACACACCAACCCCGCACTACCCTACCCTCTCCCTCCCCTGACCGGAATTGCATGCATACACAACACAACCCCTGCCCATGCCCTCGCACCCACACCCCCCAACCCATGCTCCATCAAATTTCCAAAAGCTCAAGGATATATACAGCGAAATGGAGAGATGGAAAAGCTTAGTTCGACATCCAGCTTCCATCGTCGCAAACGTATATACACATGTACAGATCCAGTACCTAAACTGAGCCCATGCTTTCATCTCTGATGTTGGCAATTGTAAAAGGCCGATATGCGATACCATCGGCAGAGTGTCCGGGCCCCCCCCCCTCCCTCCCGGTGCCGCGTCCAGGTATGAGAGAGAGAGAGAGAGAGAGATAATTAGTACGAGGTTTTCCGCACTCTCTCTTCTGCCTATCCTGCTGCATTCATTGAATAGGCTGCACTGCCACGCCCACGCAAAACCCCGAAATCCAAAGCGGTAAGAGAATCTAGGACTTTTCCCAACTCAGTCTAAGCCATCAACGGTTTCCCGTCGAAAATGCTTACGCATTGTGCCTGCCATTTGCCTACCCGATTCTACGGCCAATGCGCAAGCCCCATTTCTCCTCTCCCTTTCATTCTTTCTCTTCTTTGACCTACCCTTCTCCACGAGTCTAAAAAGTTTACGATCGTTCAGCCCTAGGTAATCTTAGTGGTACGAGAAGGCGCACCATGGCATTGCTAATAGGGGTTGTTCCTGGCGACGCCACGAGCGTCTAGCGCAAGCTTCACAACACCACAATGGCTCAGCATCACAAGCCGGCCGCCACGGTGTGTGGCCCGTGGGTTAACATGTGTGTCTCAGTCTAGTTGGATGCTTACGTGGAGAAACATGGAATTTATCACGATACACTGAATTGTTGCTCTCGATTTCTTTCTTTCTTTCTTAGTGGTGAATGGATTCAATATGCACATTGAAAATGGGATATTCAAAAGACAAAATAAAACAGAACGCCGTAAATGCCCCGGGAGAATACATCAAGTTAAAATGACAGTAAGCGATGGTAAAAAAGTGGCCATTATACACAAGAAGAGAGAGAGTTCCGAACTACTTCATCCACATCCGCATCCGCATCCGGGCGCCTTTTTTGGGGGGTGGGTTTGTAAAATTATACAATTCGAGACATGCTAGATGTATCCATATATGTAGATTCAACATGGGTATCCCGAAATGACTACGCCTGCCTCTTCCTCCTACTATTACACCGCCAATCAAAGCGACACGCTTACGAAGTTTGCTCGTACAAGAACTGACCTTCAGGATCGACGTACTTGATGGTCTGCTTACTGATGCAATAACCTGGCTCCTGATCGGGGAAAAGGATACCGCCTGGTGGGTATGACACACCGGGATAACCCTTGGAGGGAGCAGGAACAGCAGGCTTGGTGGGGAGAGTGGGCTTGTTGGAGCCCTTGTCACCCTCACCGGGCTCGGCATAGTCGAGAGGTGTAGGAGTGTAGGTAAAAGGCTTGCCAGCAGGCTTGTTGATGGTGGCCTCGGGGAGCTTCTCATAATCACCATAGACGGGGTACTTCTCACCGTTGGGAACGGTGACCTTGCAAGACTTGACGGAGATGTGAAGGTGAGGAATCTGATCGGCGGGGATCTCCACGTTGCCGGGACCGATAACCTTGTAGGAGAGATGCTTGGCCAGGTAAGGAGTAACATGTTCGGGCTTGAGAGACTTGAGCTCGCCGGCATATTCCTTACCTTGGAGGCATCGGGTGAGAGGCAGACTGCCCTCGGTGATGACGGGACTGCTGCTGTTACCGGCCTTGGAGCCACCCATGACTGCGTACATGCCGACATAGTTGGGGTCAAGGGTGAAGTCGTAGCTGCCAGAAGTCGAGTTGGAGTAGGGAGCTGTGGAGTTGCTGTATGGCGCAGTCGAGTTGCTGTAGGGGGAGGTGGTGTTGGCATAAGGTGCAGTTGAGTTGCCAGCTCCACCGAGGAAGCAATGGATGGCATAGGAACCATCGAGCTGGTACTTGCTGGCCTGGACGGAGAGGACGGTGTTGTAGTCGCCGTCACGGAGCGGTTGGCGCTCAGCAGGCTCACCTCGCTTCCTGTTACGCTGAGACTGAGAGTTGGGGCCATAGTTGTTCGTGACGTATCCAAGAACATCGCCAGAAGCGTCGTTGTAGTAGTAGTTCAGGGAGCGAGTGTCCTTGACATCGTTGCTAGTGAAGAAGTTTCCACGGGTATCCTTGGTAAATGGCTTAAGAGGGGTGTTCGCGTTCTTCTCCTCACCCTCGTTCCACTGGGCCATACCACGGTTGATGCGAGTGGTCGCAACGTAGGTATTGGGGGAAACAGTCTGGTACATAGCGAGAAGACGGTCAACATTGAAGTGGTGGAGCCAGAAGATGGGATCGAACGAGGAGTAATCGAGGAACCACATGTGTCCTCCAGACTCGCCACCAGCAGTAACGTGAACGGCATCGTGGACAGACTCGAAACTGTCCGGGTTGTTACCATTGGCTTCAGTTCGAACACCGATCTGGGAGGTGGAGACGAAACCGAAAGATGCGCCGCTCCTGCTAGCCATGAACAGGTCATAGATACGGTCAGCGAGGGATGCTCGGATGCTCCTGAAACGATCGTTCATCTCGTTGTTGTTGCTGCGAGTAGGATTGGAGACAGGTCGGCGTAGGGTGGTGGGGAATCCGTCCCATGGGCCACCTCCCATCTCGCTGGGAAGAGAATTTCCCCAGGAGTAAGAGTAGAGGGGGTTATTGATCGAACCAGTCCATCCGCTAGCCCTGGTCACGGTAATCTGCTGGGAACGAACGAAGTCGGGGACAGCAGGCTGGTTGTTGCCAGGGTAGATGGCCCAATCCCAGTAAGGCATGCGGAGGGTCCTCGCAGCGTTAGCAAGCTGGTCACGGCGGGAGCCAGAATGCTCGTGGATGATCTCCTTGACACAGTTATACCAGGCCTGCTCGAAGACGGCGAGGTAAGGCCTGTGCCAGGTGGGGAAAAGACCCTGAGAGTGAGGGCAGAAACCAGCCTGGTTAACCAAGGGACCGAAGTTGTTCCAGGTAATGAAGGGGCGGCCGTGAACACCTAATGCAATCAGTATTGGTGAATTGGAAAGGTAGTACATAAAACATACCAGCAACTTGATAATAACCCATAGGATCATTCCTGGCTTTGCTGTAGAACCTCTCCAATCCGAGAATGTAAAGGTTGAACATGTCTCGGTTCTGGTAAAGTTGACGGATCTCCAGACGCGGAGCAGCAGGGAGGATGGATTCTCCATAGGCCCTCCTCACACCGGTGATCTCAATGGTGCCACCGTTCTGGCGCTTTTCCAACTCTTCAGAACGCTCATTCACCATGTCACGGATCTCATTGAGCTTGGCGTCCAATTCCTTGGGGGAGCGGTGGGCATGTTGGTGGCCATGGAGAGCGACGGTAACCTGGAGTAGGACCAGAAGAGCGAAGAGCATGGGGAGAAGACCCCTGGGCTTGCTGAAGGCGGCCATGATGAAACGACAATGATCAGATAGGATAGAATCGAGACGAAGAAAGCGACCTTGGACCGGATGAAGAAGTAAAACGAAAGGATTGGATTAAGAAGACGAAGCTGTCTAAAAGAGCGTGGGGACGTTGGACGAGTCCTCGGTCTTTTGGAGAGACAGGTGAGAGAGAGAGACACACACACACCCTCAACGTCGGAAGGGAAAAGAAGAAGAGTGGTGATGAATTAGGAGGGTTGGCATTTTGGAACCAGGGCGGGAGGGCTCCGGGGTGATATAGCTGGCACGCGTCAAGGCCCCAGGCTGCCAGGAGACATGGACTATTTCTGGTACAGCGTGTTTGCGGACTGCATGGCGCTGCGAGCACAACGCAGGTTAGGGCAGAAGGCCGCTCGGCGGACTGGCGGGCTGGTACCAGCATGGTGGTGGGAGGACTCCTCTGGCTGGCGGGCATGGAGTGCGTGAGTGCGTGAGTGCGTGCAGGGCGGGTGGGGTCCCTGTCGTCCAAAACAAGCAAAGCAGCGCTGGATCTGCTGGCGGCCTGCCCCTGACTTAAACCGCTTTGACGACACGAATCCAGCCCGACAAGAGCTCCTAAGGTCTGATTCGGACGTCGTCTCGCGCCCGGGTCGACGCCAGGCTCACGCCTCGTTCACTCCGCCTCGCTTACTTGCTTGGTTGAAGTTGGGGACGCGCGCTGGGCGCTATTGGCCGAGACTTTGGAGGAGCGGTGCCTGCTGCCGACCAGAGCATCGTACAATGTGTGTGGATAGGCTGTGGAGAGTTTGTGAATCTCATTTTCGTGAATACGAGCAGTTCAGATGACAGAGGAGCACGAACTGCTGATGGAAGATGGGAAGATGGAACATGTCAGATGAGGACAAAATAAGGAACCTGAGTGAGGCCAACGGGCGTGGAGGAAAGGAAAAATAGAAAATTGTGTGGGTGTGTGGTGGTGTGGGCGTTGTCTCGTTGGTGATTGGGGGAAATCACCCCTGAACGGCAAGCCACGGCCGCCACAAGCAGCAAGCAGCAAGCCACGCCACTAGCGCCTCGTGACTCTGCAGGCCGATGGTTTCCTTCCTTCATGTCAGCCCACCGCTCTCACCACCACCACCACCACCGCCTTCACTTCACCCGCAAACATTGCAGATACGCAGGCTCTCACATCGACCCAGGCACCTTGCCGGTTCGTATTTACCGTCTTTGCCAATCTCAATGCCCACTCCGCCCTTTTCATCTTCCATCATCCCATCCTCAACATACACGGCCCTCACTCGGAGTGCATATCGTGCACATCGTGCACATCCTGTCAATCACCTTCTCCATCCTCCTACGACGCAGTGCGCACCTACCGATTTCCCTTCTGCGATAGCTGCTTCCTGCACTGCAGGGGTCTTGGCTTTCCCAATCCCAAATCCTCCCATTCGCCGATTGTTCGTTGTTTCAGGACCTCTTCCACCTTCGGTTCTCGGCACCGCTCTCTTGCCCTCCCGCTCCTCCGTCCATTCGTCGCATTGCCCGTGTCCCAGTAAATTCGATGCTCCTTGCTTATGCAAACGTTTGCCCGCTTCCAGCTATCGTTTCAATCCTTCCTTAGCATCATGTACACAGTTTCTAGCTCCCTGTTCAGCCCTCAACAGGACCCACGGTTATCTTCTAGATTGCAAACTTAATCACTGTCAAGCAGCAGCGACAGAGGACAAGCTTCTATCTCGGAAGCGGAATGCCTTCTTTGACATCCACTCTTCTGTTTCAACATTTCTATCGTAGCTTATGAGTCCCACTTCTATTGCAAGTCATCCTGTTCGGTCGAATATTTGAGTCTTCGATCCTCCTCTTATCCGAGGGCTCATGGGTTTTGCCACTCCGGTTCACCTTGGAGACTGCGACTATGCGATCAGTGCCCACTGACTGCAAGACCCCGACCTTAAGATCGCCATCATAGCTCTCCTATCGCACTTTTCTCCCGCGTTCTCTCTTCAATGTCTCTCCTTGAAAGCATCTTTCTTTCATCTGCAGTTATGCACCTTCACTACGAGTACCTCACCTCCCCTAAACCCTCCAATGCACAGCACTTCTTCAAACTCTCACTCTGACCACCCCTGACAAATATCTTCATGCTGCGCACATCAAACCATGTCGAGATTTTCTTTCCTGTATCATCATTTCTCCGCATCCCTCAGCACCTCCTATGCAACCACGGCTCGCTCCTCCTCCGTCCCGCGTCCTGAAACCCTCAAAAGATCTGCCACGGACTGGCACCGCGCCACACAATTTGTTCATTGGCTACGATACTGTCGGATGCCAAGAATATGTGCCTGCATATCCCCCACAGTGGCGCAGGATCATCGTCGTTGCTTTTCGATTTTTCCATGCGCCCTCATTTCGCTTCTCTGCGCTCGGTTTAGGTAAGATCGGCGGTGTTTGCACATTATTTGGACAACAAATCGATTTGGACTGCTTGCATTGTGGTTACTTCTAAGTGCAGTATAAGCAAGAAACTGCTTTTACGAGATTTACTAAGAATATCCCTTTCAGCATACCTTCAGTACTGACTTGCAGATCCTACTTTATGACGATGAGTATGTCCATCACATGAGATCAACTGATAGCGATTGCAGAGATTTATACAAGAACGTGGGATGTTATGATTAGCGCAGCAGAAAAAGTTGTCCTCAGGCATAAATGCACATAATATTTACGATATCACGATTCCTATCAACACACTTCAAGTTTTGCTAGTCAAGCTTTCATGGACCCTTGAGTTAATACAATTCAATATCCCTTCAAACGCTCACCAGTTCGCCGAACGCCATATCTTTATTGCCATTCATGACCAATTTCTGTCCTTTTTTCCTATACACAATGTCCTTCCTGCCTAACACTACCAAAACAGAACACTACCTTTTCCAAACCACTCTCTAAATCATATCTGGCCATTCAATCACGGAACGCTCCACTACACCCACCATCATGTTCTCCACCATCCACTCAATCTCGAACCCTCGCCCCCTAATTTCAACTCAAATTGCACCTAGGGAGAAAGTCACGGATCTGCAATCCATCCCCTAAGAGACCCACAGAGAAAGTTGATCAGATCTAGAAAACACCAGTTCCGAATCCGTGCCAAGTGGTCTTGTTTCACAGCTACGTATGCTCGGTTTTGATCGCGCAAGGGAACCGCAAGTCGAGCCGTTCATGAACAGAGAGCAGCAATTTACAACAGTACTACTCGCGCACGACGCACGACGTACGACAGTGATGAGCACATCGATCCCCTGGATTAACTATAATATCTATAACATCTACAGCCATTCCAGCAACCTCACCAGTATCCGCTCCCATCCCAAATCCCACATCATCCCAAGCAACCAAACCACCAACCGCCTCCGCCTCCATACAGGATAACCCAGTGCTCAATCCCGCCTCCACAACCACCGTACCAGCAACAGTACCAGCAACACCAACAGCAACAACAACGTCGCCCCAGCTCCCAAAGCCACCCCAAAAAGGGAAGAACACCCGTCTTACCGAATAGACCCAACAAACTTTTTAGACAACTGCAGTATTTCTAAGCTTAGCGAAGGACGAAACACTACGACCACGCCCCGCACCACCATACCTCATTCCGACAAGACAAGAACGGAAGCTCGTCATGATCCTCACTGATCACTGGAAAGATACAAAAACCAGCATTCATCAGCTGAAATCAGAGAGAGGTATACCAAGCAAGACGAGGCCTGACGAATTTGAAGAGGAGAAAGGAGAGAATATTCGGGGAGCGAGTGGGTGAAGAATGCGAAAGTACGTAGTAGCATGGTTGGTTGGTCGGTTGTTGGATGCATGATACATTACATCAGTAGTAGTATCACGGCAGATTTTCGACCCAAAACACAAACACCAAAGATTCATCAAACCCACGGATAAAGCGAAATTGGTATCTTGAATTCCTCTCCGTATTCTCTCTTCGTGCCCCAATCCCTATTTCCAAGTCCCCATCCTACCCGACCCTGCCATATGCACGCCAACCATCCGTTCGTCATCTAAAACTAACCCTCCATTCCCGTTTCACCAACACAGATACACTGGAATCTCCAATTCCACTATTGCCTCCCTCCTACGCCTCTTCTGTCCTGAACCAGCAGCTAGGCATGATTCCATCGTCTAATGTCCATCCATCCCCAGTAACGCCTCGCTCAAGATAAGAAAAAAAAGGGGAAGAGTGAAAGGAATAGCCCAGCCAACACCAGATATGTAATCCGGATGTAAGAAGAGCAGTCAGTTATAGTCGTAAAGATTCAGCCAGAATCACCGTGGCTGAATGACTTAGGAAGGGGAAAAAAAATTCATAAAGAGATTGGGTGAAAGATCTTTGGGTATATATATGCAACTGCAACGACAATTACAAACAGATAGGACAGAAGTTGCAATAGACGTGAAGGGGGTAGATTTGGGTTTTCTCCGCGACTGGGAGACTCATGGGGGTCTACTGGAAGGCACCACTGATTCTTGCATACAGCTCGGTATCCAAGAAGTTGTAGTTCGGGTCTGAGAAGCAGAAGGGGGCTCGCAAGAGCGTCTCCGCAGTTGGGCGATCGGTAGGGTCGCTATGAAAAATCAGTACGGATTCCTTAGTTCGTCTAGGGGGGGGGGAACTTACATGGTGAAGCAGTCATACATGAAGCTCAAGGCTTCGACGCTAATCACCCCAGAGACGTCTTCTGGGATGGGCGGAGCTTGATTCAAACTGCCGAGCTTGTAAATAGCGCCGATAACTTCTTCCTTTGACCAGGGGCGTCTGCCGGCAAACATTTCTAGCACGACGCAACCCAATGACCAGATGTCGACCTTGGCAGAATAGCCTTGACCTTGTGATCGAATGACTTCAGGCGCCATCCAGAAGACAGATCCTTGCATGCTGTTGGTAACATCGTTACCATAAATGTTGTCGCTCTTCTTTGAGATACCGAAGTCGGAGATTTTGCAAGTTCCATCAAGATCGAGAAGAATGTTGTCAGCCTTGAGATCACGGTGTAGAATGCCTTCTCGGTGCAGATAGGCAAGACCGCCAAGCGTCTGCCGAGTCAGAGAGCTGACGACACACTCTTCGAACTTGCCGTGCTTCCGGAGACATGAGCTAATTGAACCACCGGAGATGTATTCCAAGAAGATGGATATACTGTACTCCTTGCGCTCGCAACCAAGGTATTGCACGATGTTGGGGTGATCGAGATGCTGCATAGTATCGATCTCCTGGTCCAAGCTCTTCACCAGCTCCTTGATTTTTTCCTTATCGGAACCAGCAGCTTTGGCGTTTACCTCAACTTGCTTCACAGCGATAAGCTCACCGGTTGTAATGTTCATACCTAGGTACACGCGACCAAACGTTCCCTTGCCAATAAGTTGACCCTTCATCCATTTGAAGGTAGGCTGGCGTGAGGGCATGGGAAGGTGATCCTGAGGGATCGTTTCAAGGTGAATCAAGCGGGAACCTCTCGGAGGCTTGACTTGTTCAATCTTTGCGTGGAACATCTTGGTGGATTTTCTGCGCACTATGTCGCCGCTATTGCGCAGTGTAGAGACTCGAGAAGGACCGGCAGCTCCAAGACCAGGGATAGGCTTCTTGTCGAGTGGCTGATACTGTGACTTGACTACTTCACGGATAGATTTGGTGCGTCCCAAACCTACACCGGACTTTCTCATGTTACGTTGAGCTATGGACTGAAGACCAGCCGAGCCTCGGTTCAAGGTAGATCCCATAGTGCCCATGCCGTTATAGGAGGACATGGACGTAACGGTGCGAGAGTCCTTCGAGTACTCGCTTGTGACCTCGGCTGTTGGTGCATCGGAATCCGTGACCTCTTCGACTACGGGCTGATCAAGATTGACATTGGGGAAGAATTCATCGAGATGCTCCACGAGGGCCTCGGCCGGGGGACGATTTGCCCAAAGATCGCTAGCGAACGATTCGCGACGTATGAATCGGCTGCTCTCATCAGGAGAATCCGTCCAGGTCGCAGATGCGGCAGACTCAGGAGGCTGTGAACCACGAGCATCATCTGTGGTGGCGCTCTGAGGATTAGCAACCTTGTCTAGGGAGTTCTTGGATGTCGACGTCTTTAGCGTCAAGGGAGGTCGCTTGCTACGGAGATTCTGTGGTGTCTCAAGGTTATCATTAGCGGGGGGTGCAGGGGCTGCCTTTGCCAGTGGCTTCTGGAAGAGACCGTCGTCCGAATCTTCATCAGAATCTTCAGGTGCAAGCATGGGTGATTTAGAAAGGAAAGAGACTGGGGTCTCTTCGAAATCGATCGTGGGACCGTAGACCGACACCCGAGATGGCTCTCTCGACAGAACCGAATGAGGCGGCTGTGCCGAATGCGGGCTAATGTCAGGGGATCGTGATCGAGAGACCTGCTCTTCTTTGAGTTTCGTGATGGTCGGATTCGTAGCACTCGGCATTCGGAGAGTGAGACTAGGCCTATCGAGGGCAAGGTCTTCTGGTATATCTTCCTCATAGTCAGGTATTTTGAATGGTACATTGCCTTTACTCATGGTAAAAGATCCAGGACTACGAGGAGACCCACCTGGACTGTTTCTGCCCGATCCCGACATCTGCCCGAACCCATTGTCCTGCAAAATCCTTTGCGAGGGACGAACACTCTCTGGAGAGACGTCTTGACTCGAATTCGGATCCTTTGGCGGCACTCTGGGGGCGGCCTTATTCGCAGCCCCAATAGATCCTCCGATATTCCCTGCTCCGATAATGGCTGCAGCAATGCTGGATAAGCCTGTCGGGCCCGAGGGGATAGCCTTTCGTTTCGACTGTTCCGATTCGGTTGACCTTCTCTTGGCTTGGCCTTCTTCCTCATCGGGCCAGGACATGCGGTCTTTCTTGGCCTTGGATAGGGAGTTGGCCTTGAGAAGAGTATTGGTGTCTTCTTTGGGCACGGGGGGAGCTTCCCGCAATGGCACCAGCTGTTTGCTCTTTCTCCGCTCATCGAATGGTCTTCTGTTCTCTTCATAAGGCGAGTTCCGGGGTTCGTCGAAATCTATGATGCCAGGGCTCCGGAAACCGACATCCTGTGTCGAAGAGCCGGGATCCGGAGAGTCCTTTCGCAACATCTTCTGGCGTGAGGCGAGATAGGCCTCTTGCTTACGTTTGTTCTCCCGCTGGTGCTCTAGAGCTGCGGCTGCTAGTAATCTTCGGCGTTCCTCCTCAGGGAGATCATCGCCAGCTGCCCATGAGGGCTCTGGCAATCTACCAACACCGTTGAGGCGCTGTGCCACCAATTCAGGCGTGATATCTTCCTTCTCGGCCAGCTTGCGCAAGGCCGTGGTTTTGTCAGGAACGAGGGTCGATTCACCAGACTTGACGCCTGGGGAGTCCAACTGTGAATCGGCATTGAGCCGCGCATAGGTCAGCTCATCAATCGGCTTGCTTGAAGGCGTAGGGAAAGACACCCCTAGACCGGCCGATTGCGGCATGGTGGGGGGACCTCTCAGGAAGATCTTCAGGTCTCCAAACCCATTCGCCCACTGGGATCTTGCTTTGAGTAGTTTGTTATCATTTAGAGGTTCATCGTGTTCGGACTGGCCAGGCGAGGTGAGATGAAGTTCAATATCAGAAGAAGAAGTGAGACCAAGCCCCTCGCAAATACTCTCCCGTAGGGTTGATGCAGAAGTCACACTGGTGATGTCGACTAAACGATAGTTCCAGCCATCTGGTGTCACGAACACGTAACGGCGATCTGCTGCTTGAGCAGATCTTCTCGATGGAGGCCGGTCGTTGAGCGATGTCTCGCTTGAGTTCATCCCTGACTTGCCGAACAGTGAGCCAGACGGGTTGTGTCGGTGGCTTGCAGGACTGATGGGTGAATCGATGCTCGTATCGTCGGGCGAAGGGTGAGTGTCATGATGCTTCTTGTCTCGTCGCAAGATCTTGGGCAGGAAGCCCTTGTGGTGCTCTTTGGCACTCGTTGGGATTTCTGCACTGTCGTGTCGCGACATTCCCGTGCCGGGTCGGGAGCCGTCGTAACCATTTCGTCGGTTCTCGTTGCGACTCTCGGAGCGTGCTTCAAAAGACCGACCGGAAGGTGGGCCAGAACCTCCCGTGATTGAGCCTGCGGTGGCAAAGGTGGAGAGATTCGACTCGGAACTATTGCCTCGATGGTGGGTATAGTGCCTGTTGTTTGCTGAGTGAGACCCATTGGTAGCCAAACGCGCGGACTGGAGACCGGGACTATGCTGCGGACTCGCTTGCTTCATTGCTTCACGATAATTGCCAAATGAAGATGGACCGAAATCTCCAGAGGTATTGGGACTGTGCTTCTTGCTCTTCGAATCCAAATCTCTCAGTACTTCTTTCGAGTAAGGACTGCGGGTGGAAGTTTCGCTGTAGTCGGGTGGTGGTCCAAGCGCCGGGACAGTGAAATTACGCTGAGTGGAGATGCGCCTTGGAGCGCTTGTTCCTGGAGAATTGAGTGGCATGTGTCGGCCGGGACTTTCCTCGCCATTTCCAGCTGTTGTAGGCGTAGAACCAAAATCCATCCTCTGTCCTAGAAACGGGGAGCTCTCCAAGGTGCCTTCTGCTCCTGCGCTAGGTAATGTCATTCCAGTATCAGATCGCTGAGGCATGCGAGCGCTGCTTGAGCTCCCCGTCTCAACAATAGCACGGACTAGTCGGCGTAGCTTTCGACCCTCGTCGCGCTCTCTCGCCTGATCCCAGCCAACACCACTAGCAGTGCACTGCTTCGCAAGCTGGGGGAATATGACTTGGTGCATCATGGCGACGTTACCCTTGCCGCCGTGTCCCCTTCCAATTTCGAGGAACCTAGGGCCGTATAGATCCAACGTTTTGAATGTTTCTTGCCAATCTCTTGAGAATCCATTGCTGGCTAGCCATAATTGCACGCGCTCTGGAGGCCACAGCAAGGATGCATCGTGGGGCGAAATTGGAGTGGTGCCAGCGCTCTCATTCCGGTGGTAGACGCTGCCCCCGTGACTCAATTGATGCGGATTTTGTAGAGTCGCTGTAGGAGGGCCTGGGGAGTCGTACCCTTGGGCACGTTCAGTGGGAATATTCAGATGGCCATGAGTTCGGCCGCTGGGAGTGGGCGGGACCGCATAACCTGAATTGAGCCCATACTGATTGGTCTCCTGTGGGGTAGGGAAGCCAGTGTTGGAACCATCGGTGTTGGCGGAGTAGGACTGTGGGTCATCTCTGTAGTATGTTGGCTCCGAGTATTGCCTCGAGGTATGCAAAGGTGGAATTCCGACGCCTGGGCCAAACGACTCGCCTCCGGGGATGTAGGTGGCCGAAGTCAAAGGAGCCTCGGGTTGGGCCTGTGGAGGCGGAGGCGGTGGGATATTTCCTCCAAAAGCCTGGGTTCTGTTTCCAAAACTCTGTGTCCCATACAGACTCGGGTCATAAGTTCCCTGATTATGCGGGTTAGTGAGGTAATGCCTCGGCGCACCCCAGCCAAAGTTCTGAGGAGGTGGTGGTGGTATATTTATATTGGAGGGTCGCGGTGGAGGCGGTGGCAGGTTGAGGGTGTGGCCACCAGGTGTCGCGGAAGGCTGAGGGGGCGGAGGAGGGAGATAGGGATGCATGGTGGAGGACTGGAGGTAGCTATGTTGCCTCTGGACCAGATTGGGGTCGGCGACGGTGTGAGCCCGCCCTCGCGGGCTTGTAGAATATGGGCCGCTCACGGGAGATAGTAGCGGGTAGGGAGAGGATATTCCGCCGGGGGTGAGCAACGACGAAGGTGGAGAGGCGAGGTTGGAGGCGTCGAGCGGGTGCAGGTCGTTGGCGAGGGGGAGATTTGGTCGGTGGGAGGATAGTGGCGTTGGGGGAGCAGCACGACGGCCTGTTCTGTCAGAAGTATTGGAGATATTGGACGAAGAGCGCTGGCGCGGGACTATTGTCATGTTCAGGCTTCAATGAAGGCTGAGAGGTGGGGAGGGTGCGCGGTCTGGGTCGATGGCAACGAGAGCATCACGGCATGACGAGGATGCAGAAGATGCAGAAGATGAATCGGCGAGCGAGGAGGGGGCGGCGGCGGGTGGTATGTCACAGAGGGCTGACGCAATGGCAAGAAGTTGAGTGGGATCGAGTTGTGGGATGGTACGTTATGAAGGGATGGAGGTGGGAGCAGCGGAGTTGGGCCCGAGCTGTAGGATGTAAAGAGGAAGGATGAAGGCAGGGCGTCCAGGTTGCGGGGAGAGTTGCGCAAGAAGCAAAGAGTGGATGGGGCCGGGTGGACAATGTGGGCGTGGATGATGGAGTAGGTCGAGTACGTGGAGGAGGCCTCAGAGGTCTTGAGGAGGAGAGTGGAGAGAGTAGTTCTGGTGTTGGCGTCTCCTGTAAGCTGCACCGGTCAAAAAAAGCAGGCGCAGTAGGAGATGTTGGCCGGGCGCTTGCAGAGTGAGAAGGGCGCTTGGCGGCGCGCAGCGGAACAAAGGCGACGACGACGGAGCTTCGAAGCGGACGGCAACACGGCTACACAGCACAGCAGCACAGCAGCATAGCACACGCTGTGGAGCGCAGATGATAGATTACTGCGAGCGCTGCACCGAGGGAGGAGTTGTACGATATTGGATGGAGGGGGGGGGGAAGGGGAGAGGGGAAAGGAGGAGGAGTGAGGGAGTGAGAGCAACAGTGAGGGTGAGCGAGAGTGAGAATGAGTAGAGTGAGTGACAGTGGAGAGGTAGGTAGCAGTAGCCCTGGACTGGACTCTTGGAGGAGGAGAGTGGAGTGCGGTGTGGGAGGTGTGGGAGGCGTGAGAGGCGTTGCCCAGTCGTGGTTGCGCCTGCCCTGGCTTTGCCCTGGCCCCGACCCGACCTGGCCTAGCCTACCACTTCCCGACGAGAGAGCAACAACAGTCGCAGCTGCAGCAGCTGCAGCTGCAGCAGGAGCAGCAGGAGCGACAGAGACAACAGTAATGGCAAAGGCAAGAGCACTGGGAGGTGCAAAGAAGGCGCACGCACGCGGGTGGGCCCTGCCTAAACACTGCACCGCATCTGCATGGGCATCCTAGCTGCTAGCATCTTTGGGGCAGTCCAGTCCTGTCCAACATATCCATCCAGTCTTTCACCAACGACAACAACAACAATAGGATTATATATGGAGATATTTGATCCTCAGCGTCTTTCCCATTACCATCACCATCGCCATCACCAGCTCCAGCTCCAGCTCAAGAGAACAACAGGCCATAAGAGCTCAGAGAACTAGACACCAGCAACGTCCGCCGCCAGCGCCCGCCCGAGAGTGCGCCAGCTCACAGACCGCCCGCACGCCCATACCAAGCTGCGAGCGACCGTTGTCCCGATACAGGCAAGCCCAAGCCTGGAGAAGGTTCACTCTGTCGCTCTTCCACTATTCCACAACCTTCACGACCTGCAGCCACCAACAGATGCGATACGCCTTTGTCCCATACATTGACGACAATTCTTCCTCGTCCACACTGGAGCCCACCATATTGACTAATGGCTGGTGACTGTACAATAATGATAATGACAACGACAATGACAATGACAACTGGAAGTTTGTTGATGACTTGACAGTCCAGATGCGCGCGCCCCTACCATGGCACGGTATCATGGCACGGTATCATGGAACCACCGCCCGTAGACATGGTCGTCGTGTGTACCTGTCTCTTCCGTATCTAGCTGCTGTAATTCGAGTAATTATAGAGTCGAAAGTCTAGAGTTTAGCATGACCAGTCAGGCACTTTGACCTGGCCAGTGGAGAAAACCACAGCCGCGCTGATGATCCATGGGCCGGGCGCCGAGCACAGACCCCTTCTGTGGCGAGTGCTTCCCCTCCCTCGCCCGTGCTTGAGCCACAACAACGTGCTGTGCGGCTGCCGTGCTCCAGGACTGGTGCCTCGCCTCGCGAATTCACCCGACTCTACGCGCTCTCGTCATCACTCACTCTCTCTCTCTCTCCTCTCCTCTCCTCTTCTCTTCTCTCCTCTTCTACCTCCCTTCAACGTCATCTCGACGCTTCGGCCCGACAACAACCCATGTCTACTCGTCTGTCGCATCGTGTGTCTCCGCCAACGCATGCATCTCGACCATGAGCAAGAGAAGCACCGCGCCCGTCCAAGCACTTCTGAAGCAAAGTACACTTTCTGCTGTCACTTGTCACCCGTAGATTGCCAAAAGGATAGCCTTTTGACATGGACAACTACTACAGTAGCTCCCGGCCATCTGGTTTTGCTCTCGTGTGTGCCGGCCCAGAGCCTCATCAGCGGCGTCGGCCGAGTCCACTAGTTACACGATACCGATATACCTAGCACGAGCTCGGTGTCTTGTCTTATCCATTCCATCATGAACATCAGGTGTCTCGTTACATACTCTCCTAGAACCATCGCGCACAACGTGAATCCACTTCTTGGCTACCTCCTGGCTAGTTCACCCGGCGGGCTGATCATGCCGGCGTGGTCGTGTTTGACTTCGCCCTAGGGTAACGTTGCTGTGGGCCCCAAGAAAATCAGATGCTTGTGGTCAACCACCTGTCGGAATACCTGCACGCCCATCCGGCTGAGCGAATCCTAAAGCCCTCGCTCGAGGCCAGACCTGTAATGTGGTGCATCGCAATCGCCCAACATTATCTCTAAACCTCTGATAGCCCCGCCAGCGTGCGGCTTTCAAGGAAAAAGATTATCATGTCAGGCCATGAGGTGACGGACAAAGTCTGACTAAACCATGCGACTTTTCCATACACGCCGTCATAGTTACCAAAATCCCGACCATAAAATGGTTCCGCCGCCTACAGCCGCTGCACCATTTCCCTCCATTCCACTCACATTCCTCGCTGAATTTGAACCCAGGATTGCAACCTTCGACTCCAATTGCAACCTACTTTTCGTACTTGATCAATCTTCAGAATGACTTCGGATCTTCGGTCGCAGGAGATCGCCAATCCCATCGATGTTGCAGAGGTAAGACGCTTTGTTCATACAACATGTTCCACGCCCACTACTACAGTATTGACTTTCCTGCCAGTACCTTTTCCGACGCCTGCACCAAGTCGGTGTCCGCTCTGTCCATGGTCTGCCCGGAGACTACAATCTAGTAGCCCTCGACTACATTAAACCTGCCGGCCTGCAATGGGTAGGGAATTGCAACGAGCTCAATGCTGGTAAGTTGAAACTGAAACTACCCCTCCCATTCTCCCCCTACCCACCACCTACCCCCCCACCATCACAGAAGCTGCGGAACCTTCGGAAGAAGACGCGTCTCCCCCTCAGACGAGTTTTCGCTAATGCACGGAATTTTACTAGGCTATGCAGCGGATGGTTACGCGCGCGTCAAAGGCATCTCGGCCATAGTAACCACCTTCGGCGTTGGCGAGCTCTCCGCCGTCAATGCAATTGCAGGTGCATACTCTGAATACGTCCCAATTGTACACATTGTCGGAACCCCCACCACCGTTGCCCAAAGAGATGGTATGCTCTTGCACCACACCCTTGGAAATGGAGACTTCACTGTCTTCGCCAAGATGTCCCGCGAGATATCTTGCGCCGTCTCATTGCTCAACGACCCCCACGAGGCCGCCACACTGATCGACAATGCAATTCGGGAGTGCTACCTTAAGTCCCGGCCCGTTTACATTGGCCTACCAACGGACATTGTCCAGAAAAAGGTTGACGGAGATCGCTTGAAGACACCCCTCGATCTCAGCTATCCCGCCAACGAACCAGAAAAGGAAGACTACGTCGTCGATGTCATCCTCAGGTCTCTACACGCAGCAAAGAATCCCGTCGTTCTTGTTGATGCATGTGCCATTCGCCACCGCGCTCTTGCTGAGACGCACGAATTCGTCGAGAAGACCGGCATTCCGGTGTTCGTAACTCCCATGGGCAAAGGTGCTATCGATGAGACCATTCCGACCTATGGTGGCGTTTACGCTGGAGACGGCAGCAATGAAGGTGTACGCGAGCGTGTCGAATCTTCGGATCTCATCCTCAGCATTGGAGCCATACAGTCAGATTTCAACACCGCTGGCTTCACCTACCGCATCTCGCAACTAAACACCATCGATCTCCACTCATACGCCACCAAAGTGCGCTACTCAGAATACCCTGGCGTGCGAATGAACGGTGTCCTAAAGAAAGTCACCGAGCGACTAGGCAAGCTCAACATCGAATCCGGCCCCAAGCCCACCAACAAGATCCCGACTGAAGAAGTTGAATCCTCCTCGCCCACCATCACCCAAGCCTGGTTCTGGCCTCGTCTCGGCCAATGGCTTCAAGAAAGCGACGTCGTCATCACCGAAACTGGCACCGCCAACTTCGGCATCTGGGAGACTCGTTTCCCGGCCAAAGTGACCGCCATCTCGCAAGTGCTCTGGGGCAGCATCGGGTATGCGACAGCCGCATGTCAAGGCGCGGCCCTCGCCGCCAAAGAAGTTGGCCTCAAACGCACCATTCTTTTCACGGGCGATGGTTCCTTCCAACTCACGGCCCAGGAAGTATCGACCATGATCCGGCACAAACTTAACCCGATCATCTTTGTCATCTGCAACAACGGTTACACGATCGAGCGCTTCATCCACGGATGGGAAGACAGCTACAACGACGTGCAGGAGTGGAAGTATAAGGATCTTCCTGCGGCGTTTGGGGCTGAGGAAGGGAGTGTCCTTACGTATCGCGTGAACACGAAGCAGGAAGTGGAGGAGCTGTTTTCGAATGAGGAGTTTACGAGTGGAGAGACGACTAAGTTGAGGTTTGTCGAGTTGGTTATGCCGTGGGATGATGCGCCGAACGCATTGAAGAGCATAGCGGAGAGTGCGGCGAGGAGAAATGCGCAGGCTTAGGACCTGGAAATTAGACTTTAGAGTCTAGATAGGGGAGGGGAAAGATGATGAAATAGAATGGTTTTGGATGTGGTGGGAAATAGATAGATGATAGATGGGATTCCTTTGTTGCTCGTTTAATGAGATATGATATGATATGTTATTTGTTTATCTGTTTGTTTGCATACTTCTTAGTGTCTTCTTGTGAATCGATGAGTATGGCATGTATGTAGTAAGTCAGTTTGTGTAAATGAAAGGTAATATATTTACTTAAAAAATGAGATGTGATGATGATGGTGGTAGTAGTAGTAGTAGTAGTAGTAGTAGTAGTAGTGATTTATATACTGCTGACATTACGTATCCAGCTACTCCTTTATCCACTCCAAACATATGATTGCCAGCCATGCAATTCCCCTATCCCGACCATCCTATGTATCGATACTATTGCTCACACGGCACATACATGTAGATCGAAGGGTAATTCGTGACGGATACAAAATAGCGATGGAAATAGTAGCGAACGGATGCTCTTAGGAAAATGAACAGGGAAGGGGGTTTCTATCTGCTACCTGGCGCGGAGCTCCACTTGCGTAAGACTGATTACCTGCTGTTTTGGTCATGACGTAATGTCCTGGTTCTGTATCTTTCTGCGGGTTCCATGTTGTTATGGGTGAAGTATCTCTTTGGGGAGGGTCTGTGCGCCGCGAAAGCAAATCGAAAACTGAGGCAAAGTTCATTTGTGCGAACCCAACATTTATTGTTTTCTAACTCCAGTCTCTATTCATTCACTTCACTATATAGAAAATGTTAGGCGATCACGTGCTGATTATGTTAATGGTCATTTTTTGGCTCTTAGGTTGTTCGGGCGAGAAGGGGGGGCCCTGGTAAAGGTGGTGTATTCTTTTCGTCCTTTCCTCTTGAGCCACCCATTTGGGTCGTGGGACCGTGCGGACCCGGGCACCAACTGGCTATCGGAGCTCGACTATGAACTGGCGGGAATTCCTAGGGATTGCTGTCATAATCTTGGCCATGCAAGATGGCGGTTGCTTTCTACACACCCAACTCATTCTTATACACCCATGTCGACCGCTTGAGCCTGGCCTTCTATATATCCATGTCGGCACGCGCGAGGCTTGGCTTTCCTGTTTCGGCAGCTCTACGATGATGTGACCGATTTGAGGATTGAGTGTTGTTGGAGAGCTGGTTGAGGATGAGAGGATTCTGACACGGTGGTATAAGGCGAACTGGATTGATTTTGCAAAAAGCCATGGACTAGAATTATATTCGGAGAACGGAAAGACAACTATCTACTAAGAACGAAGGGGAGGGTCAGGCTAACTATACTAACGGCATAGCTTACACGATAACCACGATGAGAAAACGACCGTGCAGTTACCACAGGATGGTCAAGAACTTGAATTTGTAATAACATCACCAACATCGTAATCGGCTTGACGTAACTTCAAACTCTCCAAGATGCTACTTGCCAGTGCCTTGAACTGAACGTTCGATTCAGAGTTTTGTCTCTTTACTCACAGTCTCCATCGTCTTTGCACAGATGCAGCCCTTGTTGATGGACAGTTTTCCCGTATCGGAACAAAGGAAAACTGAGCTTTGTTTGGACGTTCCTTCCGCCAGGAATCGCTCCATCGGACTCCACTCCCTGATGGGTGTTGGCACCATGGCGAGAATGGAAGCATGATAGGGACACGCTGTTCGAGTCAAGGCACTGTTTGATATGGTGTAAGTTGATTTTGCCCAAGCCTCTATACCCCTAAGGCTTGGAGGGCGAATGGGGAGGTTTACCTCGACTGGCTGTTTGTGTGGGATGAAGACATTCTGAGATGCTGGGAGAGAGGATATGATCAAGAGCTAGTTTGGATTGGAAGTGATGTTTAAGGAAATGTTATGAGAGTCAAGATTTTGGTGGTTGGTATATGATCGTAAACGCCTAGCTGATGGGCGCAGCAGAGCACAGAAGATGTACAATTGGAAGGAATATTTGAACTCTGGTTGAGAACACATCCGAAACTCGAGAAGACGGCAGTCTCTTATACATCTTTCATGATGGTTTAAAAGATGAAAGAAGGCAACCTCCAGCTGCCAAAACTAGTCAGAAATATATCAGACAGATGTTTAGATCCGGAGCTTGGCAATCGTGGGCGGGCGTGGATCGGGGACCGGGGTGGAGAATCCTTCGATGTCGCCCCATTGTACGGTACAGGTGGTGCACAGCACTAGACAGGAATAACTGTGAACACAAACAAGCAGCTAAGCTTATGCGAGCAAGTTGATTGATGTTATATATCAGCTATCCAGGTTCAACATATTTTTTGTTCTCAAAATTACGGTATTGCAGCCCGATATTTTGCAATCGGCCGTTTATTAACTCTCCAGGTCGCATTTCATAGACGTCAACTATACCATGCGATGCGGAGGGCGCGTCTCATAGGCGCCAACTATACCATGCGATGCGGAGGGAGCCATTTTACCCACGTAGTACGCCTAGTTTGCCTCTTTAGCCACCGGATGTTATCGACCAATGTTTGCAGGATTCTGACCAGTTACCAAACAGCCAGACTCACTCCCGCTCTGTACTGTTTACCTAGGCATGGAGCTGCAAGGCCATGCGTTGCGCTGTGGCATTATTGAAATATCAAATATTCCACACATCCACTGCTAATTTTATTTATTCTCGACTCTGTCGACTTGCCACTGGATATTGTGTTTGCTATGAATTACATATATCTTATCCAGTAATAAATGTGCACTATGGAGTACTTTGAACTCTCGTACTACGTGAGAATTCTTGCTTACGCTTCGCATTGCGCAATGGTTGTGAAGCATTCATCAAATGCCTTCGAACCTTGGAACCCGCAATGCGTTACCTTAGCATAGGCATTTCGAAATTCGAATGATAAGACACTGCTGCACAGAATCCTCAATACCAGTCATGACTACCAATACTAGAACAACACTCTGAACAACTTAGGTCTAGTTATTATTAGTTATGAATAAACACGTTAGACATGATTATCGCGCACCAGGATAAAACGAATAAAATTGATTAGTCCAAGTCCATACCCCACCACCTTCATTCTTGATTCGAATTTCGTTCGTCTTTCACTTCTCTTTTCCTCCATGACACTTTCCAAATCCATCCCGCAACTCCCACCAATACCGCGGCAAGAACCACGATTGGTATCAGCAGATATCTCGCCGCTCTCACTTCACGACACAGCATACTTGCACCGTCTACCAGACCGACAGAGCACGCCCAACTCTCCACCGTCATGTACCCTGCATCCCCCAGAACCGTAGAGTCTTTCACAGCGCTCCCATACTCAACATACGTATACACCAAGACCACAAAAGGCCTAAGGAATACAAATCCGGCAACAAAGAGGAATAGACACTGATAACTCTTTTTGCGTTTGTACCGCTGCTCCTCTCATTAGCAGGAAACATGTCATCTCCAGTCACCACAACATTCGATTCAGACTCACCTCTTGTCTCCCAAGCACCAAAACCGCGATAAAAAGTACCATGTCCACAATACCGCCTACCCCCGGCCACATCAAGAGTCCCAAACTCGTTCCTTTCACATTTTGTGGAAGAATGGGGTCAAATCGGTCTTTGAGTATTATAGTGTGAATGGCGAGACCGAGTACCGCTGTGCTTAGCATCCCGATAAGGAGATTTAGTATTTGGAGGATAGTTGTAATATCGTGCATGTTGGGAATGTTTTGGGATAAAGGAACAACGTTGGGGATGTTTAGGCTAGACCTGTTTTGGGGAAGCGTAGTTGGTTATGCGATTGGATTGGCTGCGTGGCTGCTGAATGAGGGATTGGGAGAGTATGCAGTTGCTATGTTGGGTAAATATTTTGAAGAAGGAGATTCATGTCAATGCGATTAAGTTTTGCTCTGTTGTCGACAACGATTGAAATATATATGTTGCGATGGCGCTTTGCGATCGTTGGGGACGTGGAATGGGGATTGCAATCGTGCTTAAGTAGCACAGCATTCAAGTTCGCATTCGCTTATTGCTTCGCATCCGGGTATTGTTCATTTTCGCATCTGAACACGACAAGAGTAGTGTTTCAACTTGTGATGCACTTCGTCATATCTTCACGTGGTTGTCTATGTCATTTCTAATCATATAGGTTTCGAGTTCGGGGTTGGTAAAAGTTATGTAGATATGATGACGTCAGCGGATGTTTGTAGTCGCTCGTTCCTCTGAAGCTCTATTTGCGATTTTGTAGTTCGCCGCGCGAAATTCTGCGGCATCTCCTTGCTTCATACTTTTATGATGATTCGTAGCAATACCTTTTGCTCTGCTCTGTACGCGATCCCTTCAACAGTTTAAGCGAAATACAGGTTCAGGGCCGGTGAAAACTGCCCTAACCACCGCCCTTCGGTAGCTGACGCCCTTTTCACAGACGCATGTCCGCTGTCCCTATGCCCTTGTTTCTACAAGACGAAGGTTTAGTGTCCAAATATTCCTACTCGGATTTGAGAGATTGAGATGTTGAGGAATCGGCGTTGGAACTGAAAAATCCAATGCACAGAGAGTGTGGACATCCTTTGCTTAATATTTCTGGATCTCAGTGTACTCCCAGATGGGTTTCTAAGAGCATGGTATGTTTCCTGATACCTGGACATTTAGAGTTTCAATTTCGCTTATGTTTTGCTTTCTGGCCGCCTCGTGTTTCTTTCGTTTATCAAAGGCTGCAGCTTGGCATCCTTTTGGTTGTTCGGCGTTATTGATATTTTGCTCGCTAATATGAAACCTCCCAATCTCGTACGAGATCATCTTCTTGCTTACAGCGACTTTGATGATGCACGCATGACTGTGCGTTGTGATGACTCTCTTGCTTCGTCGAATCACTGGTGGCACTGAGGCATCCGTGTGCTGCAGCCTCGAGAGGGAAGGGGCACGGAGCGCTAGCGCTGCGCCACAAGCTTCAGCTCCATAGTGCAAGATACATAAATGCTTCGTTGCTCTGGTGCTAGTAGGTCAAACCTATATTACCTTACGCTCAAAGACTTCTTTGCTGTCAAACCGAGCACCATCAAACCATGTCGTTTAGCGAATTGCCGTCTGTTCTCGCGGAGGATATTCTGGAAATGGTAGTAGCGACAACTTCCAGTCTCTTCGAAATCCTTTCCATGCGCATCGTAAACAGTGAGTAGAGCTCACATCCGAAAACGTAATCAGACTCTCATTGACTCCACAAGAATTTTTCGATCACGGAATCACCAAATTTTTTGCCAGAATGCACATGCATGGAAGTCGGCGAAGCACTACCACTCCCTACCGTGCTTGGATTGACGAAATTCCGGAAAGCTTCAGGTTCCGACTCATTCGCGCATATCTCGGAGAAGGAGATCATAGAGATACCCATCTTGTCAGTAAAATGCATGCAGCAGTCGATTTTTTGTGGGAAAATCTGGAAGGCGACGAGAAGCCACCGTCACGGCATGTGTTACTGGAGAGTGTCTGCAAAGCGCTGGTCTTCAATGGTTACCACTATCACATCTTCGGACACAAACGCCCTCCAAAGCCAGAAAAAGGGTACAACGTCAAAGAGAAATTGATGCATCGGACCTGTTTTGCTCTTGCAAGTGCCATTGGCTATCCCAATCTCCAGAAAACGATGCTGAAGAATGGAATTGTGAAAATTCAAGACAAATGTCAATATCTTGGTCATCCTCTGGACACGGCTATCCGATTCGGAAATCGAGAGTGCGTAAGCCTCATTTGTGAGAGAGGGGACCAAGACGTTGATTCCCGAACTGACCCCATCGTCGATGCTACGAAAGATGCCGCGAGGGAAGGGCATACGCTGACAGTCCTGGAGGTACTGAAGCTCTGGGATTATTCGACCGAAGATTCTTATGGAACATATTCTACAAAGACTGAGAAAAGGTTGAGTCGAGATGAACTTGGAAGCATATGTAATGCCGCAGCGGATTTCGGTCGATGGGATATCGTGAACCATTTTTTGGATACGTTCACCACAGACATGGATTGGATACACGTCATGAATCTAGCATCTCGATATGGAAACGATGGTTTGGTTCGCCGGCTCATTGATCTCTCCGTCAACCCTTGGGAGTGGTACGATACCACCCCGAGGTTGATGGCGAAGACCCATTTCCCTCCCTCGCTCACGTATCCTCTGCGTGAAGCGGTTCTAGGCGGGCAACTCAAAACTTGTGAGCTCCTGCTGCAACACAGAGCATCGCACTATCTCCCCGACATTGGGATCGCAACGCTTTGGCATGAAGCTACCACCGAGAATAGATTTGACGTTTTCCAATACCTCTACAGGCAGGGCGTTCTATGGAACAATGCTCTACTAGGTGTATTGCCGCTTGCTTCCGAAAAAGGGTCTCTGGCTATAGCCAGATTTGCTGTACAGGAGCGTTTGGACAGGACGAGTCTCATGATAGAGTCCCCAGACAAATCGACTGAATGGCCATTGCAAGACTGTGTCCGCTTCCTTTCGTTACTCCGAGGCATCATTCGAAATCACATCAACATTGTTTCCTGTCTAATTTCCGAGGTTGGTGTTGACATCAGTAACAGCCCATCTGGTTGGGTCGATTTGGAACTAACCCCTCTTATCCTTGCTGTCGACGCTGGTCACCTAGAAATGGTATATCTACTACTACAATCGGGCGCAGAGCCTTTCGAGGAAGATTCTTTTGACTTGCAGACGTCGCAGAATTATCGGAATGCGCGACAAGAACGACTGCATTCCATGTCCAAGCGTCTAGGATTTGTGAAAGGGTTCGAGGGGGACTACATTGGATCGCAATATCAAGTCGAGGAAGCGTACTGGGCTGCTTGCCAACGACCCAGCTCTCTGGGAAGAAAGGTGATCGAAGGTTGTGAATATTTCCAAAAGTAACCCTGGACCAGTCGAACATTTTTGACAATGAGACACACTTCAGATCTCCTGTCTATAGCTTTCGTAGGAGGATTATTGTCTATGAAAGCCCTGGCCATTTTAACCGCTTTTTGCCTACGGTTTCTAGTCAATCATTATCGTTCTACATGCTAAAAATATATATAAAGGGGTCTTGCCTTAAACCTTGGATAAACAGACCCTAACCTAAATGTTTAATTCTACAAAGAGCTCATTTTACTAAACTAAGAAAGCCTTATAACATAACAAGCAATCACCTTCTTATTTACAAACTTAAAATATGCAAAAATACTACCCCCGGCGTACAGTTAAACAAAACCCTCAATTTTTAAAGGAATATCCTTAAAACGTGGAAGTTTTGTCTCTATAAATAGCTTCTAAAGTTTAACCTTTTAAGAAGAATTATTAAGTTAATTTTTCGTAGGCAGGGATTTACTAGCCGTAGGCAGCTGCCTACAATCTTCGTAGAAAATCAAGCTTTTGTAGGTAGCTGCCTACGAGAAAAAAGGGTCGTAGGCAGGAGATCTGTACTGCAAAGACTGCCACGAGTCATCTCTCAGGCTGCCACATAATAAACAACGTCAGTGAATACGCGATACCCCTTTGAGTAAATCTTCGTACTAGCTTCTATTTTGTTGCAGGGGTTATCTGTGCTTTGTATTAGTTGTGCACGTTGTAATGCATCAATAGTGGCGCAGCAAATTTGTATAAAAGCCAACCAAGCATACCGTTCTGAAAAATACCCAATTCCGCCAAAATTAACATCATCGGAATTATTGCTACATGTTGCTATCCAAACTACCTGTCGAGTTGGTACGGGAGATAATTGTACATGCAGTTCGGACTGGCGAAAGATTGGATGTCTTAAGATTCCGCGAAATAAATCGTGAGTCGATTCGGTGGTAAGCCTATCAGCAGGCAATTTTGACATGATATAGGCTTTTTTGAGCGGGAAGTTTCGAGCGCCATTCTCAAAATATGCAGCGGAGAATCTGTAGATCTCCGGTTTATCCACATGCTAAAGTCATTTAACGACTATGGCCCTTCAGACTTTGCGCAGCTTCACTTGCCCGATGCCTTTAGTGTTCGGATGATTCGACAGTATATCGAAGATAATGGCCGAGGAACTATCCCAATTGTGTCATACATTTATGATGTGGCCGAAAATCTTTTTTATATGTCCGAGAAGAATATTTTTGACCGGAATGGATGGGTGAAAGAAGTACTTGAAGCCATGGTAGTTCGAAATGAATCTTGCTCTAGCTCTGGAGACCTTCTCGGATATTTTGAGCGACTTGATGATAAGATCATGCGGGAAAAATCGATTCAAACATCGAGTTTCGTGATAAGCATCATCCGGAAACACGTAGATATCGAGAAGGAGATGATTCGCGCGCCCGATCTCGTGGACATCAACGCCGAATGTCCATACCTTGGTAATCCATTGAAAGTGGCCGCCTGGTTAGGGCATACGGGTACCGTTGAAAGACTTCTAGACGCAGGCGCACAGGATGCTACTCGAGGAGGTGCAGCTAAGGACATAGCGCAACTGGCAGCCGAAGGTGGTCACCTAAAGCTAATTGAGGTTTTGTACGCTGACTGGTATGAAATATCGACTTCGATTGATGCAACAACGGGTGCCATATATGGTGCCGAAAAAAACGGCCGCTTCGACATCTTGAACCATATCCTGGACCACTATCAACCAAGCCGTCCGGTTCGGGCATATTGGTCAAGTGCTAGGAGAAACCCAGAATTGGACCTAGTCTACCGACCGGTAAATGTACACCTGCCTATTGGCCGTTGGTTGGATGTAAAGGCCCGAACTAGTCTTTGCGAACAGGCTTCCGCGAGAGGTGATATCGAATTCGTCCAGCGAATGCTGGGATCCTTTACACGCCTGCAGTCCGATTACGCTTACAGATCCTGCCTGGGCGCTGCGATCGAAAATCGACATTACGAAATCTGCCGTCTCTATCTTGAAACCTTTACGGAATGGCATCTTAGGCAATGCAAGGACTATTATCCCATTTCTCATGCTAGAGGCGGTAGCGTGGAGATCCTGGAATTGTGTATGCGCCACAATGCGAAATTCTGGTATGAATCTGTCATGCTTCCCATTGCTGCAGAGTGTGGAAATCTGGATATGGTAAAGCATCTGCTTGGTCGAAGATTTCACACTTCCACGGCCAACCCGAAGGCGCTCAGCTACTTCTCGTTATTGGCCGCAATAGCAAGAAATCAACTCGACACAGTTCGCTTTCTCTACGATCGCATCAAGACTATTTGGGGGGTTTTCCACGAAGAAATGGCCCCATGGAATATAGCTGGGGCGCCATTAGTGATTGCCATTGACTCTGGAAATCAAGAAGTGGCTCATATAATCCTGGAGCTGGAAGGGTGTTCAATAATATCGACACTCGCCCAAGTTGACTTCTCCCTGGCTGGCCGAAAAGCGCGAGCCTCATTGTTTCGTAGCTATAGACAAAGGTTAACCAATAAGAAATTGGAATTTCCTCGCTGGTCTTCATACATAGCTCCACAGTGGAAAGTGGAATCAATTCTTAAGACACTTTATGAAGGAACCTCGGAATGAGCCCCTTCCTACCTCCTTCCTGGGTATTGGGAATACCTCCCTCATGTACATCGCAGAATGCCTTTCTTTGACCAGATGCTTTTCAACCCCTAGGTAAACACAAAAGAAAATTATACTATATCAACTACCTTTGACCACAAAACATACCCATCTTCGATCGCTTCGATCTCTTCGGAATCCGGCAAGTCGAGTGGGGTAGGTTTTGTTTGAGTTGACAAATATTTTGAAACAGATGGGAGTTGCAGAGGAGAGAACAGCAAAGTGGGGTCTTGTGAGGCGAGCAGGGTATGGCGAAACAAAAGTGGCGCGAGGTCATAGCGCGGGTTTGAAGTCTTGAGGTTGTGAATGTATGGGATCCGCAGTAGTTTGAGTCGCAGGTGATGAACAGGGAGAAAGAAATGGGAAACCAACTTTGTGACTTTTACATCTCAAACCTGTGCAACCAACAACGAACAAGGGAACAAAAATCATATCAGAGAATCGTTCTTGATAATTATATACAATCTCATCTCGAATAAGTAAGGGGACAGCAGCAACATCATTATCACCACACTCTTTCGTTTCCGCACCACGAAATCTAAACTATTCTATCCCGGATCCCCCTTCAAATCCCAATGCTAGCATAGTCCAACATATATATGTACGGTCAAAAAGGAAAAAGAATACACAGCAGCAAACCAGTGTGCCAGTGCTTCATAAATCACATCTCTTTTTTACTTTTTTCTTGAGGGACACATCTAGAGGGTTGTTGACGTGGTGTTTCCGAACCCCTGACTGGACTTGTAGTCATTCATCATCTTGGTGATGGGGGCTTGGCCTCCCCATTGCATGAGCTCGACCATCTTGTTGACTTCCTTCATCGTGATGAAAACGGCGCCGAGAGGAGCGGTCTCGCTGTTGGAGGGAGATTCCTGGCGGCGCTCGGGACGGCGCTCGCCAGCAGCTGGTGCAGTGCCATTGGAGGGGCGGGCTTCACCTTCTGGGCGAGCTTCACCTTCTGGGCGAGCTTCACCTTGTGGACGGGCCTCACCCTCTGGGCGGGGAGCTTCAGCTTGAGCGGCTTGGCCTTCGGCGGGGCGGGGAGTTTGACCTTCAGCTTGAGGAGTCTGGCCTTCAGGGCGAGGGGTTTGGCCCTCTGCGGCTTGGGGAGTCTGTCCTTGCCCTTGACCTTGGGGGGTGGCACCCTGTTGTTGAGTGGGTTGAGGAGCAGCACCGCCCTTCTGCATCAAGAGGATGTACTCGCCGTCGACCTGGCGGACGGGGATAGCAATGCGCATGTTGAGCGGGTCGATGACGGCCTCGGCCTGAACAGGAGTGAAAGTGGGAGCAAGTAAGAGCTGGGTTGCGGCCGGGTTCTGTTGCTGGGAAGGAGTGCCACCTTGGATCTGACGAGCGACTTCGGCGCGGAGGGCATCACGGCCACGTCGAGTGGGGGCACCGACGCTTTGGAGCTGGCCAGTGGCACCACCAGGGTTCTGGAGGACACCACGTTGGGCAACAGAGAGAGCGACTTGGCCGTTGGCCTGAACGCCCATAGCTTGCATCATCTTCTGGATTCGAACAGCATTGACTATAACTGTTAGTAGGGGAAATGGAATGAGAAGCAACAATACTCACTAGGCATTTGGATGACAGTAGCCATCCTGTTGAGATCAGGCTGCACAGCAGCAAGAGAGGTGGTGACAGAATAACGGTAGTCGTCTATGAAATCGTATTAGAACCATGATATGATCAATGCATATTCGATTTGCACTTACTGACGAGGTCCGAGCCTTGAATGCCAGCAAGCATGCCTGAGTCGACACCATCCTTGACATCGACATTCATAGTTACAGGCTGAGTTGCGCGGACTGACATCCTGAATCCGTCCTGGAACTCGTTCTCCTGGATACCAGTTCCCTGGATAACGACAGAGCTGGATTGATCACTACCGAAGGGAACGAGAACAGCGTTGGTCTCAACTGTCTGGCGACCAAGGGCCATGTACTCGCCGTCGATGCTCGTACGCCTGGTCATGCGGACCGTCATGTCGGTGCTGTTGATGAAAAGTTAGTTGAATAGCTTCAAATGACGAAAAGTATTATCCTACATGTTGACACTCCTCATGGTCTCCTGAATCATCCAGGTTTGTCGGTCCGGTGACAGCATAGCCACGAATGCATTGTCAGGGTTGACAGCATTTTGCTGCAACATCTGAGGGTCCATGGCAAGTTCAATCTGGCCACCAACAAGATCGGTTGCACCGTTTGTGTTGATGGACATAGACTGTGTCATCAGAGCGACGAAGGGCTGGCCCGTAGACCCTGAGACTTGGCTTGCTGGGATGGGATTCCCATTTTGATTAACAATTAGTTGCTGCTGTTTCTGCGAAAATGTCTCTACTTTCGATCGGTCGGGGAAGGTGAAGGAGTTCAATTGCATCTGATATTATCTTAGTATTGAGGGCATCGAAAGGATATGGAGGTACTCACGTCGCCATTTAGATTAAGTACTTGGTTGAAGTTGGCATTGGGAATGCTTGCCTGCGCCAGTGCCCGCGCGCTGAAGAAGAGGAAAAGAAGAGAGACAGTACCAGACGTCATGATGAAGGGAATGATAGCCACCTGGGCTATTAGAATAGATAAATTAGGGTAGAAAGAAAGAGTTAAGGTCTAATATGAAGATTAGAAAGAATGGCGAGCGGAGCTGATCAGGCTGGCTGATGGATACTCAAAAGACGGCGGACGACCTAAATATTAATCACATTATCTCCTCCATTTACATTCCGGGCTTGCCCAGATCCGTGACCACCGATCCGGTATCAAGTTCCATGTGCGTAGAAAAAGGAAACTCCCCTTGCTCTTCCCGGTTCCATATGGAACAAGCCCATTGCTACTGGGAACCTGATATAACGACGCCAGGCATTCAAACAGCTTGTACGTTGGAAGAATCCAAGCAAAGATGCTTCTGTCAGTGGCGAATGCAAGGCCGGTATATCCAGCAACCGTCTTGGCAGAGTGTCTTTTTTGCTTGTAATGTGTTTCAAGCAGAAATCTTAGTGTTTAGTTTGAGGCATCTGCTGCACAGAAGCTTGGCCGAAGATCGTGGTCGAGACGGTTTGTCCATCTTGAAACCCCGCCAATGGCTTGTGCTTTGTTTACAGCCACAAGATGGGGAACGTAAGACGGTCTCAATCCTTGAACTCCACGTTCTATCTGTGTCTCCAGAGGCATTGTGAAGCAAAAGTGATGAGGTCGATTTGTAGTTGGGCGAATACAGCACTCGGTACCATCGATGCCGAAGTTGAATGTCTTCAACGATATCCTACATCCATGGCAATTTCTTATAAATGATGGCGATTGATGTTCTCAATAAACCGCTTGACGCTGCTTTGGTGTCGCGGGAATTTACGGAAGCTCATCCTGCTCTTTGGCTCTTTTCCAGCGGCCAAGGCCATGATACTAAAAGAATCAGTCGATTAAGCATTTGGGCGCCGTGGCCTAGGCTTGTTCACTCTGGACATCGTGGGATGGTCAAACGATGATGTTTGAGGTTGTGTTTCGAGTGGGGCATCTTGAGGATCTTCCTCGAAAAGCTTGATTCGCTTGGGCTCGAGCCATCCCGAATAGAACTAGGTCAAGGCACTCTAACCGTTTTGGGATATTCTCTCACATCTTCGTCTGAGATGTGATGGGAAGAGTTGTGTTACTCATCTTGTGAGAATAAATACGAAGGTAGTTTCATCCAAAATAACAATTGCCACTGTTTAGTGCCACTGAAAATAAATCCGAATGAGGAAGTGGAAATAGCGGAGCAAAATTCCACGAACTCCTAACCTCTATCGCTTTTACGCGATTCAGAATCACTCACCTTCCCCAGATCCAACTGCAAATACAAAATCAAAGTTGCATACCGGTACTGCATCCGATGATCTGCAGACTACCTAAAGTTCTGTCTAGCTAAAAGCTACCTTTCTTCCAAAATCGTGAACCTTCTGTCGTTCTCACGTTCTGTCAGTCCAAGTCCGCACTACTTGAACGTTCTCTTTGCATTGCCTAATCAGAACCTCGGGCACCTATACATAGCTGCCGCAGGCCTGTCTCATTCAAGAACCTGGGGATGAAATCAGGAGTTCAGGAGTTCAGGATTTCAGGAGACGAGGAGACAAGGAATCAAGGATCTCAGGACTTGGGGGTGGAGAAATTTGAAATGGATTTGGTGAAAATACGGAGGCAGCGATGGATAATTGGGCCAGGCAGAAACAATGCGATCAATTACACCTCAGAGCTTTCGAGTCCGAAGAAGCAAAACTGCGCCTTAGAATGGGTCTAGAGATGAGAAACGAGGAATCAAGATGCTAAACCCCTCAGAATAAACATCAGGCCATCAATGGCTAAGGACCAAGTACCTCAGCCATCTCGAAGGCTTGGATTCAAGGATACAAATGGTGTGATGTCCCAACCGCGGAGGCAGAAATGGCTATTCGGACCAGGCACCAAGAAGACTCAGGAACAGCTCATGAGAATGAAAAATCAGGAGTGAAAAATGCTCAGGACTCATGACATGGAGGCAGAGACAGGCTTTCGGACCGAGAATCAGAAGTTGGTACCAACAGCGCCTTAGAATGTTGATGGTGAGGTGTCAAGTCATTCAGCCATGTGGGACCCAAGCGCAATGAACGGGTCGATGTTATTAGAACGGAGGCAGAAACGGATATTCGGATCAGGCACTAACTTCCGAAAACATAGGTATTTCAGTCCACTAGGAGACAACAAAGCCAAATCACCATCAATTCGTCTCCACCATTCCAGATGTATAAATATTGCGGGGATGCAACCACAGAAATATCGATACTTTTGGTCCTAGGATCCAACTCGATCGCTGTAAATCCCTTCCAATGAGACCCTTCACAGTTGGGAAAAGTTGTTATCAAATCCCCCAACCTTTGGACCGCACCTAGAAGTCACTCGCACCAAGCACTCAAACATTTGCCAGATTTTTGAAAATGGATCTTTTCATTCCAAGCCCTCTACCTAAGAGAGAACGCCGGATTATGCTCTATAATCGCCATTCCATCCCCTAGCCATGATTAAGAAACCCCCAAATCCTATGCTCTCCCATTCAAATAATCCCCTTTACATGCAAGCGGCACCATCGATACCAATGACCTTTCCGTTTACCCACTCGCCGTCCTGCGACGCAAGGAAAGCAACAACGCGCGCAATATCGATTGGCTGACCGACACGGTTGTGCGGCGACCAGGTGCATGCGAACTCGTCGACCTGATCGTTGTTGAGCTTATCACCATCAGGGATGTACTCGCGGCACACGGCATGGTACATGTCGGTCTTGATGCCGCCGGGCGCGACGCAGTTGACTGTCACCTTCTTCTCGCCAGCATCTGGGAAGGTGTTAGTGGGGATGTAATGAGAGTATTGGGGGGTGGGGTCACGAACCAATGGCCATGCAGCGTGTGAAGGTCTCGATGGCACCCTTGGATCCAGAATAGACAGCGTGCTTGGGAACACCCTTTGCCTGACCGGTGATGGAACCCATCAGGATGATTCGGCCGCCGACTTCCATTCTCTTGTAAGCCTCCTTGGCGACGAAAAACTGGCCGCGGGTGTTGATGCTCATGACGCGATCGTACTCCTCTTCGGTAACATCCTTGAAGTGACCGAAAGACACAACGCCAGAGTTGGAGCAGCAGATGTCGAGCTTGCCGAAGTGGGAGACGACCTGGTCCATGAGCTTAGAGGTCTGCTGGACATCGGCAACGTTGGCCTTGATGGCGACAGCGTCGGCACCAGTCTTGAGAGCCTTGATCTGCTTGACGACATCATCGGCAGCCTCGGAGCTGTTGGCGTAGTTGACGACAACCTTGGCACCGCGACGGGCAAGCTCGAGGGCCATCTCCTTGCCGATTCCACGGCCTGTGCTGGTCGTTAGTTTGGTGTTTTGGTGGTAGTACTGGGGGATACGAGTGGTACAGAGCGGGCACTTACCTGATCCAGTGACGACGGCAACCTTGCCCTCCAAGCTCCAGGATGCGATTCCGTTGGCGGCCATTGTGATTGTTTGGTTGAGTTGTAGAATTGGAAATTTGTTGGTTTGTGTAGAGTTCTGTGAGTAGATAGGAGTTGATGAGATGAGATGATTGAGATGAAGAATCCTACAAGCAAGAGAAGTGCGAGATAAATATCCTTTCTGGCTTCGGTACAGGAGGCGGAGAATTGGAGACAGTCAATAGCAGGTGGAACAGCGACTGTCCGCCATTCTGCTCCCCAATCTCCATACACTCTCGTTGCGATGCTCCATCTCTCATTCTCCGTCACGGCAAGTGGTCGGACCAGGAGGTCTCTCCCGTGAGTCCTAGGGCTGGAGCAGAATGTGCCCACACCGCTTCCGGTCCCGTGGATTAGCGCCCGTGGGAGAGCCAGAGCCTCCTCTGTGAAAGACCAGCAAGGTCAGTGTGCCCGTGCGAGTCTGGGGAAAGGAAGTTTCGGGGATAGGCGGGGCCGAAGAGGGCTGGGCACACGAGCACTGCCATGGTTGACGGATCACATTGTTCAGCGTGCGGGCGAGTAATTGGCTTTGGCGCAATCTATTTGCGATGCTACCAGAACACTGCCCTCTTGATTGTGAAAAGCGTGAATGCTGACGCTGATGATGATGCTGATGGAGACCTGAACATGGTAGGAAGACGAGAACACTAGAGAGGTCCAAGATAAGATGGCGATGAGCTAGGCTGCAAAGGGGCAACTAAGCGAACGGGAGACCTAGAGCCAAGAGCACCTCAATGGCAGTCGAACATTCCCGGGCGAGGGCATGTGCTTGTCGCAAAGCCATCCGAACTTCTCTGATGACGTCCACGATGGTAGAGTAGTGAATCTTTCATCAAACACCAGCTTCGATCCAGGTCATGTGATGTTTGCTCCAGGCCTGGGGTCAATGAGAGGTTGTCCGAGATCGGAAAGCTTATCCGGGGTCCGAAAACAGCCATGCCATTCAGCTGTGCACCAAGCCTCAACATTCATGATGGCTCTCCAGAAATCCAGAAAAAAACTTCAAAGTCCGAAAAAGCACGACTCAATTCTTCCGTCCGGTAAAAGGAGGTCGGCCAGCTTGTGTCGCTGTCGCACTCGTCGTCGCAAGAGACGGGGAGAGGAGAGTCATGGAGTCCGGTAAACATGGCTTCGGCTCCGCACTCAAGGTCGCTATCGGAGACGCCCGTGCGCTGCGGACCAACCTCACTCCATCCCCAATACTGCGAATGCCAACCTGCGATAGATAGAAGGGTGTATATTCGGTGCGGCAGGTTTTCAGTGTCAGTATGAAGAGCACATCTCAAGAGGGAAGGACTGAACGAAAGGATGCAGAGCAATCTGAGCAATGTATCGTTACTTTTGCCTGTACTTGGGCATGCAGGATTGTCATGTCCGCTTTCGGATCGGACTTGTATGTGGGATGTCTACAACACAAAGGTCAGTGATGAGGATTGATGGGTAGATGTTATTACCTCTCATTATGCGGAGGGCGTTATACAGTGGGTATCTTGCGTGCGACTGTCTTTTGTAGTGTTGGTCGAAATTTGGGAAGGGAATACCAAGAGTGTCCCACCATGTATTCCTCACTGAACCAGAATCGCTTGTGCTCTCGATGGTTCTCCAGAAACAGCTCTTCAAAGGTACGTGTCCAATCTCTGGTTCCACCGTCAACGTCGGTGTTGTGCACAGTGCATTGATTGTTAATTGGAATGGATACTGTACCCCATCTGCACGTCTCCAGTGACAGCTCATGACTACAGTCGCAACATGAGATTGCTATCATGCATATGCAGAAGTACAGAGAGACGAAAAGAGAGCAAATAGCCGAGAAAAAAAAAGATAGGACTTGTGTGACAATGGAAACAGACAGGAAACGAGGTATTGAGTTGCGTACTCATAAAAATGAGAGGTTGACAGAAACAAACAAAACTCGCGAAGAGAAATAGAACAGACAAAGAGAACTGATTTACCTGACTTCCAAATAAAATCTGCTTCTAAATCATCAGTCATCGCGCTCGTATCGCCAATATTGCACCAACAGCATGTCAGTGATTCTCCAGCCCTTCTTTCCCAACCTCCGAACCCCACAGCAAGCGCACTCGCCAACCTGATATACCGCCCTTCCCATCCCGCCATCATCATCTTCCCATCCAAAATGACATAATGGTAAGAAGAGGGGGCACCAGTCAAGGGAAAACCTGCCTCGAAAGCTCCCTTCGCCCCCTGACGGGGATCGATATCAAAACTCCCCTCATTCTCCGTACGGACGCCAGAACCCACGTGCGTAAAGCAAAAGAGCGGGGACAGAGTATAGGATGGGCGGCTAATTGAACCCCGGTAATATGGCTTACCGTATGGAGTATTGATGTGAAGATCCTGGCGGGGAAAGAGGGAGAGGAAGGCGGTGGTTTTGCATTACGGAGAGTAGGTATGTACGAGGGGATTTGGAAGGAGACGGCGTTCTGATGGCGTGGACTAGTCGCTGGAGCGTTTCTTTTCAACGGCTTCTAGGAGAGATGATGAGTATGGGAGTCAAAGATATGGTACTGCAGTATGCCGTAGATATTCAGACTCACAATCCCATCCACGGCCACCCGATCCCCAAAACGTTTCCCATTTCCAAAACAGCAATGCGGGAACTCCCTTCAATACAACCCATCGATCCCTTCCACAGTGCCGTTCCTAGTCAGTCCGTCAATCCTTCCAAATACATATCCAAGCCTCTCTCTCTCAATCCGTATCCATGCATGAGGCTCGCGCACTAGTCCGGCATCCACTGCAGCATCAAAAAGACGGCGAAAACAGCACGCCGACATCCCGACACAATAGTGAATGAAAGTATTGCTAAGGCGGTTGTACACATCCTAAGCACCTGTCTTCCCGATTAAGAATCTAACGAGCTAGGAATAGTGTACCGGAATCCCTCCGTCAAAATGCTTCTTCATGACTTGGGATTGCGTGGTCAGGAACCCAAGTGCGGACAGCCGTTTCTGTGTCCGGTGTGTTCGGGGAGGTTGACGTGGAGCTAAGTGGATGTGTGATGTGATGTGATACGGTGATGGGATTGTGCGTTCGGTCTGCGTTGCTTGCAGATGATCGCCGTGTAGCCGTCGTGCCCAGCCAGAAACGTACGTGTACCTCTCTAGGCATGTATGTAGTAACTAGCTGTGTATGTAGGTATCCGAATTTGACAGCAGCGAGGTGACACTCATCAGAGCTGTGATACGTGTCTGTTCGTCCGTCAGAGCTGGATTAGGTAGGGAGTGACAAGGCTTGAGGCACGGAAGAAAATAGAGAGGGGAGTTGGAGGATTATCGCTTCGTTCTTCTGGCATTGAGCTACGATCTACGAGGTGGACCTTTTTTCTCCGGCCGCGTAAGCCTCAGGCAGGGACATGCAGCTCGCTCGTAGTTTCTTGGTAAAGAAGCGATGGCGTTGGTTTTCTCACCAGACAGACAGCAAGTCCAGTCGTGATAACGCCGCACCTTTCATCCCAATCTTCCTAGTATACTTCCACCCCTGACAACAACTGTCCATCTTTCCTGAAAACGTACTTCTCAATAGTTAATGCTAACTCTAATATGTCCTGATTAGATATTCATATCGGTGTTGATTCTGATAGTGGAAACAGACAAAGGTCGTCACTGCGCGACCAATGAGACCATTTACCGTGACCCGCCCCCATATACCTGGGAATTCGCGACGGGTACACACGCACTATACTTTGCTCTACTCCTGTGTACGCAATCTGGTCAAGGTTTGAACTGAGTTGCCTGAGCGAGTAAGGTGGGTCTGCTGCTGCTTGCTATTGTCCGAACGGGTAATTTGAAGAGGAAAATCTAGGGCCCTAACAAGTCATGTAGTGGATGTGTTACGGGAGGGGCATCCAGCGTAAAGACGACCCGTGCGGGCTTCGCAGTGTGAGTGAGGGGAGAAAAGACGGGAATTGAGGGTAAAGTAGGCTTAAGGTGCAAAAACGAGGTACGTCCCGCCGCGATAAATGAGTCGTGTTTTCTGTGCTACTCTTACATGATCGTTCGCCAATTTTGGTAATTCTTTTTGTTCTCCTCCGTGTCTTGATAAGACGAATCCGGCCCGCAGGCACCCTTCTGAATGATACTCTCCCTCTTCCTCTCGCTGTCCCTTCCCCCGGCTATATCCATTGACGCTCCATATCGACCCCTCTCGTCATCGAAGAGAACTTCTATAGGTTGGCTGACGGAATGATCTCGCCTAGCCCGCCTACACAGAGTGACAGAGACGCAGACTCGACCAAACTTGCTGACATCTCTGGCCACCGCCCAACCACCACCCGCGGACCCCGCCCTTTCATCCCCATGACTATCACCCCGAAGACCAATCATCTACCCCGAGGCCACGCACACACATCCTGAAACACAAGCGCAAAGACAAAATAAAAAGCAAAAGTGAGATATGTGACGCCACCAAGACAGAAGAGAGAAAGCATGCAAAGGAGGAATACATCAGTCGGCCGTGGGAAAGCAGGGATCGTTATCTTTCTCTCTACTACATGTTGTCGTATACCTTCATCTCTCTCCGTCCAGAATGACGGACCAACGAACGATGCAAGCGAAATGGACATGTCCCAAGTAATTCTCATTGGGTAAGTCAGACGTGGAGAACATGTACGCAGCCGCGCGGTCGTCGGAGTCTCGCATTACTTTATAAACCAAATAACGGAAGCGTCATCGGGCCTTGGCCATGGAAGATAGGCAAAATACCCAAACTCAACCCCTCATCCATCCATGTCTGATAATCCGTACTATACATTACTGAACAATTCCTAGCCCTATCCCTTTGCATTCCATCGAACGAAGCCGATTACTGCCCTGGAACGCCAATGTCGTTATATCTTCCTGTCTTCGGAGATGAGATGAACCTTTCTTTCTTTCATGATGAAGGTCACCTTCTTATATGCTGATGCGGATGCGGATGGTATCTGACGATAAAGAAACAAGTGCCAGAAGGCAGGTGAAAAGGTGGAAGCGAAGACTTCAAGAGTTATCGTCGTCGTCAAACGATGGTCAAATATGGTTCATGACCAGCGGGATAGGACGAAGAAGAAGGACGGAGAAGAAGGCATCAAGTCCTGGCCAGCCTCTCGAGCTTACTACGGATTCCATCGGAAAACCTTGTCGCTATGCCCTCATCGATAACATCGATACAATACGAGAGGACGGAGAAGCAGTGATCAATTGACACAGGCGTCCCATCACGCTTGGTCAATGTCGGATTCCCCTCTCGTCGGGTGAGATACCTCGTGAGAAGTGGATGGTCTGATTCCCATCGATCTATTTGAATGGCTGCTGCTTGCTGTTGATACTGCTGGCCCGGGCTCATGGATTCCTTCTGACACAGAGCCTGAGCCCACAAGATAAGCGCAACACGATATATCGCCCCTGGCCACCAAGGTGGCCGAATCCCGCGAGGCATAGAACGAATGATACGGAGGATCTGGCCGGTGTGGAAGATTGCTTCGTGGGAGTCGGTAATACACTTTTGCTGGATCCAGCCCACCATATGAAACATTCCGTCAACAGCCTCTCTTCGCGCAAGTCTCTCGATCTCAGGGAAGTTTGTCACGGCATTGAGGCTGATCAAATGGAACATGACGAGATTCGCCTGCATCATCGGACATGCAGGATTACTTTTGATATACCTTTCGGCCAAATCAAGCCAACGCTGTAATAATGACTGCATCTCCTCAAGACGTACCCGAGTTGAGGCGGCTGTGACGGCTCGAGAGCCTTTCCGCGTGCCGATGGAATCATGCGAGAAACAACTGAGCAGCTGGCAGTACTGGCACACCAAAGTTTGCAATGGGTGGAGGAGCAGGCGGAGTTGAAGCGGTGTCAGATGAATATCCTGGGGAATGATCGCATCGTCCAGGAAGTGGCGGAAGAGGTCTTTCAAACTCAACGGCCGTGCACCTGATCCTACAGACGAATATCCATTGGAGAATTCGTGTACTTGATTGAACGTTTCCGACCACTCAGATGCTGTCTTGGCATTCCAAAGTCGGTCTGAATCCGGCATTGGAGCCTTGAATTCTGTCACGGAAAACAATGGCGCCGTATCATGGAAGAGAGACAGGTCTTGATCAACCATTACCCAAGAGTAGATCAGCCTGGCCAAAGTCAATAAGGTGTATCACGTGATGTGGTTTTCGACCTCCGAGATAGTTCGGAGGTTGAGGGGCGTTTATCACTTACCGACTTTCGCTCTCCTTCTGCATCCAATCTCCCCACAATGAGTCGGTAGTGAGATTCCCGTTCAGATGTGGTGTAGACACTTGGCGAGGCTCAAGAATGCCAGAATGGCGTAACATAGCAAAGTACATACCCCGCTGACCCATGGCAATGTCCATCTGCCACTTGTCGCCACTCCACGCCGCCTGCACGGTGAACAAAAGAGCAGCTCTCAGAACGATAGGATCGCCAGCCATGATGATATTCTTCTCGATCAAATCGAAAAGCGATATGCGACACGCTTCCGTCAACCCACCAGTGAGCCACCTGGCTTCAATGGAAGGAATAACCATGGCACCCTGTGCAATCATCATGAGAATCAGGAGACTCGACGCCTTATCTTTGTAACTCATCATGAGCTCGTTTGGATCCAGAACGCCACGATTAGACATTGGAAAATAACGCTCAAAAGAGTTTGCGTATGCGCGGAGAAAAGACTCAAGAACACGCGCAGGTGGTAGCAGCACGAAATTGGAAGCAGTGGATCCGGGTGATTCTCCACTACTGGGAGAGCTTCCAGTCCCGTCCCGATGAATATCCAAGGCTTTGTGGAGGAAACTTTGGGTGATGGCCAGGAGTTTGTCTCGACCAGCCTCATGTAGCGGTATCACAGTGACTGGCTCGCCGTGTTGCAAGTCAGCTTCGTCCCAGGTCGGTCTCCAGTTGCTCCATCCCTCATGATTCCTTAAACTTTGCTCTAGACGCTCCAGATTTAACCTCGCCGTCATAGGGCAACTGCTCGAAGCGATGATAGGCGTACATCGAAACACTGTCCAGCCATCTTGGGCTGCGATTATGGCACCGAGATCAGGAACGCCGGAATCAGCAATAGAAGACTGCCTGTTAGAGGAATAGTAAACAGAGGCTGAACTACCAATTTGCAGATCGGAAAATGACTCATCCATCCTGGGCGTTTGGATTGGTGTTTGTACCGGCCCATAACCCTGAGGGGGCGACATCTCTGGAATCATGCCGAGAATGCCTTCCGGCGGAGGACCCATGGTCAACTCCATGTTCATGGACATGATAATGGAGGGATCGATCCTCATTGAGTCGAAGTCCGGACCCATCGGCAGCGTGCCCCATGGATCCATCATGAAATGGGGACTCGCTTCGTCCGAATTCGCTGGGTTTGTCCTCACGAAGTCTTCGTAGCCTGACATTGGAGTCTGGGAGATGAAACCATTGACGGGAGTTGGTAGCGGCGAGAGAACCGTAGGGAGAGCAGTGGGAAGTCCATTCGATGGCGATTGTTCGAAGAACGGGGGTGTGGTAGAAGCAGACATTCCTAGATTGGACTTCTCTTCCGGAGTGGGATTCTGGATCTGAATAGGTTGAGAAATAGAAGGCTGTCGAGAATGTGGAGCAGATGCAGGATGTGGAAGAGGCTGCTGTGGGGTCTGCTGCTGCTGTGATTGGGCCAGCATCGTCTGTGATGAGTGTTGGCTTTGTTGAGGTGAAGATTGTGGATTTGGGAGCGGTGCCTGTGTCTCACGAGCGGGAGAGTTGCCACCCGAGCTATTTCGAGACTCGTTATTGTTTCCTCCTTCACTGGAATTGCCGCTGCCAGTGGCTTCGCCTGGAGCCGCGATCCTGTTTACGTTTTTCGACGCTCGACGAGTGGGACGTAATGTACAACGAAGATTTCGGCCTGCACATCGACTGCAGGGGAATTTTTTATCGCATTTGGTTTTCGTCTTCGCACAATTACTGCAGGCAATTGGAGTCCGCCCCGCAGATTTCGGAATTAGGCTGGTGGGCTGGATACCCTCTTGGTTGTTTGCATCTCGGCCATGGACCGTGTAATGACGCTGAAGCAAGTCTCTATTGTTGGACATGTTAGAAAAGGAGGATATTGATGAGTTCTTAAATTTGCGGGGGACAAAAGTGCTGGGAAGGAGAGAGTGACCACATACCGACGGGCGAAGCTCATATGACAGGTGAAACATTTGAAGGGTTTGACATTGGTATCTGTTGAGAACATGACATATTAGCCCAGGGGAGAGAGCGTGGGGTATTGATAAGCCAGGGAATGGACTCACGAGTGAGGATGTGTCGTTCCAGGTGCTCATCCCTTGTGAAGGATTGGCCGCAGTAGGTACAAAAAACCATGTTGAACGCGGTCAATGGATTGAAAAAGTGATTGAGATGGTATATGGAATCCCCAGCGACGACAACAACAACAATAATACCGGCAGCGAGCTGCTCTTGAAAACGAACCTGTCTAGGCCTAGGCGAATGAAGATTTTGGTGTTGCTGTCAGCAATGGAGCCAGTGACGACTAGCGTATTCTCTGGACCAAGAGCATGTGGACTCAAAAGGTTACAATAAGAGCACTGTAATGGGCAGTAGACTCGTGTTTATGGGATTGGTGGGGTGGCTGTGGTGTTCTGGGTTCTGAGCGGGCGAAGGGCGTGGTGAACCAAGGATGGACAAGTCAAGAGCAACGGAATTGAAAGCTGGGAGTATATAGGCGTGGATCGATTTGGCAGAAGCGTTGGCCGTCGATTCTGGCTTTGGTTAGGTGGGAATTGGCAAATCGGTTCCGTCAGTTGGTAGCTAATAGTAGCAGAAGTAAACGTCAGGTCGGGTTTAGGTGGCAGAGTCGAGTTTCAGATACTAGCGGCAGGGGAGGGGAGTCTTGAGGACTATGTATGTGTGGATGGAGAGAATGTTGGCGTTGCTGGCGTGTTGGCGTGTTGGCGTGTGGACGTTATGTGAGTATGTCAGGGAGGCTATGAGCTCAGAAGCTTAGCAAGTTGGGAGCTTAGTGGGGTGTCGACGGTGAGAAAAGACCCAGGCTGAGGGATGCAAATAGTCAACGACACGACGAAGGGCATGTATTACATGTCGAGCAGGGAACCAGGGCCGACTCGCAGTAGAGGAACGAAGAAGAGATCGAGGCGGGTTGCAGCGGCCGATTCAGGACAAGCGTAGAGGCAGGTCGAGAGGACGACTAGTTGGGGAGCAGTGGGGAATGTTGGCAAAGTCCCTTTTCCCAACGGGGACGGGGTGTGCATAATCAAGAAGCAAGACAAACGAAGGAGCAACGATGATGCTCATCAATTCAAAGGCTCTAGTTCCGCGAGAAAGATGGGCAGACCTAGTGCTTCCGTTACATGCGGCGCCAGGCGCTTGGATACCCGGTGGTACGCCAGGCTAAGCGTAGAGCATGAGCTGTGCGAGGAGGAGACTTGCTGGAGGCGCCAGCCAGCGTGCACCGACGGAGCAGAAGCAGTGAGCAGCATGGAGCAGGCATCCTTGAGCCACGGAGCCGGGGGGGTTGGTTCGCGAGGTAGAGACAAGAGGAGGTGGGGTGTGCCAGATCCAGTGTGGACGGAGCTGGGAGCACGACAGAGTCGATAAGAAGAGCAGGGATGGGTTGATGCTGGCGTCGACCAGGACATGGACCCCTCGATGATCGCCCGGGGGGTGGCACGCTGGAGGCGCACAGAGGTGCAGAACCGCAGGGAGGATGTGGAAGGGGGGTGTGAAAGGCTTGGACGAGGGTTCGGGCTGGCGCTGTGGGGGTGGACGTGCGTGGTGGTGGTCGGAGCGGTAGTCTAGGTAGTGAGTAGGCTGATGCGTGCCCAGACGACGGGTGGTGTGGATAGATTGTGGATTGTTTTGGCGATGGTGGTGGTGGTGATAATAGTGAAGCACAGAATTCGAGTTAGGTGAGGTTATGAGATGGGACAAAAAAAGATCTTGGCACTGAAGACTCACTAGAGGAGCAGCTGGAGAGGGAGACCAGACGAGACCAGACGAGACGAAGACGGTATACACATGGTCCGTGCGGAGCGGGCGGCGGTCACTGCCTCTCTGCCCCCCTTCCTCCCCATCGCTCCTTCGCTGCTTCCCTTCTTTCCCCCTGGCTACGGGTGCATCAGTCAGCAGCCTTCCCGCAGGTAAGTTACCTCAATTTTACAATACAATCGCACGCACACACCCGCCCGTTTCTTTGGCCATCGATTCGCTCTCTTCACTCTTCCTCACTTTTTTTTTTGACCCACGGCTCGGCATGGGCTTGGCCCATACCACCACCGCATCGCTCCGTCTCCTCAATGTATCGCTGCAATTGCTCGCTGGGCAGCGGAGAGCGACCCGGGCACGCTTCTGTCGAGCACACTGCGGCGCACTGCGACACCCGGGGCGGGGGCAGGTTGATGATCCATACATGTGCACCAGTCGGCGCCGGCCTATGAGCTCGCCCGGAAACTACCCACAGCGAAGCCCTCAATACCGTTTGGGGCCGCCATCATCATTACCCTCACTCATCATCAGCAAGTCGGAGCAGGTCAGAACAGGCCAGAAAAGCCCCTGGAGTTTGTCTCTCTGGCTGTTTGCTCTGGCTGTCGGCGGCTGGCACGTACAACGATAATTATCAACAAACACCAGCACCGCCACCGCCACCAGCACCAGCATATCCACTGTGGACCTACAAATGGTAATACCCCACTAACCAGACTCCTCGCATCTTTGGCGCGAGCACCTGTAGAACCATCCAGTACATGCCACCACCACTACCCGCAGCTGCTCTATTCTTCTCCCTCGTATCAGCAGCCCGCTCGCAATCGTCGTTTTCTTCTCTTCTCCCGCCCTTCCATTGATCACGAGAACTCAGCTGGACCTGCGTTCTTTATCGCCCTGCTCCTAAGTTCTATCCAATTCCTCAACTCCTCTCTTCTGACCCTCTTACAAAAGAGACTCTGAGGCATGTCAGCCTTCGTGTTCACTGGCTAAGGCATTGCGATGGCACCACCACGCTCTCTGACGGTGCTATCTTCTCTGCACCGTCCGACCGCTTCTATGCACTATGCAGCTACCCTCCGCTGCCCCATCTCCTTGGATAGGTAGAGAACGGCAGCTCAAGCAAGCACTCGGCAAGCATTCAGCAAGCATCCGTCGTCGACAATGACTTTGCCTGGCACCACTCTTCGCCATCATAACCCCGACTCCGACTCACTGCCTCCCCGTCATCTGCCACCCACCCAAGATGCTCCAAACGGTTATTTTAACGACCCGCCCGGGGCCCCGATCCTGCTCTGCCTCCCACAGCCCCATCGCTATTTTCACCCTCCCATCGTCTCGGGCGTGGGACTTAAAGAAATCTAACGATATAGAAACATCTTGAACCTGCTCTTCCCGCCTAGCTACTCAGGTCTTGTTGAAAGCCGAAGTCGCATTTCTTGACCCTGCCACACACACACGCATCCACACATCAGGCATGCTCTTCTAGCGCTGCTTGATCAAGACTTCAACCACTATTGACTTTGGCTGCAAAGTTTTGCGTTCCGCGCTTCCATCTGCATACACAGGAATAACCCTCCCTTGTGTCTCAGCCAACTCGGCTTTTGGCTCTCGCCAAAATTTCTGCTTCTTCTCAACAAGTCGGGCCTCCTATCTGAACTACATGTCTCAATTCGGTCTTACACCGTTCATTTTGGTCCTCTACGTCCGTATCTGAATCTTCATAATGGTACACACTCAAAAGTCTCTACTGCAAGCCTTGTGTTGCTATCAGCTAGCTCGCGTAGCATGCGTCATTGGCATCGCGCCAGCTATTATTATCGCGAGCCTAGGGTTCATTGGCAGGGTTCCGTCCTCTATCGCCGGGGTGGGGTGCGATCCGCGCCCATCCAAGCTTTTTGTTCCCTGGGTTGCGTGGCTTCGGAATTTTTGCAGCAATCAGCCCTGTTACTCCTATCCACAATGGGGATTATTGTACAATACTCTCCAACTTGTCTCGATACATCTACCTACACTAGGTGATTAGATGAAGCAACCAACACCACCCACTTCCATCATCCAAACATTGTAAGCAGGCCAGAAAATACGCCCATGGCGCCTATGTGGAGATGGCGATGATCAGCGACCACTGGGTTGACAGGTTGATTGAATATTACAATCGTGGCCCGCCCCCTTTACTCGACTCGTTCAGCTCCTCGATACCGTCGTCTGGCAACATCGCAAATGTTCCGTGGACGTTGACGCTGGTCCTTGAATCCGGGGACTCGCTCGGCTGCTGAAGATAGTAGACGTCGCCGACCAGCCACAATTGTCACAAGCCGTCCGCTTAACTCTCAGCACGATGGCGCAACGTGTTTGGCAGTTTTTTCAGAACCTCGTGAATGCTCAGTGCTGTTGCTATACGGACGGAGCTGACCCGAAGCAGTAGCACTGGACACACTCGCTGCCTAGGTGTACGCTAAGAAGCATCGCAACATCTCCAAGACCTTTGATACATGTGTTATGCAGCAGAGTCAGCATGTATCAAGAGTGCGTAATATTACTCCCGCGGATGCTGCGGATAAGGTGATGAAAGAATTGGGGCAACCGTCGAATCTACTATAGTGCCCATGTGCTTCGTCGTGATTGAATCAGTCGTGGTTGACGATCCATCCCCGGCCAGCTGTCAAAAGCTCCTCTGCGTCCTGAGGCTGCCTGAGAAAGTCGCCTTGGGAATAGCGATCGGCTGTCGATCTCTGTAGGTCAGCGACACGCGAACACCAGCACCTCGACGATTGTCGCTGTCAAAAACGGGATACAACAGTGCACAGTGTACGTCTTTAATTACCGATTGTTATCACGCTGGGCTGCGCTGCAATTTCGATGCATGCTTCTTCTGTCGTCCATAGCACACCCCGAACGCTACGACAAACTAAGAAGAGAAAAGCAACGCAGGCCCATTCTGGTATTCGCATACCAGGCCTAATTAGTATCGTGGAGGCCCACAGCCAGATCTGACTTCGCTAGGGGAAATCCTGGGTGTCGATCATTTGATCAAAGTTCCGAATGCGGCAGTGGAACGAAATCCGCCGGCTGGTGTTAGGAGATCTCCCTAAGAGCCGGTTTTGGAGTAATTATCGTTGGCCCGGATCTGGTCGGCGAAGTCTTCCAGGACGCTGCGCAGACTCGCGGAGCCCTAGGCCGAGGTACAATGATACCTGGTTCTAGAGTTATTGCCTGGCCGGGTTTAAACTTTGCGTCATGACAGGTTGACTTGGAACGCGATGCATTTAGAAGTATCGAAACAATGGCGACTCGCCTCGTTGTTGTCTGAAACTTGCGCTTTACTCGGGGGTTCTCCGGTAAAAGATTGTACCACCACGACCCACAAACGATCTCGACGATTGATCAATGCCCCAGTCTTTCATCATAAATTTGTTAATTCAAGAACGTGCACCTGCTGACTATCGTTTCATGTACCTGAGCTGACCGAGTCAACCGAGTCAACCGAGTGCACTGACCCACGCCGTTTTGTTCTCAACGTGCACACGCCTCAGGAACTTTGTGCCTTCAAATGGCCGCAATTTTCTGCTCATCATCACCTCGCGAGACCCTGGTGCCGCTCTTCTCCTACTCACAGACCATGCAGCGGCTTCATCTATGCGGCCCGCGACCCAGTAGCGATATTAAATGACAATCAGGAACACGACCGCTCTCGATATTGCTTAATGCGGTGGGGCGCGTCAGATATGGGCACCTGCAGCAGACAGCCATGTCTGGAAAGCCGACATCTAAATTCAGTTGATGCAAAAAGAAGCATGCTGTTTCTATGCATTTCAATCCTTCTTCAACCGGCATATTCGGCATTGAAGCCATGCCTCAAGCGGGAGATGCGATCGTTTGGTTAAAAAGTATACGTATGTAGGCTTGAGTCTTGATTGTACAAGTTTCGTCCGATACGCTGCGTGGCCGAGGATCTGCTCCGAACAGATGTCGGATTATCGGATTATCGAGACCCTTCGGTTGATGCAGTTGATTAGCTCATGTTTATCGTGGGTGGATGAGCATTGAGCATTATGGACAGTCTTGGAAAGGTTGACGAGGGCGTGGTAGTAAACAATGCTACAACTTCAAACGACGCGTCATTGAGGCATTACAACCAATAGTTCTCGAGATGACAGCGTCCAAAATGTGCAGAGAGTCAGGTTGTGGCGTCTGCAAAAGCTTCGGATGGATACGAACCCTGTCGCCGGGTGTCCGAAGCAGGATGAAGCAACACGATAGCGCCGACAGGTCGAAAGGGAGGAGAGATAACAAGCCTGCGATTGTAAACAGCCTTTTCGCTAATAGCACCAACCTTAGAAGGACACCTGGGCAGCAACCGGGTGAGTAGAAAGAAAAACAATGCCCGCATGCTTCGGGCCTGGCCGAATTGACCAGGTGGATAAACAATTCTGGCCCTTGTGCTTCACGTTACGCATCGTACCAATTACAATATTGTACATAGTACATACTTTGAAGCGTTGAAGCCAAGCAGGTGGCGCTGAATGGGGGGTGTGGTAAAAGGGTCCACAAGCGCTGCGTAATGTTGTCACGAGTATCTCTCCGCACGAACTGTGCGCCATGCAGCAGCCGTTGGATGGATTTGGTAGACAAGGAGACGGTCTTGTGAAGAGAGTACAGCTAGATGACATGATGAGGGATTGCGGAAACTTGACCATAACATACAGACTTTTCATTGTAGAAAACAACAGCGACGGCTGTGCTAAAGAGAAGACAGGACAATCTTCTACTGATGAACTGATCGTGCTGTTTCTATGCAGGTGGTACTTCCTCGGAGGCGTTGGTGGGTTGGTTGCATTCATTCTTCCTCCAGCCGCTCTGATTGGCTAGGAGTTTTGGCGGAGCGGGGCTTTCCGCTCGTCGACGGCGGAAACTTATTTCTCCCCCTCAATAACCCCACGGGCTAACCTGCATAGCTTCCATAACATCTCCTCTTTGCCTAGGTACGTTGCATCACAACGCATCTATACACCAAATGTGCGTCTACTCAGCGCATGTAGCTTCCCTAATTGTGCCCAGGTGCTCACTATGTCGAACATGCTGTCTATCCTAACTTGTCAGCTCTGTCAACCCGGTTCCCCACCCGGCTTCGAACTTGCTTGTGTGTGAGTTGTCAAGTCACAAACCACGAATCACAACCCACAACCCACCCTCGCCATCTGCTGCTGCTGCTGCTGCTGCTGCTGCTGCTGCTGCTGCCTCCGCTTTCGCCGCCGCCGCCGATTGTCTATCATCGACGGCATCGAAGACTACCAAAGTGGAATGAGATGTGTTGCCGCATTCAAAGGACAGCCCTAATTGCTAACAATACAGCCTCTGACGATGCTCGTTGCAGATAAGATCTGTTCGGACGATCATGCAGGGCTAGCTGTGGGCGAAGTATTGGGTGGCTGGCTGCTGCTGCATGCCCTGGTCAAGGGCCACTGCTGAAGGACGCGATGGCCATGGCTACACGCTCCTGGGCTCCAGTGCCATCGCCCATTTGTTATCACGATGGTCACTGGCGACGAGCTCCGTTGCTGACAGCTCCTGACACTGCCTATCACTGCCGAAGTGCGACAAACTTCCAGGTGTCCGCGCCATCTCCCCAATCTTCAGATGCCAGCAATGTCTCCCTGACGAGGAATTAGCCTGCGGGCAAAGGGCTACTTAGCTAAAGTGCAACACGAGCAGCCTGCTCATTCCTGGCATTCTCTCTCCTATGACGACTGCGGCTGCCGAGGCGCACCTGTATCTCGTTGCGGCATGCAGCTGTACCAGTGTACTATGGATGATATGGATGCAAGTACCTTGCCCATGGCTTTCACCACGGGCCTCGAAATATCAACCGTTTTCCGGGTTTAACTTAGGGTATCTCGGCAATTGCCACTTACCGAATGCCATATAAATTCTCTTTGATATCGAGTAACATCAACAGTTGCGCATCCGCCGTCTTTATCCCGGCAGGAGACACGGAGCAAGCAGTGATTGACGTGCTCAAACACAGCTCCGGGTCTTGTTCCCTGTCACCGCGCTGTTCCGATGCAGTGGTCCAGACGAATGCACTTCTTCCATGCATAGGACATGGTAATATGTGCTCCTGTTATCTCTCTGTCGACAGTCAGCAAGACAGTGTGATACTGCCCCATTATCCAAGTTTGTCTTTGAAAGTCTCTGCTGTTCGGAATTGCCTTGCCACAGCAACATCGGCTCGCTTTTACTGTGAACGAATCGCAGCGGAATCGCCGGTCAGCCATCCTAAAACCCCTTCTTGATTGGACTGGAGTCCTCCGCGGGCGCTACACGCGACTGACAGCGGGCGCTTAGCCTTTTCAGGCACATTCGAGACTCCATCCGGCTATATCACTCGAGAAAGCACGAGCCCAATGCCAAGTTAGGATTTCTTGAACATTTCGGCATGGGGAATTCGCAAGATTGTACTACTGTAGTAGAGTAATCTGTAGTACATATCTCTCTCAAACTCGGGTTTTAGGCAACAGCCAACGCAGTTGGTTTTCGGATTGATCCTTGCTCGGCAGAGAATGTTCCAGACCAACTGCAGATAATCCCAAGAACCGCTTGACCGAGAAGTGGGATCATAAGGCGATCCCGGTGAAAGACCAAGTCCGTTACAGTGGACAGCCAAGTCCGTTTAGAAAGGCAGGCGAAGTCCGCATACTCGACTTGATTCACTGTTGGCATTGGTCAAGACCGATATATTTTATTCTGAAATTATTATTTTCGCCAATTCGATTATCAATTGCATACGCAGCAAGTCGTACATGTACAAAGCAGGGTCCTTAGTAATATGTTCCCGACCACGCGCAAACAGGGCCCCACTTCCGTATCTCTACATGCAAATAGTTTACATCCATATTGTATAACAGTGCTTTCCGGTACGCCTCGGTTTCAGGGTCCATTTTCGCCCAGGCTAATGGGTCTGACAAGTCTTACTCCACTCTAGTGTACCTACCAGTCCGAATACTTTCTGTCGGCTCCTCCGTTGCTTTCGAGAAGCAAAAGTAATATCTACAAAGATACTTGCAAATTAGATTTCCCAATTAGGCCTTCAGGGGTCTTGAATATGACACGGAAAATACTACTCCGATCTCAACTCGCCATTATCACGACTGCACGTTGTTGCTTCCAGGCTCTCTTCGAAAACTGTTTCTATTTTGCCCAGAATGATGAGAAGCAGTTATGTCCGCATATCAACAAGTTCAACATGCAGTGCAATGATAGATGGAAGGCACTCTCACGTTGTCGGGCGTTAATCACTTGCTTTCCCGCTATATCTCAGCATCCCTGCTAGATATTGTCATCCAATCGTCATCGACTTCGGTATGGTGCAGCTGTGCTACGGATAGAACAAGCGCATACGACGATTACCATCAGATACCTAATCACCAACGCGAATAAGCTGACCACCTTTTGTTTTAGCAGAAGCTGTGAGTCAGATTGTGAGTTGTTGGGATTACAACGTCTGAGGGGGCGCGGGCGATTCTGGATTACATTTTCCATGTTCGGAAAGAAAGGACACCCGACATCTTTCTCATCCATAGCGGACCAACTTCGTACAGTCACACTGCAACAGCATAGAACGGACAATTCCCTCATGTCCTTACTTCAACGAAAGTCCCTGCGTAATAGACTCTCAAAGAGGAAGCAGGAAGCACCAAACCTGTCGTACATTGCACTTGAACAGGTATAGCTTGCGAATACACCTCTCAACTTAGAAACATCCATACACACACATCATATACATCACACACATCACACACATCCACTCTTTGTATCCCGTACCCCCATTCGTCCATCCACAAAAATGCAGTGTAACGCGCTAGATTATGCACCACGAGATTCCAGTTAACGAACGACGACAACAACGAGATTGATTCCAGATCCGGGATGGGAAAAACGTGTATCCACGGGCGCGACCGTGCGAAGTTATGCGCGATGATCCCCGTTTTTCCATCCCCCCAGCTTTTGTCTCAGACCCTCCCGAGGGTTGGATGGGTGCGAAATGCACTGCACTGTACTGCGCTGCACCATCCGATCTATGGCTCTGGGACGGATTGGACAGATTGGAATGGGACATGTCGTACAGGGAGGAGGTACATAGCATGGCGAGGCATGGAACTGAATGCGTTGGCTCGACGAAGAAGATATTGGTATGCAAGGTCGTTGTATGGTTTTTGCGAGATGAAAGCTCATTGTGGGTTGATTGTCCCCGTCGCCATCCCCATTACCTGTCCCTACATCTTACATGACTGAAATAGCGGTAATGTTCGCGACAGGCTCGTTCAAATTCGCGATTCCCTCAGCCGCAACCGCAAATCCTGCATATAACAGCGGTGAAGACACCCAAAGCAAAAACAAGAGGTGCAAACAAAATGTAACTGGAGTCTCTGCATCTGCAGGTCTAACATTGAGTTTCAGGTTGCGTTGTCGCCGTCTCGCTGGCACATTACTTTCCAGATCGATGGCCTACCTTTTTGGGCACTGAATCAACACGTCCACTTTCTGAATCGGAACACGAGAGAGAGCGGTGACAAACTTGAGGTACAATCCAAAAGTCAGTTTTGCATTGGCGCGTGCTGTTTGATGAACTCAATGCGGGTCTGATGCATGTTTTGCATCGCGATTGGTACGTTACGGTATCCTAGGTACCCTGGAGTAAGTACTGTGTACACAACACACCGCTTGCTTGCCACCCAAATATTTCTCCAAAAAGATACCTCTAAAATCGATCTTCAGTTCTTTCAAGTGAATCTTCGGCTTTTTCGCCATGTCATCCTATCCCGCATCTGAATCCAAATCTGCAGCTGCATCTGCAATGCATCTCCATCCCCACTCCCACTCACCCACTTCCAAAGAGTGGGGAGACGGAGATGCCAACGGACAAGATTTTACAATAATGATACAATATGCAAGTATCTACCCCCGCCCATCGATCCCGCCTCTCCAATCCGATCCAATGTGAGTCTCGAACGAGATATCGGCACACCGTCCCGTATCGGCTCATCGAGCCGGGAAAGCGGTTCTAGTCCTGAGATGGCCTTCTCTGGTCACAATTGCAATCGCATTCGCGAATGCAATCAAGATGCATTGTAATCAAGATCGCACCGTTGAGATGAGATGAGATGAGATGAGATCTAGATCCGTGGGATCCACTCTTCCCTTCACGTTCCCTGCTACTGTCACAGCCACAATACACGTCAATCACGGATTGGGGACGACAGGTTCTTTTGTTTGAAGGGCGGGGATTGTGACTCAATTCGATGGAGACACGTAGCGCTCAGGAACAACGTGCGTTACGTTGTGGTGTGCGGACGGGAAGGCAGGGCATGGGTGGGTGGATGGGTAGTTTTGTTGGGGCCAATCATGGTCTTGTTGTGAAAGTTTGGGGGGTTTGGGTTTGGAAATTCAAACCTTCTTCTGGTGGGGTTCGTTTTGCCTGTTGTTGTGAAAACAATACCGTTGATGTTGCTGTTGCGATGGATTCTAGTCGCGTTTGCAGCGTAGATTGGCGAGAGAGATTAGCATCTAGGCGACCATGTCCACCAATCCACCTGACAAATTCATTTGAACGCCTACTTTGTTTGCTTTTCCAAATCCCGGGGTCCCCGTCGGGTCTGCACCTAAGTATTGGAACATGTTTTCGATATTGTACCTTGTACATATAGAATGGAGATGATGAGAGGATATACGGGTCCACATATAACCCAGCCGCCTACGGTTAGATTGCATGTCGTCATGATATTATTCGATGGGATAGGCCGAGAAGCCCTTGCATCTTTTGGACAGGTTTGTGGATTTTTGGGTCGGGTGGTCTAGATGCTGGGAGGTGGGACGGGGAGTTGAGATTGGGTGATTAGTAGATATGCAGGATTGTTAGAAGACCAGAGTGTTGGGTTTGAGATGGGTGCGTTGTGGAATGTGGTTGGGGGTAGGTATTGTATTGTGGGCGCGGGTTTTATTACGAGAAGCGCTTGTCATTTTGTGTAGTCAGTATATAGAGAAGGTATGGATGTAGACATGGAGGGTTGAGATGTGGCAAGTGGGTATACAGCGTGACGGCTAATGAAAAGGATTATGGCTTTAGTGGTGGGAATTGGTGGAAAGGCTATGTTCGCGGGTGGAGTTGTTGAATTGAAGTGGAGAGAGAGAAATCTAGACTACTTTGTTTGTATAACGGTCTTAATGTTTGAGATCGAGGTTGAGGTTGGGGTTGATGTTGGAATAAGTGGATTTTCCACGTGTGAACACTAGCCACACACATTAAGACCCGACTTGAAGAAAAACTAAATATATGAAGACGAGTTCATCTTGTGCTGCGCTAGATTTTGCTTTTCACGATATCCAGGTACTTACACACTCCCGATCCAGGAATCGCAAAATTTCTAATAGCATCCTTCACTTTCCATTTTATTCGATACTCCACTTCCCTCCTCCCCCCTTAGAAACACACAAACAAACCACGACATAGCAAGGAAAGCCCAAGCGTGCAAAACCTTCCTACCCTCGAATGCTCCGTGCCACATCGCAATTGCGAATTCCATGTCCCCCTTTTCATGGTATTCAAAACGGAACCAAAGGCCGTTGCAACTAACAGACGCCCCTTTTCTCTCTCTCTTGTGTGGCGTACATTTTCACCGGTACCTTCGATCTACAAATAACCTGTGGGCGCTAGACGAAACGCAAAGGCAATGGATTGAAACGAAGCGATATTGTACGAAACGAAACGAAACGATAGTGGGATTTAGGCTCGAAGGCTCGAAGGCTCGAAGGGCAAGTGGGGAAGGAGAAGATTAAAAATGGGCAAGTCGAATGTTTAATTTAGACTGTTCTTGCCGTCTAGTTCGGACGCGTTTAGGTTTCTTCCACAGTTGTCGGTGGCAAGGAAAGAGGAGAGGGGATTAATGTGATCTATGGTATTTAGCACACAGTATAGTTCGACGCATGGTTTCTCTGTGCTCGGACCTCGCGAGCGAAGGAATGGAGCTATCGAACAAGCGATCGTTTGATCTGACGACTAGCCTGTGAGATCGCATTGGCGGCGGTGCGTGAAACTAATGGGTACGACGTTCGCGTAATCGACATAGCGTTGATTTCGTTCGGATCTGGTTACGCCAGCGCTATTATCATGCGCGGTTATTATTATTATTGGAGATGGGTTCTTGTTCCGCGATCAAGGATCCGGTGTAAAAGCGCAACACGAGACCGAGTCATTGAGGGAGGAGGGGGGAAAAGATGTTAAAGATACAGGGAGGGTTGCAAGGATCGAACGGCCGGCTCGGCTCGGGAGAGTGAGGGTGTGAGGGTGTGAGGGGGGCACTGGGTCAGGCTAGGGCATGCCAAGGTGAACCAGTAGTGGGGTGAGTAGGGCGAGGGGAGAGGGTGAATGCTTTGCGAAGTACACGGGATGAGTGAGACAAGTCTGGATGCGTTGAAGGTGGCGAATGGAACCGTCTTTGGTCGAATAGTGTGAGGGTTGGTAGTAGAGGTTGACGATAACTTTCGTGAATGTTGTGTTGCAATTATCTGTCGGATTGAAATGGTCGGATTGGATAAAATCCGGCGAATTAGATGATGTAACCAGATATTCGGCATGGGAACCCGTATCACAGAACTAGGATCAGTCGTAACGGGAAGGTCCATATGAGGGTTATATCAATATGCAAGCCTTCGTAGCAGACTGCCAAACCCTTCATGCATCGGAAATTGGAATATTAGTGATTTTTATCTGTGTGAATGATATCAGACGCTGCTTGCTTGACATACATGTCAAGCTTAGCTGATGTGTCAACGTCCGCCATCTTGGCCGGTTCATGACCAGTCTGCGATCGAAAGATCAGAAGCGGGAATACTAGTCGTGTCAGAACTGAATGGCTGGGATTGAGTTGTTAGCAATGTTGAGGGAGTATCGTTGTTCCGATCCATGGTATATGATGCGTTGACATATATTCCCCGGTTGATAACCGTAGTGATCGATAATGGGATGAGGCGTTCTAAAGCCTTATTGGAAGGAATAGATCCCCGATCAAGAGCGCAATTCCCAAGTGTTTGGTTGTGAACTAATAGCGGCGCAGTAGTATTTATGGGATGACATGCTTCATCGAGCCGTGAAGAAGAACGTGCCTGATGCGTGGGCCCGCTGTTGATGTAGGTAATGTCTCATTGAATATCTAAAAGTGACTTTAAACTTGCTGAGATCATCAGCTGGTCTGGGTGCCATGAATGCTCAATCCAGAACTGCTATAGAGCAAGTGAGCAGTTCAAAAAATTGATGCGAGAAAACGGAACGGGTCCTCGTGGTTGACAAACAGCTGTTGTTCCTTTGGTGGTTTAATAAATCCTAGTATTAGGTCCAAGAGGTGGAGTCATGTCAGTGATTGAAGCTGTGGTGATTTTGATTTTGAGCTTTCAATATCTGCGATACCGTCCGATACGTACAGTAAACTTTCCACTTGGTCTCACTGTTTGTGCCATCGATAAGACTAAAGTCAGCTTCACATGCTAGGTCATGAGATATTGATTGCTATAGGTGGATGTTCATGTGGGGTCAGTGCGAAAAACGTACCAGGCCCACTGGCCAATGCTTGCCTCACAACCATTATCCGTATCGCGTGATCCTTCGTCTTAGCAGTCTGTGAAATGGACTACGATCGGCCCGCTGTGAGCTTGCAAATGAGGAAAGGTGGGCCTCAGACATAGCGTGTTGGCTTCGGCTCCGACTCCGAGAGTTGAAGCTGAAGGAATGACCCCATTTACAGTGGGGTGAATGCCCCGTCAGTGAAGGTTTCGGTTGACCATAGGCTTGAACCAGTACTTGATGGCCACGCTGGAAGGCGTTGAAATTGACCGTTGATGTGTATGCAGTGATCTGAATAAGTTCCGAGGCGCATTCATGCGTTCAGATAGTGAATTCCCTCCAATTAGTCTATGTGACTGTGGGAAGAGAGCAGTGACAATCGGATAGGTAATAGTTGATCGTTGTTTGCGTGAAGTCGTACACTTCGCATTTCTTCGGCCAACAAGAGTTTGAAAGAATGTGGATACTTGTATCTAGAGATAGGCAAATCGTGCGTGGTTTGGAGGATTAGACTGGCTTTCGAAGGCCGAAGGATGTCGGTAATATCAACTGCCTGAGACAAGGTGGACGACTATCAAGCTTGATGCATAGTTAGGCGGGACAAGAAACGAGAACCAGACATGAAAAAAGTTTGCACGAGCGAGTGTGTCTGACTGCTGTGGCTGCAGAACAGTCGTTGTCTATGTGAAGAGATACGATAGTGAACCTGAACAACCGACTAGATATTGGATGTACATGTTGTTAGAGTGAGACTCAGGCCCACCGCAGGAAATAGCCAGGAGATTACCCTAGCTTGATGGTGTGCAGCTTGGGGTTTTGGCAACAGTATGATGAGTGAGCATCCAGATGAAACGTGCCTCTTTTGGAGGCTGGCGATTAGAGGTGGGATGATTGAGGTTCTTCGGCAGAGGAGGGGAGACCGAACGTCCAAGTCAGGGGTCCACCAAGGCGCTAACCCCGGTCGTCTTGGCCTTCTGGTTCTTGCGCAGAGAGAAGGCGCAGCCGCCGTTTATCCTTCATCTCATCATCATCACCCTCTTTGCTATCATCATCGACTCCTAGCGGCTCAGGGCGTCGACACCGACCACTGTGATCTAAACGCACGACGACAGGATAATACGTATATAGACTCTTCTTCTAGTCTGCCGAGCAAACCATTTCGCGCCTAGGAACGCATGGCTTGGCCTGCGGGCGGAACGGGCGAAGCGTCCGCTAGAGATTTGTCTCCGCTCCGCCGCTTGCATTCCATTCATATGCCACCCGTAAGGCGCCGCCGCTGCATGTACATACATATTGTACAGGACTGTTCATGTACATGGATATGGACATGGACTGGACAAGCCTGAGCTCCGGGAGCTGAGCAAGTGCCACGGCTGCTCCACGTCGGTGTCATCGATCAAGGGATGCACCCGGCCTTCGAAGTACTATGCCTTCCTCGGCCCTGCAGTTGTCGTCTCACGAGGCCGCCGCAGCTTGTTAATGGGCACCGTCGTCAAAGTACCTCAGGTGAACGTGTACCCGCAGACCCCCTGGGCTTCGAGATGTCTGTTCCATGCAATGAAATGACCCAGCCTTTGAGCTTGGGCTCTTTATACAAGTCTTCCGTTCTGTATCATGTACTTCTGGTCGCCGTGCTGCTGATGGACCCGTGTGGGGAAGTGCGAATGGAACGCGGCTAATCAAGATCGACAACAGCGCAGAGGGCGCAGCGATCGCCATTTCACTCCCAGCCCTTCTGCTATCTCTCCAGCTTCAAAGTTGGTGTATCGCGTCTCGAGCGCCTTCTCGTGTCCATGGCCAGTTCGGACAGGCGTGTCGTCATAGCTGGCGACCGCCCGTACGCGCGAAACACCTAGTTCCGCACAGTTGTCAAACGAAGAAAACAATGGCCCAAGGGAAGCGGCAGCGCGCATCTCCCTCCACCGTTCTCGTATCCACTCCATCCGAAAATGGCCGGTCAGGAAATACTGTACCTGGCCTAGGACAATATCTTGCTAACTCGATCGCAATAAGCCTATTCAGCGGCTTCAGAGCATCCTGGCCAGCTAACGCTTTACGCGATCGGGCACCGTCTCTCGTCCTAAGTCCCAAGCGACTCCTCCCACATTGCCTAAGACAACCATGGACATTGAGCGGGTCTCCAAAGCCTCGCCACCCGTCGTGGCACGCGAATCATTGCTGTACCGGTATCAAGGCACGCCTGCAAACACACACAGGTGTTTGGGCCCCTGTCTAAGGTAATCGGGTGTCTCGACCCTGCGACTCCATGGTCAGTGCCAAATAACAATCACCATGAATCGACGAGATCTAGTAAAATCAAATGAAACGACGAGGATTTGCAACTCTGCTGTGGGTCTACCACATGTGTTATCGTACTGGGACCTCAAGACTGGGAAACACGCTGTTCTAGCGCACGCGTTGCTGCTCAGGTGTGGCTGTGGTTCGGATATCTCCCTAACAACTTGCTCGTTGACTACGGCTCAACCACCTTACTGTGATCCCCTCCTGCCTGTTTTGCAACTAATTAAACCTTTTTGCGTCTGGTAAAGGCTGTTGGCTGACATAATTGACAGCACGACACGGACTCCACGTCCAAACCCCCGGCTTATGGGGATCCGACATAGTGCACCCGAACTTGTCGATACAGGGTCCTGACTACCTTCAACTCCCACGTCTCATGTCTGCTATCATCCTTGACGCACTTTCTGGATACCTCAGCGGCTGAACTATGCTGTCTAGCCTGCGCCGTCTATCAATAGCCATGGATGCTTACTCGGAGGTACTCCCGGTCTCTGCACGCCATCAATCCTCGGGATACAGGAGATACCAACCAGGAAATGGATTGACGCCAGCTCCACTCTCATCCTCACGTCAATATGCTTCTGCTGTACATCGTTCGGCAGTCTTACTAGGGCCCCCGTATCTGTGCGAGAACTGATCCGGCCGACGACACTGTCATCTTGCGATCAATGCCCAGTCCACGCCCACCTTCTCACATGCACATAGAGGAAGCTCGACCGCATACAAATATAGAAGAGCTGCCAATCCCCAAAAGTTCGAACAGTTCATCCTCCAACCAGTCTCTTGGGCTCCATTCTTCACATCACTCATCTCACGTCTTGCCCTTCACCCACTAAGGCTAGCCCAGCTTTGAAAGACATATCATCTCCACCGCGTTGACGCTCTCCAATTCGTCATTCAACTCTTCACAATCACAATTTCTCTCAAACCCCATCGATCTCTCCCCGAGACTCTTCTTCAGTCGTTCTGTTCTTCCAACCCTTATTAATATACCCCTTCGACACTGTCCGCCATAATGAATATTCTCATCTTCGGAGACCAGACTGCTGACCAGTACCCGCTTCTGCGGAAGGCCAGCATCTGGAAGACTAATGCACTTCTTTCCACCTACCTTGAGCAAGTTAGCGTTGCTCTTCGTGACGAGATTTCGAAGCTCCCACGAACCAAGCGAGATCAGATACCTGACTTTCTCAGGCTATCAGACTTGGTTGAAGCTTACTACGCCAAAGGGTTGAAAATTCCACAGCTGGAGAGCTGCATGGTCACAATAGCACAATTGGCACACTATATTGGGTAAGTTGTAGATCGATTATCCTGTACACCGAAGCTGACTCCCTAGGTACTACGGTGAAAATCCGCAGGAGCTGCCCAATCCCGCCAACACTCGATTGCTTGGATTGTGCACTGGTTTGCTCGCCGCATCCGCCGTAGCTTCCGCAAGAACTCTGGGAGAATTACTCCCACTCGCTATCGAAGCAGTTCGAATTGCCTTCCGAACAGGCACAGCCGTCGCAGCTGCCAAGGATGCCTTGGAGCAAGAGAACAACGCCAAAGAGAGTTGGTCCACTATCGTTACGGCCACCTCAGAGAACGCCGCTAAAAGTGCGATTGCCGATTTCCACGACGAGCGACGGATATCGGTTTCTGCCCAAGCCTATGTCAGCGCGGTTAGCGTGATGGCGATCACGGTCAGTGGTCCCCCGTCCACCACCAAGCGACTATTTGAGGAAATCGATTCCTTCAAGAATAACGCTCGCGTACCCATTCCGGTTTACGCTCCATATCACGCCCCTCATCTTTTCGGCCAACCTGACATCGACCGCATTGTTGGATCTGACACTGCCGAATTTTTGTCGAAGTTCCGACCTCACTCCTTGATACACTCAGCATCGAATGGAAAATGTCATACCGCTACGAACACGCTCGACTTGGTGAAGAAGGCACTCAGCGAAATCTTACTTGAGCCCGTACGATGGGACAATCTTCTGGAAGAATGCGTCGCCCAAGTCACTACTCACAGCAACGTTGAGTGCAACATTACCGCTATCGGCGTGACAAATGTTGCTAACAGCCTTGCCTCCGCGCTGAAGGCTGGTGGCCAAACCTCGATCACGGTTCGCGACCACAGCTCCTGGTCCCGCAAAGCCGAAGGATACCGCGGGCACACACAAAATGACAAGATTGCCATTGTCGGAATGTCAGGTCGTTTCCCTGGTGCTGCCACACACGAAGCACTATGGGAGTTGCTGGAGAAGGGCCTGGATGTCCATCGCGAAATCCCCTCTGACCGATTTGATGCTCAGGCTCACTGCGACCCCACTGGTAAAGGCAAAAACAAGAGTCATACTCCTTATGGATGTTTCATCGATGAACCTGGCCTATTCGATCCTCGTTTCTTCAACATGTCGCCCCGCGAGGCCGCCCAAACCGACCCCATGGGACGTTTGGCACTGACCACGGCCTATGAGGCCCTGGAGATGTCCGGCTACGTGCCTAACCGCACACCATCAACAAAACTCCACCGGATCGGTACTTTTTACGGCCAGACTTCTGACGATTGGCGTGAGATCAATGCCTCCCAGAACGTTGATACCTACTACATCACGGGTGGTGTTCGTGCGTTCGCACCCGGCAGAATCAACTACTACTTCAAATTCTCTGGACCTTCGTACAGCATCGACACTGCTTGCTCTTCCTCATTAGCTGCGATTCAGTTAGCTTGTACCTCTCTGTGGGCTGGAGATTGTGATACTGCCTGCGCGGGTGGTTTGAATGTCCTTACCAACCCAGACATTTTTGCCGGGCTCAGCAAGGGTCAGTTCTTGTCCAAGACTGGCAGCTGCAAAACATACGACAACGATGCCGATGGCTACTGTCGAGGCGATGGCTGTGGCACGGTCATCCTGAAGCGTTATGAAGACGCTATAGCTGACAAGGACAACATCCTCGGATGCATTCTTGGCGCTGCTACTAACCACAGCGCTGAAGCTGTGTCCATCACCCACCCGCACGCCGGTGCCCAAGAGTTTCTCTACAAACGAGTCCTCGCCAATGCTGGTGTTGATGCTCACGATATCAGCTATGTTGAGATGCACGGTACGGGTACTCAAGCCGGCGACGGCATTGAGATGACATCTGTTACCAATGTTTTCGCACCGCGCCACCGACAACGTCGCCCCGAGGAAACACTTCACCTTGGTGCTATCAAAGCGAATATTGGGCATGGCGAAGCGGCCTCCGGCATCAACTCACTCATCAAGGTGTTGATGATGCTTAAAAAGGATGCTATTCCCGCCAATGTCGGTATCAAAGGTGTATTGAACAAGAGCTTCCCTAAAGATCTCGGTCAGCGCAACGTGCACATCTCTACTACGCAGGTGCCATACCTAAGAAAGGGAGCTGAAAAGCGAAGGCTTTTCCTTAATAACTTTTCCGCTGCCGGTGGTAATACTGCACTTGTCATGGAAGATGGCCCATTGCGACAGGCACCATCCGGTGTCGACCCTAGAACAATGCATACGCTCACGGTGACCGCGAGGTCCATCGCTTCGTTAAAGAAGAACATCAATAATGTTATCAGATACTTGGAAGAGAATCCAGATACCACGCTTCCCAGTCTGGCATACACAACAACTGCCCGCCGTATTCAGCATAACTATCGAGTATCAGTATGCGTCTCGGACATCACCAAGGCGAAGGAGGCTCTCCAATCTCAATTGAAGGACACCTACAGCCCAATCGCGATGGTTCCAACCAAAACTGCCTTCACCTTCACCGGCCAGGGATCCCAATACACCGGTCTTGGCAAGAAGTTATACGAGGAAATGGATTCATTCAAGGCTGACATTGACCAACTTGACAACTTGGTTCGCCTGCACCGTCTCCCATCCATCATTCCCCTCTTGGATGGCACCGATGTGGGCACTTTGTCTCCCGTGGTTGTCCAACTTGGTATGGCCTGCATTCAGGTTGCTCTCGCCCGAATGTGGGCGTCTTGGGGAGTGAAGCCCACCGCCGTCATCGGACACAGCTTGGGTGAGTATGCCGCACTCCACGTTGCTGGTGTACTTTCAGCAAGCGACATGGTCCTTTTGGTTGGTCGTCGCGCACAACTTCTTGAACAAGAATGCACATCGTACACCCACGGCATGCTTGCTGTAAAGGGTGGCATCGAAGCAATCAAGGAAGCTCTTGGTGAACAGATGACCGAGATCGCTTGCATGAACGGACCAGAGGAGACTGTTCTTTGTGGAACAGTCGCGGTCGTGGAATCAACAGCTAGTCTCCTCGCTGCAAAGGGATTCAAAGCTACGAAGTTGAATGTTCCATTCGCCTTCCATTCTGCACAAGTCGAGCCAATTTTGGAGAAATTCAAGACCGCCGCTTCCGGTGTGGTATTTAATAAACCCACTGTGCCTGTACTTTCCCCCCTCACTGGCGAAGTCATCCGTGAGGCTGGCATCATCAATCCCGAATATCTAGCCCGTCATGCAAGAGATACGGTAAATTTCTGGACTGCCCTCAGCACCGGCCGTGAAGACAAGGCCTTTGACGAGAAGACTGCCTGGGTCGAAATTGGCGCCCACCCTGTTTGCAGTGGCATGGTCAAATCATCACTTGGTGGCACCCCTTGCACTGCAGGAACTCTCCGACGTAATGAAGATCCATGGAAGACTCTTGCTACCAGCATTTCAACCCTTTATCTCGCTGGTGTCGCCATCGATTTCAATGAGTATCACAAACAGTTCAATGACGCGCATGAACTTCTCACTCTGCCCACATATTCTTTTGACGACAAGAAGTATTGGCTTGACTATCAGAACAACTGGACCTTGACCAAGGGTGAAGTGCAAGCCCCAGTCGTCCCCAAAGCAATCGAGGCACCAGTCGAAGTGAAGTCAAAGCTGTCCACAACTTCCTGCCATAAGATCGTTCGCGAAGAGCTTCACGCCAACTCTGGCACTGTGGTTGTTCAGTCTGACTTGTCGGATCCTCAACTGAAGGCGGCCATCAGCGGCCATCAAGTCAACGGCACACCCCTCTGCCCATCCTCGCTATATGCTGATCAAGCCATGACTGTTGCTGACTATCTCTGGAAGCAACTTCGACCCAATCTACCTACACCGGGATTGAATGTATGTGCTATGGAAGTTCCCAAGACATTGATTCCCCAATATCCCGCACCAGCTGGCGGTCAACATTTGCAAATCGAGGCGACAGCCGATCTTGAAATCAGTCAAGTCGAGATCAAGTTCCGCACTGTGCCGGCCGATGGGTCGAAGGTTCTTGCTGAGCACGCCTTCGGGACAGTTAAGTATGAAGACATCGATACATGGCGAGAGGAATGGGCTCGAACTCAATTTATGGTACAGACCCAGATTGATATTCTCCAGCAGAAGCTCCAAACTGGCGCTGCTCACAAGGTTCTCCGTGGCATGGCCTATAAGCTGTTCAAAGCACTTGTGACCTACACTGACAGCTACCGCGGCATGGAAGAAGTCATTCTCGATGGGAAACAAACCGAAGCTACTGCTGTAGTGAAGTTTCAAACCACTCCCTCCGACGGGGATTTCTTTTGCTCTCCCTACTGGATCGACAGTTTGGCTCATCTTTCTGGCTTCATTGTTAATGCCTCCGAACACCTTGATTCTGACAACTCGGTGTACATTTCTCATGGATGGGGCTCAATCAAATTCGCCAAAACTCTCTCTTCTGAAAAGACATATCGCTCCTATGTGCGAATGCAGCCTGCCCCCGGCAATATCTCAGTCGGCGACGTGTACATTCTGGAAGGAGAAGAAGTTGTCGGTCTAGTCACCGGCCTCAAATTCCAGAACATTCCTCGTCGTGCTTTGAACATCATGCTTCCACCCGCTGGCGGGGCTGCAAAGTCCTCCGGTTCCTCTGCAAAGACACCTGCTATCAAGGCTCCAGTTGCGAAAGCTCAATTGGCCCCAGTCAAAGCTATGAAAGCCGCTACGAAGTCCTCCAAGCCTATTAAAGCACCCCGCGCGGCAAAATCATCTGTGAACTCTATCTCCTCCCGCGTCATGAAGATCATCGCCGAGGAGACTGATGTTGACGCATTGGAGCTTGTCGATGAAGCTGCTTTCGAGAACCTTGGCGTTGATTCTCTTATGTCCCTCACTATATCCGCCAAGTTCCGTGAAGACCTTGATTTGGAAATCAGCTCAACCCTTTTCACGGATTACCCAACTGTTGGTGAGATGAAAAAATTCTTCTCCCAGTACGATGGTGGCGCCCCATTGGTACCCGAAGACAACGATTCTGACACGACCGAGGAACCCTCTGATTCGTCAACACCATTTGAACATGGTGCAGTGAGTACACCTGCCAGCTCCGCTCCCAGTGTCTCTGGCAAGGACAGTGGCCTCAGTGTTCAAGTATCAGCCAATCATCAAATTGTCGAGAGTGGGCCAAGTCTTGCCCGTAGGATCGTTGCGGAAGAGATGGGTGTCGACGTCACCGAAATAACCGACAAACTCGATCTCTCAGAAATGGGGATGGATTCTCTGATGAGTCTCACTATTCTCGGTTCCCTTCGTGAACAGACTGGTATCGATCTCCCATCGACGTTCCTGGTCACCAATGTCACTATCGAGGAAATCGAGAATGAGCTTGGTATGCGACCCAAGGTACAGGAGAAGACGCAGATCACGGCCACTGTGGTCGCACCAGCTTTGAAGGCACCCAAAGTTCCTCAGTTGTCTGAGGTGAACAAGAAACTTCAGAAATCAATTGATACCTCACAATTCCCCCCATCCACATCAGTCCTACTCCAGGGCAACCCGAAGATTGCGACGAAAAAGTTCTTCCTTGTCCCCGATGGCTCTGGCAGTGCTACCTCCTACATTTCCATTCCCAACATCTCTCCCGACATGGCAGTGTTCGGACTGAACTGCCCATTCATGAAGGCACCTGAAAAATGGACCTGCGGTGTCGAAGGTGTGTCCGCACTCTACATCCAAGAAATCAAACGTCGCCAGCCACAGGGCCCTTATATCATTGGAGGCTGGTCTGCAGGTGGTGTTATGGCTTATGAAGTAGCTCAGCAGCTTATCAACGCTGGAGAAACTGTGGAGAGCCTCGTCTTGATTGACGCCCCGTGCCCAGTCGCTCTTGACCCTCTCCCTGCAAGGCTACACATATTTTTCGATCAAATAGGCTTGCTTGGCACTGGCAAACCAGGAGGTACTCCCTCTTGGCTCCTACCTCACTTCGCCTCCGCCATCCAGAACTTGAAAGATTATGATCCAAGCCCAATGAACCCTGAGAAGGCACCACCAGTTCTCGCCATATGGTGCACCGACGGCGTGTGCCCCAACCCCGACGACCCTCGCCCTCCTCCCGGCGAAGGTGAGGATCCAGCCCCTATGAAGTGGCTACTTAACAACCGTACCGACTTTGATGACAATGGCTGGGCGCAGTTGCTACCAAAGAAGAACTTTGAGTATGCTGTTATGGGCGGCAATCATTTTACAATGATGAAGGGTGATCATGTAAGCTTTCGGCCAATTCTTCCCTTTAACTAGTACTAATATCATCATCAGGGTGCTACACTGGGCAAACTTATCCAGAAAGGTCTTAAGCTATAAGTCTTACATGACCTTCTTCATGAATAGATTGCATACATTTCCTTCGTCTATGAATTGATAGAAATGTTGGCGTTTGGTACATGTTTTTTGACATCTCGTACAATCAGATATTGGAAGTGAACTGGAGTTGGTGACTAGAGTGGTGTTAAGATTGGTTGATTTGCTTGAATAATTTGCCGGTACTACGAAAAGTGAGGGTATATATGGATGGGTTTCATGATTTCTTTCAAATATTTCCATTTGTTTTTCACTATTTCCTCTATTACGAAAGACTTTCTCGCATCCATAGTTGTACATAGACCTAATCGATGAGAATCTTGCTCAAACCTCAGCACACCTCTCCATACCGGCACCATGAACCTCGTGCAAGATCCATTTACCCCCATCCCCCCATAAATAATCCTATCCTGACATTTCTTATCCCCAGTTTCGGCCACCGTTTCGGCTCCCCAACACCTCCAAACTTCCATTCCCTTTCCTCCTATCTCACATTCATCTATCCAAAGCACGGATGCTCGGTTCGCATCGCGTACCCCGGGTTACACAGAGCCCCCACTCCTTCATCTATTTAACCCTGTCTCTGCCCTGGCTAAATAGACACCCTCGCACGCACGCAAAACTATCCGTATCGCAGTGTACCGCACAGCATCGCAAGCTCCTGCGCCCGTTGTGACTTCCGAGGTGACCGAGCGCGGTGCCTTGGTGCAGGGAAGAACATAGGTACAGCATGGTAGGGGAAGGGTGTGGTATATATGTATGTCTATCTGTATCTGTATGTATGGGTGTTTGTGCACATCCATGCACATCTGCAGCAAAGCAATGCAGACAGTTCGTTAATCAGTCAGTCAGCAAAACTCACTGGGTCAAGGGAGGCTGGGGGGGTTGGAGGTAGCGCATGTACAGCAGAGTACAGCAGAGTACAGTACATGATGCCTCTATAGCTCGCTTGTAAGATGCCTACACAGTCGCCAACTGCCAACTTACAACCACGATATCAGGACCTGCACGGCTGACATGTCAGACTGGGTGAAAGGGTGATCTACCCGGTATCCGCTGCGGCGCGATGCGGCCGTTAGCCCGTGAACACGAGGGTCTTCATATTAGACAACTTGTAAGAGGAATAGTCTCGATGAAGGACTTTTTTTGTGGAAATGATAAGGCGAGACTGGTTCTGGGAGGGGGGAGGGGGGAGGGGGGTAAGGGGGGGGGACTGGGGTGCAGAGGTTTGCATGCCTGGATGCGTGACGAACCGTGGGCTGGGAGTTAGAGTTGATTGATGTGGCATGATACTTGCCCGGCTATGTAGAGCACAGAGATGAAATGTAGGGAGCTCGCGTGAGATTGCTGGATTGTGTGCGGAGGGGTTGATGTGGGGCTTGGCAGGTGAAGTTTGGGGTACGGAGGACGGTGTTAGAGTGGGTGACTTGAGTTGGGGATTAATAGCGATGGTGGAGGGGTTTTTTGGGATGCAGCGAAGGATTTGCGGTACCTGGTGGGGATGGGATTTGGGATAGTTTGGTATACCTAATATTAGGTGAGATCGAATGCAGAGATGCGATTTTGATTTAAAGGTGTCTTGAAGTAGTGGTGTACTATCAGATTGTAATTTATTGATCCAGGTACTCCCGCACTTGACTGAATGTTGCTAGTAGGCATTCTAAAAGCCATACAATTTTCAGTGGGATTTTACTCTGTAGTTCCAATTGTGTTAGAAAAGCCGTTGAGATACTACTATGTGCACAACGTTCCACATTGGGCGCGGAGTATTCCTTCAGATTGTCATCGGTTTCCACCGAAATGCCCTGTCAGCGCCTGTCGAGATCTGTTTTCCTTTCCGCGGAGGAAGATCTTATCCCAAAATTACAGCGGAGCTGACGGAGAAAAACCACACAATTAAGCTGTGGCTGCGATGTCAATACTGACTGGGACTGTGCTATGCTGCAACAGAGCAAAAGAGAGCAATATGTTATCAGGTTCCTGGTAACGGGTTTCCGGCTGAACGCAAAACACATGGACGTTACTTCACAAAGGATTCTGTGAGCGGTAGTACGTCATGGTGCTGGCGCCTCTGATAGAACTACGTCATGAAATACGAGAAAATGGAGGATTCAGCATCAGAATTCCACTTGAGTCAGCAGAGGGCGTCAGGTCGAACAGGATGAGGAGAATGAGGTTTCCGATTCTAAATTCTCATGCGTGGATAAGCTCAACGGTATCGAACAAAAGCCTTGGAGCAAATGTTGTTGCTGATGTGCATGTGTGGAGATCAGCGATAACAGGGGTGCCAGCTCTAAGGTTTGGAGAGGTCCCGAAACCTGGGTCTGACAAGCACGCGGTGACCATCTTCGGTAATACCTCCAAGTAGAATATGATCATCGTGGAGAATTCCGATCGCGTTGGCTCAAAGAGGAACTGTCAAACGAGACCCCAACCTTGTGTGAGAAGCCGAAAGTTTTCATCCTCTCCTCAATACCGGGGTTATGCCTGCGGACGGTGCACGGCGGCCACGAGTTCTGATGCCAGGGTGCCACAAATACAATCGAAAGAAGATGATGGCCATCATTTCCTGATTGAATGCATAATTTCATCCTGCGTAGGGACCAGCATATTCTGAATCGCGTTACTTTAGTGTATACTGCTTCTTGGAGTTTAGAATAGCGAAAAGACGCCGATTGTGCAGGCGCTGCCATGGGGAAAGACCACGATGGCTGGCGCAGACTTGTTTGACCATTGTTGTTAATGCGTTGGCAGTGTTTGTGGTCGGCGAACTTGACTTCACTAAGTTCTTTTGTGGTTCGGAGAAAAGGTGGAGGAGTCCGGAACTGACGTTTTCGGGTATAGAATCGTCGATCAGACTTCAAGGTTCCCGTTTAGGGTTGATGGCTAAGCCTTGTCCGTTCGGTATGTAATTTTGATGATTCAGTATCGTAGCGAAGTTTACTTGGGCTCTCAAAAGAGTGAGCTAAATTGGAGGAAATATTGCATTGGCGGTAAAGACAAGAGAAGCCACATGATGGATGAGAAGGCAAATTGGAGCTGTGAAAATGCAGGGCGCTGATCTTTCGATAGAAAATGCACACATGTGCAAATGGGCAAACCATGGAACTGGACGCGTCGTGGGAATCTCATTTGCTCGACCGTATCTGCAGGTTCATAGCACAAAACGGACGTTGAGTTGTTATCGTGTCAGCTCGTTGACGGTCGGTGGCTGGCGTAGCGCGGCGATTCACCGGTACGCCGTTTAGGTTGAGCTATCAGCGCAAATTGATACCCTGCCGCAGGGCTACGAGGCTGGGGTTTTCTGGGAGGTTGCATCGCCTGTTGGCCGCATACTTCAAAGCATCATGATCTTTCTTGGCACTATCACTATCCTAGGTGGGGTGTTCCTCGGATATGGCTGATATCGTGACGTGCTAGAAGCATATCATCAAGAATAATGAGGAACAAAGATACTCGGCGGGTGTGTATTTTGCGAGAACATACTTGAAAATAGGGGCGAGGGAATATATGTGGTGCTCCGTTGGCGTTGCTCGGGCAGGATCCGGTAGAATCAGGAGTTTGCCAGGCAAAAATGCGTCCGCTCCGTAGCATGTCGAGGCTAGCTTATTAGGAGCGGTGGGGGATACGGCGGATATGGGAGGGCGGAGGGCAGAGGGAGGAGGGCGGGGGATGTATAACTGTGGCGGAGAGCGGAGCGGGACGCATGCCGCCAAGTCCTTCGTGCTTCGGAGTCAGCTCGGGCCGATGATACCCCTCCGTAATGCAAACGCAGCAAACTCTCAGCGCAATTCTTGAGCCCGCACAACACAGTGCATAACAGCTACCTTTGCGTTAGAGAACTGTGAAGTGGTGCAATGGCGACTTCACTAAAGCTCGGAGGGTATGTATGAACTTACGTTGCAACGATAGAACACTAACTGAGTCTCTAGCAGCAAAGATGCGCCCACAAACCCCCGAGGCATCCCCGTTGCACCTTTTGTCGACCGAGTGGAGGACTATGTTACCGACCGCTCTGAGGTGGAGACGACCATCAATAGCTTCAAGGAGATGATTTCGTACGTGCAAATCTATGCTGAATCTGCCGTCCGATCTTCTCACACCTGTCTCCAGGAAATACCAGTTTATGGAAGTGAACACACAACGGCGTGCTGCGGGGCTTAAGGATAAAATTCCAGACATCCAGAAGACGTTGGATACAGTAAAATTCTTGAAGACGCGAAAGGTGGGTGTTGTTTTGAATGTCTGAGACTGATGGCAGTTGACGATCAGAGCAGCCCGACGCTGAACCCATCGAGACGACATTCGAACTCAACGACACGCTGTATGCGAAAGCAGAGGTCCCTCATACGGAAGAGGTATATCTGTGGCTCGGGGTACAGCATAATCACTAATTCTTATCTATGGACTTCTTTACTAACCGGGATCAGGCAAATGTCATGCTTTCGTACTCCATACCAGAAGCAGAGGAACTCCTAAAATCAAAGTTGTCAACGGCGAAAACGAGCTTAGCTAACTGTGAAGAAGACATGGAGTTCTTACGAGAACAGATCACTGTGAGTACACACATGATTTACTCACTACTATTTCACTGACTGCTGCAGACCCTCGAGGTAGCCTTTGCTCGAGTCTACAATTGGGACGTCGCACAGAGAAGAAAGGAGAGAATCGAGGCAGAATCAATAGAGGGAAAGAAAGGTGTCTCGTCGAATGGGTGAGATATGTGAAAAGATGGACCACGTAATGAAACGATTCACTCTCCATTATTTGTCAAGTCGCATCAAAACTAATGCGCGGTTGGCACATGTCGAATAGTATCATGGAATCAATTGCAGGATATGCGCCAATAAATGTAAATATATCCAAGTTCTCGCCAGATGTCCTGCTGCGCACGCCTTCGTTCCTTAACGCTCTCGCCTAAAACCTGCTTGGTCCGTATCCATCACCAATCGGTCAGCCGTGCCGAAGACTGTTATTGGCATGCTCAGCGACCGCGGTGTCTCCCTTCTCCTATCCACTCCTGGCCTGATCGCATCACACTGGGCATTGAATGAACTCAGTAATAGCCATTATCAAGTGCAGTACGATTGGCGTAGTAGAGGTTCTTACAAGATCCTGTTGTCTCCCCATTAATTTTGACTGAATATCTCTATTGGCTCGTATAGCTCCTCAAATAAGCGATGTTACTAGCGAGAATACAATTCGCATCTTGGCCCCGAGAGTTGCTGCGAAGGAGAACAGGACGCTCTGATGTGGTGCGCATGCGCAAAGTATTCGTTGAAGATTTTGTGAATCAAGATTGGCGAGGGCCACTGTGTCCGATAGAAGCTGTCCAGCCATTCCATGTCTCACCATGTGGAAGGCCAAATCTGATTTGATACGCATTGTTTAGCATGGTCAACATGGGGAATAAAATGTAAGGGAGGAACGAGATAAGAGAAACCGCAACTTCTTTGTACACATTCTCCCCAAGTATGGACAGTTCGTATCATATTAAAAAATGGGTTCTTGAAGGGCATCGGCTTGCGGTAATCTGAGTTGAGTATGATCCGAATGACATCCAGCTGACTTATGGATAGGTAGGAAACAATTCGAAAGAACGGCCATTTTCCATCTTTCCTCACATTTTTGCACAACTCTTCTTTCTACTGACCTAATTGTTATCACAATACTGTTCGCCTCGATTTTCACCTCCACCACCTTCACGATCACGCTCGGACCTTCCAAGATTTCCAAAATTCCCTCCGATCTCTTTGGTAACTCTGATGCCCTCGTCGCTCTTCTCTCCATTTACGTCCACTTCAGTCGCAACATGAGATCTTTCGATCATGTATCCCATGTCCGATATCACTACGACGAAGACTGCAATTTGCCAGACCACACAATTAAGTTTATGACGAGCAACCCGCCTAGCAAAAGATCAAGTGTGCCTTCTCCGACCTTGTTAGTTCTGTATGCTCAAGCAAAGGGGCTCCATTAAGCGATAAATTTCTAGTATCTTCCAACAGGTAGTAATGACCGAGGCAATTGGGCATCTGAATCCTTCCAGAATTGGGCCGTAATGTCATTTAGATGGACATTTGACTCATACTGATCGCATTGAACAGACATGCAATCCTCGTGCCGCTTCAGACGTGATGAGAAGAAATTAACACTCACTGTCACATAGCTACTTCCGATATTTCACAACTTCGTCAAAGTCAATATGTTGCTTCGAATTAGCTCGAATTTGGTAAATTAATCCTCGCCCGTGTCACACTATCGGGCCTTTCCCCTGTTGACTCTCCGGCATTTGCATCCGAGGGAGTTTTGATTGGTTACTCTATTATTTCTATCTCACAAGTCGTCTCATTTTGCTCTCGTGTTTGACTGGTTTCGTTTTCTCCTGCGTGCGACCTTGCTCACTTATCTAAGAACGCCATCTCATTGTAAGCATAGGGGCAGTAATTCAAGATTCAAATGTTGGGAACAACTGGACGGGGTTTTGGTACCTTCATAAGAGCATGAGCCTAGGACTCTTAATTCATGATATTCGATGCTTCAAAAGTTAAACTATGTGAAAGAGTACAGAATCCCTATATTCAGTTCAGCTGTTTTATGCTTACGAAGTAAAGCATAATTCCATTGGTCATCAACATGGACCTCGTTTGTTGAAATCTCAATTCGTTCTAGGCGACTAGGAAACACGACGATCTATTCCCTTCAGGGAGGGGTAATCGGTATCTAGACCTGGGATTTGCACAATTCATTGCAATTTCGGTTCTAATGCACGAGTACACCACACATGAGTTATAAGAACCTTTAAATCTGGGTAGGAAATACCCGACTCTAGAAAAATCACAAGACACATGGGAACCCCACGTCTTCGCCCTGGACAATGAAGACATGGATTAGTACCTTAGTGGAGATTTTGTTCGGTGGTTGGTCGATGAAATCCGTTTCCGCGTTGTCTATCGTATCTTTCTCTCGACAGGCCACGTCCTCCTGCGTGGGATATAACCATCGCTGTACACTCACCTAGAAGTGACCTCGATTTTTCCGTTCAGTTGACCGTTTCACCGACGGTTTTCTTAACGAACAATTGACCGCTCTCCTCCTAAGCTAGGTACATAAACTCTTCTTGCGATCCTGAACCCTTCCTCTCTCCACCATACTCACACTCATCACCCATACGAATCCCTTCGTCAACGCCCCTCCAATCCATAATCCCAACATTCACTTTATACGGTTTTACTTCAAGCTACCATGAAGGTCCCTACCATTCTCTCTTGCGTCTTCGTAGCCGTTGCCCTGGGAGCTCCAGCTATCAACAACAACCTCGCCGACTCCGAGATCACTCTTCGTCAAATCAACATCGGTCCTTGTCAGAAATGCGATGAATACTACAAGCAGTGTAATCATGTACATGGCATCTTCTTTTTTCATCGTCTCCGATTTCGCTAACAACATTCATAGGACTGCGGTTGGTGGCCAGGTTGTCAAGATGCTTGTGCCTGTAAAACCTCCAGCTACCTCGATGTAAGTACTTGTCCCTCTCCCTTCGCTAACATAAAGCTGACCACATTCTTAGTGTAAGGACCAGTGTGGCTGGACCCGCTGCTAGATACAGCCACCATCATTCGCTTTCCGTGTCCGACTTCCTAGATTGCCACCGGCTTACCTGGCCTTTATAGCACGGCAGTACTGGGTTAGAAGTGGAATAATTTGAGGAATTTGAGAGTGAAACTGCCTTAATTGAATGTCTTTCCAGTAACAAAAGAAAGTGTATGAGTGACGTGATTCCTAACATGCGTCTTTTGAAAACAAACCAAATATACTGCTCGCTCGTTTCCTCCATTGCATAATCGATTTCAGAGCTAATATAGTATCGCAAATGAAGACATCATGCTACAGAGTATTTAGTTATATTTGCTCAATTTGAATACGTATCAAATACAACTAATCATTCACTGATATCACTATGTGCAGTGTGGAGATATAGATGCGCATTTGGCTATCACAACTCTATGGACTTTTTTGCAAGTTTATTCTGGTTACATTTGCGTCTAAATTTCATAGTCTATTTAAGTCATAAAGCAAGAAACTAACAGAACCAAGGTTCTATGGCTTCTGATAGTAAGTCAGACTACTCGACTCTTCTGCTTACTGCCTATGTAATAGGCAGTACGAAGAGTAGAGTGGATTAGACAGTTACTGCAGTAGCTGTAGTAACTACCTGTAAAAATTATCCATGTTTAATAAGCTTTTAGAGGTATCGTGGGTGCAGGATAGAGAACAATTAGAGTGATTGATAGGGGCCGGCAGGAGGTGTTTGCTCATAGTGTAGGATGAAGAAATATAACACGCGAAACTGTAGAAAAGCTGTGCACCTTATTTGTTAAATCCTTGCAAAACACACCTTTAGAAGGCTTAGCTACTGCAGTAAACACGTAGAACAGTAGCTTAATCTCTCAATAGCTTGGCTGTGACCTTGACTGACAGTAACTGCTTACTTTGGGGGCAGAACAGGCAGTAAGTAGAGTCATCTCCATCAGTAGCTGGCCACCAAGCTTACGAATAGTAACAGTTACCTACCATCAAAAACCATGCAAGGCTCAGTGATACTCTTCATGCCCTCTCCACCGCCAAAGCACCTGTGGCTGGCAGTTTCTATACCCCGCTGTCTGCGGGTGCCACACCTCCACTCAATTTGATGGCTTTGTAAGTCAAACCCAACCCATGTTCCAAACCGACAAGACAAATTGATATAAACAGTGCCGTCAGAAATATAGCTAGAAGCGCTAATAGACATCCCGTCACCCTTATTATCCACTTTCGGCCTACAGAATACATTTGACGACTTAGAATGGGAAACGACTGAATTCTAGGAGTTCGGGATTCATGGCGGTTACACGACACATGATCAACGGGTTCGTCATCATTGTTGCTAGGCGGTCCATTGTCTGTAGTTCTGCTCCGGGCTCTGACCGTACAGGCAGTATCTCTGTATCTTTGGCTTCAGAGCTTATTCACCATGGTATAGAATGGATACAATTCTAGGTCCCAAAATTCCCAAGCATCGATCCAATATCCGTCTGTTTCCCCGATCGCATCTTGGGTTTCTTCGCTGCAGAACCTCCCCTGGGGACTGGCTCTGCTGGTCTTTTGGTCAATTCCTCTCTTTCATTTTCCTCGGTCTCGCTGCATGGGATGCGTGTGAACCACGCACTATAACTATTAAGATATCTTGACTTGGCCGTCGCATCGCCGTAGTTGACGGATATAACAGGGAGTTGATCGGCGGTAGAAAATTTCGAGGCTGGGTTCTTTGTCGCTAGTTCATGCAAGATTTCCATTTTCCGTGATGTGTTGATATCGGTACGTTTCCAGGTGATTTCTGGGTCGGAATTGGGTGCGTTTTGCGCATTGCTATAATGGAATGAGTGTCAGTAGTAGATTATTCAATAGTAGAGGGTCTCTGGGAAGTTGACTGTACCTGTCCGTCAGCATTTGACGCCATCGGTTGTATACAAAGGGTTTGTTCTCATAGATTGAATTTTCGAGATCCTTCTTGATGAACCACGAATCTAGATTGCAGAGGAGAAGGGAAGGGAAAACAGTAGGGCCGCCGAGGGCTTCAACGCTGATATCAAAACGCTTCAATACGAGGACTTTGAGCTTTGTAAAGGCGTTGGCGCTGTGAACTGAGAGTCCCCATTTTCGAATCATGCGGTCGTCATCCTTTTTATTGCCTCGTCTGCCGTAATCATCATTGCGGTGTTGTTGGAGAATGAGGACGGACAAGTTTTGGAATTTGAGAAGATCTGTGTTAAGAGAAACTGGGCCGATGGGAACGTTTTGAATGCATAGGAAAGTAAGCATTTCAAAAGGAAGCTCGTTGAGTTGTCTGCTGATCGTAGGAATTTTACTCGTACCGACTTTGTTGGGAACACGGACATCAAATCGGTGTGGCACTTTTTCGGGACACACGGTTTTGAAGATTGCCCAAACTTTGCAGGATATGGCATCTCTACGATTTGTGAGCAAAGCTAATATTCTGTCAAAGGGGTTTCACTTGTGTAGATCCATTTTACCTTTCTTTAATGTGCTGATATATCTGATCAACGATACTCGCACCATCGTGCTCGTAGTAGTCAATAAGAGTTTCTGTCATGCCAGGATTGTGTATGTTCCAGGCACAAGCTCGTAACGCAGCATCCCGAAGACTGGGTGGTCCAGAAGCATTGCGGCACTTGGACGGGTCTTCGAGCACTCCAGATGAGTTGCTCATCCAAGTATCGAGCATGGAGGTGACATCGATCGTGGCCTCGGTATAGACAAGTCCAGATTTGTAGTCGTAGGTTTGCATTTTGGCGAAAGGTTGGAAATTGGTTACGAACGGAAGAGATGTAGTTGTGGCCGAAAAATGCAATTTATAGTGACTGTGAAATAAGATATCACCACATATTTGGAGATTTATAGAAGCTTTGGAAATGGACGGTATTGAGAACGTTTGAAACCAATTTGTTGCGCGGCAGTCTTAGCGGATGATATCACACCGCTACTACAGATGTGGCTCTGGATGTTACCGGCGTGTCCACGGACTCATGGAAAGAAACGAAAAAGGTCAATAATATGAAGGAGGATCTCAGCTATCACGTAATGTTATTCGATAGTTTCATTAGATTGCGAGGCTCTCATCAGCAGAGATCGATAGCCTTCCCATGAATGTGCTCAGTAAAAATAAAAATTGACTGCGACGGGCCACGAATTGCGGAAATGGATTTACGAGAGGCCGCACTACGTACAATAATAATTGTTCACTCTTTTTCATTTTGCGTAGTACACGATTTAAAACGTGACGATGACGATGAACGTTAAAATGTCATGAAACGTTGACGTGAGGTGGAGGGTTGCCCCTCGCAACCGCTAACCGTGGCGGGCGGCTTGTCAACATTGGGCGACGCGTCCGTGCGCGGTTAAACGCCAAAGGAATTCATCCTAGACTTCAATCTCATGCCAGCTTGAACAACATCGTTAGAACCCACGATAACATAAACCTACACGCATGCGCCATTAGAGTTTGATATCTCTCTAACCAGCCTCACCGCCATCATGCGTCGCTACGCAGAGGCAACACCGTGCCCATCTTCAGGCTCGTTATTCCAAGGCCACCCCTACGGCCACGCCGAGTTGGGACGTCACTCGTCCATCTACGCGCCCAGCTACTCGACCGAAGACAACACGACTGCGAACCTCGATTACACGACTGAATTCCAGCCCAATCTACGCAATGTGAAGCCACGGCGACCGATGCGCAGTTCGCGCAGAACAACACACAACTTCAACCCATCACTGGACATTTTCGAGGATGTGGCTCAAGAAGAAGAGCAACAATACTACCGCCAACAATATCAACACCATGAACAATATCAGCAACATCAACCAACACTTCAACAGCAACATCAACATCAACATCAACATCGTCGCGCGCCGCCAGTGGAGGTCAAAAGGCGCAGTAGGGCTTCTATTATGCCGCAAGGTCTCGAGGATCGGAACAGCACCATTCTAGCCCAGCCTGCCCAAAAAATGCCCTCTCGAGAATCGCAGCTCGCAAAACCACACAGAAGACGCGTCTCACAGCTGTTGGTGGACCGACAGATCGTGGAAGATAACGCGACCGCTCGACTGCATGAACATGCGCTCGACCAGCGCGATCTGAAGAAGCCAGCCCCTAGAAAGGAACCGCGCCGAAGGACCATTTATGTTCCGTCCGAAGATACCACTGTCGTGACTATACACCCTGGACAAGGCACTCGCAAATCAAGACATGCACGCGAGGCGTCACCTGACATTGGGCTGGATCTGGTCACATTGTCTGAAGAGGACACTGAAAGCCTGGTATCAGTCTTGAAGAAAGAGAAGCAGGCACCTCGCAAATCCATTGCCCTGCCACCTAAGAGGGGCCCGCTACAACAGTCTGCTCGTCCAGTGCAGAGCGTCACTATTTCCGAGGATCGTTTTGGCAAGGGCGATGGTAAGGAAAATGTACCCCCAGGATTGGAAATCCATTTCGATTTTGGGAAGACTGAAGTGAAGAAACCCGCGCCGAAACCTGCGCGCGTTCATTTCAGCGCGGCCCAAGTTGCTGAGAAGCCCCTGCACACGAAAGCAAAATCGAAGCCTGAGCGGGTACAAAAACGATCGCGACCTCAGTCCAGCTATGAAGAAGCTCCCGCGAAGTCCATCAAAGCGAGTGCCAACGTCACGGCTTCAGCTACAAGAAATGCCCCCACGGTGAGAAGCTCCATAAGGTCTACCATTAAGTCCACAATGAAGAGTCGGCTTGAATCGAAAGGGGATCGCACGTTATTGTCCTCATCACCTTTCCACACTGATAAATCACCACCAACCGCACTTCGTCGCCAGAGGACCGAACGCCCACCGCCTAGCATCACCATGATGCATGTTGTTGGGAAGCCTCCGCAGCCTCGCGAAAAGTACCCAGTCCTGACTGAGGATCTGTCACGCCCCGAGTTGTACGAAGATCATTGGCTTACGAATCAGGAAATTGCCATAACACAACTGCTCAACTCACTGTTCGACTCCGCGAATGCACACCCAAACTCGGAGCAAGGACCCGATGACTTGAGGAAAAAAATGCTTGCTCTCTATCACGAACCCGCTGTTCCTCTGCTCCACAAACGTCTGCAGGCTTCGCTTCAGTTTGGAGCTTTGAGCATTCCTAAAGACCTACTTGCGCAGACCTTGAGATTGAAAGATGATGTTGGTATGCGCAAGAAGTTCTTGAACCTGTGGGTCAAGACATATGATCTAGCTGCTTTACGAGCTGCAGTAGAGACCATTATCGGTCGCCAGCTCAACGTTCCCTGCCGTCTTTCGAGCGGCTCAACGAGCTCCGACGATGGTTCTCGTCAATTTCGCGCCGAACGCAGAGCAATTGAATCTTTTTTAGACACGTTCTTGATTCGAAATGAAGACGCTGTCCGCGCAAAGAGTGGAGGAGGCAGTATTGCCAGCATAGCACGTGGCGACCTCAATGGAGAGGACTTCGGATCCCAAGGTTGGTCTTGGAGACGAACCGCTTTGCGTAGCTTGATGCTTGTGTTGTTGTTAGACCAGGCAAAACAAACAGATATCCTCCCTGGTTGTTTGTTTCAAACAACCTCGCCTCACAAAACATCTACAGATGTGCTCCAGCATTTGGCCAATATGCTACTGCCGTCAGTGGGAGACATCACACGTCCCCTTCATCACATGAGCTATAATGTTGTTCATGTACAGTATCCGCTTCAAGAGCACACGTACCATATCGAGAACATCGCTATCGATCTTAGAGATGGCATTCTCTTAGCACGTCTTGTGGAACTACTTCTCTTTTCACCCACAACGCTGAAGTCGCAACGCGGAGAGCCAGTTACCATCACAATGCCAAATGGTGAGCACCTTACTAGCTCGTTCAGCACCAACGAGAAAGAGAACTGGGTGCTCTCCCAACACCTCAAGTTCCCCAGCATCGGCCGCGCTCAGAAGCTTTACAATGTCCAGGTCGCTCTCTCTGCCCTCACCAGCGTCCGCAGCCCCCCCCTCCAAGCTACTAGCACCATCCAAGCCGAAGACATCGTCGACGGCCACCGCGAAAAGACCCTAAGCTTCCTCTGGTCTCTCGTCGGTAGATGTGGACTCAGTACCTTAGTCGACTGGCCGCAACTCGTGAAAGAAACCGACCGTTACCGCACGCAATGGTACACCTCCCGCGACAATTACGCCCAACACGATCTGGACTCTGACTCAGACTCCGACTCTCCTACCTCGGAGCTCGCCAACCTCGAATACCACAAACGACTTCTCCTCTCCTGGTCCCGCAGCATCGCGCGCCTCCATGGCCTCCGCGTCACCAACCTCACAACCTCCTTCTCCAACCCGCGCATCCTCGAAGCAATCGTCGACACTTACCTCCCAACCTCATCTTCAGTAACACCAACAACGCACCTCCCGCTTTCCGCCAAACTCGCCGCAACAGGCTGTTCTCCATCCTTCATATCCCTCTTCACACCCCACAACACGCCCTCCCATCCCTCTACAATCCCCTCCCGCGACTTCACACTCCTAACTCTCACCTTCCTCGCCTCGCGGCTACTACCGATTTCCCATACCCACCGCGCCGCGTGCACAATCCAGCGCTTCTACCGGCTACGCCTCGCGCGCCGCGAAGCACATAGACGCGTTGTGTTGATGCGTGTTGCGGCGCAGTGTGCGGTTGTTGCGCGGGCGCGGGAGAGGTTGTTGAACGCTACGATGGCAATTCAACGACGGTGGAGGGCGGTTTTGGAGATGAGGAGGGTAGGGGTTGAGAGAGATGTAGCGGCGTTTCAGGCACTCGCGAGGGGGTGGGCGATTCGGAGGTGGGTTAGGAGGGTCACAGCGGGGAGGGTTGGGGGAAAGGAAAAGGTGCGGAGGAGGATGGGGGGGTGGTAGAGAAAGAGAGTGAGTGAGAGACGGATGATTGTTCAAGCGGGTGATGGGATTGGTGCGTGAAATGGTCTTCTAAACTTGTTTCTTTATTTTGAATCTTGGGGTTTGGGAGTTTGGGTTTTGTATTTGGATATGGATTGGAAAGGAAGGGGGGTTTTATTTTTCTCTTGATACCATTATTGTTATGAAATTGGCACCGAATCTATCTTCATTCCATATTTCTCAAATGTATTGATTTAATCTCTTGATCAATTATTTCATTTCATGTCATGTCATTCATGTTCTCTCACAAATATCCTCATCTATCCTCTGCTCTGTCTATATCGAATCTTATCCATCCACATACCACCGTCAATTACCACCTTCTGTCTCACCCCCTCACAACTTCGCCCTAATAGGCTTCTGCTCGCCAGTAACCCCTTCAAACTCCCACCCCTGTACCTTCAACCCGTCACCCCCCTCGACCCAACTGTCAACGACCAAGCGGGCCACATTCTTCCCCATAAGCGCACTCGTCTCCATGGTCGAAATAAAACTTTCAATTCCGCTTGTGTACCACAAACCCTCCTGCAACTCTATTTCTTCAAAAGTAACGCGCGGAAACTCATACGGATATGAATGCCATAATTTTCTGTGAATCCAGGATACGGGACCATTGATATCTTCTTCGTCGCCAACTTCGTGGCCCAGCAATTCGGATAGACGCGCGCTGGTCACGGGTTCCGCGGAGAAAATCTTGTAGATGTATTCTACGCGGCCAGGCGGTGAAGAGTGTGGGTTCATGCCTGAAGAGACTATGGAGATGGAGAAGAAACCGGGGGTGCCGACACCATTTGGATCTGCGCCGTGGTCTTCGCCTGGCGGGAGAGTAGTCAGGACGAATTGGGGGACTTGGGAGCCTGGAGGTAGATTGAAAGCGGAGGGCGTGAGGGGGTGCGGACTTGCAAAGAGCGTCACGTGTAAGGAGACGTAGGGGATCTCATCGGGGATGTGTTTTGGGAGAGGGGAGATGGTGAGGGAGGAGAATTGGTAGGGCGCTGCTAGGATCACGGTGTCGTAGTCGGAGGTTTGGCCCGAGGAGGTAGTTAGAGTGTAGGTTTTCGTGTCTGGGTTGTGGGTTATGTCGGTGACGCTAGTGTTGAGGTGGGTCGAGATGGTCGGGGAAGACTTCAGCATAGAGGAGAAGATCTGCCAGTTTCCGCCTCTGACGGCCATGGCGCCATTGGTGGCCATGCAGACCATGGCTTCGAGGCCGTGGATCAGACCGAGGTTGGATGCGTAGTTCACGCGAGTGCTGCGGCTGGGGGTTAGTCTTGGGTCATGATAGATCAAGAACCACATTGGCCTCTTTAGGGAGGGGGGAGCGCACCTGGCCTGTATGATTTCGTTCGCAAATTTTCCCTCGATCTTGTTGACCTTTAGGTACTGCTCTGCGGTATGGCTCGTCACACTCGTGAGTCCGACCTCCTCTACAGCTTCACTCAAGCTCTTCCATGGGAATAGTGGCTCCTCGTACATCTTCAGAAACTTAGCCACTGTCGCCTTCATCAGATTGTTCGTTCTGATAGGCGCAATTCCATATCTCCACAGTAGCCTAGCTTTTCCCCACCAGCCGTCTTCATTGCTTGTCACCACGACAAACTCCTTCCCATTCCATACTCCCAGCTCCGGCGCGCCCTCTGGTTTCGGGGGCTCGAGTTCAGATGTGGAGAGATTGAATTGACGGGCCGCATCGACGAGGATCTGGTTTACGGTTACGAAGATGGAGCCTCCGAGTTCGATCGGGTTGGCAGGGGACGACCAGGCATCGACGGTAGTTGTGCGGCCTCCGACGTAGTTTGAGCGCTCGAAGACAGTTATATTTGTAGGAATCGAGGAGAGAGATGCGTATTGAGAGAGATGGTAGGCGGCGGAGGAACCGGCAGCACCAGCGCCTGGCACGTGTTAATAAGAGTACCTTGGTAGCAGGAACGAGCTATCCTGTCAACATCGAGAGTGCGCCGAAAAGAGCTCAAGAAGCTTTCAGAAGAAATCGCAAGGTCTACTCACCTATGATCGCGACTCTCTTTCCATGTACCTCGGCCATGGCCTCTCCACGCGGGACAGCGCCAACAGCCACGGACAACGATGACACCACCACGAGAGCTTTCGACAAGAAACTGAAAAGCATGTTTGGATCTGTCAAGAATGATTCATGAGCTACTGCAGACTTTTCAAATAGTTATGGGGAGAGAAAGAATCAGATTAAGAAGGTGTGTGTTGGGAGCTGATGCTCAGGCCATGTCTCATATACGAGGCGATTGCGCGAGAGGTTGTGGTTGTGGTAGTTGAGCTGGGAGCTTGGACGCGTCGCTGTTGCGGGGGATGCCTTATTATTCAGCCCTATGGAGCCGCTGCGGAATAGAAGCGGAGTTAAGGGCACGTTTGTCGATCACGGCGGTGAAGGTGAAGACAACCTATTTGTGAATAGAAAATCAGCTTATTCAAATCCTATATTGACTTGCAGAAATGTTTTTCTCCAAGTTTAAATTTCAATCATGTTGGTCGGAACCAGACTATTCCCGAGCAAGAGGTATCTTGCAGGGTTTTGAAGCCTGGGCAGGAGTACTACAATACCCTTATCGTCGTAGAAGGATTCCAATTCCTACAATAATATTCCACTTTGATCTACCAATCTGAGCTCTGCAGTAACTTGTGTAAGCAATTATAAAAAAAACCTTAGTCCTAAACCTATCCTTTTGCCTGTTTTCTGAGAAAGCTTGTGCCAACAAAATTCCAAGTTTCAAAGCCCCCGTGAGAGGCAGCATTCATTGCAAGAGTATCCAAAACACAAAGTAGAGATTACTATCATCGCACCAAGCTGAGTATATACCAAAACGCCTCCCCCCCAAAACCCATCATAAATCATATCTCGTAAATCTCGTGGCCCGTAACATCATGAGGCAAGAAACAGAAACAGGAGAAGAAAAGTACAGCAAAGTCCCACCTGACAGGAAGCAAGAAACCATAACCGTTACAAAGAGCCCAAAGAACCAAAACGCCCCCTCCGACATTAAATACATTACTCAAACAATCAAGCTTTCGATCCCCGTCTCAAAAACTTAAAAATACCTTTTTTCCCCTTCGTCAACTTCCCCTTCCCCGCATCATCCGACGTCGCAGGTCTCTGCAGGTTCGCAGCAATCTCTTTATTCAATCGTTCCGCTTCTTCGTAATCCCACGGCTTCGTCCAGTTTCGCTGTGGTATTTCGCCTAGTTTCGTGCTATCGCTAGCAAACGTGTACATTGAGGGTGTCATTTTGTCTCGTCTTCGGGGGGACAATAGGATGGGGTTTTGTAGCGGGCTGGCTGGAATTGGAGGCTGGGGTTTGGGGGCAGGAGGAGGGATGGGGACTGGAGGAGGCGGGGGCAGTCGGTAGGGTGTGACTTGAGGGGGTTTGAAGGGTGTGGTTGCTGTTGGTTTTGTGTGAGGCCAGGTTGTGGGACGGGGGCCGTCGAAAGAGTCGCTTCGTTTGCGGCCGACGTTGGGAGGGTTTCGTTTGGAGGAGGGCGAAGAGGGTTCTTTGGGGGTGTATTGGGGTAGAGGCCATGCTCCTGGTGGCTGTGCGTATGACGGTGAGGTTACTGGAGCAGTTTGGACCTTTGACGGGCTTGAGCTTCTACTGCTTGATGGTAATTTTTTATGGTTGTTGTTCTTGGAACGGAGCATCACTAGTTGTGGTTGACTTGATGCTTTCACGGGGATCTTAGTGACGATAGGACCTGTGGCTCGTAGCCTTGCATTTGACGGCCGCCTCTTTTGCGATGATGTTTTGGATTTACTTGTCACTTCACTGTCACTTGAATTGGCGCTGGAAGTGATGGATTTGGTGCACGTTTGATGTTTAAGGCTTCCGCATTGTCGACATGCACCAATGTGGTAGACGTGAAGTTGGGAACTACCGATACGTTGATACAGATGGTTGAGCGAGTTCACGGCCTCGGCTCTTGAGGCATTAGAGAGGTTCGTCAATGACTTATAATCAAGATGAAGATGATCCGTCTTAGAACCATGCTTTAGGAAGGCAGAAATGATGCCCACGAGTCCAGCATTCAGCTTCAACAGCGTCTCCGTCAGAGAGGCGTGGGCAATCGCTATAAACATTACAATTAGCCAAGGTTCAAAGTCAATCTGGGTCAAGGAATATGCTGGTAGACAACCGCAACTTACCATCACCCTTCGCAAAGCGATCTCCCGCCTTGGCATAGTGGTCCTCGAAGCTTTGTTTAATATCAAAAGGCCCCTTCCTGAGCGAAGTCGAGAGTTGGAGTTCAGCACCAGAAGGTGCGTCCGCCTTAGATTCAAGGGCTTCATTTTTACGAGTCCGACGTCTTCGACGATGTTTGCGGATCTGCTTGAAGACGTTGAGGCTGTCGCTAAAAGCGCGAATAATGTGTGAGACACAATTCGATACATCCCCGTCTCCGCTACATATGGATTCTGCTATCTCTTTCGACATAATGATGAAGAGCTACGATAGTGCATGGATTTCTCGATGTTGGTAGTGCTCTTCATACGTGCTGAAGGCTAGCCTTTGATGTTGAGTGAGGCTGTGCTGTTGGAGGGGTTTGTAGCGAGACTGATTGGAGTGCACAGTGTTACCACACCCCAAGGTCGAGGGGACAGCCGGCAGTAAATAGACTACCGACCTGTAGCCCACAGAGAATATTTTCAAATTATACAAATCAAAAGACCAACTGAAATGGAACGAAAGACAACGCACAAGGCCAAAGAGTCACAGTCTTTTAAGTGGGCGTCCGACCGTTGTTATCCTCCCCCACACACCAGGCTGGGGCTTAGGCCTCGAAACAGACCAACGCCCTTGCCCTTCTATGTTCCTGCATTTGTGAGTGGTAGAAAGCATCGTCAACCCTGCGACTGGCACCGTTTCTATGTGCGAGGGCGTTCATAGCCGCCGTGAGTTGTACGTCTTGGACGACGTTGGCCTTGTGAGTGGTCGGAGGCGGGCTTAAAGGTTCCGCACAACCCTGCTCGAGGCAGCCATTCGCGGACTAGAGCAGGACACTATGCCTGGTTGATAAGCTCCCCACATACTGCCGTGCATACAAAATACAGCCAGCGAGTCGAGATGCACGGCCATGAGAGTCTTGTAATTCTAAGTTTGAGGCCACTTCAGGCCACGATTTTGGGGGTTCGACTAGGGACCAGATAGTGGGACGGTTGAATGAGACGGGACGGAATGGATTTGAATGGGACCTGAATGAGTCACTTCTCTCGCTACGTGTGTCCCAGAATTCACCGCCTCGGAGTGTATAACAATTGTGCAAGGCTCGGAAGCTTCAATATTCGCCCTGTGGGCGTCAGGCCTGGCCACGGCACCCATATAAAGGCAGAACTCGCTTCAAGGCTGCACATGCACACTCCCCAAAAAGGCAATTCGGATGCCATCTCATGCATCGAAAGCTGCGAACATGTAAATGTGACTTGATGTATTTCATTCCCTGGGGACATTGCCATAATTTCTCGTCTATCCAGAGATTCCCATAATGCTCCATGTCAAACGCCTCGCTATGCACACCGGAATTGCCCTCCATGACTCAAAATCTATTCGCCGTTGTTCTCGGCGTCCTCGACAGTGACCGTCCGTCTCGTTGCGTTCTGACCTTCCGAGCCGCTTCTCGCGACGGCAGAGCTCGAGCCCTCCGCTTCGTTAGTTCCTGTGACGTTGCCAAAACTCCAGCTAGACTCTAGGGAACTAGCTTCGGCATGCTTCGATGTAGAACTGTCCGCAACACTTGATCCCGAGGGCACTCCTGAAGATTCTGGCCGCTGTGTGGAGGAGTCGCCTTGGTTCTCGCCGCTCGAGGGGGGTAAGGTGGAAGTAGAATCTGCTGGTAACGGCGGAGCACTAGATCCTCCAAAGCCAGATGAAGTAGGTTGTGATGTGGGAGGAGGTTGGTCGTTGCCCGGTTGTTGTGCGAGTGTCATGGGCCGCAATGTCCAGCCTTCCGGTAAAACTACGCCCTCTGGAAGTCGCGCATCCCCTTGTCTCAAGACAGGTCCACCCGGGAAGTAAGCCTGTGGAACAACTGGGGCGTACGCAAACGCAGGGTTCAATGGTGCTATAATCGGAAGTTCTTGTCCATTGCCAGCCATGATTCCTGAGGCTTGTTGAAGACGGTTAAGTTCTGCCAAAAGCGCATGGATGTACTCGAGCTGTGCGTGCTGGTGATTGAGTTGGCGGACTGCATCAATGATATTTTGCTGCAGTCGCAGAATGTCTGATTGAATATCGGAAGGATGGTGAGGGAGCGAGCTGACGGGAGCAATATCTTGCGCCGTGGGTAAAGTCGGCAGATTTAGGTTAGTGAACGCGTTCTCAACCTGGCGTTGGATTTGAGCTTGGTCAAAGGTTTGATGTTGGCCTTGGTTTTGCGCGACTTGTTGAGCAAGACCTGCAATGCCATTATTATTAGCAATGTTACCATCGCCTTGGGGAATGGGAAGTCGTCCGAGGGCGATTCGAATGGGCCCAAAATTATACACCCGCATGTTACCGCCAGGTCCATTCGCTCCATTTGCTGGTTGGTTACCATGCTGATGTCCTTGTTGCGCTAGTGGTCCTTGTTGGCCTGCTTGAACGCCTCTCAGCTGATTACGGAGTTGCTCTCGAAGGTTTTGAACACCTTCCAGCCCGCGTACACCTTCAGCGTTTTGTGGATTGAGTAGATCTTGTTGGTTCTGGTTCATCTGGTTGTTCTGTCGGTTCTCCACTGGTGCTGAAAGCACAGGCCGTCGGCAGGTAGGGCAAACTTGCTGTCTCTCAAGCCAGCTCCTCAAACAGCTGAAATGCAGAATGTGCCCACATGGGAGTTTCTTTGGTCGCTGCCGTTCATCCACACGACGGCCTGGTTGGACACCGCCTTCTCCAGGTTCGACCCACGGTCGCATCTCCTCGCGACAAACAATGCATGTGTTCTCTCGTTCCAATTCCTCCGCAGTTGCATCAGGATATCGAGCGTTCATATCGCGTGTCGCATTCCTGTACTGCCTGAAGTCGCTGACTCTCTTAAAGAAAGAACGGAGTGTCATAAACAAGTCTCTCATAATATGGATCGGAATGCCATAAAAGGCCATGAGAATGATGAAGAATCCCACGTAGACGACGGACTTGATGAAATCTAAGGTAATGTTAATATAGGACGATATTCATCCAGGAAAGTGTACCAACCTGTCGCAAGATCAAGGTAGAATACCCAGCGGCCCTTCTCTTCCCAGCCCGGCACATCTTCATCCTCATCTTCCTCTTCCTCGGCAGCAGCGTTGGCGGCTTCGCCTTCGGTGGATGTTTGTTGTTGTGCTTGCTCCCGTGCAAGTCTCCGAGCTTCATCGCGAGCGGTCTCCTGGCGGCGTATGACAACAAGCTCTACGAGGGACAACGCGTACCGCATCAGAGTCGAAACGGAGGCGATAGCTAGAAGAACGTATTCAAATCCAAACATAACCATGACTCCCGGCCGCTTTTGCTGCAGGATTGCATCCACGCAGTATTGAGTCATGAGAACATCGAAAGCGACCGAGATGACAAGGGAGCTCATCAAGCGGGTATGGAACAAGCGGGGATTTGCCGGAGGCTGTTGCTCTAGGAGCTCGACTCGTCCTTCGCCTATCCATTGCCAGACCTTTCCCGCGAGAAGCAGGAGAAACATTGCAAAGAACCAGACTCCGATGTCATCGCGAAAGATGGTCATAGCCAGCAACGTCTCGCTGACGGCAAACCATGCCTTATCGTACAATTGCTCCGTCTCGATGGCGCGAAGGGAACCATAGAATAGGCGTTGGAGGCCATAGCCAATGCTTGCAGTGACTATGAACCCGAGGTTGATAAGAAACTGCACCTAGTTAGTTTTTCAAGTGCTGTCATTCGGCGGAGGGCATGGGAATTGCTGACTAGGAGAGAACCGGTGCTCTGTGAAATGTAGACGGCAGCGGAGTAGAAATTGGGTCGCTCATAGTACGCGCGCAGCAACACGACGTTGGCGAAAAACGCCGAACCCTAAATACATCATCAGCATCCGTTCTTAGGGAAGTCTGCCATTGCCGAGGGATGAGGTACCGCGACGTAGAGTTGTAACCTCGTCATAGGAATGAGCATGGCAGGGTGGAGCTCAGAAAGGATCGACAAACTCCATTTGAGGGGGCTAGTGAAGGCCTCAGACAAACAGAGATATTAGTAAGGTGTTTGTATGTTTGTGTTTGTGGGATTGAGGGGACCTTCCGGCGACTGACGGCCGTTGCGGCGAAGTAGCTTGGTGTCTTGACACAGTGTCAGGAAGCCAGCTAGGGAACGCGTGGCTTAGGTAATCAGAGGAAGCCTGCCGATGACGAACGCCTGATCTGCCACACAGTGCCACGCTGCCCAGCCCGTCCGGGGCCGCTTCGACTTTGGTCCGGGGCTCTTGATCTCCCTTCTGGGCGATAGGGCAGGTCTCAACCACAAGCAAAACTTCGACGCTTTACACTTTGTGTTGTCGGCATTGCCCATTCTCTTTGTACCATCTCGACCTGAAAATTGCAGTACTGGCCAGCAGACTTCTTTCCATCTGGCTCCCTCCTTTATGTCTCCTGCGAGTTCTGTTGCGCTAATCTCCTATTTCAATTGGCAAATCTACCCTTGTCATGCATGCTTCGGAGGGATACTCGGAACACTCTTGAACCTCGTGAACATCGTGGATCTTCTTCGGTGATTGCCATGGCATCCAGGGCGCCAGGGCACTTTTCCCCGAGGTTGATTCAGTTCTCCACTTTGTCTTGAACACATTTTTCTTCTAGCCTCCACAACTCCACAGAGTATTCGTCGGAGTAGTCCCCGTTGTCTACTCTACAACGGTACAGCATCACCCTCTAGCTACCCAACTATGCGTCATCGTCCTCTCTCTTTCGTGTCGTTCATCCACAGATCTAGTTTAGCCGCAAATAATCGTGAACAATAGTATGCCTATAGCTCCCGCGCCTCGTGTCTTACATTCGCTTCTATGAGAGGCGACGGGGATCATATGCAACTATAGTAGACCAGCCATGTCAAATCAGTATTTGGGTCACCATACGTCCCCGCAAATCTCTCCGGTACCCCGGCTCAGATGCCTGGGCCCCAAGAGCTCAAGCTTGAGCTTGAGCTTCAATGTAGTAAGTTATTGACGTCGCTTCCCTGCTTTTTGCAAACCACGGTCCTATAAGAACAAGCTCTCTCCCACCGTACCACACTTTCGTTCCAGCATCTGTGACTAGCGTTTAACCGCAGTATCTCGTGTCCTATTTAAATAATGTTACGGTCTATCACATTGCTGGGCTTGGCTCTCAGTGCTTTCCCAAGCATTAGAGCGCAAAAAAATACATCTAACTCGACCGCGCCCGTACTTCCGGCCAACCTCGATGCAGAAACCATTCAGACTCTGGGAAACAACAGTCTCTTTCTCAGATGGCGTACGACCTCCCACTTCATAGCACCAGCAGGGTGGATGAATGTAAGTCATTGTATTTGATTAAGTGCATGTAGCGAATACTAACCAGTAAGGATCCCTGTGGTATGGTATATGACCCCACACGCGAAGAATATCATGTCATGTACCAATGGCACCCGAATCATGTGGACTGGGGTATGTTATGGACTTCCAACAAAGAGAAGATCCTTACTAACGCTTTCAGGTAACATTTCTTGGGGGTACGCTATGCATCAATGATCAACTCCTGTTGCTTGAAATCAAATTAACGCAGTACAGACATGCAACGTCAAAAGATCTCATCACTTGGACTGACGTAGGAGGTTGGGAAGGTGACAATGCTCAATCCATTGGCACTGGCCCGAATGGTTCCTATGACCACTTGGGTGTGTTCAGTGGCACAATTCAGCCTGTGAATTTGCAGGGTGAAGAAGATGGAACGCTGCTCGCCTTCTACACTTCAGTGTCTCGACTTCCAACTGGTTGGCGGATTCCTTATCAGAATGGCACCGAGACACAAAGCCTTGCGACTTCGACCGACGGTGGCCTTACATGGGAGAAGTACGAAGGTAATCCCATTATTGATCAGCCGCCAGAGGGCTGGAATGTTACTGGGTGGCGCGATCCTTTCTTTGAGGCTTGGCCCGAGATGGATCGTCTCCTTGGTCAGGACAAGCCGCACTACTACACCGTCTTCGGTTCCGGTATCAAAGGCGTCGGTCCACGCATTCCCTTCTATAGTGCGCCCGCCAATGACCTGACCAATTGGACCTACCTAGGAGCTTTGTGGGAGCCCGCGGAGAATTCTTCTCTTGGTAGCCCCCTGGAAACGGGCACAAACGCATTCAACTTCGAAGTGTAGGCCGATCAAATCCATACATACCTTCACATAGCTAATTTTCACACAGATCGAATTTTTTCTCTTTAGAAGACGATGATGGTGACATCCATTACTACGTTTTGATGGGCACTGAGGGCGGTAACACTACTCTTCACCTTCGTCAACAGTGGGGTCTCTGGAACGAAGGCATCGTGACTCGCCGCGAAAATGGCTCCGCTCAGTTCACTCCTATTGCCGGGGGAGCTATTGACTCGGGATTACTCTACGCTGTGACCAGCTTTAACGACACCAAGAACAACCGCCGAGTACAATGGGGTTGGGCTAACGAAGAAATGAACAACTTCGGAATCACCCAACAGGGCTTCCAGGGAGCATTTGCCATTCCAAGGGAGATGTACGTCAAGAAGACCACTGGTTTAATCAACCCCGACGGTGGACTCACAACCCTTGGTAACAACCGCGTCATTGAGCACGCAGATGGTACATTCACAGCATACACACTTGGCGCTCGTCCTCTCCCAGAAGTCATCTCCGGAATCCGAAATGGATCTACCCATCAAAACATCGCCACAATCAACACGTTCGATACAAGCATTCTAGCCGGTAACGGATCTAATCACATGGAGCTTACTGTAACCCTCTCGAACTTCACCGGTCCAGCTGGACTCACAATCGCTGCCTCGCCCGGCGGCGAAGAATACACCACCATCTATTGGGACCCGGAAACATACACCATCAATGTCAACCGCACATACTCATCCACCATCGAGCAGTTCGCAAACTACACCGTCGTCGGTTACTTCTACCCCTATACCTTCGCCCGCACCGGTACCGAAGATGTAGACGTACATGTCATTCTCGACGGCTCCCTCCTCGAAATTCTCATCAATGTAAGTCATCTCCCTGTCCACCCCGCTACATATCCATACTAAATCAATCCACAGGACCGTTTCTGGCTCACAACCCGCATCTACCCCAGCCGAACCGACAGCACCCGCTTCGGCGTTTACGTCGGCAACAATGCCAGTGTCGAAGTGTCCAACTTGACTGTCTGGACGGGTCTTGCTAATATCTTCCCTGAACGTCCTCTGAACTCTAGCAGCGAGTTGATTTATGATACAGTGGAACAGACGAACAATTATACCTGGTGGAGTGGTATCTAAATGACGATCATGAATAGCGAACTATCCGCTTGAACGATAACACGCTAGCGTAATTTTTATTGTATATATGCTTGTCGATATACGTTCGCAAAGTAATGTGACCTTCAGGCGATGTAATAGGAACGAAATACTGATGTAAAAAAAATGAGTCAATCAAATCTTCATTACGAGTTCAATGTTACACCGAATTCCAATCCTCCCTTTAAATTCAGTGTTTCGTACCGTTCTCTTTCCAAATAATTAAGCTATCGACCAACTCAATTCATCATAACACAACTCTTCCACAAACTATTTCATTCTCATCACCGCATTTACATCTCCTTCTGCTCTTCCTCCTCCTCTTCCTCCTCCACATCATCATCCCCCTCCCACCTCTTATACGCCCTCAGCCCACAAACAATCCCCGATCTGATCCCCTCCATCCCTCTTTTCCCCTTCTCTTCATCTCCACCCCGTCCATTCCCGCCCCCAAATTTCCCCACCACCCATTCCCCCAATCTATCCATCCATCCCGGAAGTGCAAAAGAACATGCGTTGGTAAGATATTGAATTGAAAGGGGGATTCTGCGTGTTCTGTAAGTAATGTGAGGATGTAAAAAGATAGTTTGGAGAGGTAGGTAAGCAATGTTTGAGGTGAACAAATAAGTGGTAAAGCTAATCTACGTACAAAACCCCGCCAAACAACACCGCCAGGAAAATATATCTTGTTTCGCTCGCCCAGTCGATAGACTGTATAGACATGGAGACACTGGCGCGAGTAGCATTTACATACGTCATAAGGCAAGAATGATATGTCTGCAGAAGAAGCTGCATAATGGATGTATTTATTGGGGTAGTGCCGATTGCGCAAGATATAGATGTACATGAAAGAGATGGAGTACACCCCCGCTTCGCTTCACTATGCAGATATGCAAAGGGAAGACTCACCAAGACCCACTCGTAATGCATACATAGCAATGACTAAGCGCATATACCCCTGCAGCTAGCCCTTGTCACTTTATGAACTATCACGAATCTCGACATCATCTCAGAATACATGCATGCAACAGCTGTACACATCAAATTGAACAAAAAAGAGGCCGGATCTCCAGTTTGAGACTACCCACTAAAACTCCCAGCGAGTCGAAAAGGCAAGAAACGCTTTAAAATCCTGGTGCAATCAATCATATCACTTTTATCTCGTTACGATCCCAATGTCATCTTGGACCCGAGATCGACTCTTCTGTCTCTTATGCCTCGCGGCTTCCCAACTCGCTCCTCCCAAGTGATATAAAAAGACACTCTAGAGATGAAGATAAACAAGAGGATGTGTGCCTTTTTTTGAACACAGACGCTAATAGGGGGATCATATTGGTAGTTTACAATTCATCATGCTCATCTTCGTTGACCGCCTCCTTGACGGCCTCGGTAGCCTTGGCGGCGGCCGACTTAACGCTCTCGGTCGCCTCTGATGCCTTCTCTGTGGCCTTCTCGGCGACAGATGATGCCTCCTCCTTGACCTCCTCCTTAACCTCGGCCTCAGCCTCGGCCTCCGCGGGAAGGATGGCCTCAGCCTGGTGTGAGCCGTTCTCCTTGATGAATTTAACGAGGTCCTCAACGGTACGGCCGCCAGAGTAGTCAATGGGTGAATCCTTCTTGCCAGCGGGGAAGAGCTTGATGGTGGGGAAACCCTGGATCTCATCGGGAACGTCGTTAGTTGTGGCGTCAACCTTGGCGATGGTCACAAGTTTGGAGAGCGCATCAGTCTTGTAAAGAGCACCGAGTTCTTCGTACTTGGGGGCAAGAGCCTTGCAGTGTCCGCACCATGGAGCGTAGAATTCAACGAGGACGTCCTTGTCGTTCTCGATGACTACATCCTTGTAGTTATGGGCGACGACCACAGTGACGGGGCCATCATTGCTCTCGGGAATAGGATCGGACTTAATGCTAGGGGCAACGTTTCCGGCAATGAAGTCGTCGACGAACTTGCCAATGTCCTTCTCGGTGATCTTGTTGTCCTGGCTATAAGGGAATTTCTCGTTCTTGTCGGTCTTCTGGATGGCAAAAGCGGGGAACTTGCCGGCCTCGAGGTTCAGGTTACCAGCATGCTGGCCGAAAGCCTTAGCGTCGATAGTAGCGAAGTTGAGGACACCCTTGTGCTTCTGGGCGAGAGGCTTAAGCTCCTTAGCGATCTGGTCACGCTCCTCCTGAGTCTCGGCGAAGATGTAGGCAAGAGGGATACCAGCAGCCATGTAGCCGCTATAGGTCTCAGGCCCGACCTCACCAATGAGAGGAGTGGCGGCGACCTTGGCGAAGCTCTCAATAGCTTCCTTATCGAACTTCTCTGTGTAGACGTCCTTGCCCTCATCGAAAGACTTGTACAGAACGAGACCGGGCTGTTTGACACCCTCGGCCTCGGCCAGAGCAGCGTCGTTAGTAGCACCGAAGAGGTAGTTGTCACGGAGACCGTTGGCTACGGCGGTGAAGGTCTCGTTGGAGGCCTTGTCATCCGATGCGAAGTATGCGACGAGGACGACCTTATCGGCAGTCTTGAACTCCTCGAGAGTGGCCTTGGTGATTTCGGAAACGGCGGGGAGCGACTGCTTGGTCATGTATGAGATGATACTGCAGGCATGTTAGAACTGATCTTCTATGGAAATGACAAATGACTCAAACGAGAGCCATTGAGGGGGAATACATACGCATCCGCTTTCCGCTGGCCAGTGTATGGTGTGATGCTCTCGGCACCGCGGAAGACCTTGAGAGTGGGGTAACCCTCAACGCCATACTCTTGACAAAGGTCCTGCTCCTCTGTGCAGTCGACCTTGACGAGAGGGATATCCTTCTCTTTGAGGGTAGTGGCGGCAGTTTCGTATTCGGGTGCTAGTGCCTTGCAGTGACCGCACCATGGGGCGAAGACTAAGAACAGAAAGTCAGTTTCTGGGGCTATGCTTCAAGATTCACTTCAATGGCAGAGTAAAAGCTGATAAATAGTTTCTAAAGACTTACACTCTGCGAGGACAAGATCGTGCTCCTCAATGAAGCCTTTGAAGGAGTCCTTCTTGAGGTCGTGGACGTCTGAGCCGAACGCAACGGCAGCCAAGAGGCCGCAGAGGGGAATGCTATAACGCATTGTGATATGTGAGGTTGAGAGAAGATTAAGGTTTGGGAGGGAGGAGGCGGAGGAAGAGGGAGGAAAAAGTTAAACCGACGGTGGGGAAGGAGGGTTCTTGTAGAGAAGGACAGGTGGATTTATTTGGAGCCCGCGTGGCGGTGATTGGCGATTGGCGGTTGGAGCTGGTTTGAACTGGACACTGTGGTCTTTCAAAATCACTGGCGGCGGCTGAGCCTCGCCAAGCCTGGGGCCGCCACTTTCCATTCGCGGTGTGCACCATCATCACACCCATGTCACTCTACCATACTGGACACGTTCACTGAAACTATACCATCCGCCCCCCTTCCTCTCCTTCATGCGCGGACTTGCTACTCACGCCCAGCGTTTCCGCGATATTGCTGCGCCATGCTTTCGCTTTGCGAGCCTCCGTCTCTCTCTATCTTTCGGCCTGATACGACATGGTCGGATAGGGCCCCCTGTAGATCTTTAGTCCCAAACCTCAATTATTAATATACTCAGGGACAGATTTCATGGTGGGATTTAGGGTCTGGGACACACAAACTCACCGAAGGCCACCTGGTCTTTTTAGGTCGGCTATTACCATGATTGGTGAGCAGTGAGCAACACGAGCCACAGGGGAACCTATTGGTGAGGCTGATTCAGGTTGGTTCAGGTTGGTTGAGGTTGGTGTTGAGGTTGGTTCACGTTGGTTCAGTAATCCTTCCAATTTTGCTATATCCATATCCTCCGAAGCCCGGAATGACGAGTCGCAGACAAACTAGTATCAAGGAAGAATAATGTGTGTCATGCCTGACCTGATCAGCGCTTCGTATCCCCACTTTGGCATTATTTTTTCATAACAAATTGTCTCGACCATTCCTTCGCTATATATATATCAACTCCGTCAAATATTTTCGGCGTATTTGCCAAGAGTTAGGTGTCCTTTTTCAATTCAGTTTTGAAACATTCAATTGTCTTCGGTGGTTGCACGGTGTAGAGAGAAACATGAGTGTATTTCCTCCCATCAAAGACCTTGTCTTCAATCACCCAAACCAGAGGCAATATTCGATTTCTTCCTAGTCATTGTTGCAACCAGCTTCTCTCTTACTTCTAGTTCTTGGCACCATTTTCAAAAGTCCCCATGTCATTCGACTTCTCTTTCCTTACTATCATAATTCCAACACATCTCTTCTGAACCCTTGCTACCTGTGACAAAGCTTGGCAGTATACAAAGGTATCACCAATTACTCAGATATCACATTCGGAACTCCACGCATCGATACAATTGCAAACTTACAATCATTCTGTTAGAAATATGGCAAAGAGATTGTGTGACGGATTCCAGTACGGATCAGACCATGATTTTGTTTATCGGGACTGCAAGGCGGTGTCAAGACATAGCTTGGCTAGAGACGATCGAAACAATATGATCAATGCATCAAATAGAGATGTATATCAACCAAGACTTAAGTGGTCAGAATTGATGGGGCTTTCGCGATCGTCCTCACCGATCACCCATTAAACCCACCATCAAACAACGTGCCTAAGGGAAGCATCATCACTGAAGGAGAAGATTGAAGCGAAAATCACAACAGGAAGCTACACAGTGTCGATGAAAAGAGACACCCATGACTGCATTATTGTTTTTGGAAAGGCTAGCTGCATGGCGGGAAAATTAGTGATCACAGAATCCATGAATCACCAAACCCAAATTCAAGGCCCACTCCAGTCCTGAACTCTACTATCCATCACCGATATTGGCTCTATTAAGCCCATGAAAGGATCAAGAAACAGAGAAGACTTCCATTTAGACAAGCGCAGCCAAACCCAGGCCGGCGAAGATCAATGCCTGACTACCTCTCAGATTGAATGCGGATACAGCGTTGGTGGGTGGCACTGGTGGATTGATTGAAGTTGCAACAGATGTGGTTGATGTTTGATGAGAGGCTGTTCGCTCACTAGTCTTGGTCAAGAGGCTCTTGGAGTCGGTTGGCTTGTTTGAGAGTGAGGTTCCGCTCACCGAAAGAGTGCTGGCAATTGAAGAGGCATCGGGAATCCGAAGGCGAGTCGAAGATGTACCAGTAGCGCCAGGGGAAGATGAAGGGCGACCAGGAACACTAGGGTGAATCGAAGAAACACCTAGGTCACCGGAGGCAATCGAAGAGACTGTGGAGATTCCAGGATAGACTGAAGGAGTGCCTGGAACGGTGGATGACGAAGAGCTGGTTGACGTAAAACCAATCGTTGGCGTGAGATTGGGATTCGTACAGGTCGTCTCGATGGTGGGTGTATTCGAGGTGACTGTGACCGTTGCGGTGATCGTGACAGGCGGGCAGTAGACTTGGGCTGTTAGTATCCACTTACATCGTATATTGAGTCACTGCCATACCGGAAGCGCTACGAGCGAGAATGCCCATGACATGGACCATGCGATAATCAAGCTTTGGTAGCATGTTGCTAGGCTATATGTAAACAGTCAGTGCGAATAGTTCCCTGGGTATGTGTGTATGACTGACGTTGGTCTCAATTCCAACTGCGCCAGCAAGGGCTGCTAGGATTGCTAGGGCCCCGACGGTGATGGATTTCATCCTTTCTGATGTCGTAAATTCTCTCAGAGTGAGCGAGCTGGATGAGAAGACTGATCAGTGGGTGCTCAATGAAGATTCTGCGTGTTTGAGACACAAGGACAATGTTTTTTTGGCAATGGCGGAGAGAGCAAGAGAAAGGAAGGTGGAGGATGAGATGCCTTTATCTAACCTGTTGACAGCAATACGTCACGAAAACCACGCTTACAGACGATAGAGTTGAAGATAAAGAAAAGTAAAGGGCTTAGCCGCAGATAATTAAGAGCACGTGCAGTCTCTGTCGCTCGTTACCGTTCCATTGTAAAGGCCGCTGCCTGTCAAGCATAGAAGAATTCAGGTTCTCTTTGTGCGTTTCACAAGATTACTGCCAATAGGAAACAGAAAATGAAACCCTTCTCTCTTGTAGCCAAGGAGTGAAAGGGCCATCACGGGAGAGGAGTGCGAAGGCAAACACTGGCACCAACTCGGACCATTAATAGATCGGTACTCCCATGACGCAATTTGAGCAAACGCCATTTGTTTTGGGCCGATGCTGGGCGAAGCGGTGTTGGGACTGTTTGTTTGTTGTGCTTGAACGTGCCTGCTCTTCTCGTCGTCGTAACCACCGGTTTGCCTTGGCGCTGCCTGCCTGCGAGATAAGATCTTCTCAACCACCAGTTCGATCTCTTTTCTCCTCTCCACCTTAAACTTAAACTCCGTTCCTTGATCTGCTTTTTGCTGGCCATCAATTCCCAAAAAATTTGCCACTCGTCCCCCACGCTCGTTACCGCATTCAACTCGCAAGCCTCCTCCAATATGAAGGTGCTTCAACTGCTCGTCGTCCTCGGCGGTTCTGTGACAGTGTTTGCAGCCCCAGAGAGTAAGTGTTACGGCAGTTTCATATGTTGATTTCCCCCCGCACCATTCCATTTTTCACCCACCCTACACCTTTGCTCTTCTTCCACTAGAGGGTCACCACTAACGCAAGTGGTAGACGTTCGTCGTCATGAAGAAGAAGTCAGTGCTGTTCAGGCTTTCACTACTTCTACCATCTTCACGACCGAGTTTGTCACCATTACCAAGTGCGGTGCTCATGTGACTAGCTGTTTGGACCCGGGCACCAAGATCGTTACCTCGGTCGTGGCTGTCACCACTACGGTTTGCCCGATCACCTCTACTCCCTCCAACATTGTCTCTCTTCCAGTCGAGACGAGCTCCGTGGTTCAGAGTACTCCAATCACCTCCTCGTCTGGAAGTGTCTCCGCTCCTTCTTCCGCATATGGCAGCGTTTCGAGCCAGTCATCAACCAACACTGCCACTGATACAATCTCAACGTCTCCAGGCTCTTCTGCTGGTTACTCTGATCCAAGCGGCTCTTCAGTTACACCTTCCATTCCGGCGCCACCAAGCTCCACTAAAATCACCAGCATTGATGCCGTGCCAACTTCCCCACCAATTACATCCAACAAATACTCCGGCCCTATTGTCTCATCCAACATTGCCGATTCGACAAATACCGACGCTACATTGATTTCATCAAAGCGTTCCAGCTCACCCTCGGGTTCCGCTGTGTCTACGACCACTGTGACTACTGTTCTTTCAAGCCCATATGCACCTCCCGTTGTCTCCACAACCGGAGAGGTTGTTACAGAATGGCCACCAGTGTCTTCTTCAAGAGTGTACTCCGCTCCGGTCAGCTCTGCTGCTTCGACGAATACAGAGGCCGTCAATGCATCGTCTCAGCCTTCCTTGAATGGAACAGCGTCATCAAGTCCACCTTATGGTCCTATCATCCCCTCACGTGGTGAGAAGCCTACCACAGTTCTGCTTACCAGTGTACTTACTCGTATATACACTTCAGTTGTGACTGCATCGGCTTCCAAGAACTTGACTACCATCGTCACAACCATTGAGACTGCGTCTGCTTCGAGCACTGATGTTCAAGACATCACCACAAGCTGGGGAACCATTCCGACTGGATATCCTTCTGGGTAAGTCAGTTCTATTTTGGGCAATGCAATCAAAGCTGACCATTATCCTTATAGTTATCCAAACGTGTCTACCAACGGCAGTCTCGTTTCTCCCGCTCCAACTCAGGCTCCGATTCCCATCGAAGATGCTGCAGTTCAACTTCCTGGAGCTGGTCAGGGCTCACTGGCGGCAATCGTCGTTGCCGTTGTATTCGCAATTTTCGCCTAATCCGGCCCTGACTTCCTCCGTGTATCAGCCAGTCTGATCAACTCGGCTCGAGCACATCCCTTTGTATCTTTCAGTGAAGTGTATATATATCAGTGACATCAATGGGGGATGCGAAAGGGAGTGATCTTCCTGTGGGACTTGCTTTGTAGCTAAAACGTTATCTCGGCATATGCTACCGATTATAGGGGCCACCGTATAATGAGCAGATAATACAAAGCACTCTTTACTACATTTATCTATTTGCACTATATGTTCTGATGATTTTCGATGGTCAAGATTAAGCACTGCTTCAGAAAATACCTCGCTGACAATTTCCTTTAGTAATGCCGTGCCTTCATAAATACTGTTTGACATTCTTGCGATATTTATCCACTGAATTTGGCGCTGGAAACATTACTTAGGCCAGATAGGTTGGTTTCCTGTACGTCTCGTCAGCATCGAAAGGTTAATTGTCGTGACTTCTAGTACTGGATTCTGTATTCCTCTGTTGTCAAAGACCTGACCCCTTTAGGAACATATCGCTTCTGAAGCATCATGTCGTATATCGATGGACATTCTCACAGACGGTAGACTAGACCCGACGCTGCGGAGACCTCGTCCTTACAGAATGCTTCCCATCCCCGCTCCCAAGCCTCCAAACCCTCGCCCCATTGTAAACGCATGCCTGGAACCCAGCCTCCAACCTGGAATTTTTCGTACTCAGTAGAGTAGTTTCGGAAATACGCGTCACCTTCCAACTCGATGCCCTTCTCGCGCAATTCAGTCGCATTAACCTGGACAAACTTAATTGTTGGTTTCTGTCTTTGCGCCGCTATTTCTTCAGGACTACGTGCTTTGACTTCGCCACCGACGGAAAAGAAAGTATATCCCTTTGAAGATTCTGAAGACTCTAGAGGAGCAAATGTAGCGTTCCAAGTCGAGCGTCCGCCTTCTCGAGCCCCAAAGTCGAAGATCAAGACTCGAGTTGACGATTTCTTATCTAACGAATCTTTCACAGCTTCATTCTCGTCGTACAAAACGACACGGTCGTAGAATCCACTACTCTCACTCAACTTCCTTGACGCCGCAGATCCGACTCCAATGATATCTCGCGGCTGATGCTCTTTCGGGCGAGCCTGCCTCAACTGCTGCGCAAATGTGAGTGCTGTTTTCCCGCTAGCGGAAAGGAAAATAACCGTTGCATCGGTCAGATTCGCATCTTCTGCATTCCACGGTCCCGCATTACTAGGATGAACAAGGCGTTCGGGGGTCCAGGCGAAAGCGTAACGATTGAGATTGTACGAGGTGTTGAATAGAGGTTGCAAGAGCGCGTCCCAGCCTAGACTATCGTTCGGCATCGAAGCCTGTATTTCTTCTATTTCCGATTTAAGAGAAAGAGAAGGATAAATGGTGTAGCGATTATACAGCGGCCAAAGATGCGCCCGATGCGGATCTGTAACTACGATTTGATTTTTGAACGGCTGAACAACTTGAATATCCTCCGGGAGTGTCGAAATAGGCAGATACCCGTATATACTTGCACCGGCGGGAATATCGTCGACTGTAGATTCGAGAATCTCGGCATAGCCCCATGCGGCGATGCGCCCGTACTCTGTGGTGTTGTTGAATGGTGCCGGGGTCGTGGGGGGTGGGGGATAGACATCCCACCAGCCAGTTAGGTGGCCTACGAGGGCGTATGTGAGGTTGTTGGTTGTGAGGGAGAGGATTTTGGAACGGATGCGGAGGGAGGAGGGGGGGAGGGGGTCCAAAGTCGGAGGAGGGAGGGAGACGAGGTGGTGGGTTGTGTAGGATTTGCGAGAGAGGATGTGGGTAGTCATTTTGGGGGGCAGATTGGAAGATGAGGAAGAAAGAGAGTAATGGAAGGGATGATGTGATATAAAAGAGAGAAAGTAGATCTCTTCGTCACTATCCTAGAATCGATGCACGCCTACACACACCTATCCCACAACCCCGATATCGTAGATATATATATATGAATCCTATTCCTTCCCAAGGTTATCGTCAACCAAATACTCCATAAGTTGAGTTGCGTCATACCAATTTTACATAAGGGCTCAATGGTAGAAAAGACTAACCGTATCTTGATAATTGGAAGGGCGGAGTGGGCAGATTCAACGTGCACCCTAGTACGGATCTTAACCAAAGTGGGGCTCGATGTCAGACTGAGAACGATGGGATTCCTGATTAGGATCATAGGGCGTGGATGTCTTATGTTTCAAGCTTGCCAAGTATTAGAGGAATTGTGGTTGGTGAATATTTATAAGTTTTGAACGATAGAAGAATGAGGGGTCGGGCGGAACTCCGCTTAAGTCTGAGATATATCGAATTGACGAATCGCTATATCTCATCTCAATCAATGGAGATGAAGATGAGCCTCGGAACCAAATATCTCAAAGAAAGTAATTTTGAGTAGACATCAACGCTAGATCTCAATGGAGATATCACCTCTACTATACCTGAAAACGCCATTTGAAGCTCCAATTCGGCCCTTCTCAAATCTCCACTACCCCCACCATGCCATCCCATAACACACACACCCCACAACACTCTTCCCATATTCTCCTTCCTCTCCCTCCAAATTACCCCCAACTCCTAAAATGCCACCCCAATCCCCCTTCCTCGCCCGTCTCCAATCCTCCACCCCCGTAATCCTCGACGGCGGCCTAGCAACCCACCTCGAAACTCTTGGCGCCGATCTCTCCGGCTCCCTCTGGTCCGCCTCGCTCCTCACAACAAACCCATCCCTAATTGCGCGAACCCACCGTGACTTCTACGCTGCTGGGGCTGATATTGCGATCACGACGACGTACCAGGCTTCTGTACCGGGTTTGGTTAAGCATCTGGGTGTTAGTGAGGAGGAGGCGAACGGGTTGATTGTCAAGAGTGTGGAATTAGCACGTGAAGAACGAGATGCACACGTTTCGAAAACCAGGAATGGAAGTGAAAGCGGCGCACAGGGGAAAGAGCTGTGGATTGCAGGATCTGTAGGGCCGTATGGGGCCTTTCTCGCTGATGGCAGCGAATATCGTGGAGACTACAAACTGTCCATCTCAGAGTTCAAGGACTTCCATCGCGGACGCATAGATGCACTTCTCAGACCGGGTTCTCGTGTGGATGTTCTTGCTATTGAGACGATTCCTTCTTTCGATGAGACACGTGCTTTGGTCGATCTGCTTGCTACTGAGTTCCCGGAGGCCGTGTCTTGGGTGACTTTCACGTTGAGGGATGAGAAACATATTAGTGATGGGACGCCGGTAGAAGAGGTAATAAAGTTGTTAGAGGCGAGCGAGCAGGTTGTTGCGGTGGGGGTGAATTGTGTACCGGAAGAGATGGCGTTGGGGGCACTGGAGGTGTTGAAGGGGTTGACGAGAAGCCCATTGGTGGTGTACCCGAATTCGGGGGAGACATGGAATGCGGAGAAGAGGGAGTGGGAGGGGGAACGGAAGAGTGGAGAACGACTAGCGGAAAGGGTGAGGGATTGGTGGACGGCAGGGGCAAGGTTGATTGGAGGGTGTTGTAGGACGACACCTGAGGATATTAAGATTATTGCAGAGACACTCAAGGACATTGGAAAATGAGATTTGATGAGTCAATGCTTGTTCATGAGGACAAACTAAAGTACGTTACATAACACCCCGGCTTGCCACCAATGAATGCTGATGAAGAGGACCGAGAAGATAAAAGCTTCAAGGGATTGACCCTGCCAGTAACAAAAAGTATTCCTCAAGTACCGGACACCGTACGCCAATAGCTCGCTCAGTTGAAAACAGTCAATGAGACTTCTAGACTCTTGGTGGCGGAAGATAAGCACCTCCTGCAAGTACGAGGTTCATCCGAGTGAATTGGACCTTGTAAACGGGCGAATCTTTGGTGGGGAACACGCTTATTTGGTCGGGCGAAGTGCCGGCCTCCTTCTGCCCTTTCTTGCCTCCGACACCAGAGGTTGCTCCACCTGCACTCTTTACTGTGAGGGCGCCATCTGTCTTCACTGCAGCACCATCTGCAGTCTTCGAAGCAGATTCATTGGTCTCCTGGAGGACGTCCCAGACACGAACAGTCTTATCTGCACCAGCGGACACCAAGACAGTAGACTCGACACTCCATGATAAAGACCAGATGCCACCTTTACCGTGACCTCGCATACGCTTCTTGCGACGGCCAGTTTCAAGGGCCCAGAGAATGATGGTACCAGTGTCGTCTGCACTAGCAAGAGTCCTACCATCGGGTGAGCATGAAATTGCTGTTACGTTACCAGGATGGCCGGTAAAGAGACGCAGGCAATTGCCACCAGAGATGTGCCACATGCGGACTGTCCTGTCACAGGAACCCGTGAAGATATACAAGTTGTTAGGGTGAAATGTCACACAATCAACATCATTATCATGTCCAACATAGATCCGGAGAGCTTGAATCTGGTCGGTTGACCATAGACGCGCGGTACGATCGTTGGATCCTGTCAAGAAGTAATGACCGTTAGGTCCCCACTGCAAGTCCCAAACTGGACTCTGATGTCCACGATATGCAACAAGACAAGTCCAAGTCTCTAAAGACCACAGGCGAATGGTTTGATCTTCCGAAGCCGACAGAAGGAACTGTGAATTCGTCGGAGGACCAGTTGGATCGGGGTTTACCGTCGAAGGAGAAAATGCAACCGCGTAGACAGGACCTGCATGGCCAATGAGTCGGCGGACGGCCGATGGTTGTGTGTCTTCAGGCACGCTCGTTTCAAGGGGCTTGCCATCAAGAGACCATACTCTAATGTACGACTCTGCCATACCAGCTGCAACAAGCTGGTTGTCACCCGAGAAATCAATGCAATTGATACTGCTCGTAATGTTAGTTACAATTGAGAGATAGAAAGTTCTTTGGGACAATTTACCTGTCGTGAGTGTTGTGAAAGGTATATATGATGACGCTGACGGCTGGACCCACGCCGCCTGTTCTGCCCTCTAACTTATACCGGTCGCGATGCTCAATCACTTTTTGCACCTCCATTGACACATCCCTAGCAAGGGAGGGTGGCAGCGGCACCAGATCGCGAGATGGTGCGTCGTCGGTAGGTTCACGCTTGATGAGATTTTCATACTCATCGAGGAGACTGCCTTGGCCATCGCGAGTAGGATTTCTTGCGTCCTGTTCCCTAAGAGCATCCCGGACATCATCCTGCAAATCATCTTCCTGTGGGTACTGGCCGAGCTGTAACCGTATCCGGGAGACATCAGCATGCGGGTCTTGGTCTGCGGAGATTTTGGTTTGTGGATGACCTGGCGCGTGACCGGGGATACCCTCGTCTTCAGCTGGTAAATCGTCGTCCCCTCGACCACTTGATAATATTGCAGCAATGCTTTTCTCTGCAGAGGCTGTTCTGTCGACTGTCAAAAGATTTATATGATCGCGGTTGAGATCGATTATAGTTTGCCCTCCGTCCCAAAGCTTCGACTCAAGAAACTGGATGAAGTTATAGAATGGCACTGAAGTTAAAACGATTCGCCATTTATTTTCGAGATAAACTTTTGCGATGCGACTCGTCTCCAGATGTTGTGACAATTTGACCATGCCAAGGAGCTTAAGGTCCTCTTCATGTTCGCGTTCAAAACCAGCCTTGTAGGTGCTGAAGAATGTCTCTGCATCTCGAATATAATGATCTTTGAGGAGGTTGAGGAAGGAATATACGAAAATCGGCCATAAGAGCTTATGCAACTCCGTCTGGTAGACCTCGAGGTTGTCTTCGGTGTATTTGCGTAATAGTTCTGTGGGTGATCACAGAAGTTAGCAAGGCTAATGATTATCTTAAAAATAGCTTGTAATTGGTGAGCTTAACATACCGAATGCTTTGCTGTACTTGGTTAGACCAACGTCAGGTTGCTGTGTAGACGCTGGTCTTCCGTCGGGGCCAGGTTGCTGCATGTCTGACTCCTTCCGTAACATGGCTTCAGTTCTAATGTAGCCCTTCTTGCTCAGGTATTCGAGGACCTATCGAATTGTTAGCCGCAAGTTACGATGTGATAAGAAGGAAAACATAATGTGAAATCAAAACAAACAAAAACAAACAGGTGTGCGCAACAAAATGATATACCGGAAATTCCGTGTTGTGATGAGCTACAGGACGCGAGTTTTGAATCCAGAGTGTTGCACCGTTTTGGGTTGACACTGGAGGGTTTGACACTGGAGAATATCGTGTGTCTCCCCTCACAATATGCCCATACGGTCCTCTACTCCTGTGCGGGGTCGTCATTGTGGGGGTGGTCGTGGTTGAGAGAGATGTGGGTGTGGAGGTTGTCGGAGTCGCAGAGCAACTCCTTCTATACCCAGGATAGAGAGGGCGAGCTTCACCTGCGTTGCGCAATGTGCTCCTTTGTTGGGTGTTCAAGCTGGGAAGGTCTGTCTCCCTGGAAACAGAAAGACATAGAAATCACGAGAAGAATGAATCAAAGAAAAAAGACGAAAATTGAGGTGAGAGAGAAAAAGTAAATGACGCACTATTTGGTTTAAATTCTGTTGCGACTGTGTCCCCGACTGCGCACCGCCAGATGGGCCTCCCGAGCTCTGTTGTGGCATCGAATTATGCGGCGGCAGCCCTGCACTCGGTGGCCCATTGCCCACACTCATACTTCGCGCGGGAACTCCCCCCGGCGGGGGTCCTGACATAGTGTTTGCGTTTTCCCTTCTCTTCTATATTGTGCTTTGTGTAGACGATTGGTAGATGTGTAACGAGCGAGGTGAAGGTAGGTTACACGCCAGGCGCGTCTGGAGGTCGGGCAAGAAATCGGGCTGGAAGTCGGCGTTGATGAGTATATTTAATTAGCCACGGATTATGGGACGAGTGACGCGAATAGAAGGAGTGGAAGACTGCAGATGAACGTCGTGGAGGTTGGAGTTGTGGATAACGTTAAGTCGCAAAGTGAAAGCAGCTCCGTGCCAAGCCATATCCCTGCATCTATAAGGCGGGGCGGGGATGCGACTGCTCGAAAGCTCCCCAGCTCCGATTGCAACTCTTCAATTCTCTCTCACAACTGGGTGGAACCAAATTCGAAAACACGCAATTCCAATTATAGGTATAATTCGATTCTATCAATTGATGGAGGCAGAGAAATAGGGTCGCAGCCAGAGAACAATCGACTGAAGTCATCCCCAGTCTTCACGATGGCCTCCTCGGAACCCTACCTCCTCACGGCAGGCACTCAAATCCAACACCTCTCGGCCCTCTCCTCGTCCCTCCCTAACATTCTACGCACGTCTGGAACAGCCCTCTCGCTTCTCACTCAGCACCCGGTCCAAACTTCCTCCGCGCCCTCCACCCCCGAAACCGTGGACAGTCGCGGTGCCATCTTTCAATCCTCCACACACGACCTCTTCGTCTCAGTCAACAAAATCCGCCTAGCCCTCAGATCCCATGTCAACGAGCTCGCAACTAGGAAAGTGGTACCTGCCAAGGGCGGAAGTGCAGTTGCAAATAATACAACACAGAAGGATGGTGACGGGGAAAATGAGGGTGGCGGGTTGGATGCCGGGGTCACAAATGGCGGCTTGGGATCCCTGGATGTTGGAATCTTGAACGCAAGGGCTAGAGCGAGGGGGGGACGGGAAGGTGAGGATGAGGTAGTGGAGAGGATTCAACGAGTGTTACAGAGTTTGAGGGAGAAGGCGGAGGAGTACAGCGACAATGAAGGAAGAGATCACAAAAGTGGACCAGGGTCTGAGGACGATGAGATGGCAATCGATGGATGAGTGGAATAAGCGTGACGGACGTGAATTCAGTGCAGAGTCACTCCCCTGCCATCCAGAGTGGATTCGTTGATACACATTTAGTCGGCTTTCTCCTCGGAACACTGACATCGGTCTAATTGGCTCCAGACTAGGGCCGAGATAAGGCAAAGAAAATTATCCCACAACACGCGGGAGCTAAGTGCAACCCTACAGTAACAGGGGCTGCTCACAGATTATCAGTTGAAACCCATGATTTTCCGATAGACGGCAGCCAAGAAAAGAGGCACTGGCAAGCATTGCCAAATATGCTTCTTTCGACCTTCAAATCAATTTACGGATTTCAAGCGCATCTCTTTTCTTTATCGCCTCAAATTATCTTGGCCACCGAAACACAGTCGACAACTGCAAGCTCTGCAATATTCTTTTATGGCAAAAACGCAAACCCCCAATTAATTACTTGTCTATGAGCCGCGGAGAAAGGCTTCTCAGAGACTGTGTACGTTGTCAAATTGCTGAGTGTGAACATCGATAAGAGACCCACTGGGGCATCGACACTACCAGATGCCTCAGATAAGGTAATCGACATTATCCACGCTGGTGCCTGTCAACCAATTTGACGGATCCTTGGACACCAATGGCATACGTCAACGTGCGAGAGCTTGGGTAGCACAAATGGTAGATGAATGGTCAATCTTGCCGCACAAGCTCTTACAACCTATGCAATTCCTGCCCTTCATTACCCATTGTAGCTGGTCAGATGCACGTGTGCTGATACAGCGATAGCTCAACACAGAGGTTTACCTATACTTCTGCCATGGCGCCCGAATGTGAACCTATTATCTGAAAGCGTGGGCGCAGTGAGTCTCTATCAACGGAGATGTCTCAGTCGTCTCCAGAATACGTCAGTGGATGTGTTCGCAGCATTAAAGAATGTCTGAGCACCCCGATTGATCTAATTCCGCTCTTTTCGTTCGTGATCATAACTTACATAGCACTCCGGCATCGATTCTCTCTTCAGCCGGAAAATGGCAAACCTTTCTCTCCTGTGGGGTGCCCCCCAAGTCAATCCTGTCAATCATAAAGCAAGATCAATACCATTCCTCAACCCCTTCAGCAGTGTCTATGGTCGAGTCTTCTTCTTTTCGTGGTTTGGTTTTATGATTGCATTCTGGAGTTGGTATGGTGAGTTCATTCTTGGTTGTGTGTATGACATCGCTCTGCATGCCGTCTTATCTTCTTCACTTCTTCCGTCAACGAATACCGATAAGGACACTGATATGATACGGTGTATAGCGTTTCCACCACTCCTAGCCGACGTCATCGCAGGCGATATTGGCATGAAGCAATACGAGGTTGCAAATTCGAACATCATCGCACTGACAGCTACGTACGTTTTCCACATCTTCTATTATCTGCAATTACTTCCCAGCAGTTCTGATACACATTCACAGTCTCATCGTACGATTAATTGCCGGACCATGCTGCGACCACTTCGGTCCACGTCTTACCTTCGCGGGATGTCTCCTCGCAGGAGCAATCCCCACCTTTCTAGCCGGTGCGGTCGTTAATACTTCTGGCTTGTACGTCCCCAGTCGATATTTGACTACTGAACTCAAGTGACAGGATTGCATTAACAACTGTAGATACGCTCTCCGCTTCTTCATCGGCATTCTTGGTGGCAGTTTTGTCCCCTGTCAAGTCTGGACAACCGGCTTCTTCGACAAGAATGTTGTTGGAACGGCAAACGCTCTCACTGGAGGACTAGGTAACCTCGGAGGAGGCATTACCTACTTTGTCATGCCAGCTGTTTACAACTCACTCGTCAAAGATGGCCTGAGCACTTCTAAAGCATGGCGTGTCTCCTTCGTCGTACCAGGCATTCTGATCGTGGGTGTAGCCTTGTGTCTCCTCTTCCTCTGCCCAGACACCCCCACTGGCCCTTGGAACGAACGCATCGCCGCGGCAGAGGAGAACCTCCGTCATCACTCCGTTACAGGCGTTGTCACCATCCCCGGCGAGATCAGTGAAGAACAGAAGCCCACTTCTCCATCCCCTCCTACCACCTCACCCCCATCCATAACCGCCGACCTCGCCGAGAAACCCCACGGATATCATGATAACGAGGCCCAAGCCACGGACCACGAAATGCTAACCACCGCCCGTGGTGAAGTAATCCAAAAACCCACATTCAAAGACACCCTCCAAGTGATGTTCTCTCCCCAAACACTCGTCACCGCCTGCTGTTATTTCTGCACCTTCGGTGCCGAACTCGCCATCAACTCCATCCTCGGAAACTACTACATGAAAAACTTCCCCACACTCGGTCTCCAGGAAACAGGGAACTGGGCCGCCATGTTCGGTCTACTAAACGGCATAACAAGACCCCTTGGCGGTTATTGCTCTGATCTCGCATACCGTCGCACACAATCCGTCTGGATGAAAAAAGCTGTCCTGCACACCTACAGCATCCTCACCGGCGTTTTCCTCATCGTCATCGGCATCCTAAATCCCAGGCACGAAGCCACCATGTTCGGACTCGTAGCCGGTCTCGCTTTCTTTCTCGAAGGTGCCAACGGCGCGAATTTTGGATTGGTGCCGCACGTCAATCCGCATGCGAATGGTGTTGTGAGTGGGTTTACCGGCGCGGCAGGGAATTTAGGAGGGATTGTGTTTGCGATCATTTTTAGGTACATGGGGAGGGATTACGGGAAGGTTTTTTGGATTATTGGGGTTGTGACGATAGGGGTGAACGGAGCTGTGGGGTGGATTCGACCGGTTGCTAAGGGGCAGGTTGGGGGGAGATGAGTGCATAGATTGTGAGTGTGGTTATTTTTTGTTGTATATTACATTTGTCCGATTGTCTATTGATGAGGTTACTCTTCTGATGTGATTTGTGGTGTATATTTGTCTTCATAACGATTGATAACATTATTCAGAAGTATCGAGATTCAATGTACGAGGTACTTATGCTTGAACACAGTCTCGACGCACACTCCATTTTAGATGCTTCCTTATTAGAAAAACCTCAAGTCAGCGTCGATTGCAGAAGCGCTATGTTGCCAACTTGTACATGTGTAGAGGCTCCAACATTTGTGCTTACATTTTGTTTCTTGTGTGCTTGCGATCGTGATCGAGGTATCAATCTCTTCCCGAGGTCCAAGGTTGTACGCTACCACACTGCGCATCTAGTAGCCACCACGAGAATTTGTTCCAGAGGTTTTACGTATTACAAGAAATAGGATTTATCGTCCTATTATTCCTATTCCCACTCTAATAATTTCCTTCTTCTCTAATACCTCTATGTATCCTATTCCCTAACTCCCCACCTCCCGACCTCTTTCATAGCCATTTCTCCTCCATCTCTCAGTCTTTCATCCCCCAAAACACCCGCGATGCATTTCCAGCCGTCTCTCCCTCCACCCCACCTCAAAACCTCGTTTTTATACTTCTCGCCATTTTCTCTGCTCACACTCCCATCCGCTCCGTCCTTTTGGAACACATCGCCCCATATTTTCCCCGCAATAGCGCGATCGAAGAGATAGGAATAATACGTTGCGCCATACCCAAACAAATGTCCAAAGAAACCTTGCCATGCCGTACCATGTGGCTCGGGGATAGAAGCGTGTGTGTTATATACATCGTGGTATGTTTTTGTCGAGTCAAAGGAGGGGTCAAGGGGTAGTGAGGAGTGGTAGTTCTGGTCGAGCATAGCAAGGAGGATCTGGGCTTCCGTTTCGGCACTTTGGGTGCGTGTATCGATTGCAAGACGCTGCTCTAGAGCGGACATTGGGAGTGGTGCGTTGGTTTCCCAGTGCCGAGCGTACAGGGCAAGGACGGATGGACAGGAGGCAAAATGCTCCATGAGGACAGAGGGCAGTTCGGCGAAGTCAGTAGCACAGCGTGTGCCGGCGACGTTTTGGAGAGGGGTGCGACCGATGAAGGAGTGAAGGCCGTGTCCCATTTCATGGAAGAGAGTTCGGACATCGTTGAAGTTGAGCAGTGTAGGGCGAGATAAGGCGTGGGTCTGGAAATCGCAGATTAGCGCGATTGTAGGGAGTTGAAAATAGGTCTTTGTTTCTTTGTTGTAAGACACCGACATGCCATCGGTTGCGGCTTCGATTGGAGATGGAAATGGGTGGGATATGGTGGCTGCCTCTTGGATTTCAGACTCAGAAATCTCGCGAGAGCACCGTAGTGTGAAATGTGCAGGATTGGGTGTTTTGCCCTCGCGTGCGAAGAGATCGCAGTACAAGACGGCAATATGGCCATCGGTATCAGACACAACGTCCAAGCGGCGCACATCCTCATTCCATACTTCGCCGGGTTGGGTCTCCCGTGGTACGAGTCTGATACCGTAGAGACGATCGAAGAGGCGTGATAGCCCCTGCATGACAGTACCAACAGAGAAGTACGCAGATAGAAAGTCCGGAGATCGTAGCTTGCTATGCATTGAAGAGATTAGTCTGTGGGTATAATAAAATTTATCCCAAGCATTGATCTGGGACGGAAAGTTGGATGTCTTCGCGTCTCCAGCCTTCAATTCTACCAATTCCTGAAGCTCTGCCGCCACCTTGGGCTTGTTATCTTCGATCAAAGCGTGTAGAAATTGATTCACTGCCTCTGGAGATTTGGCCATTTTATTCTCCAGTGTCATGTGTGCAAAGGTGTCGTACCCCGACAATTTTGCTAGTTGAGCACGATTCTTCAGCATACTCTCGAGACGATGTATGCTGGGCTTATCGGCTGTTCTTACGGCCATGTAGATATCTCGTCTTACATCGGCATCTTCGACATATCGTAAAGCCATTTGGGCTTCGTGACCCAACGTATTGATTTTAGTCTCGCCCCAGGATGTCAATGCCTTGACCATGCCTGGTTCGAGTCCCCTCATACGCTTGCTATTGAACAACAGACTAATAGTCTCGGGCCGCATACGGTCCACAAACTCAGCTCCATCATGTGCGATTTCATTACTCAAATCAACAAACTTCTGTCTTGCTCCTTCCGGCAATTCGATAGCCGATCTTGAAAAGTCTTCAATCAAGATCTTGGCAACGACTTGCTCTTGCTCTGACCAAGAATTCCACACCTCAGGTATTGCACTGGCTTTCTTAAGCTGATCGTTGAGGACTGTGGTAGTGTTGAGCTGGTTCATGTATTGAAACATGATCGCATACGCCTTTGAGGCCGCGGCCTGTATTTGACGATTGGGATGGGTCCCTCGTACGAAGTCTGCCAAATCTATGACTCTGCATAGCAGGTCACTTAGCCTGTCTAAATCCTTCACCATGCTCTTGTACTCTTGCACTGTGCTTGCTGCACTGACCCGCTGTACTACTGTCTCGCATCGTTGCAATGTGATGGTAACGAAGTCGAGGAAGCCGTCCGGTTTGGTCAGATATCTATTGCCTACGATACCGGTAGGTGGGTTCTGTTTCGAGCTCTGCTTGAACTCCTGCCAGAATCTGTGGTTATCGAAAAGCTTGCGGAGGTTGTCATCGTCGTGCTTTGCTTGGGACGTTCCGAGCCCATGAAAAGATGAGAGGGCAGATGGTGGTACAGGGTCGCGTGCGAGAGCTGTGGCAGCGGTGGCGATGGTGCTATTGAAGCGACGGCGTTCACGCTGAGAATTCAGACATGTCGAGCAAATCCAAGGTGTCGACTTCGACTTTGCGAGACGTTTGAGCATGGTTGACGGGTGTCAACGATAAAGAATAGGAACAGATAGGACGACGTCGTTGGTCGGTTGTGCCGGATTTGTGCAACCGCTGAACCAAGGTTTATGCAAGTCATCGCGCGCGCACGGCTTGGGACCTTTTGTCCGTCCCGACTCAACATCAACTGCACCGCATCACGACAACCATCCATTGCGCCCTGCTCGTTGTAGATATGGCCTTCAGACCGCTGCTCAGACAGGTGAAGATACCCGTATAATCTTGATATTAGCTCATTGACAATATTCCAGCGCGCCTTCGCCCCGGCCGTCGCCGCCGCTGTCGGTACTGGCGTGATCTTCTACTCTCCTCGACAACTCTACGCCGAAGAGCCTTCCATAGAAAACCCCGTATGGCATGAACAATTTTCCTCGAAATGAGTTTGTCTACTTACAATAGTTCTTAGTTAAACCGTAAACCCATCTATGATGATGTACCCCTCTCCTCCACCACACCCTCGGCAACGCCTTCACTCCCATCCCCACCTGTCGAAGGATACCGACCAACACCGACCGACCGCCTCGCTGTACAGGTTGGCTATGCCCGTCTATTCCTCCACAAGCAAGCTACTAAAGCTGAAGACGCCGTCAACAATGCCTTGACCGAAACCCTCCGCCTGGAGCATTCCTTCACCAGCACCGTCCGTTCCCTCGCTCCACCCAAAGAATCTGGCGAGAAGATCTTCCCCGGCGCACTTTACGTCTTGGTAGCCTCAATGGCCGGCTCAATAGTAACGCGGAACCGCAATATCCTACTCCGTGCCTCCATCCCCGTTGCAATTGGCCTCGGCACCGCATACGCCGTGCTCCCCCTCACCATGAAGAACGTTGGCGATCTGGCATGGACATACGAGGAGCGATATCCCGTCCTGGCAGATGCGCATCTGAGGACAAAGGAGCGGGTACAGAAGTTCCTAGAAACAGGAAAGGCACACTCGTCCATGGGCTTCTATCAATTACAGGATAAGGTTGGAGAGACTAGGGAGAAGTTGGAGGATTGGGTTAAAAGGGGAAAATGAAAAGGGGAAAATGGAAAGGGTTGGCTGGACAAAGAGCTTGGGTTCGGGTACGAGTACTTGTAGAAGTAGCTGTTACCATAGATGGCACACATTTGCAATGATACATTTCTTTTCTCTCCGAATTTCGTGTTTGCTATTTATCATTATATGCTCTCTGAATGAATTACAACTGCGAAGGACCAAATGACCTCAATCCGACTGTTGATGACGTAGAGAACCTAGTTTTCATATGCCGTTCGAGCCGAATTACAATACCCAGACTTAACCAAGACAACACAGATGTTAAAAGAGCCTCTCTTAGTAGGATAAAGTCCCACCATGGCAATAGATTGTATCGATGACTGATATACACTTTCAATCCCACATGCTTCCAGTCACTGTGGAGCCGATGATTCCCAATAAGACTTCCGTGCAAAATTCAAAGGATCATAGTATTCGAAACAAATGCAAAGGGAGCACAAAATAAAGCCTGGTCCCCGGTTCGCCCAAGCAATAGATCAAAGAAGGCACAGCTAGACACCCTGCCAAGTGATCTCTAGACTAGTCCCATGTGAATCTCCGGCGAAAACCTTCTCTTGTGTCGTTCCACTTGCAGTCTTATCGGCGCTCCATTTCGCATTACCCCCAGCAGCCAGCTTCCCATCCAAGGCAGTAAATGTTGTTTGAACTCTCACACTACCACCGCAGGCAAAGGCTCCATTTACAACACCACACTTGCCTTTGGAAGACGACAGCGTGAAGCCAGATAGGTCAGGAGCGGCGGTGGAGGTTATGGTTCCACACGTTCCGCTAGTATACCAGGCTCCCGATGTAATGATACATCCTGTCTCCGCGCCATTGACTTGCACATTCAAAAAGCCACGGCCGCTGAAGGGTTCGCCGGGTCGACTTGTAGGACCCGGGGGCTTGGAAGGGTCTGTGGGCGAAGGCCTGCTACCACCTTGCTTGGGTAGGTATCGAATACCACCAGCTGGGCAAGAGGACTTCATTCCATCTGGATTTGAAGGAACAAACTCGCCGGTCTGTAGCGAGCCCCTCACATCGTAGTGGTACCAGATCTCATTCAAACGCCCAGATTTACAGCCAAGTGTGACAGTGACTCCAGGGCGATGGATAGCAAGAGCGTCTTGGATGGCTTTGGTAGTGTAAGTCTGAGAAGTCGACGGAATGATGCCAGCAGCGGCAAGCCACTAGGATTAATCAGCATCTATGAGAGTATTCTAGACGATGTCATTACCTCGTATGAAGGCAACTCCTTGAACAAATCGACAGCCCTTTGGAAATAGTCTGCGACTTCTTCGGTTGCCTTATGGTCTGAATAGCATTCTGGTTCCAAAGTACTTATACAAGTGCCATGTTTATTCCACTCATGTTCCCAAAAAGTGTTGTCGTCACCCTTATAGTCTTTCCAGTAGGTATGCATGTACTCGAGTAGCTCTTTCTTGCCGAATGACTCCAAAATCGACGAAATATTGCTGTACCTGCGGGAGGAATCGCAGTTGGCATCATAGCTGCCGTCGCATCGGTCGGGCCTGTAGTAAAGAGATTATTATGTGTTTCGTACTCAAAATGGTAACTAGAGCGCAACACATACCATAGTCCGTGAATAGTCCAGCTGTTCTCAGGTCCAGTCACAGGTTGTGTATCCCAGAACTGTGTCTGTAGCAACTGTCCACCTGGAGCATTGAAGCAGCACAAGTTCTCCACAATTGTAGTATTGTGACAGCTCAACTGTGGGTTTGAGCACGCCAATGGAGTACCTCCGAGGACTCGTTGCCCACCACCGAGCAAAACCTGGGCGCCGGTCACGGCGAGCTTGGAGAGCGTTCGTACCGATGGTATCGAAGATGACATGGCGGAGGAAGGCGAGGGTACAGAGTGGAGATTCTGGAGTACGGATGCCGCTACATTTTGTATCTCTCCAGCGGCATTTGCCCCCGCGGCATGAAGCCAGGAATCTAGGACTGCCATTCCACGGTTCCGATTCTTAGAGATTGAAAGCGACAAGCTCCGGAACTTTAGACAAGCTTTTGCGGGGCGATCCTCTACAGGAGCGGTAGTAATATAAGCAAATGCTCGGTGACTGGAGATGATTTGTCGGAGTTGTAGAATGCGTCGTATCTGAAGATGAATGAGGTAGGTAGTAGTGATGGAGATTCGAGACGCGGGAGGACGGTATTAAGGTACAAAGGATAGACTCAGCGCAGCCACTCAAGGCGCAGTATCAGGCTCCTGGTGAGAAATGGTCACGCACTGCAATATGGGAGGCATGATGAGCATCAGTGCGTATCCAGGCATCACGGACCAGTGAGGCGCGATAAGAGGGCGGCGGTGTTGGGGTGCACGTGGAGCCTCTTATGCAAGGCACTGGGGTTTCCGATTCGAGATGATGGGGTTGGTCCCTGCAGTTGCACAGCACTATACAGCTTTTGCCACCCAACGTCCCACTCCACTTGAGTACTTGCGCTGTTACCCTTTGTATGGATGGTCTGTGACAACATCTTCGCAAGAAATAAAGTTTTTAAAATGTTATGATGATTCTGCATCACCGGCTAAACGTGATTCAATTGGCGGCAAGTTTAGAGAGATTCTCGTCCGTTTATGGATTGAACGCGAAGTCACGTGATACCGCAACATCGACCTATGGATAACGACCATTTCACGATATCCACTGAAATTCAAATTACAGGACTACAATAGCAGCAGATAAGGGTACATTCAATGAACTCAAAATTGAGTCGCAATAACATCTGATTATCCATCAAGGCACTTTACCATTTGCAATTGCCATCCACTGCTTGGGGGAAAAGTTGCGCGCTAGTGCAGTGCCAAGCTGAACGACGCGCTCATCACCATTCGCGCACCCCCTCTCCCCTCCACCGACTTCAGCCTTACAACAACTGAACTGTCATTTTGCGACCTGAAGCTCGTCATGGCGCCTGGACAGCTTGTTACGAAGAGACCGCGCGCTCAGACAGGAGATTTAGGTTCGGGGAACGGCGATGTAAGGTCCGGAAGGAAGAGCCTCGTGAGTCTTTACCTCCGGTTTGCAGAGCGAAACCATCTGACTTGTACTAAGAATAAGCGGCTGCGGCGTTCCGCATCCTTAAACAGTGATGAGGAATCGGCTCCTCCCAGCGAATCCCCGTCTGATTCTGACGAAGCAGACCAGGATGGAAATGATGAAGACCATCTCCGAGCCACCCAGCGATTGACAACCCGCCTGCAACAAGCTAGACACACGCAGAACCAACCAGCTGAGAACGGTATAATCGAGGAGATAAAATGCACAAACTTCATGTGCCATGAGCAACTGACTGTGACACTGGGCCCTCTGATAAATTTCATTATTGGACACAATGGAAGCGGGAAAAGTGCCGTATTAACTGCCCTAACTCTCTGCTTGGGCGGCAAGCCCACGGCAACGAACCGAGGGCAAAGTCTCAAGAGCTTCATAAAGGAAGGAAAGGAGTTTTCAATATTATCCGTCCGAATTAAAAACCAGGGCTCTTCAGCCTACAAGCCCGATCTGTATGGCAGGTCCATTATCGTCGAACGGCATTTTACCAAAACGTCTTCTGGATTCAAATTGAAAGATATAAATGGCAAGATCGTATCGAACAAGAAGCAGGAACTAGAGGATATACTTGATGCATTCGCTCTGCAGATCGACAATCCAATGAATGTCTTGACCCAGGACATGGCCCGACAGTTCCTGAATGATTCCAATCCGAAAGACAAATATAAGTTCTTCCTAAAAGGCACCCAACTCCAGACATTGAGTGACGATTACGCTTTGATCCAAGAGAAACTTGACGAGACTGACGCGAAGATTGAAGTTGTCAAACAGGACATTGAGCATCTTAGGAAGAAAGCCCAGGAAGCAATGGAGAAGGCTCGATTAGCATCTAGTCTTGAGAAGATGAGGGAGCGCGAGAGAACTCTACTCAATCAGGCTGCATGGGCCAAAGTCGAGGAAGAAGAGAAAGAATTGCAGCAAATCGAGAAAGAAATTGAAAATGTTCAGCAAAAAATAGATGAACGGACCGCTGAGGCGGAAGCCCAATCCGAAGCGTACGAGCTAGCTAACGAGGCGTACTCGAACGCTAATCAGACATACGAAGATCGATTGGCCGAACGGGCTACGTTAGAGCAACAGCAAGCTGAGCTGAAGGAGAAATTCGATGATGTGAAAAAAGCGATTGTCGAGCAAAGGGTGGGTTAAGGTTTCGTCGTAGTGATATTTCTTCCGCGGTCGACTAACGATGAACAGAGCACACAAAGAGCAGTAGTTGGTTCTATTGAGACCAGAAAATCTTCCATCGAAGAGTACGAGACCCGGATTCGCGACGCGAAGCAACGCCAAGCAGAGGCTGATAATGGAGAGCATGCTCAAAAGATGCAGGAGCTTGAAGAGGCCAAATGTGCATATGACGAGTCGAAGAAGGCATTAGAAGCCCACGAACGCAGCAAAGCAAGTTTGACCGAGCAACTTCGCACAAGTCAAGGAAGAAAAAGAGAAGCAGACAAAGAGGCTGAGGACAAGCGTTCAGAAGTTCGACGAAGTGAAAGGGTCAAGCGTGAACTAGAGGGAGGACAAGTGAACTGGATTGATTCATTTCCCGATCCTTCGACTTTGGAAAGTGTTCTTGAAGCAATCAAAAAAGAGCGTCGGTTTCGTGAACAGCCTGTTGGACCTGTTGGCCGTTACGTGAAGTTATTGAAGCCAGAATGGAGCTCTATCCTGGAAAAATCTGCTGGCCCCATTTTAAACGCTTTTTGTGTCACATCGAAGGCAGATCAGAACATTCTAACTGATATATTTAGAAAAGCCAGATAGTAAGTCACTTGATACACGAACTAGAGGAATGATTTATTGACTTGGAATTTCAGCAAATGTCCAATATATATTGGATCTGGCGTTCCAATCAACACCACCGGCCATGAACCAGAACCAGGACTGGACACCTGGCTACGAGTGCTGAAGGTTTGACACCATTAACTCCGTCAGTAGTCATGAGCTTACCATTTGTTAGTTCGACAACGAACTAGTGCGCAGTCAAATGATCATCAATAATGGTATTGATCAGATTGTTCTCATCAAAGACCGAAAACAAGCTGAAGAGTTCATGCATACCGGTGGGGATAGAAGAAAGAATGTCCGCGCTTGTTTCGCTATGATGGATAGAGATCCTCAGAGAGGTCACTCCATTGCACTAAACCTTAATAGCGGTGCCATCAGTCTTGGTCCTATCGCGAAATGGGACGGAAGACCACGTATGCAAACCGATAAAGAGTCGCAACTCAGCGCAGCTATCGAAAATTTCCGAAGAGCACAAGAGGAATACGGTTTAGCACGGTCACACAGTCAAGAAATGCAAGGCAATGTGGATGCATGCCAACGTGACCTTAACGGCTACGAAAAACGGAAGAAACAACTGGTTTTACAATCCCAACAAGCGCAGGAGAGAGCAGAAGCCCTCGAAGATGAGATCAGCGCAGCAACTCCAATCGATGGGCAAATTGAGCAATTCGAGAATTCACTTGAAGAGATACGGAGCGCACTAACTTTTGAGGAGGGACAGTACCAAGATGTCGTCACGGAACTCAAGAAGCTCAATGACAGAAATAAGGACTATCTCAAAAAGTTAAACGCAAATCAGGTAAACATAGCTGACCTAAACATGCAAGTAGGAAAAGCAAACGTCAGGGCCGAGAAGATGAACAATAGGCGCGAGGAGACATTACGAAACAAAAATCGTGCCATCGAGATGGCCACCGCCGCTGAGGAAGTTAGAGGGGAGTGGCAACAAAAATACGGAGAACAGATAGTAGTCCGAGACGAGCTTACCAGTCAAGCCCTACAGATTTCACCTCGTGTAGAGGTGCCACGGGGGAAAACATCCGCAGACTTGGTCAAAAAAAGAGAGACATTGACAAAGCAGCGAGAGCAGGCACAGACTGAGTAAGTGCCAACTTCCATTTTGATTATCTGGATCAGCAGAAAATTAACCCAATGACAGGCTTGGTGGTTCGGAAGACCAGCTTTTACAAGCAGCCAACGATGCCAAAGCGAAACACAAAGATGCAAGTGAACACTTGAGCGAAGATCGAAATCTTGCTCAGTGGCTAGCACGATCCCTGGATCAGCGAACAAGACGTTGGGAGTTTTTCCGCCAGTACATTTCTATCGCGTCGCGCACCGGTTTCACGTACCTTCTCAGTGAACGCCAGTTTCGCGGCTTGCTCAAAGTGGACCATAAGAAGCAGGCTTTAGACATTCAAGTACGTGAACACAGTCTGCCCTGACAACTGAGGATTGATCGTTTTAGGTGCAACCTGATATAACGGTGAACAGCGCAGCTGGGCGACAAACGAAAACTCTCTCTGGTGGAGAGAAGTCATTTTCAACCATCTGTTTGTTACTTTCCCTTTGGGAGGCGATGGGTTCCCCTATTCGATGTCTTGACGAATTGTAAGTTGCCTGTATACAGTGTTCATCCGTAAACGTCTGCTAATGCGTAATAGCGATGTATTCATGGATAATGTCAATCGTGCTCAAAGCATGAAGATGATCATCCAAGCTGCACGACGTGCTGTTGGACGACAATTCATCTTCATCACACCACAGGCCATGAATGATGTAGGGCATGGAGATGACGTGAAGATCATTCGGTATGATATCTCAGCTTCTTGATCTTATGTCAGATGGCTAACATGTTACCAGGATGCGTGACCCCGAGCGTGGTCAGACCACGATAAATCTCGGCTGATGAGCAAACCAAATGAGTTTACAGGTAGTATTTGACATCAACGAGAGTCAAGTGTACACATGGAATTTATATCTAGTATTTTTGTGTATGGAATAGCGATTCGGAGTTGTTGGACTGGGCTGAGTAGCGATTTATACTCCTGGGTATCCTGTTAAAGCATTTTAGCGTGCATCTGTTTGGAAGGGGGCGTTAAAAAATGCTCCTTATACGAGAGCTAGGAAACCATGTTTACTATCACAGCCAATTGCGCGAGCGCTGGACAATCTAGTGTCATTTCATATATCTTCATGCGTTGTCAGTATTCCAGCCCTATGCTCTGGTGTGCGTACCTCACAGCCGAGAGGATGTCTATTTTGATGCCCAGCCCCACCACCAGCATCCTGCCGATCGCCTTCCCTTGTTCATCTTAGCGCCGCGCCATCTTGCGTTTCCCCCAGTAACACATCCTCGAACAGCCGTCAACGTTGGACCGACCACGTCGGAGACGTCCACAAACATCCTCTGCGCTGCCTCTTCCTCGCCTTTGTGCCCTCTCCATGAGGGTCCACGCCCTCGCTCGATCCTTGAGACACTACTGTCTCTAGACACCATGGAATCCTCGCCGCTCTTTGTCCCCGGAACGCCAACCTCACGCTCTCCATCACCCTTCGCCGACGACGTGGACGACGCCGTCCTAGGCTTCCACGACGATGCGCAAACCTTCTCTGCAGCCGAAGAAGCGGATGGCGACTCCGACGGCCATATCGGTGCCAGAGAAACGGCTGCACTTACTCCAGATGAGACAGTCGCCAGATCGCTCAAAGGAAAAGAGAAGGCTAGAAATGGCCCGCTCTGCTTCTTAGATCTTCCGGTCGACATTATTAAAGAGATAATTCATCAAGTGAGTTCATAGCCCTCTACATGTTAGCAGCAAATGCGCATAGAAGCTCTCCTGGCGTCGGCTAACCTTGATCCATAGCTGCCACACACGAACGATCTCACGTCCCTGGCGCTCTGTCATTCGGCGCTTCACCGTCTCACCATCCCATGTATCTACTCTCGTTTCGATATTGTTTGGCCTGATGAAAGCACCCACGCAGAACCGAGATCGGGGGTTGATGCTCTCACATACGGCCTCGCGACCCTAGTCATGGGCATGGACAGTTTCCCTCACCAGGTTCGACGATATAACGATCAAACCAGTACCCAGAAATCTCCCACAACTCCCTATCCAATAGCGCGCCGACGATTTGGAAATTACTACGCTCAGTTTACCAAGAAATTCTCCATCGGCAATGGCCCAGCGGCGTGGGTCCAGGAATACATGATTGCAAAAGAGGGTGGAAAGATGCTAGGCACTCTGGTAGCGCTTGCTCTTGCCCGCATGATCAATCTCGAGACTTTCGTGTGGGACATGCCTACGGGTGTTCTCAGGGACGTATGGTTAGCACTTTCAAGCCTCGCGGATCGAACTGATGACGATGATTGTCGACTGGAACGACTCTGGATTCGGTGGCATGACAACACCACAGATATCCCGGCACCACTTCCAGCGCCACCTATGAATCTCATCAATGTACCACCGCCGCCGAATGCTACGCACCCTAGCGGAGTGGGCACAATCCAAGCCCCAGTCGTTGTTCCAGCTCCCTACCTGCCACAGATATCCTCTGCCATAGATCGGGTGGAACATCCTACATTTTCCGTCATACCTGCGCTAAAGAGTCTGAGCGTCTTAGATATTGACGAATTACCTTACCTGGACGAAATGAGCATTCTTTTAGCTAGGTCGCAACATAAACTGCGAGAGCTACGAGTCGGCATAGCTCCTCACGCACAACAGAGGGATTGGGTCACAGCATGGGACGGTGACGGAGCCCAGCAGGTAGATTACAGCACCTCTTCGACAGCTGCAAGTAACATTAGCGAGAAGAGACTTGGGGGAGTCCTCGGCATCCTTGTTGGTAGAATTCACAACTTGCGTCAAACTGACGAGGTCCAGTCCCGTCATTTAAGAACATCCGAGTTAGCAGATCGACTGGCCAACGTTAAAATAGATGACCCCCCCGTCTCGCCTGCTCAAGCCAGCCTTCATGACCGAGAACCGGACCTCCTCGAGCATGCTGATAGTTCACTGGATAATGGAGTTGTTCCAGGAACCTTCGGCTTTGCGAATAGCATTCAAGCGCCAGCAATGAATACCTTTCCAGGAAGCAATACAAATCATATTATGGGTGCACCTTTCGCATCTTCTAGCGAGCGCGAATCTCAACAAACCTCCTCTAAATCGAAAGATACTCCCGAAACAAACCCGGTACCAGTGTTGAACGGAAAGCTAAGACTAGACGTACTTGAGTTAGAACGTGTGCCACTCTCCGTTTCTGTCTTACTGAAAGCATTCGACTGGTCTATGTTGACTACATTAACATTATTGCATTGCACCAACCACGAGCAACTATGGAAATCGCTGCGGCGAACATACACACCGCGTACATCATATCCTGGTGGTTCGCCGTCTTCTTCCAAGGCCTACAAAGCTTCATATACCCTTCGCTCCGAGTACAACCTGAATCTGAAGAAGATTCACACAAACACTGTCTCGCCATCATTGATATCCTTCCTGAAAGAAACTCTTGCGCCAAATACGCTCGAGGTGCTATTTCTGCAGGAAGGACGATCGTACTCGTCCACAGTAACAGTGGATGCGATCTATAGAGGCCCTCTGCGACGGCATCGGTCAAGCTTGAAGAAGTTGATGATTGACAGCAGCGAAAGAGGACAGGACGGTCATGCAACCACAAATCTGCGATGGAGAAGATGGATGCTTAATCGCGAGATCATAACATTCATCACAAGTGGCCGCATGAACAGTCTCCGGGAACTGGCTGTTTCCATCGACTATAAAGATTGGGTGAGTAGTTCGACTTTACCATGGAAACATCACTGACAACGCATTTAGCACCATTTCTTACAGCGCCTTCCCTTGATTCCTCATATCCGCTCACTATACATTCCGTTTATCGCTGACCATGCGCACGGTAATAATATTGATCCTAGAGAGCTTGCAATGCAAATCTTGGATATTGTACATCTACGACCTGAAATCGAGATGTGCTATATGGGTATCTCCACCAAGTGTTTTGAGATTCTGGAGAACCGCCCTTCCAACTACGACCTACGACATGATACTCTGAGTGGACTCGATGGGCCACCTGGAGGTATTGGCGGGGGATATGGAACCCATGATCCTCTAATGTCCGATGAAGAGTCTGAAGCGACAGAAGATGATGATGACGATGATTTTGATAACGGTATGAATGGTGCAGGGGGTGGCGACGAGACCGACTCAGAAGCATCTGATGACCCGCATGATGAATCCGACGACGATTCTTTTGTGCAGGATGACCGTAAGGGGACGAAGTTCCGGATCAGAGAGATATTGTATTACGAGGAACGTATTTCGGTTTACAAAGCAAGGCATGGCGTTCTCAAGCCTTGATGGTATGGACAGAAAATATGGGGATGGCCACGTGTAGGGATTATGCGTAGGAGTACATTGTGACATTTAGATAGCATGGGGCGGAGAAATGGAGATTTCGGCGCACATTGGAGATATCATACTGGAGTCGGGACGGACCGTGGGTATGATGGCATTCATTCTCATTTGTAGTCCTATAGGCCTTTTCACGGTTATTTTCACTTAAGTACGTCATTTGATGGATAGGACACTTTGATGTTTTCACATTCTGAAATATTGTTTGAAACAAGCCTGTTCACGTCAAATTGGGATACATTTAGGGTCTATATTCAACTGTGCCAAAGGCTTTACAGAGGCCATTGTGACTGTTCCTAGGCGGCATGCAGACCAAATACTCAAACCAAAACGTTCGAATGTTGGATATTGTTCAGGTGGGTCGTGCTGACTCGTGACTACGCGGGGATGCGTGCGGGCTTGGCGTATGTTGTTGACGCGAAAGTACCTTCGTAACCTTTCGTGAGCAGGTCGCAGAACAAATTGATAACCACACGAAGCAAGCACTAGACTCTCTACTATACGCCGCTTGATCAACGCGATCAATGCTTGACTGTACCCGTTCGCTCAAGTACCATGCATAACCCACCCACAACTCAACCACGAAGCGGGGTTTGATTGTACACACGGCACCTCTGAGATGGACCACAGGACCCTCGTCTTCGCATCAGTCTTCCCCGTCCCGTCCCTTTCACACACTACTCCCACTCCGATAGCAACGCCCGATCTAGGCCATACAGCTCCCGGACAATCATTTGGTGGCGTATTCGGGGGGAATACCGGTGGACAACACCGCGCTGTGAAGCGCAATCTAGCATGGAGCACTGCAACGCGGTTTTTAAGTCTACCTAAACCAACTAATGGCGCCAATGCCATACTAGGTTTGAACGCTACATTCGACGCCCAGAAAACACGACGAGGTGCTGGAATCGATGAAGCACTAATATATTTGTTAGTAGGCGAGGGGAAGAGCGAAGATGCGCAAGAAGAAGACCTGTTGGAATGGTACACGAACGAAGCAAGATTACACTTTGCAAGCTTTGCGAGGCCTACCTTAGTCGATTTGTGGAAACAGGTTTGTTCTTTTTCTTCAATCTCTCATCTCTTCGCTCAAGGCTGATAGAATCATAGGAGATCGAACTGGAACAAGCATGGGAAATTCTGACCGAGACCCAAAAACTCTTCCAGCAAGTTCAAGATCTCTATCTTCAGCCTTTCAACGACCACATTCTCTCTATTCTACACAGATTCGCCCAGTCCACCACCCGAGCGGCTACACGAAGCACTCATGCCATCGAACAGTCCACTGTGGAGAAAACGAACTGGAAATTTCGGAGAGATATACATGCTATTCTCGCTTACTCTTTGCCTCCACAACAGTACTCCAAGACATTAAGTTTCGTTTTGTATGACGCAGGATGCAAATTTTTCAGTATGTATCTTCGGCAAGATGGCATCCAGACCACGTCATCGGGGTCTTCAACCACAATACGAAAACGCATGACCAGTCTACTGCAGGGCTTGGAACGAGTAGGCGTTGGGGGAGACTTTGCACAAAAGGCTTATGCTCATGCGATGGATAGACTTCTGGATTCATTCATCACCAGTCATTACTTAAAGGTGGACTGGTATGCTAAAAAATCGATCGTGCCGAACTTACGTCTATTCATCAAAGATGGGTTTGCCCCACTTGTTGAGCTCGTATTAGCATGCTTGAGATGCAACACTAACATAGAGCCCGCTGAGCTGCAATCATGGCAGGATATGGCACTTTCTAGATTGGGCAAAGCAAGAGTTGAAACGCTGTTCGATTTCGTCATCAATTGGGACACGAGCCTAGGAGCCATTCTTGATATCAAGGTATGTCTAATGTTTCATTTATCTCCTCAGTGCTGACCGTTTCTAGGAATACCTCAAAGTCAATGGCGGCAAGCAACAGCTTACTTCTAGTTTCTCTCAACAAGTTTCTAGGAGGCTTCTGCATGCAGGTGCTACAACGACATACATACTAAATGTCTACATTTCCATCATACGCGCCTTCCATGAGCTGGAACCTAAAGGGGTTCTACTCGAACGCGTTGCACGCCCTATCCGACGATATCTCAAAGATCGAGACGACACCGGTCGAATTATCATCTCGAGTCTACTCACGGATATCAGCGATGAGAACGGTAACAAGTTTGCATCTGGGAGTGAGTTGTCGTATGAGATAGCGAGCGAGATGCAGAAGCCTCTCTCCAATTTCAATCAAGATGCAGACGAGGAACTCAACTATAATGATATGAACTGGCAGCCTCTTCCGACAGATGCATCTCCGGAATACAAGAAATCAAAGGTCGAGGATGTCATTTGGTTTTTGTTCACCTTATGGGACCGCGAAGACTTCATCACTGAGCTGAAAAACATCATGGGAGAACATCTTCTTAAATGCCAAGATCCCGACTACGAGAAAGAAATTCGATTGCTCGAGCTGATCAAAGTTCGACTAGGAGATGGCCAGCTGCAGGCTTGCGAGGTTATGTTGCGAGATGTGCTCGAGTCCAAACGCATCAACGGCACAATACAAGCAAGCGGAATCGCACCACGGACACCTAGCAATCGACCGCCTGAAACGCCAGAGAATAAAGTTTCAAGGTCTCTGCGAAATCGTCAACCGACTGGACCATCACCATCTCTCCATCCTCCTTCAACACCTAAGTCGAAGCGCACAGAAGCAACAACCTTGAATGCTCAAATCATCTCCTCGTTCTTCTGGCCCTCTCTCCGAGACGATCATTTCCTCGTCCCCACTGAAATCCAAGAATTACAAAAAGTATACGAATCCCGCTTCGAACGTATCAAAGGCATGCGAAAATTACGCTGGATGAATGCCCTCGGGGACGGCACCATCACTCTTGAACTCGAAGACCGCACCGAAGAATTCACAGGCCTGATGCCATGGCAAGTAAGCGTAATATACGCTTTCCAGCCGCAGCCCGGTGAGGAATGGGCCGGGAAAGGGAAGGGCAAAGCCAAGAAGGGCAACGATGGTGCCGTAACTCGTAACGTGGAACAACTTGAAGAAATGCTGGAAATGGACGAGGCACTTATCCGCCAATCTCTGGCGTTCTGGGTGGGCAAAGCCGTGCTTCGGGAAACGCAACCGGACACTTTCACCGTCATTGAGAACTCGAATTCCGAATCCGTGGATAGCGATGCCGCTGCCGCTGCCCAGGAGTTGGCTGAAGTACAAGCTCAAGGTCAGGGCGCGGTCAGGAGCCAGGCTAATCTGTTGGCTGAGAAGAAAGATGTTTATTGCAGTTTTGTGATTGGCATGCTGACGAACCAGGGTAACATGCCGACTCAGAGGATACTCATGATGCTCAAGATGATGGCGGGGTTTACGTTCGGAATGGAGGAGTTGACGTATCTGTTGGCGGATATGGAGAAGAGTGGGAGGGTCATGGCACTTGGAGGTGATGTTTGGGGGATTAAGAAATAGGACAGACACAGTAAGAGAGGGGAGGGGGGAGGTGTAGTGGGGTACGTGTTAAGAAGTAGGATGGTTAAGGGAAGTAAGGGGAAATGGTCATGTGTATCCAAGCACATTTCACTGCTTAGTTCCCCACCAAAGACCAATGAGACATCACAATTAAGTAAGTAGTACTTCATAACATTCATAATCCATTCTAATCATCTCTCAAGCATTTAACCCCAACCGCCTTATCCGTCCAGAATCCAAACCCCCATCTCCCCCTACAAAAGCGCCTTGAGCGCCTTCGCGGTATCCACCACACTCTTCTCATACTTAATATACCCGCCCAACGCCTTCTCCCCCTTCCCCCCATCCACGGGATTAACCAGCGTCTCATCCGCCTCAAAACCCTTCTTATACCCCTGGCCAGGCGTCCCCTCCCGAATCCTGTCCTTGGCCTCAGGGAACTCGTTCCGCAAAATATCCGCCACAGCCTGCGGATGTCCCACGGCGGCACTCGCAATGTAGCGCTCCCCGTTCGTCTCGGCCGGATGCTCAATCGGATACAGGGTCAGCTTCGCGACGTCGCGCACGTCGACGACATGCGGCAACCCGGCCGAAGGTTCGGGAAACGCCTCGCCCTTGAAGATCTGCCAGATAGCCGCGTAGGTCTCGCCGACGTCCTTCTCGGTCTTGGGGGCCAGCAGCGGGGGACCGATGACGAAGACGGGGTTGACGGCCGTCATGGACCAGCTGGGTTTCTTCTCGTCGCGGAAGGCCCAGAAGGCCTTTTCGGCGGCGGCCTTGGACGCGACGTAGATGATGGGGCCTGGTGTTTCCTTGCCCTGGGCCTCGACCATGCCCTCGGCGAAGTTGTTCCAGTCCTTTTCCGAGAGCTTGTACGGCGGCGGACTGCCGTTGAGCACCGCGGCGATGCTGGACATGATGACCACCGTCTTGAGCTGCGGTCCCGCGAACTGCAGCGCCGACTCGAGAATCGTCTTGGTGCCGTTGACGGCTGCATGGAGGATGGGTACCGGGTCGGTGAAGCCGAAGGAGACGGGCGCTGCGAGATGTGCGATTGCGGTCACGCCTTTCACGGCTGTGTCGAAGGCGCCCGGTACTGTGATGTCGGGGACTTCGGCGATGGTGAAAGTGCCATCTTTTGCGTACTTGGAGAGAGGGCCGTCGATGAGGGCCTGGGCGGATGAGGCCTTGCGGACGGTGCCGCGGACGGAGTAGCCTGAGTCGAGGAAGTGGGCGGCGGTGCGGGCGGCGATGTAGCCGTTTACGCCTGAGATGAGGACGAGACCTTTGGACATTTTGTGTGGTGGTGGTGGTGGTGTTGGGGATGAGGTTGAGGTTGAGGTATGGTGATTTTAAAAATTGATATATCTGTTATGGAAAACAGCTATATGCTCGAATCGGGTATTGAAAAAAAAAAAAGAATCGGATATGTAAATATTTGTATGTATGCTTTGTTCTCCTAACTCGTAAACTCTTACTTCTTTGCTGTACTCAATTCTCCATCCACCCCTTCCTCTTTATATATCTTCTCCCTCCTCCTCCCTCCCCCCTCCCCGACACCATTATCAATCATATACCTTCATTCCCCTCAACGCCATCTCCCACCATCTGCCATCATTCTTCTTCAAACACTTCCATACCCCTCGCTCCGAGGCGGATCATCTTAGTATCTAACCGCATTTGGGCACATGCTAACCGTATGCAGCGGTGGCTCCTCGTACGAAGGCCCCGATCAGTAAACATCCACGAAGGACATATGAGTAAACATGACAGCTGCCAGCCACGGTATCTTCCCGAGCGCGTAGGAGACGTACGTCTTGTGTATTAATTTGTATGCGTCGGAACTGTGAGATCCTTGGTTATTGGGGATGGTTTATTAAGCGGAGTGCATTAGGAGAGAATGTTGGCAGAGTGGGCAGTTGAGCATTGTTTTCGGTATTGTTTTCGGTGGTTCGCACTAGGTTGATTGAGTAAGGGAGCGGGGTGTTAGTAATCGATGTGTAGGGTGGTTGCGTGAGGGGGATAGAAAATGTCCGCAGCAGGGAGTTGGTCGAGGAGAATTGACTAATCAATGGTCGATTGTGTAATTTGAAACAAGAGAGATGGCCGAGCGAATGATCTGGAAACGTGGTAACCAACGGCAAGTATACGCTGTGCATGTTTGGAAGCTTGATACTTAAGTATGGGTTGGGCGCAGGTGTTGGAGGAGGTCAACGGTGTAGAGAGTATCTTCCTCTACATTCGATGCCCGCTTGCCCATAATATAAGCCAACACGACCCCAAATGCCAACAATAACACTATGGGGTTATCAAGAAATCAACAGGGGAATATTCAACTGTATAACCGATATGTTGTGTCTCGACATCCGTTGTACTAGGACTTTATGTTGTGAACGACGGGGAGGCGGGCGTGCATGGTTGTAATTGTTGAGAGAGATTGAGTGAATGCTATATATTTTGTTACTGCTAAGGCAGTCTGAAATGTATTTCAGATATGCGGATCCTGATGAATAACAGAGAATAAGAGAAAAATGCGGAAGTGTGTGCGGGAAGTGAGGAATTGTAGGTTAGATGATGGATGTGCGAATTAGAGAGGAGCTTTGCACCAGAAACCAATTCTGAGAAGAATAACAACGAAATGATAAAGTGAGATGACAAGAAAAGAAAAGATCGACAGAATATGCGAAGGAAAAGAAGAAAGCTGAAAGATAACAAATCCCACCTCCCACAACATAAAAGCGAACTATGGATTCCGGCCTGTCAAAATCCATAAGTACATCGATAGGCGACCTGGCAAGTTCCACCGCGTAATCAATGCATATCGAGATGCATTTCCCAGACATCTCCAGTTCTCGTTGCACATCCGTCAGAATGCGGTGCTCCCACTCCGACAGTCACAGCTTTGCAAGGAGAAGGCTGTCAGCCGACACACCGATCGGGGGTTTTCTGTTCTTGCACAGACCTCCATACCCAGTACCCTATCGTCCCATCTAAGTCAGGCCGTGCATGCAATGCAAGCAACATCAGATACGGCCAGATATGAATAACCAAAGCCAAGTTGGGCAGCCCTGTCTCAATCTCATCTCTATCAGATGAACAGGACTACAGTTACGGTACCAGTATGTAGCTAGCCGATGCGCTAGTACTTGTGTCACCCATCCTGTAGCGGTGTGTAAGAAGCCATGCCCTTCTTCGAAAGCTAACTCGCAGCTCGGTTCTGCTCCCCCTCTTCCCACATGCATATCCAGCGAGGAAATTCTGCAATATGCCTATACTTTGTGACGGTGTCGTAGGCGTATCCATGCTGCGACATTTGGAAGAAAGAAAAGCCGGTCGCAGAGAGCGTGGAAGGGGAAGGTCGAGCGGATCTCGGATGACGGCGCACATACATGTCACAGCGTAGATACTGTTACAGTACAGCGCATAGGGCAGCAGGGCAAAGGGAGGGGTGAATCTCGTGAATCTCGTGAATCTCGTCCCTCTTTACCGTTGTAGGACATGTGGGATTCCAGGGCCGGCCTAGGTATTTTTAGGGTCCGCCCGGCAGAGTTGACGGTTTCAGATTTCCCTCGTGGCGGCGGCGAGGCAGAGGCCAGTGAACCCCCCGCCAGATGCGCGCCAGACCAGCCAGACCAGCCAGAAGCCAACGAAAGAGAGGCGATTCAGAGGTGATTTGTGACTCTGCACAGACGAATGGTTGATGGCCCATGATACATCGGCTGTTGTCTTCTTCTCTTGCTGTTACCGTTGCCGTTGTCGGCCACGGCCATCGCCACGAGATTGATCCCCACACGGCTAGCCTGGCGGACGTCCTGCGTCTGCGTCTGTGTCTGCGTTCGAGAACTTTGACCTGCCCTGTCTGTCGCTGGGTGTTGTTGATTGCATCCCATCCATGCGACACACGCCCTCACTCTTCCACTCTCTCACCTTCCCCCTCTACCATTCTGTTACCATCTGTACACACTCGCACTACATGTCCCTCCGTCGACCATGACTTTGACGACGTTGTGGTCCGTCAACGTCCAGCGCGCCGCCGTGCTCTCTGTTCGCACACTTCTGCTCGTCCAATAACCCCTGGCCATCCTCCCCCATCCAAGCCCTCCGCCCGCCGAGGTACGCCTGTGATGGAGAGATTCCGTCGCAATATGTCCCCGCCTAATCGAGCCCGCTCCGCCATGGTAGCAAGTGGAGATGCACCCCGAGGGAGGAAAAGACCGAGCATTGGACGTGCAGCTGAAAGCTTCCAGAGCAAGCTGATCGCCTCCTTCCGAAGCGTCACGAGGAGAGGAGATGACTATGCCAACGACAAGGCGAGGTGAGTCCGCCGTCTATGTACGGACTTTTGACGTCCGCACTGTCCCCCTCACCACTCACAATCAAACTAACCTTCCACGTAGTCCCTTCTTTGCAGCCTTCTTCCGGCTGCCAAATGAACTGCATATTCACATCCTGAGCTACCTTTCCATTTCGGATCTGCTCGCTCTGCGAAGGACATCCCACGCCTTGAACGACTTGATTGCAGCATGCGGTCCGGCTCTCGTACGCTTCTGGGTGAAGCGCCGATTGGGCAACCTTCACATCAAGCTGTACCCGCCTCCTGGTCCGAGTGAGGCTGACTTTCTCTACCTCCTGACTATGAGAAGGCGCCACATTGCCTCTGTCCGACTGACGCGGGAACTGGCCAACTTTGTTCTCAAAGACAGGCTGAAGCAGACCAGCCAGCGGCAGCGGCAGATGTGGACGTCTGTCTATGAAAAGATGATCCCCCTGGTGTTTGCCGTCGGATACTTTCTTGAAGAGCACCGAAGAGTGATATTGGAGAGGGACCTTGGCAGGATCCGCCCTCGGTACCACATTGGATACGATATCTGTACCACACCGGGTATCATCGAGGAAGAAAGAGCCATCTTCAAGCAGCTCGATCAGCCACTGCGCTTGCAATATTATCACATGTACTGCTTTATGCTGCAGGTACTGGCCCGAAAGCTTCGTCCTCCGACGTGCGCGGGCTCGGTCGAGAAGCTCGTACGAGGTTGGACGGGCCATCCTGCCTGTGACGAAGATATTGCCTTCGTGTTGGTGCTTGGAGGCATCAGTCAGGTTGCGAAACTGCTCGCCTGCAAAACGTACGGCCACCGGAGACGCCTTCTACACACATTCATTACGCGGCTGTCGCCTCACGAGAGTGGTGCTTGGAGGAGCCACTGGAAAGACGTTGGAGTCACGTCTCGGGCATTATTGGACGAAATCCCGTGTACCAGTATTGGTATCACGCAGCTCGACCAAATCTGGGAACCACTCGTGGCGGATATGATGAGAGCGGACAGCAGAGACTTTACCGAACACCAGAGGGAACGATATGAAGAAGTAAAGGCATCCAAGAAGTACATCAACGAACTCATGGGGTATGATGTTTTGAGGGGTCGTCTAGCGGGTGGCGATGATACCGACGCAGAAGACGACGACGACGAAATGTACGCTTAGACCTAATATGTGTTGATAGCTAGCCCCTGGCTGTTGGGCGCCAGACAGGGTCGGTTCCACTCGATGGGCCCCCGTTGAAAAAAAAAAAATGAAAAATCAAATATTGGATTCTGTTCCAATAACATAATTAGCTCCTCAACCCCCACACGTGGTGAATTGGATTCATCAAATTGCTGTCAGTGTCAACCCTGGAACCCGTTCGGAGATGGATACAGTAGAAGGTTCCATGGAAGAATGGAAGTGGGAAACGGACGTGGTGCAAGAAGTAGGCCATGCTAGCATCGAAGCACTAGAATGATCAAAGCCAGGTGTCCGGTTCGTATGGTTCATTTAATGGTCGGACCACGAATGCATCTCATGTGCGGTGTGGTCGGACCCTCTGGCTGTTGTATATTCTAGTGCCTGGCCTTAAGACGACGGTGCTAAGGGTACCTGGTGAAAGTCCAGACTTTCTCCACAGCGTGTGCAGCGTATCGAAGAAAAGCTGAAAAATCACGCGCGTGGCTCGGCAATGCAGAACGATGCACCAAAGTGCCTTGAAGGTGGAAGAAAGCATCCGTGACGAAAGGCCACGGTGCAGCACTGCAGACCCTCGTCGACCCCAGATTTTCCGTATTCTCCCGCGGAAAATTAACCAGACGCAACTGCAGTTGAAAAAAAGTGAAGATGTTCCGTAAATTAATGGGGAGGATGAAGGCAGATGATTGTTGATGGAAGAAGACCCTGCAGGAGTTGCAGTCTATTGTACACCAGTAGCGGGTTAGGCGCCCAGTCGTCATAGTCAGGCCCACCTGGTGGGGAATCATTCAAGCAGTTCGAGGGGGAAAAAACTAGAAGGTAGTACAGTAGGTAGAGACGGTGCGGTCACATGTTGTGTGGAGGCAAATGGGTCGAATAGTGGCAGTGGCAGTGGTGTCGGGGATGGTGGCTGTTGCTGTTGCAGCTCGGAGGTAGCGGCGAAAAGCAGAGTTGAAGGGCCATTACTCATCGTGGCCGTGGACCTACGACAATAGCGTGTGGTGTAAGGCGTCTAGCTCGATGTACAAGCATGCCAATGCCTGCGATGGCATGCAGCAGTAGACCAGAGTAGCGTAAGTGAATGCTGGAGCGGCACCGCATTCCGTCGTGCGAGCAGAGCAGACACGCAGAAGAGATGACGGTTCGTGTCTTCAGCCAAAAGACGATAGTACTGATACGACGGGCAGAGATATTGCGGATTGCAGATTTGAGGCTCAATGGGGAAGGCCAGTGATACGCTGGTGTTTTGCATTAAGACGATCTCCAGTGAGGGATGACGTTGGGCGCTGGGTTGGCCACTCTCTGTGGACAGTGGAGTGGGAGGCTCCGCGCGGAGCAGTGATACGGTAGACGGATTGCAGGGATGGACGATCTGCCAATGGATCCCAAAGTGGAGTGAGGGAGCGCGTCCTCTTGATTGTTGATGTGCCTTGACCAAGTTTGCGTCGAGGTTGACCGTGATCTCGCCGATGAGGGGGAGGCCCTGGTGGTCCTTTTCTCTTGGTGCGTCATTGGCCGGCTGGATAGGGAAAGTTGAAGAGCAAGTCTGGCGGTTGTCGGCAAGGGCCAGGGATCGAGACATGATGAGAGGATAGAAAGTTACATTCAAGTGAAAATTGGACAGGAGCAAAAGTGGGTTTTGCGGGTGCATTACCAATGCGGAATGGTTGACCAGAAGGGACTCGATGAAGCCTGAGTACGAAGCAGAGTACAATGCCCAGTCCCCGGGAGGGCTGGGATGGATGCATCCGCCCACATATCAGGTCGGTTTTCCTGGGGATGCACCGCACGGCACTGCATCGCGTCGCATCGCATTTGGCAGAAGAGCGATAGACTGGGGGGGACCGGAGGGGAGGAGAGTTTGTGGCATGTGCTGGGACTTGTGAACGGTAGAGAGAGGCGACGAGAGTGTGTGTGGTGTAGCCCATTGTAGACCGGCAAGAAAGACGGCCAGGCGGGCGGGCCAATGGCAGAGGACGCTTTTCACCGCTACGACGATGCGACGCTAAGCACGGTCCATGGATGATGAATGATGGCGGCCCTCCTGGACGGGGGCATTCAGCACTGGGGAGGGGGGCAACTGGCTGGGGCACTCACTGGGGGCAGCCCACACACACCAAGGCCCTCTCCTCTCCTCCGCCGCCGCCGCCGCCGTTGGGATTTGCTGCCAGCGCCAGACAAGACTCTCTCCATATTGGAGGCCATGGAAGCTAAATCCCGCCGTCTCCCTCGACATCCACCCCTCCCCATCAATCGCTCCCTCGCTCAACCCCCTTCCCTGTGCCCTGTCCAGAGGTGTCGTGTGCTCCATCAACACTTTTTGAAAAACAAAATAAACACTCCTCAACTCTGTTGCGTTGTTGTTGTTGTTGTTCCACTTCTCTGTCGCACTTCCCGCTGCGCTCCTGTCTTACGGGTCGAGCCACACCCGCGCGCCGCCACCCATCGACCTCAACCCTCCTCTCCACGCCCGCTCACTCCCACACTCCTACTCTCCACACCTCCACAATCCGCCTCACGCGACTTCGCCAGCCCTGATTCTCGCTCCGGACATCCATCAACCGACTCCCTTCTCTCCACTCTGCACACCACTCACGGCGCCTCTCCCACCACACCTTCGCATTCCTGGGCGCGACCGTCCGTCACCACTACACCCCCTCTCAGCACCTCCCAGCACCTCCCAGGGGGCTTCCAAACGTCAGCTGAGCGACCGCTCCCGGCCCACACCCTCCTACACCTGAACACCTGAACACCTGAACGACCATGAGGCTGTAGAGATCAGATAGAGGAGGAACATGGATTTCACCGTGAGTCTCCCCCCGTGCCTGCCCATCATGTCCATTCCCTCGTGTGTCCGCAATACAAGCTTCGCGGCGCCACCGGATGCGTCCGTCCTTCTGACGATGCGCCGCCTGCGCAGAACACAATCCCTCCCAGCTCGCCAGTTCTCCAGAGTCGCGACTAACAGTGCCACGTTCAGATCTCGCTCGCCCACTTCTGCGAGGTCCACGGTCCAACATCGATAATCTGTACCCAGGCCTCGGCATCGCCATGCGGTACTTGCAACCCATGCGTCACCCCTCCCTCCGACGAGGCGCCTCTCTCCTCATACTCTCACCATAGTCTTTATGACCAGCCTTCGCTCAAGCTGGGCGCGCGTCTATCCCAGCTCACATCTCCATTCGAAACCCCGCCGACGAGCCCGCGTTCACCCACCCACAACCCATACTTCCCCAGTCTGACTTCGTCCGACAGCAGCTTTGGAGGAAGGAGAGCAAGCAGCAGCCTAGACTCAGATCCGGATGTCTGCGAGAACTGCTCCATTCTGGTTCCCAAGCAATACCGGGATAGATTGCCAGCCGGCGCTCCCGGAAGTCCCTCCAAGGACGGTCGTGGAAGGAACGGCAGTCCAGTACTTCGCACCTCGAAAGAGTTTCCCGTCCGCGGTCCCAAGTCGTGCGATAACTTCAGCAGCTCTCCCGACATGTCAGACACCTCTGACAATGAGCAATCCAATTCATATCCCGACTCGGTTCCTGGATCGCCCATGTTCATGAGCCGCGGCATGCACACCCACACTCTCAATTACATCTCCACCAGCCAGCCACAGTCACCCGAGACGTATTCAAGACTGCGGCGTACATGCATCCGTACCCTGTCTTGCGAAGCACTCCCATGCGGGAAGCCGTCTGGTCCACTGATGTTCGGAGACCCCGTGGCAGGATACACCATTGCCTACATATTCCGACTCCAAGACCCTCGATCGCGTGGAGCTAAGAGGACCTACGCTTTGATCGCCATGGCTGGACGCGACTGCCGTCGAGCTAGCAGAGCCATGGTGACGGTAACCAATGTCTTCGAGGCCATTGCAAATCGCATCGTGACACTTGCCGAAAAGGTGCTCGAACGCGAATCAGCAGGCGCAACCCTTAACGCGTCCCGTTCGCGACCGGCTACTGCTATTCCCAGCACCCCCCCTCCCCCTCTTGGTACTTCGGCCTCGTCAATGCCCATGTTCTCTTCACCCCAGAAGGAGAGGGTTTCTTCATCCGTCGCCAGCTCCCCCACGATCCGCAACTTCACGCCAGTGTCCTCCTTCCTAACGGCCAAGAAGGTCGACCCCGATGGCTACCCTCGCGTAAGCCGCGACGCAATGCGGCCAAGGACTCTTGTTGAGATTGTGAGCGACGAGAACTTCTTCGTGGAGCTACACCAACATTTCTGCCGGCTCCTCCACTTCCTCATCCGCGAGTTCGGCACATAACACAATACTAAAACTCGTCATACGTCTTTCTCTTTCTTCCAACTGTATTTGTATGCCTCTTACGTCTTTTCCTTTCCTGTATTGTCCTGTTTTGTCCTGTGATGTCTTCTTCCGTCATGCGCTCTAGCGTTTTCCAGCAAGTTGCGGCTCTTATGCAGGCAGCACCGGTGTTGTTGGGTTTTTTTTCTTATTTCTTTTGGGATATCTTCTTCACTTCACGTACATTGTTCTCTTTCTCTCTATCATATTGTTTTATGTCTAACTCGATCGGTTATGATCGCGATTTTCTTCTTCTTTTTTTTTAGTGTCCTTCTCTTCTTTGCTGGCGCGCTTGCTCAACTGTGGGCCATGAGGAAGCAACGGCGGCAGCGAAACACCAGATGCTGTTATACCCCTGAGATACCCCGCCCACCTTGTCTCATCCTTTGGCCGGGACCCTTTGTGGTTCGCTCGGTCGGGATGGGGAGAATGGTTTGGGTTGTAGACGGAGGATGGATAGTTTATTTTTGGTGAATGGAATCGGTATACATTAGACGAATCGGGGTGGGTGTGTTTTTGGGTCTGATGGCAGGGAGCGGGTCCTGGCTTTTTGGGTGCGAATATGAGTGCGGATGAGCGAGCCACTGTCAACGATGAGTTAAGACTAGATGACGATGATGCGTATGTTGTTGATAGTGGTAGCAGTAGTGGGTAGAGGACATGAAAAGAAGTCCAAAACGAATGAAATGACCCAATGCTGGTGCGAACCAGTTGTTTTTGTATCATCCATCCTTGCATATCACGTATTTGCTTCGTCCAGTGACGGTTAACCCCTCTTTATCTATGTTAGCAACTTGGCCATCAAGTACTCACCATCCCAGATGCGTAGGCTGCATGTATGGAAAGGTCATGGGAATCGTTGCAGGTTTGAGTAAGGTACCTAAGTAAGTGCCGCTGTTGTGGTTGCACGTCAAGTAAATAGACCATCAAGGTACTCCTAACATGACACTGCAAGCACAGATGAGTCGTGAGGATCAAGGACGATTGAAGAAAGCATTTCCCTATGCTGTTCTGTTTAAGAAGTAAGTAACTAAGTGAATAGAGTCAAGATTTGTTGGGAACCTCTGTGCCACGTAGCATACGGCAAAAAAAAAAAATCTTTCAACAAAGCTTTGACTTTGTCCTCAAGGCAGCCAGTTCTGTGCTGTGGCCGAGGAGGAGGGTGGTCCGAGGAGAGCTTGGACATTTGCTAGATGGGGAGGGTGGTGGTGCATCTGGATGAGGGTTAGTGCGGCTGTGGGAGGGGCCCGGAGCCAACGACATGGACATTGTGCATTCATTATACACCTAACACCACAGTATCTGATGAGGGTTTACCAAAGCCGTGTGCAGAGTTCACGGAAGATGAGACGGGATGGTTCGCGTAACCAATGCTCCTAGTATTTCGGTCCTGAAGTGAAAGAAACAATCCAATCCAATCCAAATTTCCATTTCCCAACGAAAAGGCGGAGAGTTTTTCGCAAGTTAGTTTTTCTTTTCTTCTTTTTTTCCCCATCTGCCTGCCACGTTTGGTTCTTGCGCTCTCGCCAGATCTCGGCACCCGCTTTGGACATGAACATGTGCATGAAGACGTCAAAAGCCAACATCTCTACTCCGCTACTCCGCTACTCCACTTCACAACAACGAACCGATCCCACACAGCACAGCACCACACCGCACCGCATCGCACCAAAACTAATCAGCAACCACGGTAGTCCCGCCCGGAAATAGATACCCTGATCATCTCCGCTAATCCAGAAACCTTACCATCCCATTCCATCATCCCCACACCTCATCGCACCCATCTCGCACATGACGTCACACCCCAACTCCCCGAACCTCGAATCTAACCCCATCAGACCCAACCCAATCTGCGAACCAAAATCTCCACACCCAAATTCCGAACTAGCAACTCTAGGTCCGCAATCATGACCACGCATCCGATCCACGCTAGTGTGCGTCAGGCGTTCATTCCCTTACCCCAGATTCAAAAACTATCCAGAACCTTGGGCTTTTGCGGGGGCGAACTCGGCGTTGGTAGCTTGAAACTTTCTGGGACTTTGCTTCGACGGATGCTAGGACATGCTAGGATGTGGTGGTGAGTAGAAGCGCTGTAGAGGGAATGCGGAGGAGATGGGGGTGTGGAAGTTGAGGGGGGGGGGACAGGGGAAAAGAGGCTTTCTCTTGTCTTTTTTTTAATTCTTCAATTAGTATTTTCATCTTCTTTTTCTTCCTGGTTGATTGCTGACATGGAGAGTTTTGGGAGATGGGAAGTTGTGGTATGAGTAGCGCTACAGGGTTGTTGTCGTCATTTCTTCATCGTCGTCGTCGTTGTCGTCGTCGTCGTCATCCTCCCATACGCCTGACCTAGTTATCAAATTCCCACGCTGTCGAGACAAACGAGGGGAAAGGGTTGTTGCATTGAGATCGTATCGGAGTAGTGTGAAAGTTGTGTTGTTTGACCAACAGACTCGACATCAAGGGAAAGTCGGTTGGAAAGAGGGGGAAAGAAGAAAAACTACGAGTTCGGAGAAGGGGGGAAGGGGAAAGTAAATGGGAAAGGTGAAGAGTGAAAGTAAAAGTAAAAGTAAAGCACCTTCCCACTTCTATTCCCTAAAATGATTGCACAAACAAAACTTCCCCAAAACAATATCAGTATGCCAATCAACAATGTCTATTCCAGTATATATGTCTACATCCACCTCTTTTATCCTACCCAAATCGTCAATCAAGTCGATCCCTAACTCACCCCGACAACTCCACCCTCCTCCCCAAAACAGCTCTTGCCTCCGCCTCGGTCAACAACTCCATCCCCAATTCCTCCAAAACCTCCCGAGCACTCTTGTTATCCGCAAAGAGCCGCTTCTCAACCTCCCAGAGACCCAACTCTTCACCACCATGACCACCAATCGTAGATTTTCCATCATCGTCGCCAATTGCTTCTTCCGCCGCTCCATCCCAAGCATCCCAAGCATCCTCGCCCTGCTCCGCGGACGCACTCGTCGCCTGAGACTTCCCGCCTTTGACGGGCAAGCCGACCAATTGGGCACCCTCGAGACACTTCCTGAGTCCCGATTCGGCGACGCCTAGGCCCGCAGCAGCATCGACGACACGACAGATGGCCGCCAGATCGGCGAGCAATTGGGCTGCGCCGCTCGTCGAGAAACGGTGGCGCGCGAGGACGTTGTCCCATAGCGTGCTGGAGACGGTGGCGAGCACCGCTCGGGCAATGCGACGCAACGGGGCTGCTGCCAGCGCGCGCGACAAGAAACCCAACGAGCTTGTCAGAAGGGAAAGAAGTGGGTCAAGTTCTGCTGTAGGCGAGAGATTGGCGCTGGCTGAGGCTGAAGGACCGCTCAGTGTGGCCCAGGGATTACTACATTGAGGCAGAAAAAGTAAACATCCGGCTCAACAATCATGGGGGTGGGGGAATAGAGTGCCAGAAGTGGATACGTACATTTGTCGGTAGGCCCGCAGCGCCTCCCGCACATTGTTGTTCAATGTATCGATGATGATCTTTTCACTGCTCACGCGGAGGCGGGAGTACCACCCAGCCGTTTCATCGAAGGCAGAGCCTCCGTCGCCGTCTGTCCCCACAACACTTGAAGTGCGTTGAGCAACATCGGCGACTGTCATGTTACCGATGTTACTGGCCTGGCGAGCACGATATTGAAGCTCTTCCCAAATATCGAGAAAGAACTAGGACACTGTTAGCTGTCGCGTTGCTGATCTCCCGAAGGAGCGGTGATGAGATACTGACCACGTCGTCGCTCCAGTCCCGCATAGCCCTTTCGAGATAGTCTGCACTACCATATGTCTTGCACAGGCGTTCCAGTCCTTCGAGACCAAGCAGTTTTTCCTGTTCCTCTTTAGTAACACCTCCCACTGCACGACCTATCGAAGTGGTCATCCTAAGATAAGCGTCCAGGTTGTTCTGGAGTCGGGTGTGGAGTTTATCGAAGATGGCGATCTGAATGTCGATCATGAATTGGACCTTTTGCGAAAAGGAAGACAAGGGTCGGTACCGGTCTACATGGGCAATTAGAAAACGGTATCTCGGATTTCATGGGTTTTCCCATGCGCACCTGTGATTGTTTCAAGTAGGTCATTGACGCGGATAACCCCTTTAGTGGGCTTTGTGGCTGTCGGATCTACGCTTTCGTAGTCTAGATCCCCAAAGTCAGGTGCGTCGACAATACTTTGATATCGAGCCAATGCAACTGTCACAGGTTAGCAACAGAATTATAGGTCGGCAATTGTGTCAAATGCAGGATCCCGTACAGTCTTTCTCAACCTGCAGCCACCGCCCGAACCAGTCTCCCTGAACGAGAAACTCCCAGGACAGGCCGTTCCAACCCTCTACGCCATAACCGCCATCGTAGCGCCATTCCTCCCTAATGGTTGTGTCGAAGCTCATGACTTCGTGTATCAAGTGGCTTAATAGCTGGGGTTGGCCCGCCACCTTGGGGAGCAAAGCGCCAATTTTGGTCCTCAGCATGGGTAATAGGGCAGTAATAAAGGCGGATGTTGCATCAATGTAAACAGGATTCAGAGCTAGATCGGTGCCACGGAAGTGTCTCAGTAAGACTGGTTGTATATGATCAATTACGAATCCACTGTAGTCATTCAAAAGCGTGGTAATGTGGGATAGAAAGTACTCGGGTCTGTCTATGCGGTTCGTGGCCCTATCTCCTTCAAAATGATAGCGGAAGCGCATCTCCAATGGCTGTGTCAATACTTCGAGGGGAAACAGTATGGCGGGTAGCTTGACTTTGCTACCTGACGATTGCGTATATCCTAACCCTTCGAGTTCGGGCATCTGGAGGTCTAGTAGCTTGGTAACGGCCATCTCCCATTCTTCCTGTAGGTGGCTTGGAATAGTGGCTTTGGGGGTCGGCCATCGGATCTTCTTGAGCACCTTGTCAAGGTCGGACGAAAAGGCATCGAGGATCTGTGTGCGCAGGGCCTGGGTTATTTTGTCGACATGGTGGAGCAATTGAGGGGCAGCCCCTTCGGCGTCGTCCTGCAGGCGGATCAGACGAGTGTGGAGGGACCGCAGCTGCTTGTAGGGTTCAAGAGCGGCCTCGCTAGATGTTTGGAGCTGCAATTGCGCCTCCTTACTGCTCGTATGGTCAGTTGATATGTTGCAATCTAGAGGGGTGGCATGATGGTATATGGCGTCCTACCTCAGCACATCAACCTCTATGAGAAGTTCTACATAGGCATTGGCCACGTCGAGGCGCTGGAGGGTGTCGAGGACCGCTTCGAAGCGTGGGACGGCCTCATCGCTGGTCTGGGACTCGGTGACGACGAGCAGGCGGCGGTCAATGTCAGCCTGGTCCTTGTTGAAGCTACGGGCGCGGTCCTGCAGCGAGGAGTGGTGGTCGTGGGCGGCCTGTTTGGCATCGGAGAGGTCCTGCTGGGCGTCGTGGAGCTATAGGTCGGGGGGGTCAGTGGGGTTGGACAGGTGGAAGGCATGAAGCGGGAGCATCTAGGTGCCTCACCTGCTGTTTGAGCAGTCCATGCTGGGTGTGGATATTTGCCAGCAGGGCATCCAGCGAGTCAAGGTCGCCGAGGGTCTGCAGCTTGTCGTCGAGATAGTCGGCTACGCGGACCTGATTCTCGTCCGCGGGATCCATTGCGGCGGGGGCGTGAATGACTTGAATGACCTGAATGACCTGGATGACGTGAACGACGTGAATGAATAGATGGAGGTCACTGAGGGCTTGGACTGTCTAGGGGTGGGACAGCATCCAGCACAAGCTTCCAGCACAAGCGTTCTGGCGTGGGCGGGTTATGGCGGGTTAGGTTGTTACAGTGAGTGGGCAGAAGCGGGCGGGCGTTGCCAAGTGCCAGGTGGTGAATTAGAGTACGTAGGTGGGGGCAGTAGAACAGCAACAGGACGCGAGAGTGGCAGCAATAGCGAAAGGTAAAAAGGTAAAAGGGTAACAAAAGACGTGTGAGCCGGGACGAGGCGCAATGTGGCACCCAACGTAGATGCGTAGAAGCTCGCTAAACACTAAAGGCACATGGGATCAATGTGGTTTAGCAGGGCGGCAGACCCCCCAAGTCTCGTTACTCGCCTACGATATAGGTAATTATTGTCGAAATGGTGGAGTGGAGTGGACAGTGCAGATTGCAGAGTGCAGAGTGCAGAGTGCAGTGAGGGGTGCAGCGAGGGAGTGCAGTGGAGTGAATGCAGCCCGCAGTCTCCGTTCGCGATCCAAGTCCCCGATCGCTGTGCCTGGCGGTTCGCTTACCACGAGATCCATCCATCCTCAGGCCATTCCCTCGTTCCCTCGTTCTCTTGCGAAGCTCTCTCTCCTCCGCTCACGCCTTCTCCGCTCTTCTCCCAATTTTGCCCCTTTGGTCACATCTTGGTGCCCAACCTCCCCGATCTACTATTTATTCGCCCTGCATCCCCTGCCAGGCGTTCCTGGTTTCTTCTGATCTGGCGCATCTCCGCTGCCCAGATCCCGATCCCGATCTGATAGCTAGATTGCCGAGATTTCGTTTTTTTATTTTGTCGCCGCCCCTCCGCCTCACCACACCTCCGCTTCCGCTGTTCGCAACCGCCGCTGCAGCTGCCACCCTGCTGCCACCATGCCCAAGGAGAACAGGAAGCGCGGTCGCCGCGAGGAACAGAAGAAGCGCAAGCGTGATCACGCCGACGAGGAAGTCCGTCCCAAGAAGCACAAAAAGTCCGTCGACGAACATGACCACGACCACGACCAGCATGACGCCGCCGCCGGCCACGAAGAAGATGCCTACCAGGGCGAAGAAGCTATTGAGGGCGTCAACCGCCCAGAGGCTGCTCCCTTCTACGGCATGCTGGACGAGGATGAGCAGGAATACTTCAAGCGCGCAGACGAAATGCTCGAGCTTAACCAGTTTGCTGACCCGGAGGAGCGCACCCTGTTCCTCGCAAACGTCTACAAGGAAGCAGATGGCAAGGAACTCAAGATAGCGAGTAGTCAGTCGTGTTCCAGGCTTATGGAGAGGCTCATCCTGCTCTCCACCCCCGAGCAGCTCAAGGGCCTGTTCCAACAATTCAGCGGACAGTAAGTGCGCCCTGTTGCACCGTCGCCTGCGTGCATGGCTAACCAGATATTCTGCAGCTTCCTCAATCTTGTCCAACACCGATTCGCCTCGCACTGCTGCGAAGCGCTATTCATACATGCTGCACCCATTGTCACACAAGAGCTTGCCAAACCCCATCGGGCCCAAACCCCACCTTCCTCCGACCCGGACCAGGTTTTCGTCTCCATGGAGAACCTGTTTCTATACACCCTGGCTGAGATGAAGGGCTACCTGGGCTACTTGATGACGGATCGCTTCGCCTCTCATGTGCTTCGAGTACTGTTGGTAGTGCTGGCCGGTGAACCTCTGGAAAAGCCAGGCCGCAAAACCAATCTACAAAGTAAGAAGAAAGAGAAGATCACCGTGGCAGGGTCAGACAAAGTCAAAGAGTGGGCGTTGGAGCAGAGGGCTGTTCCCAAATCGTTTCTCGACGCATTAGAAAAGACCATCAAGGACAGTGTTGCTGGAATAGATGCGACCTGGCTGCGGTCGCTCGCCGAACACCCTACTGGAAATCCTACCTTGCAACTGCTCCTCCAATTGGAACTATCCAAGTTTGGCAAGTCACGAGCAAAAGACGAGACCTCTATCATTCACAGACTCCTTCCCGATGATCCAATAGTGGAGGGTACAGATAGTCAAATCTTTATCAGTGGCCTAACATATAGCACTATTGGATCCCGGCTCATGGAAACCATCATTGAACATGCGCCCGGCAAGCTGTTCAAGACAATTTACTCACAGTGTTTCAAAGACCGCATGGGTAGTCTGGCACGAAATGAGATCGCCTCCTACGTTGCAGCCAAAATCCTAGAAAGACTCAGCAAGGAAGACCTGGAAGAAGCCACTCGGCAGATTGCTGAGGTAATTCCGAGTTTGGTAGATCGTAACCGGACGGCCATCTTGAAGACATTAATTGAGCGATGCGCTGTGAGAGGAGTCGACCCTACCCCTATCACGGTACAACTTGAGGTAGCCTATGGCGGACCCCATGGTTTCGAGATTACACGCATTCTTAAACTTCAAGAACATCCCTCAGATGACGGAAAGCAGGATTCCAAGCACAGTTCTTCGAGTCCTGACAAGGTCCACGGTTCCCTCCTCGCGCAGGCCATGATGTCGGTGCCTGGACCCCTAAGCTCCCTCGTCTTTGACTCCCTTCTAAGATTGGGAACTACACTTTCATTAAATGTCGCCCGAGATCCCGTTGCATCGCGTACGCTGCAGGCGGCACTGAAATCCCCAAACGCATCTGTCATTTTTCGAAGGAAGATCATCCAGCAGTTCTACGGTCACATCGGAGAGCTGGCCCTAGACCCCGCCGGATCACATGTTATCGATGCTGTGTGGCAAGGTACACATGGCCTTGCTTTTATACGCGAGCGTATCGCAGAAGAGCTTGCTGAGAATGAGGCTGCACTTCGAGAATCTTTTGTAGGACGAGCAGTCTGGCGTAACTGGCACATGGACTTGTATCGACGGCGACGTGGCGATTGGGTTCTGCAGTCCCGGAACGCGGCAAGCAACGATGGCTTCATGTCCTTCCCGGAGCCCGAGAACGGCTCATCCGAATCTCCAAAACACTCTCAAAGTAACGGAAATAAGAATGGCGGTAGACATCTCTCCGCAATCGAGCTTGCAAGGCAGAAACACGCAGCGGCAAAGGCTGCTCAGGCGAAGAAAGACCATAAAAAGGAAAAACTTGCAACCAAGGCGAGTTCCGGTAGCAGCAGCAAGGGAAAAGAAAAGGCGCCGGTTCTAGCATAATAAAGCTAGTAGACGAATGGAACGAAGAAACAGCATTGAGAATAGAAAAATTTGGGGTTTTGTGTAATCATATGAACGAAAGAGCATCTGAGGGCATGGCGCAATAAGCGGCGTTGGGAAGGTCATTTCAGCGCTAACTTAGATACCTGGGAACTCGGCATTCTATGCGGTGAACATTTTCTGCCGGCAATTTTTCTCTCGTCTGCTATTTACTTAAAGTGGACTGACGTCGACTCGTTAATCCTGGAGGATCTGTGTAATCGATAACATCGTTGAGTCATTATTCTCAGTTTTACCATAAAAAGTCGCAACGTTACGTTCCACTTTCCAATTGACTTTCTTCACCAATTACAAGATTTTGATTTACAATTTTCGTTATTATGGCTGCGAATGGTTCTGCGAATGGGACTGCAAATGGGACTGCAAATGGGACTGCAAATGGGACTGCAAATGGGACTGCAAATGGGACTGGGGCAAATCCGCCACTTGATCGTGCTAGCGAGGTTCAAGATGTATGTGGTTTGAAGTTCTAGTTCGATGTTTATTCACCACGTGACTTCTTGACGTCCTCTGAACGTTCTCTCTCACTATTATTTTCCATTCAAGTTCATTGCATCAATTCTACCTCCCCTTCCCTTATCGTTATTGAATATGCGTTTCAGCAACATCTCCCTGCTTTCATCCCTAATTGAACCTGACTAACCTTCTTAGCTTCTTGGAGCGATACAAGACCTCATAATCCCATTCATTCGATCCGCAGACGAAGATACCGCCACCAAACACACTGGCCATGGTCTTGCAATTCCCGGCGGTGTACCTCGAACAGCACTGGTCGAACACCATCCCCCAAAGAAACTCGAGTCACTCCTGAACCTCCAAATCCCCTCCGAGAAACTCGGGAAAGAAGGTCTCCTCCCCATCGTCGAAAAAGTCCTCCAATACTCTGTCAATACCTGGGACCAAGGATTCATGGACAAGCTCTATGCCAGCACTGACGCCGTAGGCCTCGCCTCCGAACTCCTCCTCGCAGCCCTCAACACCAACGCCCACGTCTACCAAGTCTCCCCCGTCCTAACCCTAGTCGAAAAATACACCACCAAATACCTCGCCAACCTCTTCGGCTTCACCTCCGAGCATGCAGGCGGCATCTCACAACCCGGCGGCAGCGCCTCCAACAGCAGCGCTATCGTCATAGCCCGCAACACCCTCTACCCCACCACCAAAACCGACGGCAACGGCTCCCACAAATTCACCCTCTTCACCTCTGCCCACGGTCACTACTCCCTCGAAAAAGCCGCCCAAATGTTCGGTCTCGGCAGTAAATCCGTCATTTCCGTCCCCGTCGATTCCTCAGGCCGCATGATCCCCTCCGCCCTCGACTCCCTAATCCGCGACTCCAAATCCCGCGGCGAAACCCCCTTCTTCGTCAACGCAACCGCCGGCACAACAGTCAACGGCTCCTTCGACCCCTTCACTCCTATCTCAGAAATCTGCAAAGCAAACAACCTCTGGCTCCACATTGACGGCTCCTGGGGCGGCCCCGTCGTCTTCAACGCCTCGTACAAAGCGTCGCGGCTCGCGGGCGCCGAACTCGCGGATTCGATTGCTGTAACCCCGCATAAGATGCTCGGGGTACCTATGACGTGTTCGTTCCTGCTTGGGGCTGATATGCGGAAGTTCTGGGCTGCGATGACATTGCCAGCCGGTTACCTTTTTCACAATGCGTCGGATTCTGTGGCGGATATTTATGATTTAGCGGATTTGACGCCGCAGTGTGGGAGGCGGGCTGACTCTCTTAAATTCTTCTTATCGCTGACGTATCATGGTTCTGAATTCTTCTCGGACCTCGTCGCCCGCGCGTACGAAAACGCGTCCTACCTCCTGTCCCTCGTACAGACAAACGAGAACTTCGTAGCCGTGAGTTCGGAGCCGCTCCCGTGTTTGCAGGTGTGTTTCTATTTTGCGAGGGGTGGAGTGCTTGGAGATGATGTGGAGAGGAATGGAAAGGTTACGGAGGAGATTGCGGGGAGGTTGATTCGGAGGGGATTTATGATTGATTTTGCGCCGGGGGAGAGGGGGAAGTTTTTCAGGGTTGTGGTGAATGGAAAGGTGGGGAGGGGGACGTTGGAGGGATTGGTCAGGGCGGTCGAGGGGTGTGCGGAGGAGGCGGGGTATTAGAAGGATCTGGGTCTGAGTTTGTGAGGGATGAGAGAGGGGACAGGGGGATTCAACATCACTGAGTATCTTGCGGTATAGAATTTTGCAGGTCTAGATAGTATATCAGTTCACATAGACAAGATATCACCCATGAGCTTTCCAATTTCATTATACATATACATTGAACAATATACGATAGAAGAAATATACATGCCAGGTAATTGACCGAAAAGCACTTCAAACCACAAACACAATTTATCTCTCCTCTCCTCTGCACGCAGATATTCCCCCACATTCCTCCCATACTACGAACCATCTACAAACCCATTAACCCCCAGGCCACCAAAAGCCCTTCCCGCCTTTCCAATCCCTCCACATGCTTCCTTCGTGTTCACAGTTTTCTCATCAGTGTGATATTAACCAACAAAGGAGTAATAAATCGAACAATAAATATGCTTTTATTTGGGGTTCAAACAAAGCAAGAAAATGAATCCATTTCAAGAGTCATTCAAGATTAAGTCCAAGTTAAAGAATTGAATTGAAATGGAAAAGTGTTGGGTGCTTGAGGAATTATTATTTTTCAGTAGGTAAAAAATCGTGCAAGATGGAGAATGAAAGCCCATGTCCAGGGAAGTATTCTTGATCCCACCAACAATAATGGAAAGGAAAGGAAAGAATCAAACCATTCAAAGGACAGAAAGCGAGGCATCGGATCAGGTACGACATGCATGAGTGGTGATATGATAAGCTCGAACAGTGACAGTCATCAACAGACTGTAAACTCCCCACTCTCGCCAACGATACCTCCAACATCATCGCCACGAATGAACTCACAATAATCCAACAAGCCAGTCCATTTTCACCAGCGACAGTCCCCCAGATCTTGCAACCCCACGTACCCCCCTCGGTCGCAACCCAAGTTCCGAAAATTCCGAACCCACGGCCTATTCCTTTCTTCAAACAAACCCACCATCCACCATCCAAACCCCCGTTTCGCACGGCCTCCGCGGGCACCATCCACATCCCTACCGACGGATATCTCGGATCCTCGCTCTGATCCGCGGACGCCAGATGTTGGACGTCGAAAGGGCACGTGCGCTTACGGAAACGCTGCGTGTCGCAGAAGAGTATCTTGTAGTGAAGGGTGGCGGCGCGTGGCGACTGGGTATCGTTTGATGGGTGATTGCGGTTAGGAAAATGGCGTGTTTTTTTGTCACAGTACCACATCTCATCTGGGGGTGTGAGGACTAAGTGGCTAATTCCATGTCGAGATTTCATGTTGAAAGTACGATGATGGATCAGTGCAAATTCTGAGATGATGATGGAAATTTTGATACGATTTGAGGACTTAGAGATGTGTTTTTGACTTGTTTTGATATTTTTTTTATGGATAATGGATGTACTTTGTGAGATTTATTCTAAGGGGAGGGGAATTCTCTTTCGAGAAGTTGAATTATTGGATGTGTCTTGCATCTTTAAGATGAAGAGAAACATAGAGGTGTGGAGGGAGCACTAAGTGGATAATATGCTTTCTCGTAGAATCAGAAAAACCGAAAAACAAGAACACCGTGACAATGGTGATAAAAGCCTGCGAATGCTTTTGCTCAAGCGATACTAACGACAAGGCTGATGATGGCGAAGAGATTTGGAAACGGAGTGGTAAAAATATTTACTAGATCGAACAGACTCTGAAGAGGAGAAAAATATTGTATGCATTTCTGGCGGCTGGTGTCAAAAAAAATGCTCTTAAGGGAAGTGGTATACCATGAATACTCCGAGTCCAAAGCCACAGCCACACTTTTAAGAAAATGGAAGATGAATATATATCGACGACGATGACAACCACGACTTCTAGGTCCGCGTCGTCTAGAAATTCTCCTTGCCCCACACAAAACTGAACCCGGGTTCCGAGTACATGTTGCATTTTATGTGTAGTGTTGAACCGAGGACTTTGGGTCCACAGAAGAAAACTCCTGCTTCGGCGGGCGCGTGAATCTTGCGGATGGACTTGAAAATCATATCCCAGTTGGGGCGGCCAAAGTTGGTGGGGGCTCGGAGACCAGTAATGGCGTCTTGCTCGGCGTTGGCGTCGTTGATCATGATGTTGGTTGCGTCGTCGGCCTTGATCTTGGCAGTCAGGTAGGTGTGGATTTCGATGTGGTCGTCAAGATCCTGGGCCTCGATGGCCAGTAGAAGTGATCTGAACCACTCGAAGGAACCGAAATCTCTGCAGATCCAAAAGAAGTAGACTTTCCTAAGCCTCGTCTTGCCCTGGGGATAGTTCATCCTATACCAGATACTCTTCAGAATTGATGCGAAAGGCGTAACGCCGATACCAGCGCCGACCAATACAGCGATTTCAAACTTGAAGACATCCTCGGAAGCGGAACCGAATGGGCCGTCGATATACACACGAGGCAAGATCTTGCGCAATGCGAGTTCATTGCCGTCTCCACCTTTCTTGTCACCACCACCCCTCTCGAGATTGCACCCAAGAGCCTTTCCAAATGCCTTAGTAAAGTTGCCAACCATACGAATATGAACGGAGATATAGTCCTCTTCAGGGGCACTAGTAAGCGTGAAAGGATGATATTGCCAGATGGAAACCTCGGGACAGCACAAGAAGATGTACTGTGGATTTGTTAATATGAATATTGGAGAGCGAGAAAGAATGTTCTTACCTGACCAGCCTGGGTCTTCGTGTGCTCCTTCTTGATCTGGACCTCGACAACGTTGCTGGGGTGCTGAATAACCTTGGAGATGAAAGTCTTGTGCCTTCCTCGGACCTCACGAGAAATCCTCTCTGCTAGGTATGCAAATCCACCATACATCCAGTACTCCCAGAAAACACCAATTCCGTCACAGAAGGGCGCAAAGTCGGGTTTAATCATGCAGAAAGCGCCGTGGATAGACCAGAAGATAAAGAAAATGGTGAAAAGATGGTGCGTATACCAGAATCGTTCAAAATTGGCACGTCGGGGTTTTTCCATGGCAGTGAGCGCAATCGCCATCAGGACGACCAACATAATATATCCACTCCATCCGGGACCAGTGAGCAAGTTGGCGGCAATAAAACCCTTGAATCCCAGACCGTTAATGGCAGAGAACTTGGCCAAATTGTTCCAATGCGCAATTGTGTGCACCCAGGAGAAGAAAACGATGGACCAGGCAACAAGCTTGTGGAAAGTGATGTTCTTGTCGAAAGGGATGATACCGTTCAGGGGCGTGCGGCGAACCATGGAGATCAAATTCCTGCACACAGGGAAAAGGATGAAAGCGACGTCGACGTGGAGCGTTAGCGCAGCGGAACGCGCGATAGGGAACGTTATTCCAAACATGTCTCGAGAACCGATGGAGTTATCCTAGTATCATCAGCCATTGAATTCCTCGACTGTATTTCCGTGCTTCGCCTACTTTGAATCCATAATGCATCATACCAAATGTAAAGACCATGATATGCAATATTAAAAATGTGAAAACGAATCTGTTCCAGTCAGTACTTTGAGCATGGCCAGTATTCGTATAGGAAAAGCGCACAATCTTCGGTAGCCCTCATTAACCATCCATCTATCAATCTTTTCCTTCAAATATAGCTCTCGGGGTCGTTGCTCGGACATCTCTCCCGACATCAACATGCGAGTGAGTGGCGGCCATCTTGACCGCTCACGACCTGTAAGACTGGAATATGCAGACATGGCGAAGGTATCGAGGGTGTGGCAACCACTTGTGGAGGCCTCGTATTAGGTGTTGCCGGTCTTCAGAGCCTGCTGAAAGGGGCTGGAGTATGAATGGAGGGTTTAAAGAGTGACGGGATTATCTAAGGGCCATTAGTATGAATGGTGATGTGAGGGTGGCGCCATGTTGGACTTTGGATAGAGGGTGGGAGTAGGAGAAGGAGAACTCACAATCGGATGTGCCCGCACTGAAGAAGAGAAAGTACAGGGAGGAAACTCTGCCTTGGTACCGGTTAAAGAATCACCGGCATGAAAAACGGGAGGCTCTTAGGGAAAAGGGAAACAATAACTATAAGCAAATGCAGGCGTAAAGTGGAAGATGGGTGGTGGGGGATGGATATGATTGCGGCGCCATGTGGATACAATGACCAGGACGCGTGGAGAAGGAAGTAAAAGCTTAACGCGAGTAGCAAAACGGTAGCAAAAATGGCACCACCTCGGAGCGTTCGCACAAGGGCCAGCTGTGACAGGAGAGAAATGGGTGGGCTATGAGGGCGTATCGCAGGGTCAAGGTGCGGCGCCCAGAGCCGTGAAGGTGGCGGATGGACGAATAGAGAGGCTCCCAGGGGCTGGACTTAGAGGCAGGCCAGGCACAAAGGCCAATGTTGGAAGGGTCTGAAACCCAAAGAGGGACTGGCACTTTGCTTCTGCCCTACACACTGACCCGGCGGCTGCGTTTGAGTGGTGTTTTGGACTCCGGTCTCAAACACAAGCGAGTTTGGGGTCGGCGCTTGGTCATGTCCGACGGCCTCCACGTTGCGCCCCTGAAGTCCAGGGCGAACTCCTTCGACACTCCATACTCTGCTGTCTCTCTGTTAATTGTTATGTACACCGTGGTCCCTAACAACAGCCTGAGGCATCGTACGATGATTTTCCAGGCGACACTGCACATGCACCAGCTCCCGCGCCTGCTGCCAGACGGCAGATCAAGCGGCTGTTGCAATTTAGCTCGGCGCATGCAATTCACCTCTCTTCTCGGCCGCCCTGCATCTGGGCACTAGTCACCGGGAACTACTCGCAAATGTTGTGACACAGTCAGTGTCCGGACATTTCTGTGAGTTGGAGATTACAAAAAGGTAAGAATAGTTCATTGCTGAGCATCAACACAGTACAGACCAGACAGAACGTGTCCGGAGCCTCATTCAAACTGCGCCACGGCTAATGCGGCACCACGTCTGTCACTTTCGCACGTGCAGCAGATCTATCCACACGGGTTCCCTGTGCATCACGCGTTTCTCTCATGTTTCCATTCATCGTGGCAACGTCAGTCTGTAAATCCCTCGGCATTGTGCATTCCACCACCATCATTTGTTCCATCAAACATCTACGGTCTTGGAAGCTACCCTCTAGCAGGGGACACCGATCAAGCAAACACCTAGAGAAACACATCTGGCATCACTACGTAGTAATCCTTCCGATCATAGCATCAAAAAACCACCACTGGCGGATATCGACTGACCCGAAATCCACCGAGACTGTTCCTCCGCCAGCCAGCCCACCACCTGAGCGATGTCGTCGCTCGTCCCAGGTCGATGTCCAACTGGCGTCGTCTTGAGCTGCGTCTCCACAATGTCCTTGGGGATGTTGTCCAGCATTTCTGACTCCGTCGGTCCCGGATTGACTGTATTGACAGTGTGACCTTGATCACCCAATTCAGCAGCAAAGCATCTTGTGAGGCCTTCCAACGCTGCTTTGGAGGCGCAGTAGAGGGCCAATTTGGCAAACCCGAGACGAGCTCCGACTGACGAGATATTGATGATCCGCCCTGGGGCCCGAAGATGGGGTACGACGGCTTTTGTCATCAGCAACACACCTCGGACATTGACATCAAATATCTTTGCGTAATCCTCAGCAGTGGTCTCGAGGATTCCCTTGTCGAATTCCACTGCTGCATTGTTGACCAAGATGTCAATTGCGTTTCCAAAAGCTTCCAGTGTCGCTGCCACAATCTTCTCGCCAGACTCTACCTGGCCAAGGTCTGCCTGCACGATAATTCCCCGGCTGCCATTGCCCAGCAATTCAATCTTTGACACAACTTCTTTGGACAGTGTCTCACTTCCAGGGGAAGTGTATACGATGGTGACCTGATTCGCTTAGCATATTACATTGCATTTCCGTTTAGACGCCATCGCTCGGGGCTTACATTTGCGCCCCTCCGTGCCAACTCCAACGCCAAAGCAGCCCCGATGCCTCGCGAAGAACCCGTCACAATAGCAACCTTGCCCTTTAATGGGAGATGCTGTGGCACAGGTTGTGAAGTCATAACTAGATGGAATAGAAGAGCTTGTTCATTTCAATGATGCACAAGTTATGTTTGTTTTCTGATCGAGCCAAGGGGCTTTGGTGTTTTCGACCATTGGACTTGTCTTATATGTGGTCCTAATGAAATGGAGATGTAATGGAATAGGATGACGTATGGTTTGATTTGCATGCTCCTGATTATAGGCTGCCGAAGTATCTACCCAATCCCGAAGCCCATCGGACTCGGACATGGAACAAAACCAGACGAGAGTGGCTGCCGTTCTTTATGCGAATTGGGGGAATTTGATCTGTAGTCGGATTATCCAGCTCAACCAATAACAAACACTACTAAAATTGACTATTATTAGTTGACAAAGGCCGAGTACTACTATAGAACAAGATTACACCTGCTCACGTAAACAATGCCATTGCACCAGTTGATATGTCGCTGGTACGAGACATGCGGCTGAGAACATGTGGAAAAGTATCGAAATAGGGATCAGTTCGTTGATTATCTAGTTTTCATGATGGAGTCATATCACTAGCTAGATAACGAACAATACAAGGTCACGGCCAGTGCGAGTCGGTCAGCATCCCTGTTAGCAGTGGCAATATAATGTACCTAGCAACTGAAACTACATTGTGTGTGATTTGTAAGCGTGCTGTTCACCCCACTCTAACATTGTACACCCTTGGCTATACTACATAAACGAGCATATATATTTATAACAAGTTCTGCCACTGTCATCGGCACAGTAGTCTGTGCAGCATTAAGGGTAGGGATTTACGAGACTTGCTCTTTACTAGTGTAGGTGATCAAAGGCCCCTCATATTGATCACGTGGAATGAGGGGTAATCATGCACAGACCCACTGAATGCACGATTCCAGCTTGAAAAGCTCCTACTCTTACCTAAGATTCAAACTACCGGATCACTGTCTTCCATTTCTACACCAACTGTTTCGCTTAGATTTCGAATTCAATAGGCAGGGCAAGTCTGAACGTTTCGCGGTTGATTAACTAGGCTCAAGCCAGAGCGAGAATAAGAAATTTTGAGCGGCAAGCTATAACCAAAGAGCTTGACGCATTCCAGTTGCAAAACAAATCCACCGTTATAAAATCGTCTAGATGAATGAGGTGAGTGAGTTAGATATATATGAGATCGTGCATAGATAGCTGACACTAGTCTTGCTGGTGGTTATAGGAAGTAAGTCATCCCTTTGGTGCCTATGTATGCTGTTATGTATGGGTAGCTGACGCTAGTCTTACTAGTGGTTATAGAAAGTAAGTTATCCCTTGTGTATCTATTTATGCTGTTGTGCATGGATAGCTAACGCTAGTCTTACTAGTGGTTATAGCTTGTAAGTTATCCCTTTAGTGCCTATGTATGCTGTTGTGTATAGATAGCTAATGCTGATCTTGCTGGTGGCTATAGGTTGTAAGTTATCCCTTCTATGCTTATGTATACTATTGTGCATGGATAGCTAACGCTAGTCTTTTTAGTATTTATAGCGCGTAAGTTATCTCCTGTGTATCTATGTATACTGTTGTGCATAGATGGCTAACGCTAGTTTTGCTGGTGGTTATAGATTGTAAGTTATCTCCTCTGTGTCTATGTATGCTGTTGTGCATGGATAGCTAACGCTAGTCTTTTTGGTAGTTATAGCTTGTAAGTTATCCCTTCTATGCTTATGTATACTATTGTGCATGGATAGCTAACGCTAGTCTTTTTAGTATTTATAGCGCGTAAGTTATCCCCTGCGTGTCTATGTATGCTGTTATGCATAGATAGCTAACGCTAGTCTTGCTGGTGGTTATAGCTTGTAAGTTATCTCTTCTGTGCCTATGTATGCTATTGTGCATGGATAGCTAACGCTAGTTTTTTAGTAGTTATAGTGCGTAAGTTATTCTTTGTGTGTCTATGTATGTTGTTGTGTATATATAGCTAACACTAGTCTTTTTTTATAGTTATATGGCGTAAGTTATCCCCTGCGTGTCTATGTATGCTGTTATGCATGGATAGCTAACGCTAGTCTTGCTAGTGGTTATAGCTTGTAAGTTATCCCTTCTGTGCCTATGTATGCTGTTGTGTATGGGTAGCTGACGCTAGTCTTGCTGGTAGTTATAGCGGGTAAGTTATCCCCTGTGTGTCCTTTTGTGCACAGATAGTTTATTGAAACTGTTTTAGGACTGCAGGCCTTGACCAAAGCTTATAACGGCCGCCCAGGTTTGAATACGCCTGGCAACGCTCCCAAATATGATCCAACACCAACGCGCCGCACACCTAATCCATTTCCTGGATTCTCTCCTCTAGTGTCTCCTGTTCTGGTAACGCAGATTGAGGAAACCCAAAACGTCCAAGAAGTGAGCGACGAGTCGCGCCAACTACACATACGTCTGCATAGCATTGCCGACCTCGTTGCGAAATCGAGTCAAGCTGCTCATGAACATACCACACCGCAGCCTTTTCATCGCTCAAGATATGACGACGCATATGAGACAGATCAGCTGTTGCTTCCTGTACGAAATGATTGGTCCGGACGAGGCTCACATGTGACGTTCACGCACGAGGAAACTGTCCCACTAGAGAAGGGACGAACACTCGGCCATGGCATGAACGGTGAGGTTGTGGAAGCCACCTGTATGGGTATCAAATTGGCTTTGAAGAAGATATATCACCGGTACTGGATTCAAAATTCGCAGATGAAAGAGATCGACATCTTAAAGAATATGAAACACCATCATATTGTTAGGCTCGTCGGAACTTTTACTCAGAAACCATACCTTAGTTTGTTGATATGGCCAGTAGCACGCTGCGATTTGTCCGTGGTATTGGAGGCCTTGGATGTGAGAAGATTATACAATCTGGACTTCGCCCAAGATCACAAATTCTCTAACAAACTAGCTGATCATCACCTCAATATGAATGAGCTTCAAGACATCGTGGGGCAGAAAGAGGAGCGAATGTGGTCTATTTTTGGCTGTTTGACTGCAGCTATGGTGTATCTCCACCAGAACAACATCCGCCACAAAGATATCAAGCCATCCAACATTCTCCTGTCGCAGGATGGACTATGGCTTACGGACTTCGGCGCAGCAAAAGATTTTACATCCGATCTTACAAGTACCAGCGAAACCCGAGAGCGTGGTACGTTGAGGTACTGCGCCCCAGAGGTATCCAATTACGAGCAAAGCGGTCGTTCAGCAGATATCTTCTCCTTAGGATGTGTATTCCTAGAAACAGTGGTTGTTCTTACGCACACCCACACTCTGGCAGAGCTGGCAGAGCTCCGTCCTTCCAAAAATAAGTCTTACGAAGCAAACCTTGACCGAATGGACCAGTGGCTAGCTTTAGCCGAGTCCCTTGAGGCAAAGACGCAGCATTTGCTCTACGAAATAAAGCAGATGCTGAATGGCGATCGTACAGGGCGCCCTACAGCGAAGGCACTCGCCTTACGTATATCCAGCATTGATCAGTACAATAGTAGTCAACTTCCAAAGCGGCTCCATGGCTCCTGCTGTGATCTTTGGTTTGAGAGAGAACTCAATGTCAATAAAGAACAGATTGAGAAGTTGGAGCGTGAAAAACAGGAGTATCAAAGGTAGGTTAACCCGCATCATATAGTGCGCCTAACCTGACACTTATCACTAGCTAGTATGCACTTAAGAATCAATGAACTCGTCAGAAGAGGGTTATAGAGAGGATAACGGTTTCACCAGGCCGAAGAGCTGTTTGTGCAAGCTACAGAGATAAGAATGAGGGTGCTCAGTGAGGAGCATCCCAATTAGCATGAGCAGTTTTGCCTATACATTAAGGGGCATGAGCCACCACCGCAGGGCTATTTTGATGATGAACAATATCATCCAGTTGCAGACAAAGGCTCTGAGCCCTCATCATTCTCATACCGTATCATCGCTAGAGGCGCTGAATGAATAGCGTACGAAAGGCGTGCGCAATCTCTATTAAAAGATTCTCTACGTTCCATGCTGCACATATTGCTGCGTCGATAGGAGTGGCAAAACCTGCAGGAAATACGTTTCCTTTATGTAGTATGGCCAAGGGTGTACAATGTTAGAGTGATTGGGGTGAACAGCACGCTTACAAATCACACACAATGTAGTTTTAGTTGCTAGGTACATTATGTTGCCACTGCTAACAGGGATACTGGCCGACCCGCACTGGCCGTGACCTTGTAGTAAGAGTTGCAATATCCGTCGAATTGATAACGGAACGGATCGGCTGTCGGAACGAGCTAGCCCCCGTGCCCTCATTATGTCAGCACTAAGCGAAGAAACGGTGAGGAGAAACTTCAGCCCAGAGTTTGACTTGGTGCATTCACAGCGAAAAGGCTTTCTATCGACAATCTAAAGAGCATCTTTTACGGAATACTAACATAGATCTTTCCGCTCTGTCAAATTCATTTCGTGTGTTCGCATACACACCTGACTAATCAACAGGCAATCAGGACTCCCGAGGTCGTCATCAAGAATGGGCGGGGTTGTCAAGGCCGATGGCGAGGAACGCAGGGCTCCCCGAGACTCTCCGGAGAGAGGGAAGAAACGAACAAGTCAGTTCCTCCACATTCGAAATTGGGTCTGCCAGAGTTGCATCACCTCCCGTCTGCAATAATGGCGTCACTATCCGTCCGGTTGAATCCCGCGACTAACGTGGACCCTACAATGACAGGAACTTCACAGTCGCTCCCACCTCCCGATCTTCCTAAACTCGTCGCCGAACAGCATGTTCCCATTGCCAGCAGCGACAAAGACTCGCAGCGTCTCATAGTCGTCCTCTGCAATGCGACGCTCGAGACATACAAGACCTCTCATGGCTCTGGGCGGGGTCCTGCGGGCCGAGAAGAGAAGTTCAATTTGCTCAATAGCGATGACCATATCGGTGTTATGAGGAAGATGGGCCGAGACATCAGTGAGGCGCGACCAGATATCACACACCAGGTGGGTGGCTTCACCCTTTTGTTGACTGACATAGGTAACACGACTACAGTGTTTGCTCACCCTGCTGGATTCTCCCATCAACAAGGCTGGAAAGCTCCAGATTTATATCCAGACCGCAAAGAACGTGCTTATCGAGGTCAGCCCGTCGGTGCGAATCCCACGAACATTCAAGCGATTCGCTGGCTTGATGGTCCAGCTTCTCCACCGTCACCAGATTCGCTCTACCACTTCACAGGAGAAACTGATACAAGTTATCAAGAATCCTATCACGGACCACTTACCACCTAATTGCCGCAAGGTCACTCTCAGTTTTGATGCTCCCGTCGTCCGCGTACGAGATTACATCCAAGGACTGGGCAAGAATGAGAGCATCTGCGTCTTCGTTGGAGCCATGGCGAAGGGCAATGACGACTTTGCAGACTCGATCAAGGACGACTCGATCGGAATTAGCAACTTTAACTTGAGTGCAAGTGTGGCATGCAGCAAGTTCTGCCACGCTGCTGAAGATGTATGGAGCATCATCTAACCGGTCCGACCACCTTCTTGGCCTATCTCTGTACGACACGCTTCCACATCGGGTTTGGACCTTCCAAACAGGATCGGCAACCGCCTTCGGATTGTCGAATAGGTTGGATTGGCGGCGGGCTTGCATTCACTAGAGATCACAACATCAACAGTGCCGCAGCTTTGCTTTTTGAGCGATTCAGATCAGTCTTGGTGTTTTTCCAACAATTCCACAAGGCCTCAACGTCCTCAAATCATCAACCCTTTATGTGGAGCATTCAACCTGCTCTACACCCATGTAAATCGCTATTACAGCATTGGGCGGCCACGCACAATGTCTGGGCGAGTAGGCACAGATGATTATTGGCAGAGGTAAAAGTTTTCTTCACATCTTCTTCTTTAGCTAGGCATCTTTTCTCTCCTAGTATTAATGTATCTTAATGTAGCTACGGTGTGTGCTTTGACTACGTTTTCCCAAGATCAGCTCGGATGATTCGAAGTACCGCGATCCTGCGGGCCAACCCATGACTGCAATATTCTACTTATATAGGGACAACGCAATCATGCTTGCGGCACGCTGCAAGATGTCACTGAAATGTCGATTGCTAGGCGACGCATACGGCGGAAAAGAGCAGGGATGTATTCAACAAGTCATCCAACTGCCCGGAAGGTTTAGACGACGCGAAGAACCTTTAAAAAAGCAACGCCAGCCCCGGATCATCGCCATTCAGATGACGATCGGAGGCCGATGTTGTGGTCTTCGGGTCACAGTCCCACCAGGAGCTTCCCAGGTTTCTTTTGTGCCGTGACTTGTTGCCCCATCGCCTCCTGGCATACCCAGTCGACATGATGCTCCACTTCGTGATTTATCCGCCGCATGCAAGGCGACAAATACGTCCAAAAGCCAGCAGCGGCAATAGAAGGCTTACCAACAGGGCAACGCGACGGACTCGAGCTGGTCAAAGTCTAGTAGAGGGCGAGGTCCCTTTGGTGTGCTCTAGGTGGGCATATGGTGGGTTGCTGCAATCAGTGCGATGTGAGGCGAGAGCCGCTTTGATCATCGCGCGGACTCGGGCCGCGGGGATGATCCAATCGCTTCAGCCTCTTTTTTAGCTGCATGCCATATTCAACGTGGCAGCGTTGACAGCGGACTCCTTGATGGCCAACGACATCAGTGGGGCGGACTAGATGCGGCTTTCCCGCACAGGTCAGGGCTGGCCGTGCTCTGCTACTTCACTTTGGGGACGAGCGCCCCTCTTGGACGAGGGGAGATATAAACCTCTCAGACGCACTGTAACAGCTACACGACTTAATCATCACGCCTCTTGATTCTCTCCCAGTCAGTTTGCCTCTTTGCTGTAGGCATTCTTTGTATCGTTTTACTGCTGTCATTGTCAATTTTGCTTTATTAGCATCCTTCGTTCTTTTCCACCGGCTTTCTTCACCGCCATCTTACCCCCCGTCCTCGCAATAATGCCAGTCTCCCACATCGGCCTCACAGTTTCCCACCTACCAACCTCTTGTTCATTCTTTCTTTCTGCTCTTCAGCCTTTGGGATACCGTTTCATTGGACAGCAAGGCAACCAGATTGGTCTGGGGATTCGCGATGCCGATTTCTTTCTATGCCAAGAGACACCTGGGTACGTACTCCCTCTTCACACTACCTATGTACGGTACATCCGCTGACTCCAATTCCAGCGTAAAAGCCGGTGCTGCACATATTGCCTTCACTGCCCGGAGTCGAACCGCAGTCCGAGATTTCTATACTGCTGCTCTTACTGCAGGTGGCCGACCCAATGGCGCGCCTGCCTCTCGAACCGAGGGGAACGACCATTTCAATGCTGCTATTCTGGATCTAGACGGCAACAGCATCGAGGTCGTGTTCAGAAATGAACCCGATTTCAGAGACGATGGAACCGTGATCGAGCATAGTAGAGTCATAACGTGGAGTCGAAGTGTAACGGAGAGTATACGGGACGACAGAAGTGTCGTTAGTGGCCGCACTGCCCATACTACATCCAAGGCTCCTGCTCCTGCATCTGTGGCACACTCACAAGCACCATCTGTTGCTTCAGCGGCATCGAAAGCACCGACTTTGGCCAGGAGTACATCGGAGCCTGTCGTGGTCCAGCAGGTTGTGGTTCAACCAGCACCGAGCAGCGATGGAGCAGCCAAGACGATTATCGGGACTCTCCTGGGTGCTGCAGCTGGTGCTGCAGTTGCATATGCCATGTGCAAGAGTGAGAGGGATAGTGCAAAGAAGGAAGCCGACTTTGAGGCGTTTCAACAGGTAAAGGCCCTGCAAGCCGTTGCAGTCCAGGCCATCACACAACCCCAGCCACCCATGCAGGACCCACAACCGATCCAGCCGATCTACGAAACAACACCGAAGTCGGTTCACCGCAACATTAACGATGCCGAGTCCCATTATTCTACACCGCAAGCACAGAGCGCCTATGTCCAGCGTGCCATTGAAGCTGCCCCTGAGGGAGACAGTGTTTATTTCCAGCGTGCCATCGAGGCTGCACCCCAAAGCTACTACTCTCCATCGCACATCGGTGCACCATCAACGCAGGTCGCTGGACAGCGGGCAATTGAGTATGCCCCAGCCTACTCAGTCGCACCCTCACGGAGCCATTTCTCCGCTCACCGCTCGGTGACGAATCCAGAACTTACCACCGTCTCCAAGGCCAGGAGCACGGTCTCCAGAGTCCACAGCGTAGCCCCAAGTGCTGCTCCAAGCTCACTCATTTCATCCTTCGTACCGGATCGGGTCGATCGAAGGAGTAGCGAGGGTAGCGTTCATTCGCATCACTCAAGCAGGTCCAAGGCCAAGTCACACGTGTCGAAACATAGCTCCACATCCAGGCATACCAGTAGAACACACAGCAGAGCACCTTCACCGCCGCCAGCTGCGTCCAATGCTCCATCCAAGGCCCCCTCAAAGGCACCTTCGAAGGCGGCATCTATCGTTGGCAGTATACTTGGTCGGGATTCCGCGTCCACTGTGAGCAAGAAGCACGATGACGAATTCGAGATTGGCGATCTCGACCTCAACGACACCGACACCGTAGTCCCCAGTGACAGCATCTCCCAAGTCTCAACTTCTCGCCGCCACCGCAGTCACAGATCCAGCAGCAAAGCCGAGTCCACCGTTTCCAAGCACAGCTCCGCTTCCAAGCACAGCAAGCACTCCAAACACTCTCACCACTCTAGCTCCCGCCGCTCCCACCACTCCTCTTCCACCCACCGCGAATCCTCTCCAGAATGGTGGGACGTAGACGAGTTTCCCGAGGCCAAGAAATTCTCCGTCGTCTCCGAGCCCAGTGACGCGAGTACCGTGAGACCGATCAAGTCTAAGAGCAAGAGGAAGGACTCTGTGGCTGGTGCTAGCCAGTATGATGCGGGGATTCAGGGAGTGAGTTATGGGAGTGGGAATGTTTCGAGTGTTCCTATCAGAGGAATTACGCCGAGTATGGTGGAGCAAAAACAGTCGGGGAATAGGACTATGATTACATATGCTCATGGGCAGAAGATGAGGCAGTTTGAGTAGGGGGGATTGAGATGGTTGCATTTGTTTGGTGTCCTGCATCCGCATTGGGTCGTATTCGCTGTTACTGCGATTCGACGCCTCCGTTCTATCTTTTTGGTATCTCTTTTCCTCCGAGTCTGTCGTCGGTTATCTTTCGCTTAATGGTAGGAGCTGTGCTCTACGAATTTTCATGATAACGGATTCGACGACGTGTCGACGCATATAAAACTGCACCTCTTGGTCTTAATTCATCCTGAGATAAGGAACCTTTCCCCCCCTTTGATTTTGGTACAATACTTCCGTTTAATCTCGGTAGTGGGTATCATCTCTGAACTATTGTACTGTTATTACTTCTGCTAGTGTTTAGTTCTGTGGATTTGGTTTTATAATTGCGTTCATCTGGTAAGTTTCGTTTAAAGACATTTTACTAATTAGGTATTAGATATATTCATTTCTTGGTGTGATCATTGTGTTGAACTCAAGTTATTAGTACAAACACTCCAATCAAAACACGAAAAAAATTAATTACATCGCTTCACATAAGTCATTTTGCGCATACATATATTCTGACGTACTTTTCCCACCTGAAAACTTGTCCACACGTTTTCACAAATTTAGGTACTTACCCGAATCCGGATGAGGGCACAGAGGGGCAGGTTTAGCCGATCGATCTTCGAAAGCATCATCGCCAACTTCTGCCGCCACATTCGTCTGCCTTCTTCTCACCACACGGCGAAGCACAACATGGAATTCTCACGCGGAGAACGGGTGCGCTTTGATCTCGATACTGGAGAGATTAATGCCGCCGAAACAGCTCAGGGTAGCACGCTCTCACCACCAGCTCAGGCACCGGCTGCGTTCGTGGGCGATATATTGGAGAGAACATCCTCCGCAACTAACCCACCCATAGCTCCCACTTTCAGGTCGAACACTTCAGGATTCCCCACGCATAAGAAGCGCACACCAAGAGTATCGGCGTTTAAGCAACAGAGGAATTCTAGAAATGAGGACACCTCCGTTCCGTCTACAGTACCCATCCAGAAACCAGCGCTGCCGAAAGACGTTGGGCGCGATGAGCGGCATGAGATTGACCAGGAGAATAAACAACGTCTAGACGCGATGACGGAAGAAGAAATCGATCAGGAGCGCAGCGAGTTATTCTCGTCTTTACCCCCATCGTTAATTCAGAAGCTCCTTGCCCGTGCCAATTTAGACGAGGCAAGCAATGAGGGGGAACTGTTTCCAGAGCGCTTGCCTACTCCAAGTACTAATCAACCAGAAGCACCGCCAGAAGTGAAGACGTCGAGTCCGAAGAAGGTATCCTTCGAGGTTCCGGATACCACGTCTACACCTCCAGTAGATGGACAAGACGAAGAAGAGAATACACCCAACAAGGGCGAGCCTGAGTCTGCCACTTCGACAATCGATTCAGAACGCAACCTGCAGCTACATCAGCTTCCCTCCTCGATACATTTTCCCAAACCGCCACAGCCACCAGACCTAGACCCGAATGCACCATCATTCCTCGACGATCTTCACGAGAAATACTTCCCCAATCTCGCCTACGACCCTTCCTCTCTATCATGGATGAAACCCATCGATTCCTCTGACACGACGTCACCATATCACCCCTCCCAAACCGCCCTCAACGCCGATGAACTACGATTCAACTTCAAGGGCGCGCTCCTCGCCCCAAGCAAAGCCCGAGAAATACCAGTCACGGAAGGCCTACACCACCATGCCGAAGCCCCCGAAGCAGCTGGGTACACGTTACCCGAATTATCAATCCTAGCCCGCAGCGCTGTAGCCGCACAGCGATGCATGGCATATCAAACGTTGGGACGCATTCTATACAGACTCGGACAGGGAGAATTCGGCGTGGAGAAAAAGAAGCGCGCACCTGATGGACCCATGCGAATCGCTCATAACCCGGATGAGGAGGATGAGGAAAGTATTGCGGATGACGAGGATGCGGGTAGTGCTATGGCGTCTGGGCTTTGGAAGTGCGTGGATGAGGGCCGGGTTATTGAGACGTTGACGGCGGAGGCGGCGAAGGAGAGGGGGCATCGGACGGCGAAGACTTATGCAGAGGAGGCTTTGTGGAATTGGAGGAGGGGTGGGGGGAGGACGAGACAGGCGATTTGAGGGGAGTTATTACAGTGAATGCTTTTATGAGGGGGAAGTTGGGTCTAGGTGGTGATTGGCCTAGACCCAGGAAGCTTTATTGACGGGAGCCTCGTGTGTGTTTGTGTGCTCTTTGGGCGCCGCAGGCCTAGGCGTTCGCGATAGACCAGGTACCTGAAAGAAAGATAGATATCCAGCCAGGTCTTGGTGAAGAAGTAATCAACAGTGAATGAGCAAGAAAATCAATACAGCAGAGATGACATGAAGGAATGTGTAGAGTCCTCGCGTTCGTCACGGACACGCATTCACATAGACATGCACATCAAACCTATCCTTCCCACGTCAACAGTTACATCCCCATTATCTTCCTCACCTTTCTCTCGTTGCTCCCTTTGGCATATACATACATATAGAACATCCAAGTCGAGCCGTTTCGGCACCCTACATGCCATCGACATGCCGCCAAACTAGGCCCCACCACCTACGTCCTCTTTGTTTACAATCCCTTGGCACATAACAAAGTGCAAACAACCATGCAATCCACAGGTCCGCGGAATGCGGAATGCGGAAGCAGGGGTTCCAACGCTACTTCAACGTCGAGGCTGGACGATGAATTAAAGTTATTGAGTGAGATGCTGATCAGCAGCTGGCGGACTGACTGGCGTAGTGGTGACGTTGAGGCCAGTGGGAAAGGGGGCTCTTTGTTTGACAGCCATGTTTGAAGAGAGGGAAGAGTCAGGCGGTGGGAGAGGGAGGATTGGTTGTAGGCGAGGATCTCCGCAGGGGTGACTCTCCAGCTTTGCCCCGGCGACTGGGAACAGGGAAAGAATGGACAAGAGATGCATCTTGCTTGCTGGCGACATCTTGATTGCTCCCCCATGCACCCCAGATATCGCCCATCTACACATGCACACGCACACATACACACGCACACACAAAACACCGTTCAGACCTAACGCATTTCGCCTCCTAACCCTTCTGGCCGCCAATCTGCAAACTCGCCGTTTTTTCTTCACCCCGAAAAGCAGGGTGGCGGCCCGTCTGCGCTGAGTAAGGGTTGCTAAGTGCAGAAGCGAGAGTGAGGTCATAGTGCCCAGGCTCGTCCGACCTTGCCATTGGTGTGGATTCCAAGGTTCGAACAAGGCCCGCGTCCTTTTTGGCCGGCCCTCCAGGGCTGCCACCCGTCTTCAGTTTGAACCGATAAATCGTCTCTGGATCTTGCAGTCCTCTTACTACATAGACACAAACACACATACACACATACACGCATACCTTTGACACTTGGGCCCTGGAATCTCTCACCCCATCTTCCTGCGATTGCAGCAGACCCCCTACCCTGCCCAGGTGATACGACTTCGACATGGACAAATTGAAGTCAAAGGCCTGGTCAGCCCGCAACCGCGTCGCTGAGCGTGCTTCGCGCGGGACAGGCACTGCGTCCATCTCAGGCCCTCACTCGAGTCTGCCGCCCGACGACAATGCCTCGACTATGGCCGTGAACGAGGGAGCGCCCGGTACCGCTGCCCTCGACTTCGCGGTTCCTCAACACCAGTCGGTTCGCCAGCCGGCCATCGAGCCTCCTACATCTCTTCAGTCCTCAGTCGATGCCGGACAATCTGTTCCTCCTCCCCCTCCACCAAAACCGTCCAATTATGGTAGGAGCTATGGCAGTCCATCATCCAGAGCGAACGCGGGCGCGAGCACAAGGTATTTCCAATCCCCCCCGCGATTTCTAAGCCGTCGGGCTTTCTGCACATCACTCTTCCCCCCAAAGAGTCAAGTCACCAGGTGTGTGCATTTGCTAATGACTCCACGTGGTAGTTCTTCCCCGAGCGCGTCAAGGGCTTCAGGAAGAGCAAGAAGCTCCTCCGCACCCCAGCGACCCAACGTGCAACCTCCGCCCTCCCGCCCTGGTGCTGGCATTCGCCAGTCCAGCATAGGAATTCGCCGAATGCCTTCTTCACAGGCCCTCAGACAGCAAACTGCTGCTGACGCCAATGCGTCTTCTCACGCTCTGCGACCCACAAACTCACGCCTCGCCGTCCTCGACGAAACTTGCGCCTTGGAGAACACCGCTTCAGCACCCACCTCGGCTTCCTCGACGACCCAGGGTGACGAGAAGGACCAGCCAGGCCGATTGAGGAGAGCAAGTCAAGCTATACAATCGAAACTGGGCTTGAGGAAAGACAAAGAGGATGGGGTCAACTTCATTCCGCCCACGGGTACTGCTGTTACCCCTCCGGACCAATATCGAGACTATAACTCGAACATGGTCGATGTCTTGGATACTATCGGTATGTTGCCTTTGACTCTCAAATCCAACCACATCCAGCGCTAATTACTATCCACAGACCCCGAGGTCCAGACACTGACTTCGCTCACAAACGTACAAAACTCTCTCTTCATTCCCAATCTGGGTCGCTTCGTCAACAGACGACCTACCTATACCCTTCGTCAAGCTCCAAGTGAAAGGCAGAGTCTGGAGGAAATAAACGACATTTTGGCCCCTGCAATGGCAGCTCACCAGGAGGACCAGTCCGGACAGACTGCTCCCAGTCTTGTACGAACTTCCACCGCAGGCACCATGGCTACTTTGGCGACCATCGATTCACACATGAGTGACTCGCGTTACGCCGTACTTCCTCATGGTACTTCGCTGGAAGGCTGGAGCAAGGATGACAAGAAAGAACTAAACGACCACGTCAGACACATGTTACATTCGAAGAGATCAAAGTTCAAGCGATCCATGAGAGGGTTTGGGCAGTACGTCCGCAGACGTAAGTATCCCCACTTGACTGTGTCAGCCAGTTCCACTAACACGTGTCACAGCGCTGGGATTCCTAGTCACGTTATATGCCACCCTCATCACGCTCTTCGGTCTAGCATGGGTTCTCTTCCTCATCGGCTGGATCAATGTAGGCGGCAAGCAAATCTACGTTGTCCACATTATCGACAGTGTCCTCGTGGCCTTGTTCGCTATTGTCGGAGACGGCCTCGCCCCCTTCCGCGCTGTCGATACCTATCACATGATTTACATAGCACATTACCACCATTTCACCTGGTCACGACGGAAGAAGGACATGTTACCAGAGTTGCACGACCATAACGACCTGCCTTCCGCGAACGCCCCCATCTCGGGTCCGCGAACAACCGATCCCGAAGATCCGGAGAAGCAGTGGGAATTTACCGTCCTAACACCGAAACAGCAAGCCAAGCTGGAACACCACCAAGCCAAGTTCTCCAAGAGTCATTCGTTCTACAAGCCGCACGAAACGGAAACGCACCACGCTTTCCCGCTCCGCCTGCTCATCGCCATTGTCGTCCTCCTCGATTGTCACTCTCTGCTCCAGATTTCCCTTGGCGCAACGACGTGGGGAATCTACTACAAGCACCGCCACTTCGCCATCACGACCGTCATTCTCATCTGCTCCATTACCTGCAATGCCACGGCGGGTCTGCTGATTCTCATCGGGGACAAGCGCACGCGCAAAAAGGACGTCCTGGAGCGCATGAATCGTCAGGAACTTACCGAGGAAGCTATGCGACATATCGAGAAGAAGAAGGAGCGCGAGAGCGAGAGTGAGCGTGAGGATAATGAGGATAGGAGGAAGAGTAAGGACGGGAGGAAGAGTTTGGATATTTTCAGGTATGGGGCTGGAGACAAAGAGAAGGACAAACAGAGGGCTAAGGAAGGGGAGAGTGCGTATCCTTGATATAGAGGATGGATAGAATGATGGTAATTGGAGGGAAACTATATAGATTATAATTTTTGACAGTGTAGCGTATTGTAAGCTTGTCTTTTCTGCTTGGACGACTTTTTTGGGGGGTTTTGGATATTTTGGATGATAGCGTTGGCGCCAAAATCGGGATTTGGGAATTTGGGAATTGGGAATTCCGAATACCGAATGTGATTTTAGGATACGCCAGGGGTCGGAATTGTTGAGTGATTACCCCAATCGAATTCGGACCAATTATTTTCCTATTATTATTATTTTAGGGAAGACCAGATAGTTTGAATGGACGAATAAAGAATTGCAACTGTTCGAGTTGCTCACCCTTTCCTCATTCACTTACTCACCTACTTACTTGCTTTGTTCACTTCTTCACCTACTCACTGATCCCCCCCGGTCCAGTCATGTTAACATCCATCCTACCCCATCCCAACGCAAGCTGATTCCGTAACCCGGACTCCCCCTTGTACTTTTAAGAAAGAGCCGTGGAATATGTGCCCTTGCCTCGGCCAATATTGCAGGTCTGCTGTCTTGGAAAGGAAGAAAGGAAGAAAGGAAGGGAGATGAGAAGTAAGTGGATGTATGGAAGAAAGAAAAAAAAGGCTGGAAGAGAGGAGATGTGGTTTTTGACGTTAATATTGGTATTGAAGTGGATGTTGATCTTGAGGGAGTATATATATATATATATATATATGTATATGTATATGTGTATATATGTCTGTAGGAGGAGGGTCCAGGCAATACATCCTGATGCCGTGCAAATAAACTAAAAAACATTTGCAACAGGAAGTCCCTTGCCCCAGCACAAACACAAAAAAACCAACAACAGAGAGGGGGTACATGTTTTACGCAGATACGAAAACACGAAAAAAAACACCCATCTAATGCCTAATTATTCCCCCCCCACTCAATTCAATAATCCATACCTCCAACTTTCCCCCTCCCTCTACCCCTACCCCCACCAAAATAAAATCAAAAAATCCCCTTCTAATCTAAATCATCCGGACTCGTTTCTTGCTTCGGCGCTTCCGTCTTTGTCGTTGTTGTCGTCGTCGTTGTCCCCGTCGCCGTCGCCGCTTTCCCTTCCCCATAAAAATCTAGCTTTCCCCCTTCCCCTAAAATTCCCACTCTATCATAGAAACTCCTCGCCCGCACATAGGGATCCAACCTCCAATAATTCTCCCTCAACGCCTCCGCCACCCCATCGCGCTCCTTCCTCCTCTCTTCAATCCCACTCCCCTGCGCCTCCCCCGCTCGAATCCACTCCAAAACCGTTCCCTCATATTTCTCCACCAGCCCCTTCCTCTCCTCCAAGATCCTGTCCCTAGTCGCAGTGTCCTTCATCTTCTCATTCTCGCCCGGCACCGGCTCCTTGTAGACATACTCCCACTTCTCGTCTCCGCCGCACTCGACCGGGATCTGGGAGCGCGGGACGAAGGCCTCGAGCTCGTCGACGGATTTGCAGAAATGCACTTTGCCCGCGACGACCGGGTCGAGCCAGCCGCGGATGATGGCCCAGATGGTGTTGAAGAGCCAGGGGGCGCGGTAGACGAGGACGGTGCCGAGACATTCCGGGTAGTTGGCTTCGAAGCATTTGATCATGAATTTTACGGGCGCGTAGTCCATGTTGGCCATGGAGAATTGGGACATGTCGAAAACGATTGTCTGGGGAGCGAGGTTAGGTTTGGGTTTGGGTTTGGGTTGGGGCTTTGGGAGGGTGATGTGAACTTACGGAAGTATCGATAGGCGCGCGCAAAAGCATGCGCGCCGTTTCAATGGTATATACGGTGAATCTCTCAAGGGATTCCTCACTCTGTTCACCCTGTTTGTGGAGCCGGACACGCACGAAACACATAGGTCGGCCCTCTTTATCGAGACCGTGGAGGAAGCTCTTGCCTAGACGGAGTTGTGTGAGGAAATCCTCGCCTTCCTTCTTGACTTTGGCATCACTGCCTTGGCTTTGTTCGAGCGCGGCCAGTTCGCCCTGCCGTATGATATCGTCCTCGACATGCACCTCTTCTAATCGCCAGTGCATGGTGGATATCATCATGACTAGCGCCTTCTCCACGTCCCATTTTCTTGCGCGCAGGAACCGGAGTAGAAGGCCGTCAGGGTGATCGTGCTTCACCATGGTCCAAAAAGCCTTTCGTAGCTCTTCTGGTGCTAGGTTCGCCAGCGCGGCCTTGAACTCCTTCGTCTGCCCGTGCTTGTCATCCTCGTCCGCTATTGACAACGCACTTATATCCGAGGGGGTCGCAGTACCTGACGCAGGCGTAGACTCTGTCTCTCCCTCCTTATCACCCTTATTTCGTCGAAATACATGGAGTCGACTCTTCTTCTTGTCCTTTTCCTTCTTTCCGTCTTTTCCCTTCTCCGTCGTCTCCGTTGATGCAGCAATTGACGGTGCCTCCGAGCCGTTGGGCTCCGGTATCGTGAGTCCCGCCTCGTATACACCGAATACCTTCATCGTTACGGCCCATAGCTCGCGCAGCTTGACTTCTTGCTCGGGAGTAAGCGTGCCGGGTCGTCCGGCGGGGGTACCAGGCGCCATGACGAGGTATGAGTCCGTTGTATACGAAGGATCGAAAACCGGCGCGAGTTCTCTCTCAAGATCGAATTCTCTCTTCTTTTTCTCCGAAGATTTTCCAACAAGTGGGTAGAGTAGCGCACCGCTTACAACAAGGCCAAAAACAATGACGGCCGCTACGGAACCAGATCCACTCTTCTTGATTTCAGGAACCGGCGCGCGTGGATGTGCGCAAGAATAGGTCCGGGTTGGGTGAGGACGAGAAGAATGTGGGAAATTCGGCGCAAAACGGGGTTGCGCCTGGGAGTGTCTGGTAAGAATCCGGCTGGGCGTGGATGAAGATGGCGAGGGAGCTAGGTGGGGTAATTGTATTCTCCTAACACTATGGACGCGGAAGCACATATAGGGTGAGAAAAAGAAGAAGAGAGGGGGGGAAGAGGCGAGCTGATACAAGATCAACACCTGCGACGTAAGAGCCTTGCGAATTTGAGGAAGGCTCAGCGCTGGTCGCTTCCAAAGTCGAAGACGTATTGTAGGAGTAATACGGCTGAGATGATCCCGGCAGCTTCGGAGGGGCGGTGCGGTGCCAGCACAGTAGGGACAGGAGCGCGCAAGGCCGGGGATGGATGTTGGGAGGGAGATGAGAGAGGCGGCGCTGTTGTTGGGTAGGGGAAATGAGTGAGCGCGCGTAAAATAATCCTGGAGGGAGAAGAAATTCGGAATTACGGCACGCTTGAATCTATGCGAGGCTTGAGATGCTGTACCGTGTCCGTCGCAGTCCCAGTCCCGTCTCTACTTTTGTCGTGTGCGCCCCCCGTCCCCCCTCTCCCCCATTGTCGTCATTCCGCCGTGCGCGCTGCGCGGGTCTGGCTTCGGTTAGCCTTGCACTTGGAGGGGTGTTTCTCGGCCTAGCACCCAAGCAAAGTGCAACACCAAAACACAAACAATCGGGCGATGATACCTGCAAGTCCATCCTGCATCTCCCACTCCAACTCCACCCCCAAACACTCACAATGACCTCAACTCCAACCGCTGACCCACCCTCCGCCTACCGCCGCACACGCTCCAAGTCTCCTCGCTCCCGCCCAACCACGCCCCTCCGCCCCTCCTCCCGCAGCTCTCTCCGCGACAGCGCCCAGCGCGTCCGCGGCCCCTACGCGCCCTCTACCTCACCGCTCGACCTCCTCCAAGATGACTTCGCGGAGCTCAGCGACGCAATGGCGGACCTCGAAGCCAACTTCGTACAATTGCAATTGATGCACGAGAGTCTGGCGCGGTTTTCCGAGAGCTTTGCCGGGTTCCTGTACGGGTTGAACATGAATGCCTTTTGTGTGGATTTCCCCGAGGTACCTATATGCATCCTGCTTTCCTTCGTGGTGATTAAGTGACTTTGATCAATTTTTACTCACACACCCAGACCCCCCTCCCGGAATCCTTCAAACGCCCCCTCAACCAGAACCCGGATTTCTCGTCTTCAATCGGGCCCGGTGGGACGGCCGGCCAGGATCCAGCGGTTCCCGATATCGAAGCGACGTTCTTGACTACCGATACCTCGTTCGTTGAGAATCCACCCAGCAGCAAGAAACCTGGGTCGAAGTTCGAAACTCCTGCGCCCTCGAGGGTTTCGAGAGGTGGTGGGATACCCAGGGCGGGAAGAGGTGGTGGCATTCCAACGAGAGGAGGAGTGGGGCGAGGAACGCGGGGTGTTAGTGGCATCGCGAGAGGTTCGAGAGGCAGGGGGAGAGGGACTACTTGAGCTGGAGCTGGAGCTGGAGCTGGAGCTGGAGCTGGAGCTTGTGCGGAGAAAGAGCCTCGTTTTTTGGGAACTAATTACCTTGGATAGGAATTGATATGGGGTGATCTAATACAGGGGTGAGCATGCCCTGTTTCTCAGATTCCTGCCAGAGCCAATTCCAGACTGGCGTCCAACGGTTGCACTTGGCACGATGCAAGACGTCGGCGGGGTTCTTGAGGTCTGCAAACACAGGGCAAGGCAGTCATCACAGGAAAGAAGTGTCATTAGGTCATTAAGAATGTGTATTCGCTCAGTCATCTGAGCATATTACAGCAGCCAACATCCACCTCATCCCTTCATCCATTCATTCATCTAACATTACCATCCAAGACTCAGTCGGACTCATTCCTACCAATGCTTCCTCCAACGAAAACCAAGAAGGTGTAAATGCAGTGGTTCAAGTGTCGTCGCCTACAGGATATGGGTATACTGCAATGGTATCATAAAGCAGAAGCATAAGAAGCAAAAAAAGGAAAAATTACATAGGGTTTGGGAGGTTCCCCCCTCGGTCATCCAGGCCTGAGAGAGGAACCTCAACACTGACCGAGCATCAGCTCAGGCCAGAACGCCGGCGTCGTGTTTCGCGAATTGGCTTTTGCTTTCCTTGTGAAGAGCCCAGCCTTTGAGACCAATCAGCACCGTGGTCCATGCCAGGAGAAGCGCTGTTAATCCCATTGTCACCGTGAAGGTAAACATGGCATCAAGTTTGTATGACTCCAGTGCAGCCACAGTGTCCTTGTTGCTCACCATGAAGGTGATGCCTCCAGCGACGAGGCAGAAGGAGGTTACGATCTCAGTCGGTGGACGAGACGGCAAGAAGGATGTTGGAGGCGAGATGTACAGAGTGATATAGGTGAGCCCGCGGGCAAGGGCAAATCCCATGAACATGGTTCCCCACTGAGTGTGGATCATGGTAGAGAGCATCGACGCTTGGTGGTGCGAGCTCATCATCTTGCCGAGGAGAAGAATGATGACCGCAGGCATCGGATTCATCGAGAAACCGTACTGTCGTGGTGGTTGCCATTTTTCATCGTCTTCATTCGCGGACCCTTGGGTGACAAGAACAGAGGCATTGAGCAGGTCGCGCATCTTTCGTGATTCGATGATCATGCCCAACTAGGAAAGGTTATGTCAGTGAATGTGTCACACCGAAAATGGATATATCGCCGCATGTACTCACCAGACCACCACCAAAGAACAGAACCGAGATGGAAACATGCTCCAAATCCTGCGCAGTCCATTCATCGCCCCAGGCGGCCAAATGTTCCATGAACACGTTGATGCACCCATACAGGAAAATCACGAAGGATTCGGTGAACTCGGCTGAAGGTAAGCCCGCCCTCCGACGACCCACCATCTCCTTTGTTGGCTTCAGGTTCCACGCCCATCCAAGGTCGGCGAACGCACCCATCCATCGACCAAGTGTTAGGAATCCATAGCCAAAGAATATTCCACCTTTGACGTAATGAGCGAGCACATTGAAAACCGCACCGCCGTGCTGTTAGACTATATGTCAGCTCGCCTTCAAGAGATAGGATTCGGACTTTGACTTACGCCGATGCCTCCGTACACCACAGTGCCGCTCATCAGAGCCACGAAACCCTGGACGATGATGGTTCGCTCAATAACGACATAGAAAAATCGCATCCACTGAAGAGGACGGCCAACGGCAAACCGGGCAATGTTGCGCGACAGGAATCTATCAACCGAATTATTGCGCAAGAATCCACGCTTCTCGGCTTCAACGTCAAATGTGTCGTCGAGTTCATCATGAGTGTATCTTCGGGTTGGTCCCGCAAATTGCTGCTGGTCTTCGGACTCGACGCTCGGCGACCTAGAATGTTCATACAGCGAGGCGGAATTCCGTTCAGTCCCCTGGCCAGAATCGTTGGACCATCGCGAAGTCTGAGAAAGGTCCGAATCATGTACGCGCTGATAGCGGGCCATATTGGCCGTAGTCATGGGGTGAGTGGTATGGTCTTCGGGCGAATGCGCCTTGGATCGGCCAGTGTACACCTGCACGAGAGCCATAAAGACCCATGCGGACGCAATCCACGTGATGGTCCACCCGATCTTGCTGTGCGCATTGTTCTCGTACAATTCAGGAGTCTGATGATTATACGCTACGCCGACAAGGAGAGCAATGGCGTTGACGATGAGAAAAGTAAATTGGGAAACCAATGCGAGACGCGATCGAGCTATGCTGAACATGACGCCTTTTATGTCGTTAATGAATTTCAAAAAGTCAAAGAGTGTGGATCACTGACCAACAGGCAACACAATAAACCAGGCGACTACTTCGAGCGCAATGTGCATGTACATGAGTCCAACATGCTCCGAGAGGCCCCAGTAGCTATGGGGTGTGTCGCCATCTTGGGGTTGCAGTTTTGGCGCCTCGGGCATCTCCATGCCACCATGCTCAGCACCATGCTCTTCGCCATGGCCATAAGCAACAGCCAACAGCAGTGCTGCGGTAGCTAATTTCAGGACTCGTCCTCGCAGCATGTATGCTGTTTAGGACACACTGCTAGAATTGGGAAAAAATATAGGATCAGAATGGTGGAGAAGCTTTGGAGCAGCTTGGGGGAGGAAGGGCGAGGGCGAGGGCTGTATTAAAAAGAAGGTTCAGCTTCTGCCTGACAAGTTGGCGACGAATGCGAAGCTTCCTGAGTGCAGCGCTGCAGTAGCGATGAGGGGTTGAGGCTGTGACAAAGAAGGGTTCTGTTCGGCGACAGCACCGCCAGTGGCCGGACAAGACTGATATACTACCACTTGAGCCAGGAGGCAGAGGTGGCGCGGACTCGACCGGGATCCTATGGGGATGGCTGAAGTTAGAAGAGGGAAAGAAAGATTGTTGGGTGCATCGCGAGTTTGTCAGCGCGATGGTGCCCACTGCTTGGAGCTTTCTTGGGCCCGAAGTGAGGGTGACTACCTCAAGAGTCAAGGTTTCTCATCATTGGGCTCTTGGCGCGTCAGGGCCTGTAACCGTAGCCGTCGACGTAGTAATACACTGTATGTATGGCTGTGACGAGCATGGCAAAGGAATTTGTGGGAATAGCGACGTGGGTTTCTCGGCTTTAGGACAACAGCAGCCCTGCAATGCCTCCCTGCAATGCCTCCCGAACCATCCGGCAGCTGGCTAGCCTTGCCCTTTGGCTTCCCGGTGTGTAGATATTCCCACATATTCATGTGGATATCGCTTTGACGTCGCTCTCCCAAAGCCAGCTCGGCCGATGCTGCAACTCATTCTATTCCATCTCGTTTTTTCCCTTTTCCTTTTCCCTTTCTTCTTCCAGGGTCCACATCTGTCCGGACATTTCTCGCAGTAATGGAACGGTCACTCAGCATGTGCTGTCGCTGTGCGGGGGTGGTACAAGACCCAAGATATCGACAAGCTCTCGTCCAACCGTCCAAGACAACATTCCCCCGCCCTTCACGGGCGCAGAGTGCGTCTATGCGTGTGTGTCTGTATCTGCATCCCAAGATGGCGTGACGCAGCAAAATGTCTCCTTCTGGCCTGGCAGGCCTGGCAGACCTGGCAGACTTGATCCCGATGCTGATGTTACTGCCGTTCAAACCGCGAGGCTCCGCTACCTCCGCTCTGTTGCCGACTTTCGTCTGACCTCCCTCCGAACCGTCCAAAATCCCTTTCAACGACGTCAACTCGCTAGATGATGTTGTGGAACAAGCTTTATAGCGTCTGGGCGTTGATTAGATCCTGGTCTCCCATCATGGTGCGCAGGCTGCATGCTGGTCTACGCCCTTCCTCCCGCCGCCAACGCGTGATGACCTCCATCGGCATCGGGCACAGTCACCATCCGGAGCATCCGGTGAACTTCGTCCAGAGACCCAAAAGCTCCCACTCCCAGGAACTCCAGGACAATCAAGTACTACGTTCTGCCTATGCACTTGTTTCTCAAGGTAGGAATCGACGGGACCGCGTAACGGCCGAAGCAGGACATTCATGGCAATCCTCAAACGGGAATCCGACAATACCATCTCGAATTCCCCAACTCCGGGCTAGGGTGGCAAAGGAAAATCCTAAGCATCTCCAACTCTTTGACTCATAATGGCCCACCCGCACTGTGCATTTCACATGCGCGTCGTTGTCTAGCGCTGCCAAGTTTCTTCTTCCACTTCGTTTTCGCAACCATGTATCTATTGCGAAACTGCTGCGGTAGGGCTGACCACGACATCCTACGTACGGTGATTGCGTGTTATTGTATATGGATGCGCCATCCTCACAACATGTGCCATATTCTGCCTGGCACCGCCTCTGCCACTCGTAATTTTCGGAATCACCTCTCGTGCGCGAGATATCTTCTTTGGGACGGTGTGCAACCTCTACACACGTACTGATTCTCGGGTAGAAACCACCAGGAACCTGAATCGGCTTGTTGAAATATCCGACTACCCGTCTGCATGCTAACATCCCCCAGCATGTTTCTCGCGAACCGGCCACCGTAAAGTCCGAATTTCAGTCCCCACCGCCTTTTTTTCCTCAATGTTCTATTACTCAGATTATCCCGCACGGGCCAACCGCTGCTCCCACTATGCTTATTGTAGCACGGTCACCAGATCGTTAATCAATGGTTTATGAGAAAGCTTACCCGATTTGACGTTTCACACAGGCAGTTGTTAAAGTAAAAAAGCTGCATAGCTTCATTGTCCACCTGATATTCGAGTTTCGAGTGTGCCCACCTGCACCGTGCAAAAATATCGATTGATGATTAGCTATCAAGCAGATGCTTGCTACCATTCCAGACAACTGGACGACACATCACTACAGACGACGCTAATTTCCATGGACACTGCACATGGCCCATCGAGATCCCGGACGATTCGGATTTGCAAAGTTGCGGTCAAGACGACCAACGACTTCCGCCTCGCATCTTGAACGTCCTAGTTTGATGTTTCTCGCACCATAGCTCTTGCATAGGATCTTTTGTGGCCAAGCATTCATATCAGATTCAATCGAATGCTAACAGCCATACGCTAACCAATCTTCCGAACATTCAAACCATTTGTTTCCTATTCTTCACTAGTAGCCCCTTCAAATTTTGAAGACAACTTTTCCTTTCGCATGACCCGTTTGCAATTTCTCAAAAGCTTCTTTCCAGTCTTCCAGCGCAAATGTACTGTCGACCAACCCTCTACACTTTCCTTGTTCAACCAACCGAGTGATCTCTCCCAACTGCTCACTGTTTTCACTCACAATGAACCACACACTCTCTACTCCTTCAGCAACGCCTTCTGACGGCTTCTTGGGATCTGCAGGCTCGGCAACGGACACCATCTTCCCACCTGGCCGAACAGTTTTCCACGCATCTGTCAGCGTCTTTCCCCCCACACAGTCAAGAACAACATCAAAAGCTCTCCCTTCCCGGTCTCCATCCACCCAACCAACAAGATCCGTCTTGGTATAATCCAACACAGTATCCGCCCCTAACCTCTTCACCCACTCCCCATTGCCCGTCCCACACGTCCCCGTGACATCCAACCCAGCATGACAAGCAAGCTGCACGCCCCAAATGCCAACTCCCCCCGACGCCGCCGTCACCAAAACTCGCTTTCCAGCATTCGCAGACTCTACTTCTGAATTCGAGCCAGGACCCGCTAACTCGCCATGCACAAATAGAGCCTGCCATGCACTCAGTGCACTCAACGGAATACTAGCGGCTTCTTCCCATCCTACGTTCTTCGGCTTTACTCCCATATCCTGCTCCGCTATTTCGGTAATCTCCCGTGCATTCCCGTTCCCCGTCCCGCCCGTAAAGGCGTAGATTTCGTCTCCTGGCGCGAACTTGTATGGTCCGCCATCTGGATTAGGCGCTGATGGAGTCGAGATGACGACGCCGGCGACGTCGTAGCCTGGGACAGGGACTTTGTTGGCGAGAAGCTCTGGCCAGGTCAGTTCGTCGCGACAGAGGGCTGCGGCATGGACGCGGATTTGGTAGTGGGTTGGGGAAGGAGAGGGGGGAGGGGGGTGGTGCGGGTCCAGGGTGAGATGCCTGGGGTCGCCGGAAAGGATGAGGGCGCGCATGGAGGCGAGTTGTTGTGCTATGGTTGTGATTGAGTGATTTTTTTGGATTGGAGGATAGTGGAATGGGCTGTGGCAACTGGAGTTTGGACCGATTTAACTAACCTCCACTTTTCAATTGCCATTGCCGTTGCCATTGCACTTACACAGACCAACACGCTTTATAAGCTCCCGCACAGCACAGCACAGCATAGCACAGCATATGTTCAAGCCCAGCTCGCCTATAGGAAACCACACAACAAACGGCCAATCAACCAACCAATCAACCAACCAGCCCGACCCGAGAGACCGGATTCGTGGAGTCCAAGCAGCCAGTCTGACTGGCATTTACTATTCTCCCAAAGCTTGTTTAGGCATTTCCCGGATATCGACTAGGTCTATTCATTGGCGATGTGGAGATAGTTGGAGATTCGGCGATTGATGAGAGAGCTCCTCGGTGTCTCGGGCACCTTCCACCCTCTACTTTTGCATCTAGACTCTTCTCGCTGACTGGCAAAAGGTGCTAGGTAAAGTCCAGACCGGCAGTTCTGCTAACATGGCAGAAAGGAAGCTTTTGTGACATGGCACTGTGGAGTGAAGGGCTTTGCTTGGCAGGGTCAGTCGATCGTGTTCCGGATGAGGAAGGCGGACAGGAGATGTTAGTTATGGGGGGAGGCGAAACTGTGGGGTAATAACGTGGGTCTTTCTACCCTTGTTGCCGTCTGTTGGGTTCGGAGCTTTCCTAGTTGTCGACCTCTGGAACTACCCTACCCTACCCTATCCTACCCCGCTTGCGTCATGATGTTGTTTGCAACGAGCGACCACACTTGACGCATCAATTGCACGACATCGCCATGTCGTGATGAGAGATTGTTCATAGAGCGCCATTCCATCCCTTCGACACGGGACAAAGATTCCATTTTCTGATTTCATTTGATCAGATAGATATCGGACAAGCCTCCGCAACTGTTACCATTCCCAACACCATCCCCACTCCACCAAAAAAATAAATCAAAAAAATAAATCACCCAACATGTCGCAATCCGCCCATCCAGACGCCGGCGTACACCCCGTGGCAACGGGCCTCGCAGCCACGACAGCGCAATCGCACCAGGAGCCCTCGGCCCTGAAATTCTACACGGGCTGGTTCTGCCCCTTCGCCCAGCGCGTCTGGCTCGCACTGCTCGAAAAGCGCATCCCGCACCAATACATCGAAGTCAACCCGTACCACAAGCCGGCCGCGCTGCTGGCCCTGAACCCGCGCGGCCTCGTCCCGACCCTGGAATACGACTCGAAACCCCTCTACGAATCCGCCGTCCTGGTCCAGTTCCTAGACGAGGCGTTCCCGGACCATGCGCCGCGCCTGATGCCCGAGGATGTCTACGAGCGCGCGAGGGCCAGGATCTGGATCGATTTCGTCGGCTCCAGGCTCATTCCGGCTTTCCATCGGTTTCTGCAGTTCCAGGGCGGTGCCGAGGGATTGGACGAGAAGAGGAGAGAGTTCCGGGGCTATATCAGAGACTTTGTGAATGCGATGCATGCCTCGGGTCCTTACTTTGCCGGCGCTGAGTTCGGCGTCGTGGATCTGATTGTCGTGCCGTGGGCCGTGAGGTTGTGGGTTTTCGATCATTTCAAGGGCGGTTTGGGGATTCCGGGACCGGGGCTGGGAGGGGAGGAGGAGCGGGTTTGGGAGAGGTGGAGAGTGTGGTATGAGGCGGTTAGTCGGAGGGACAGTGTGAGGAACACGACGAGTGAGAGGGAGCACTATTTGCCCATCTATGAGAGGTATGCGGAGGATAAAGCAATGAGTGAGTTGGCTAAGGCGACGAGGGAGGGGAGGGGGGTGCCGTAGTGGAGAGGAGGGGGAGGGTTTGGGAATGATTGGTGCTTCGACCTGAAGGTGTATCTCTGTGGTTTGCTATTCTACATACCATGCATGTACCTATCTTCCATACAACTAATAACACAATGCTTCAAGGAACATAAAATATTGCAGCCCACCCGACCCAATGCTAAATATTCAACTCCACCGCAACACCCCCATCCTCCTCACTCTCCATTGCTTATCACAACACTCCCTCACAGCCCGTCATATGTACAAACCACTCGATTTTCCAAAATGCGTCTATCTATACACAAGTGGCGCACTACGCGTCTTCATCTACCATCCGTTCTCGCTCCCTACAAACTACGCATCCCTTTCCGACAGCACTCTTAATCACGTGAGCATGAGCAACTTTTGCGCCGACACTGCGGCCCCAGTATCCACTGCCGTCTTGGGCGTCGTTGGCGAGTCTTTGTTGGAGAGTGGCGGCTACACTGGCGCTGGCGCTTGTCTTGGGTAGCAGGCAGGATAGATGGAAGACATGTCCGCAGGCGAAGCCCACTAACGTGTCGCGGGAGAGAGGTATGGGACCTTCGGTGACGGTCTGTTCTTCGGCGGTCGGAAGCGTGAAAGGACGATGGCAACCTGTGCAGTGTCCAGGCTCTGCTTCGCCTTCGGGATCAGCTGGGGGCGTGGGGTCGATTTGGGGATTCGACGAGGTAGGGATGTTGGAAGTGCTGTCATCTTTGCTCACGGCTGCTGCTGTTGGAGGATCCACGCCTTTGGGTTGGATGTCTATCTTCTTCCCACCTTGTGGATATGCCCCAGGAAGTTTGGCAGTTAATGCATCGACCTCGTCGTCGCACGGTATAACCTCGAATTTTACACCGCGCTTCTGGCCAGCTCGTAATGTGTCCATACCTGCTGATACTTCGCCACGCAAAACTTTTGCCACGCCTTCTGAGATGGATGATTGTATTTCATATTCGCGTACCATTCGTCCTATTCCATCCCGCAATCCTTCGATTTCCAGACCCTCGGGGATCCGTTTGACAAGTTGAATAGGATCAATAGCTGTGCCGACTTCCTCAAGCAGTCCGCGAATAAAGTGCGGCTTGTCCATTGAATATTCTAGAAGATCGTCCCAGAGATCCGGATCGTCTTGTTCCTTGGCAAACTCAATTGCGAATGACACATCCGACAGGTTTTCGATGATAAGGTAGAGTGCTCGCTTCGTCTGCCCTGTCTTAGAAAGTATATGCCTGAATGACATTAGTAAATCGTCGGGGAAAGTATCAACGTATAACTCACACTAGCTCAGGATAGTATTGCCGGTCTTCGCAAATCTTGGTGGCCTTTCCGAGATCGTAGCTTTGAGACTTTTTCAGGTATTCCAGGAGGAGCGGCCGGTCGTACTCCGCGAACAGTGTGACCATCAAGTCAGCAAACTCTTCAGCAACTATAACACCATCTGCAGCAAGACGATCCGCCGCTCTTCGTTCTTTGGCGGTAAATTCATTGCGTTGATGCAGTTCGGGTTTCCATAGTGCGCGAAGATAGAAGAACAAGAATGGTTGAAAGGCTTGTCCTTTGTCTTGTAGCTGCTGTACAACTGCAGACGCGGGAATAATCCCACGACAACCTTCGTCTACAAGTACTTTGATGGACTCAGAGGAAGTCTCTTGGAGATCTTCCAGTGATGAGGATTCCATCTGTTCCTTCGAAACGCGAAGTAGGATGAAGCCAGGAATATCATCTCGTACAGCTTCCACCAAGTGAAAGTCGCGGATGAGTGACATAGCCGCATCTGCGTTCTGGAGTTTTACGTAGCACCTTAATGCGTCTCGTTGGTGCCCACCAGCAAGGTAGAGTTTTGCGAGTGCGTCTTGGAGAATGCGCCAATCTCGAGCTTGTTCGCCGCCTTCGATAGAATCTTCTGTCACGTCGCCAGCGGAGAGTTTACTTTTGATCGCCTCAATCACGCTATTGATGTCGAAAAGATCGGGGTCCCACTCTTCGAGCAAATGCTTGAATCGAATCCGATCGTGAATAATATAATGACCAAGGACAACCTCGTAAACCATTGACGGTAAAGGTGGTTGCATCTGCTTTGTGGGGATGTGAGATGCAATCTCATTGAAGCGGTTTGCTTGTGCGAATTTCCAAACCCAATGCTCCCATCTTGCTGAAGTACCCAGGACCCTGCCTGCTACTTCTCCTGCTTCTTTCCAATTGCCAGCGTTGACTAATTGTTGTACCCACAGATCCCCAATCCGTCTTTTTTCCTTTTCGATTGCAGAATTTTGATTCGCTCGAGTCGCCGAAATTGTCGTTGCAGACTCGTTATCGTCCGCAAAAAAATCAAGAAGACTGCCTTGCTTTCTAGATGGTGAGCTGATGGGTGATGATTCTGGGCCGGGTTGAGCAGTTGTAACTATTTCCGGATGATCGTCTAGTAGTTCCCAGGCATCTTTGTAATTTTCATGATCCAATTCCCAATTAAAGTGGTCCGTAAGATCGCGTTTAATCGCTAGTACACAGTCGTACGGACTCTGTATAAAGACCTTCAAGCCGGCCGTGGCCGCGTTAGGGTGGAGCTGAAGATGTCTTTTCCCTGGGAATGCCGCTGTTGAAGTATTACCAGCACTGGCAGAAGAGGCAGACGGAGCTACTTTAACATCTCCACTACTAGGCATACTGAGAACACTCGCGCCAGAACTGAAAATACGGGCTGCGCTCATTCCAGCATCCCAGATCCCTCCTCCGATAGCCTCGAATGCGTTTCTTTGTGCAGGAGTCATGGTTTTGGGATGCGGTACATATAACGTGTTCAGATGATAATCGGCCGCAGACAGGCTCTCAAACCTACTGACTGTCAGGGAGTCGACTTCAACTTCGTCTGAGGTCGCAGCGTCGATGAGCTTCAATTCAGGCGAAAGGCCGTTTGCCCGACGATGCATGCCACGACGTGGGGTGGTATCCGGATCATTTATAGGATTATCGTCATCGTCCCGTGTCCGATAGGCTAGTACAAGAAGTAAAGAAGGGGTATAGAGCGATATGCCAGAAACAATACAATCGTCAAAACGAAGACTAATAGTCTGTCAGTAACGGTGACCCAAAAGAAGAAGTAAACTAACAAATGGATGATTTCGGCGCCGCCCACCGATCTTTCGCCGGCATCTTTTCCAACGCCTGTTCCACCAGGATTCACGTGAACGACCCATGCAGCATCACCCCACCCAATAACAAGTTTTTCGATCTTTCTCCTTTTGTTCTTTTTAGAATGATTGTGATGATGCTTGTCCGGTCTCTGGTGTGGTAGTGTTGCGTCAGGTTTCTCGGTCGCATGACTCCCATTAAGACTGATGATTGCATCCTCATCAGATTCCAGCCATTGGTCCTCAATCCACTCAACACGTGCTTTCCACACACCAGCCATATCCTCCCACGCGCGGCGATTTGGTCTTTCAATGAATCCCACCCGTTTCCAAGCGGATTCGGAATCGGCGTTGTCGAGATGGAGATTTGAGCGCATGATTCTAATTCCGTGCTCATTTACCCAGGCCACATATTTCCCAGAGAGCGACCACTTGATGGTGCTAATACTGCCCTCTCCTGAATGCAAGATGGTATCTTTTCCTGAGTTTCCACCTAGACCGATGGCACCAAGCCACCCTTGCGCCGCCTGGGAAGCTTGGCTAGTATTTGCAGTTGAACGCACTCCCAGTTGCCCACCGGCAGTAAGTATGAGCTCTCCTGCCAAGCCTCCAGAGAGGTAGGACCGATCCGATTTGTAGTCTGGAGAGAGCGCGACGGCTTGAACTGGACGCCCAAAATTTCGCAGTGTGACATCCTTGGGGTCGATCAAAGATGAAACGCAAACATAACCGTCTATTGATGAGGATGCAATGTAGATCTGATTCGAGGGTATTGGTGGTACAGCTGGTTGACGCTGTGTGCGAGGAGAAGGCGTTTGACCACCCGTTGTTGGCGCTTGCCTAGACGGAGTGTCTGGTCGATCGGCTCGGTTTGGTGAGTTCGTTGGAAGCGTTGGCAATGGAGGTGGAAATGGTGATATCGATAGAGACGTAACAGAGGCGGAGGGGTGTGCATTATATGTGCGAAGTGGTTGAAAAGACGGGACTGTCAGTGTATGCTACTAGTCGTTAGTAATGATCTTGCGCAATTTGCGGAGTGGATACAATACAAACTTACAATGTTGCCATTATGGGTGCCAACAATCTATCTAGAGTCTCAGCAAGGTTCACATATAATAAATGAGGAGGGAGTTCTAGGGGTCTGGAGTAGTTGCGCCGTACCATCTTGTCGCCTGCAACGAGAAAAGTGCTGGTCGCGTCGCCGTTCCTATAAACGGGCCCCAAGCTGGCCGTCAAGCGTGTATACTTTAATTTGGGCTCATCGTCTGCCTCATCTTCAGTGTCACCCTCATCGTCATCGTCATCGTCATCGTCCTCTTCTTCTGCTTCCTGTGGGACGGCGTCCTTGCCATTGCTTGCAGCTTGCTGACGCTCAAGCTCGTCGCGGGCGGCCGCTTGAGACTCTTCATCGTTTGATTCCGCAACCATGCTGGGTGCATGAGCTGCGGGGTGCGGAGTAGGCGCCTGTGAAGCTCCGGAGGCGTGGTTGTTGTAGCTTCGAGGTGTCGTGCTGGCCGACGGTACATGTCCAATGATGTCGACGCCAAGGCCTCGGAAGACTGCAGGGGTGCTTGAAGCTACAGCTCCGACGCGACCCACATTTTGGGATCTTTTTTCTGGTAGTCGTCGCGCAACACGTCTGTCTTCCCCACACTTGTTGTACCAAGGCTGTGCCCAACAGCAACATGCTCAGAACTTCCTCCGGTTGGCCATGAATCATCTGCGCCTTAATGCAACGAATCGATTGAAAAGGGGTTTGTCTACTGGACGACCCTTTGGATCTTGTACACAAACTCCTCTTGCTATTTCGTCATGGCGAGTCACCTCGCGCCAATTTTCCTCTACAGGTATATTCTTAAAGAAGACGGAAACCACGCAGAAGCAAGAGGAAGAAAGAATTTTAGAGTCGGCAGTTCGGAACGAAGAATCTAAATCTGAGCGTAAACCAGTACGGAAAATTGTTGCTAAAACCTCTTCACTGAGAAGGGTGGCAGTGGAAGCTCAAAGATCACGGGGATTTGTGAAGGGGAAGGGCAACAAGCGATTCGTGGATCCAGACGTAGAAACTAAGGTCAGATTATATTCTATTACATCCATCATCATCTTGCTGACATAGCCTTGTTCAGACTGTCACAGCCTTTTGCGCCGCCGAGCAATATGATATCTCTGTCGCTGCTGAACTGATCAAAACTCAAGGATACGAATTGGACCCTTTTCAAACAGGCCTCTCCCCTCAGGTAATTCATGTTCAGACCACTGAGCGTCCATCCGAAGTCAAGGATTTTCAGCGAGGCGACATCTTTATCTTCCCTTCCGGCACAGTCGTAACCTGGAATGTAAGAGAAAGGGAAGCTTTAAATTTCGTGAACAAGATTCTCCCCGATGCCGCCGAGGGTTCACATCTCGATTTGTTAGAGACCGAGGATTTAGAATATATCGAAGACCCTACTATAGAAAGTAGTGATATCATCGGCGATACAATCATTCTTGGGACTAAGGCAGAAACAATCGGAGATCTAACCGATGTCAAGACAAATGATAATGATCAACGCCATGAGGTTGATACTATCCTCGCCAAAATTGCATTTTCTTCCGGCCTCGCTAGGTCTACCAAGCTCGCTGTCCTAGAGAGTTTGCTCAGTGCATACCAGCACTCAACTCGATTAATCCCTACGATGTTGGCTAACGGGGAGAACATGCCACTTGGACGGAAGAAGCCTCCTTTCACTCGGTCTTTCATTCTTCGCAAGACTGGGGAGCTGCTGAATATACGAGCCCAACTGAACCTCTACTCGGAGCTGACTGATTCGATGCCGGACATCTTTTGGGATAGTCGACATGAACTTGGATTAGGAGAATATTACGACCAGGTCGGTCGCGCGCTCGATGTTGGGTCCCGCATTAGGGTTCTCAATGAAAAAATTGGTTTCGCTCAAGAAATCGCGAGTGTCTTGCGCGAGTCTCTAAGTGAAAAGCATGGGCTGCGACTAGAATGGGCTATCATTGCTCTCATTGCCGTTGAGGTTGTCTTGGAATTCTACCGCCATTGGAAAGACTCGCAAGAAAGAGACAGCCCAGAAAGCACAGAATCCCTACTTCGAGAATACCTTTTGAAAACAATCCAAGACCGTAAATAGAGCGCATATCGTGTCGATCAAACCTGTCTTTCCATATAAAGACTCTATTTAAAGTATAACAATACGATACCCCACTCAACGTACCTAAGTCATTTGTCTCATTCACATCTATGTCGTCTTTCATCTCTCCCATTCTATTGGAGTTCCTACTGTTCTTCCAATTTTTGTTTCAGTTTATCTAAACTCAAGTGCCTAACACTATCAGTATGTCTCATCCAACCTGTCTCATTAATCCTAGCTTGTCATCTTAATTCAGGCCGTCATTTGCGTATAAAATGAAGTAGCCCAGATAGCATTCCCTACTATCATAAACACCACATCACCTCCAATTCAAACAACGAATTGCAACTCGATATTATCAATATGAGCTACTACACTTACGCCCGCAAACTCACTAATGACGAGCAAACGCTTGTCAGTGATGGTTACCCTTATATCAACACTAACATCTTAGCACCGTAAGTAACTTCTTACCCCCCTTCCATTTTTCATGAAGTCAAGATTCACTGACATCCTCCTAGAGGCGGCAAACTGAACCCACACTCCCACCACAGTCATAACACGCATTATGTTATTTCTGGATTACTCTCCATAAGCAAAATGAATTTTAAGCACGTCTACCATTTTGAAGCAGGACATGAGGCTAAGGTCACACCAGGTCTAACCTATCACGGAGTTGCAGGACCCGAGGGGTGTACATTTATAGAAGGACATCGAAGATTGAGCTTTGATACAGCAGAGAGATTTGTCGCTAGAGGAGCTCTGATGAGAGTAGATGAAGGAACGCCAAAATCATTTCCGGCGCGCAGATACTAGGTTAGGCTATCTAGACGGTAAATGTATGACAAGGGAGAAGAACCGTAGTGTGCGCTAGGTGAAAGTTTTGGGTTTTTATTGGATTGGATACAACAAGAGTGTTATTCATTAGAAATGTACGGGGGTAGAATAAAAGCACCGTTTATCAAAATTGCCTTGTGAACGAGAACTGACCTCAACGATACCAGCCCTCCAGATATGTTTGCATCAACGGCAAATTCAATTAGAGCTTCCATCATTTATCAACGTGAATTCTGCCATCCTGTAAAACGAAGTTTCCTACTGGAAATAAATGTCACTTGCATTCCATGTGATCTAGGACACATAAGATCCTATGCAAATAATGTTTTGGCAGGGAAAATCGCTCTCCCACCCAACGTCGCACAAAACTGAAACAAGCGCTGCAATCCACGCCCGCTAGACAAACATTACCAGAAATAGTAAGTCCACATTTCGAATCTAGGCCTAGAACGGATTGAATCGATTTGGGGGCCATTGAGAAGCACCAAACCAGAAATGACATCTCGAAAATATGCTGAAGGTCATTATACAGAGCTTGTATGATTTTAGTTGTTCTGTCCTGGTAAATGTTGTCCTCTAGAAACGCTCAGGAGGAAAACCAACATGCGCTTTTGGATGATTGTATACACATACAAAGCCTTCATGAATCGTCACTTTGGTCTCCAAAGCCCGAACCATACGCTGAATACTACACGCTAATAAAACAGGTTTTGCGATACAATAACATTATATTCCGTATAAATACCACCCCATTCCAATGCCGATTACACCCTGCTCAAATATAATTCCCTTCTTGCAGATTCCATGTCCTGAATACCATCCCTCTAGGGACCAAGACGCACTCCTGGCTCCGGACTCCTCGGCAATGGCGCCGCAGTGGGCAGGACACCGTATCGGCCATATGTCTTTTGGTCTACCGATACGTAGTGTGGGAGGCGACCGAGGAGATTGAGTTTGCTTTCGATCCAGCGGAGGATCTTCTCTGGGGGTACGAGGAAGCGGACGTAGCCGGATGCCCCTGGGGAAAATGTTAGGAAGGAGGATATCAGAGAGAAGATCGTGTGGCTTACATAGGTATCCGATTCCAGCACCGCAGAGATGCCCTATTAGGCTCACGTTCGGGACAAGCGCGCTAACGACGACAACGAGAATGAGAGGGGTAGTCCAGGTCGGAATCTTGTAGGGGCCGATGCTGGGAGCTGTCAAAAATATGCTGTGATATTGGGTTGAAGTCAACATACTTGAAATGGGGGTTCGTCTTGTGAGTCTTGAATGCTTCCGAAGAAAGAAGGAGGAAGACCCAAATGCTACCAGTTGTCAGCTATAGATCCGTTGTGTACTCTCCTCTGATAGCAAATACCTTGCGCCCATGACCACAGTATTACTCCGTAACACAAACTTCTCCAACAATGTGTATATGCCCCCTGGCAATGTTCCGAAAGCTAAACTCCGTTAGTCTCGCTCTGTCGAACAAAGTACATATCGTGCATGTCTTACGTCCTGTAAACAGTGCCAGGGTAACAAGAGTTCCAAACTCGGACTCGAATCGCTCGAGGAGGGGTGCCAGTGCGATAACGTTGAAAATCATATGTAGGAGGTTGAGATGCATTAGGGGGAAAGTGTTCAGTCGGTACACTGCGGATAGTCAAATTGTCAGCCTAGAAACTTGGATATCGCATATAGAGAGTTGATATGGGTCGTAGAACATTATGAGCGCCTCCAACATTGCTTGGACGAGTTTGTAGTGGATAGATCTACTCCTTGGCTTTCCGCATCTTGTCCTCTTGACCGCTCGAAGTTCAATGTCTAACATGACCTGCGCCAACTCTTTCATACTATGACCTCGCAGGGTCGCAAGAACAAACAATGAAAAGTCCACCTACTTGTACCAAAATTAACTTTTTCAGGTTCCAAACTTGTGAAATCCCTTAACCACTGGACCGGGATGGTTGCGATGTACAGGCCCACCATAACAATCAACAGTAGTCGGGTACATAGTGGCAACCGGAGGATATATGAGCGTATTCGCAAGGGATTTATCTGTGGAAACGACGGCATTGCGGGGGATGAGTCCGGAGCCTTTCGGTGGTGGGAGGAAGAGAGAGGTAGACTCGGGAAATGCGGCGCGACGTGGGAGCTTTCCGCGACTTTGAAATGAGATGAGATGAAATGGCGCTAGTGAGGGACCACATACCACTACCATCACCGAGCCTCCGACCACTTGAGAGGACAGCTCCACCGCAACATCCCCGCCTGATATTAGGGGAGGGCTGAGAAGTTATGGCCTTGTTATGTGAGCACCGAAATCAATCTGATGTAAAACTGCCGCTAATTTTCGAATAGCTACGTTGCTGGCACTCCGGAAAGATGCCCGCATCCTTAAGATCCCACCCTACCTCTCCGCACTCTGTATCATCATTGGCGTAGCATGGCTTCTTGTACTGCCTTTGAACGAATACTCAAGAAGGACATACGTGTCGGAGAATGCGCTGCTTCCCGGGCAAGTGCATACATACTTCACTGGCAGTGAGCACAATGTCTTTCGCGCTTACAGACATGAAGTAGCTGGCCTCGCAGAACGAACAAAAGAAGAGTAAGGGCACATTGCACAATGTCCCTAATAATCTAGGAACATGTATAGCTAAGAATCATATTCAGACGCACTCAAAGACTCCAAGAGATTTTCAAATCTCATAATCTCAAGGTCGCGACGCAGAGATACTCCTATCAAGCCTCCGGCCGCAATATCTCCGATAAAAATGTCTATGCCATACTGCAGGGCCCCCGCGCGGACGCCACGGAAGCTATCGTTCTTGTCGCTGCATGGGAGAATATGGCGGGTGAAATAAACCACAGTGGTGTTGCGCTCGTGTTGACACTTGCGCGTTATTTCAAGAGATGGAGTCTTTGGTCCAAGGACATCATATTCCTCATCTCCGCGGACAGCACGACGGGGACACAGGCTTGGGTCGATGCATACCATGATTCGCATTCCCCTGACACGATCGAGCCACTCTCAATCAAGAGTGGCGCGTTGCAGGGTGCTGTGGCTGTGGATTACCCCGCGGGACCATGGGGACATCGATATGACAAACTCCATGTTGTATATGATGGGGTCAATGGACAATTACCTAATCTCGATCTCTTCAACACGGCTGTCAATATTGCAAACGGCCAGATGGGCATTGGGTGCACGCTCCAACGCATGTGGAACCACGACGATTCGTACGGCCAACGCTTGCAGACTATGCTGCGAGGTATGCTGTCGCAGGGACTTGGACATGCTACAGGACCTCATAGCGCGTTCATTCCCTACCATGTCGATGCCATTACTCTGCAAACTGTCGGCGATGGCTGGCATGACGAAATGGGTCTCGGCCGTACTGTCGAGTCCCTCTTTCGAAGCTTGAACAATCTGCTCGAGCACCTGCACCAGAGTTTCTTCTTCTACCTCCTTCTCCAAGCCAACCGGTTCGTCAGTATTGGAACGTATCTTCCCAGCGCTATGCTCATCGCCGTAAACTTCTCCATAACCTCCATCGCGCTTTGGGTTCTCAGTGGACGGTCTCCGAAGCCTGTTCCCAACCCCGCCTCCACCTCAACCGAACCCAAGAAATCAACCACTTCCGAATCTGAAAAGCCCTCAGTCACCCTTGTCAAAGATCCCTCTGACAATACCGCTACCCTTATACCAACATCCCTCCTTACAACAACAGAACGCCACCTCGCCGTCCCCCTAACCTTCGTAACTGGCACCCACTTCCTCGGCCTACTCCCCCTCTACATCTTCAACAACACCCCCGCCGCCCACCTAGCCATCACCTACGACGCAATCCTTGTTCTCACAACACTCCTCCCCTTGATCACCGCCTATACTCTGAAATCTACCCTCGGAACTCCGCTATCCTACCAACAAAATTCTTTGATTCAATGCTTCTCTCTCCTCCTCCTCGGCATGTTCCTCTCTGCGCTCGCAACACTGAACTTTAGTCTCGCGTTCTTGGTTGGGATTCTCACTACACCCTTGACGTTTATTCGCGGGTCGAGGAACATAATACTTAGTGCGAGCATGAGTATGATTCTGCTCGCTTTGAACCCTGTTGTGGTAGTGAGAGCCGTGGCAGTCTTTTTCGGAGTTGATATTGTCCAAGTACTCCTAAAGGCGGCAGAGGGATGGCATGTCTGGGGCCTGTGGACCCAAGTCGTGGTTTGGTTGGTGTGGTGGCCTGCGTGGTTCGCGGGATCGACGGTTGCCGTTGGGGGTTTGGTGGCATAAAAATATTGTTAGAGGACGACGGCCGTGGATATGAACATGTCGGGGTCGGGGCGATAGCGACGTATTCGTAAGATAAAATGTACAACAAAAATTAATGAGAAGGATGTTCACGATGCTTAGATGGTTCAAGTTGTGATTCATAATATCTATTTCATGCTTGGCTTTTCTGCACCATTTTGCGAGGTGCGCCAATGCTATGATTACAAGCTAAGATGTCTTCATCCATGCTTTGGTTTTGCTTTGCTTCATAGCTACCACTAAGTGCTCCCATCCAGAACCCACGTCACTGAGTCATCGTCCTCCACCACTCGGAACTGTCAGGGTCCTTATAGGAGGTATGACATGCTACCGCTTCGGCATTCTACGCCGCCCATACATCCTTGCCTACGCCCTCGATCCAGTTGCCAAGCTGATTGACACTGGAGTCCCATTCCCTCAACCGGCCCCGCATGCTCTCGATCTGTTTCATATCAAGGACCTTTGGTTGCACCCAATTGATGCGCGCAATCTCGGCAACTTGATCAATAGTTCCCCTCAGCAATCCCAAGCTCAGTGCCTTCATGATAAGATGTTCGATGTCATCCGGCTTAACCTTTGTCTCTTCAGAAATTGTGGCAAAGGTCATAGCGCGATCATGCGGTGGGCGTCGAAATACGGTCTCGGTCAACGCGGAAAGCGAGATCTTTTGGTAGAGGAATGTTGAGTGATCCTTGAGAAGTGGGACTTTAGAGATGTTTCCAGCAAGAACGTCGTAGGCTCGGAGATCACCGCGATTGAATGCAAAGAGAAGTTCCCGAAGCCATGCGTGAGGTGTATTCACCAGGCTGTCGAGAATGGGATGTAGAAGAAGCTCGCCGAAGTTGTAGATGGAGTCGGAGACAAGTGCCGCAATACTGAGATCATACGCGCGTGATTGTCGCTCACGGATATCGAGTTCCTCGAGATCAATACAGGCGAGGAAGAGGAGGGCATTCTTATAGTATGATGCAAACTCGCGGTTGACCTTCGTTTGTTAACACCTGAACTTGTTCTCCTAGTGTCGCCGTTATCTTACCTTGTAATACTCGGCGTTCACACGGTAGAAAGACGCATGCACAATGTTCTCGACTGAATCGAATCCTTCTAGGATCTGCTCGGACTCGTCTAACTTCTTGCGAGCCGCATCATTCTCGCCCTTCCGTATTTGTATGTTGGCAACGGCGACCGTGGCGTAGACGTAGGCATCCTGCGAAGCGGGTTTATTCACACTCTTTGCAAGGGAAGTGAGAAAGTTGTGGCGCTCCTCCACATCTGTGATGGTTAGTCAAAGGCTCAGAGACGAAGAGAAGAGGATGGAACGCACTCTCATATTGTGTAGAAGCACTCAGCCCCAGTTTCACCAGTTTAAGCTGGTTGATCTTGTTGGCGAAGCTCTTGATGAAGGTATCGAACAGTGGTATCCGTTGCTTGGCACTTTCGGGTGTATCGAAGTATTCAACAAGCTTGTCTGTGAGCTCGTGCCAAAGCTTACGCTCCCAATAGTCCTCAAATTCGATGAAATAATGCTGCTGTTCGTCTGGTGCCTGGTCCCGTTGGTCACCCAAGAGATTGGGAATTGTGTCTGTGTCCATGGCCATGGTTGCGAATTTGGGGGTTTGCTACTCGTACTCTTATAGACCTATTAAGAAAACTTTGAGGCAAGAGTATAGGCGGAGAAAGTGTGGTGAGGTGGGCGTTGATGCTGTTGCTGTGGTGGCTGCGGGACGGTTTACAAAGCTCCGGCAACGCGCTGGGGGCGATCAGGTCCGCCGGCGAAACAATCTGCCGCGCCGACCTCATCCAGCTTCATCGCTCATTGACAGCTCCATCGCCCCTCTCCTCAAGCCATTGAACGCCGCAACGATGGCCCTAACCCGCCATTGTGTCCGCTCTGGAGCGGCATTGACGGCTCAATTGCCCTCCGCATCGCGCGTAGCGAATCTCCCGAAAATCTTTCAGCGCAACATCAACTCGGATGTCCGCATCACCAGAACCGGCAAGCCTATTCTGACCGTTGCGGGTGGCAGGTACGTGATGCGATCAGTGTCGAACAAGCCTACGGACATATTCTAACATGAATTAGATCATCTCTTGGAGGTACCCATATCACTCGCGCAACCCAGGCATCGCATGGCTCACCCCAACAATAGGATATACTGCGACCGTCTTCGGTGCAACCGGTTTCTTGGGAAGATATATTGTCAATCGATTAGGTATGATTAGAATGTAATGATCGAACTAGTCAAAATCTAACGCTTCTACGACAGCCCGATCAGGATGCACGGTCGTCGTTCCATTCCGTGAGGAAATGGCGAAGCGTCACCTGAAGGTAACCGGAGACCTAGGAAGGATCGTATTCATCGAGATGGACCTCAGAAATACAGCCTCAATTGAAGAAAGCGTTCGACATTCCGATATTGTTTACAACTTGATTGGACGAGACTACCCCACCAAGTACAACAAATGAGTCTTTGCTATGTAGCTATTTACATGACTAACTTGCATTAGGAATTTCGACCTCGAAGATGTCCATGTTGAGGGAGTTGAACGGATTGCCGACGCTGTGGCGAAATATGATGTCGATAGATTTGTCCACGTTTCTTCCCACAGTGCGAGTTTGGATTCCCCTTCAGAGTTCTACCGCACAAAAGCGAAGGGTGAAGAAGTTGCACGCAGTATCTACCCAGAAACTACCATCGTCCGACCTGCACCCATTTTTGGTTTCGAAGACCGTCTACTTAACAGACTTGCTGGTGCTACTAATGTTCTGACTTCCAATTCGATGCAAGAGCGCTTCTGGCCAGTACATGCTATCGATGTCGCCTCAGCACTGGAGAAGATGGTCCATGATGACACCACTGCTGCGGAGACATATGAACTTTATGGACCCACTGAGTACAGCATGAAGGAGATCTCGGAGCTCGTTGATAAGGAAATCTTCAAACACAGGCGTCACCTCAATGTTCCGCCCCAACTTCTGAAGCCGATCGCCCGATACCTCAATAAGCTGCTCTGGTGGCCAGTACACTCTGAGACCGAAGTTGAGCGCGAATTCGTGGATCAAATCTTTGACTACAACGCCAAGACCTTCGCGGACCTCAACATTGAACCTGTCGACTTGAAGAGCCTTACATATGAATACTTGGTAAGCGTCCTTGTACCGTGTCCAAATATAAACTGAACTGACATTTTCCCTATAGAAAGGATACCGAAGCTCGCAATACTATGATCTGCCTCCAATGACAGACCGTGAGAAGAGAGAAGAGAAGAAATATTTACACGTCATCGACGATCAATAGAGGCAAGGCCCACCCATACCCGGTTCCCAAAACTTCATGTGTATATAGTCCGACCCATGTGATTCACAGGGTCTGTAGAAGAATAAAATCTCATTTGTGTTCCACACGCTACGTCGCACCAATGCAATATGTGTCTCTATTCTTACATGATCAGCTCATGAAAATTGTGAAGAAGTCAAGAGCTATGCAAAGCTGTCGAAGCCAAGGTGAAATAATGAACTTGAAAGGAATGAAATTACGAAACAATCTACGTATTCGTGAATCCACGACGAAAAAATTCCCACGAGTCCCATGTGAGGTACCATTTTATTATCGAGAATAGTGTAAAGCGCCATGGAAGATAACATGACCCAACCACAACAGCCGCAGAACTGAGGAAGCATTTATCGGCGTCAAATCTAATTCCAAGTTATCTCTTATTCTCTGACGTCAATCATTTCGGATTCCTTTTTTCATTTAAAGAGCCGAGGCATCGAGCCCTTCTGTAAGGATTTTCTGTTCACAGAATATTAAAATTCTTCCTAATCATGAAGGTCTTCGGGTCCCCCCGACGATTGCAGCGTGCCAGACGTCCAACTCCCACGGATCGACCAATGAATTAATTTAGCAACCACAACACATTAAAATGAACTTCCGACTTTCCGAATCTGTCATCAAGACATATGCGACACTGAATAAACTAACTTTTAAACAGTTACAATATATGGCTGTGGAGACGCAACGTTTCAAATAATTGTTATCTCGTTAGAATGGGCCATGGAGGCCTTCTTTTGGGAATGCCCTAACCTTCCTTTTATAATTAGTCGAAAAATTCCTCTACTAGAGATTCTCTTGAATAGTTCGAGGTTTTCACCAGTTTCGTCGCTATGCTGCCCCCTGTTTCTTACTAAATATTGCATCAAAAGGAAATCTTCACGCGTAACCTTGTTTGGTTCCCGAGCATGAGTAAGTGCTTGTTCAGTCCATTCCCAGAAGGTTTTAATTTTAGTTATAAGTTGATTATCTTGTACAAGTAAAAAGGGGAATTTGATGTGCTTTCTTCTACGTTTTTTTCCCAGATTGAAAACAGTAATTCACTGTTCTTCGGGTGTGCATGACTATACTATAGAGAGAAGGTTGGCCATTGATAGGGATACTATTAACTACAACTAGTTGGTGATGCTTCTGAATGAAAAATGAAAGCAACATGAATTGGCGGAATTTCCCGGCAATTTTCACAACATGCCATGATTTCACAGTGAACCTAATGAGAATGGTAAGACTGTAGGCACATGAGCAATATTGTACGTAAGCTTGCGACGAATAAAATCCGTCGTCTGTGGGAGATATGAAGAATGGATTGGGCTGTCAGCGTTCTTTTATCATTTCATGTACGGATGAACGAATAGGCACCTTGTCTAGAGCGAATGAGAAAGAGTTTTCTGATATGAGGTTCTCTATAAGAATCAGACGTGCGTAATTCGAAAACAACTGACTTGGTCAGACTTGGTCAGACTTATGAGAATAAGTTAACGGAAAACAGAGCTGACGATACCATGGGGAAGTTCACTACAGTCATAATGTATCACTTAAGAATCCTTGGCTATCTAAGAAGCCCTAGATTGCTCACATTCGAGGAGTATGGAGTGTGATTCATATGTAAAACTTGATATTCATGGAAGAAGGGTATTCACTCGCCAAGCCCACGGAGAGTCGTCCAAGACTCAAGTATGTACATGCCGAGCTGCAAAACGTTTACAACCACGCAAACTCAGAACTCATGAAGTTATGCCCGATAAATTGAAATATGACGTTGAACGAGGGAGAATGTCATAACGTAGATCAGTCTGCTTCGCCAAAATCGCTGTGAGTCGTCTCCTGAGCATGCTGCAAAGCGGCTCGCTCACCCTGGCCTTTCCAACCACAAACATTGCATTTGAGGTCAAAGCGCTGGGTATCAGTATAGTACTTCTTCTTTTTCAATTCGGCACAGAGCTGTCTCGCCGCTTCGAGCATAACGTCGTCGGAAGAGTCGAAAAGTTTGATGTCATTCTCAGTGTCTAAGCTTGAACAGCCTTCTGGAACAAACGCTACTGTGTCGTAGTGTATTCCTGAGTACACCAAGAAGCAACGTCTGGGTTTTCCCTCATTGAAGCGGTCGACCCGAATATCTTGGACGTTTATGCTACAGATCTCAACGTCGAACTCCTGGGATAAAATGCTTAACTCGATGCCACCTCCCCATGAGTCAGAATATTGTATCCACTGGCAGTATTCGTCTGGTTTTCTCTGTAATATAGCCTCATTATACCTCTCGGGATCCGCCTGTATCGATTGGGCAACTAGCGAGCGAAGCTCTGTCATTGCGTCTAGCGAAGAGGATAAGACTGCGGTGCCCAAAGCTCGGAACATACAAGAGTTATCGTCGGGCATGACCCTTAGAACCATGGATCCACCGCGCGAAGGGACTGGGACCTCTGGTGTTTCCTTTAGGTCCGTATTCTGCTTTCTCTTCAGCGACAAGGGCGCGGACTGTGACGACTCGGTCGCTTCATTTTGGACTCTTTCGCTTGGATCACCGGTTTCTAGTGCTATTACTATTATCTGAGCACCGCCGAGATTGAGATCTGTGTCAGAAAGCAGCGTGGACATGCCATATAATGAAGGATCGAGTGGCTGCGGAGGATAGCCCCACTTCAGGTTGAAGAGTGGAAGTTCAGTGGTTTCAGAAATTTGGGAGAGTAGATCGGATACCGCCGCATTATCGGGGAGAGTGATGGTATGTGTGCCATTGGGAGCGCGGAGGCGAATACGTAGAGGCATAGTTACGATTATAGGCGTATAGCGGAGGTGCGGCGGAGGTGCGGTTCGCGGGTCGTGAAATAAGTGAGACTGCAACTGACTAGCGATCGGAACGGTATAGAGTTCTGCTGATAGTGTTTGGCGGGATCAGAATACTTTATAATGGTTTCGATTTCTACCAGGAATGAGAGGAAATGAGGAAACGCCGTGTGGAGTAGATATCAGTGGGCAAAACCGATTTAAAAGCAGGTGGAAGCGGCGTGCTGGCAGTCACGCAGTGAACCTTCCGGAACCAAACGCCACGAGCCGAGGCCGGAAACAACAATCCCTGAGCTGATCGCGGATAAATGTCGGACCGATGATTAGTGCACGGACCGATCAGGAACGCTCCTCGTCGCGATCCTCTGGACCTGCTATGCATACAGAGTGAACGGCGCTTTTGGACGCGCATATAGCTACAATAATCCTCAAGTTACTGCGCACCAATAAATACCGTTCTGGCGATCCCATATTCATAATTTCGCAATGGCGTCTGGTCGCGCGATGAGCTCAACGCCTGTCCCGACAACAGAAACCGCTGATCCTCCTGCGGCCGATGGCGCGTCATCCGCTTTGACAGATGAAGAATGGGAAGCCATGTCCTCTGTTCTATTGAATGTGTATTCGCATAGGAACGATGAGTGAGTATCGTGAGAGGACGTCACAGACTTCACAGACACTGACAGGTATTAGTGGGTATGATCCAACGAACCTCTTCCAACGGAAAGTGAATAAGCGACAGCTGCCCGACTACTATGAAGTAATCAAGGAACCTATGGCTCTCAGCACAATTAAATCGAAGGTTTCCAAAAGAGAGTACAAAACTTTCACCGAATTCGTACGCGATTTCGCTTTGGTACCACATAATGCACAAGTCTACAATCGACAGGATTCGCAGGCATATGTCGATGCGCTCGAGGTGAAACGGGTACTGGAGGAGCAGTTGAAAAAGCTGGTAGATGATAAGATCCTCACAGAAGAGACCGCAACATTACCTTATCTTGGGGAGATACCAGAGCAAGATCCATTGCCCCCTGAGGATGAGGATGAGGACGAGGATGAGGACGATGAAGAGGAGGACGAGGATGATGACGATGAAGAGGATGAAGATAATAGGCGTAAGAGACGGCGTGGAGCTCCCCGCTCAACGGCTGCCATCACAAAACGTGAGGGTGGCGCAAAGTCAAAAGACGACCTTGCCAAAGATGATCCTGAATCGAGAAAGAAGCGAGGCCGACCACCACGAGTGGATACGCCAATGGAAGCCAGAATTAAGGCTATCATGAAAGGGATTCGGAAGCCAAGGAACTCACAGAGCAAACTCATGGTTTCCGCCTTTGAGCGTGTTCCAGATAAGGCAGTCATGCCTGAGTATCATGCTGAGATCAAGAACCCCATGGCTATGGATATACTGAAAAGGAAGTTGAAGCGTAAAAAGTACAACTCTGTCGATCAGTTCATGGTAGATGTGGAGCTAATGTTTGAGAATGCCAAGAGATACAATGAGGAAGACAGCCAGATTTACAAAGACGCCGTCCATTTGCAGAAAGAAGCCCGGAAAACCGCACAAGAGGAGAAGGACAAACCTGACACTGACTATGTCATGGAAGAAGGCAGAATACCCATGCCCACTGGTATTCTGCACAACGGCGAGCTGTGGAAGGTTGGCGACTGGGTTCATGTTCAGAATCCAAACGATCTGACAAAGCCAATTGTTGCTCAGATCTACCGCACCTGGCAAGACTCCGAAGGTGGGAAATGGGTAAATGCATGCTGGTATTATCGCCCGGAGCAAACCGTGCACAGGTTTGATAGGCATTTTTTGGAAAACGAAGTGGTCAAGACTGGCCAATACCGCGATCATCGTATTGACGAAGTGGTCGACCGTTGTTTTGTTATGTTCATAACCCGTTATAACAAAGGTCGACCTCGTGACTTTCCTGCCGACAAGGAGATTTATGTTTGCGAAGCGCGTTACAATGAGGAAAAGCACAAGCTCAACAAAATCAAGACATGGGCTAGTTGTCTACCTGATGAAGTCCGCGATAAAGATTATGTTATGGATTTGTTCGACGCACCTCGGAAACTTAAGAAGGTTCCCAGTCCAATTGCGTATCTTCTTAAGGATGAGCAGAAGGAATCCGATGACCTTCCCAAACCTGAGTGGGGGGCTGAAAACGCGCCTCCAAAAATCGGTGCCGTTCACCGGCGACCTCGAGACCCAAAGGTAAGTCTTCTTTCAGTGCTCGGCAATTCTCTGCCTAAAAAATTGCAAACACTCACAACTTTAAACAGGACTCTCCACCACCTGAACCCACACCTTCGCCGCCACCACAACCTACTCCTGCGCCAGCCATGGCTACACCTACGTTACAGGCTCCGCAAACGAACGGCTACGGCGTCGACGCGCAGAGAAATTATCCGATCGCACAAGCACCTACTGCATCACCAATGCCCGCGCCGACGCCGACACATCACCACGCACAAGCGGCATACACGCCAACCCACTCCACTCATTACCACACTCATTCCGCATCTCCGGTTCCACATGTCGCCCATGGTTCTGTGCCTCCCCCAGGCGGATATCAGAATATTCTGCCGTTCTCTACGCCTCAGCCGCCACCCACAATGCCACAATATGCCTCGGCGCGGCCCACTCCAGCGTACCAGCAGCCACTTGTCCACCAGCCACCTGTTGGATATAAAGCTCCACAGCCAGTCGAAGTGTACATTCTCAGCGACCATGCCAATAGTCAGATACCACAGGACATTCGAGAACAATTTCAACGAGATGAACAGGGTCGGGTGCTGTTCTTCACAGCACCACCTCTAAATACACCCTCAATCGTCAGGAAAGAGGGGAGTTCGCTTGGTCATTCGGCCAGATACCTTGCGGCAAAGGCGAAACGCGAAGCGTTGATAGCGGCCAAGCGCAAATCTACAGAGGCAGGTGCAGTCGATCGCGAAGAGAATGCGAAAAGATTACGAATTGAATCCGAGACCAAACTGCAGAGGGATGTAGCCAAGCTGGGGGAGCAGGCCTTGGAGGCTTTGGAGATACAGCTGGCAATTATGACTAAGAAGGATATGGAGGCTGTACTCCCTACTGGAGGTAGTGCTGCAGAGATAGCGCAAACTATCGAAAATCTGATGGAGGTACAAAAGGTTGTGATTGCGAAGAATCTGGAGAGGGAAGCGAGACGGGCGAACGAGAAGAAGGCGTCTCTCACCCCGATCACTGGGATGACTATTCGGTTAGAAGAAAAGCTCTGATCGAGTTCCGGTAACAGTAAGAACTCTGGATTTTGGGGACAGGCATGGCGTTCGGGATGATCGGTAATATCTAGTCGCCATTGACTCTAGGCAGGCTTATCTTTCTGTGTACAAGTAGTTCAGTTTGTCCATCGAGTGACATTATTGACACTAGAAAGATATACACCTGAGGAGGAGCCTTTTCCTAGCGGTGGATGGCATTACTGCTGCTCTACAACACAATTCATCACCGCTATTTCACTTAGCCATTCGTGTCACACAGAAAATGTCCCCTGAAAGCTCGCATAAGCAGCACCAAGCCTAAATCGGATGGGGCCAGTGATGCGCCTGCTTGCCAAGATAATTCCGAAATGATTTGGTGCACATCCCGTTCCATGACCAAAACAACCACCATTAGACACCACTCCGCGGCTCGACCACCACCCCAACGCGCCTCCAAGTAGTGCTGGAGACGATGAATTTGGCGGCGATTCTGCGACCACAGAATGGCGTTTGAGGTGTCATATAACCTCGAAAACGAGCAGCAATTCTGGGATGGTGAGTTGCGTAATGCCCCGCCTATGCCCGCATTCCCCCACTGACCAGTAACTCAGAGCTCGACGATATTGTCTCGACACGCTGTCAGGAACACGAGCTCATAGATAATGCCCTGCGCTCATACCTCAATGTAACCACCAACTATAAAGGTAGCCCCAACGTCATCTTTGACAGACGCATCCAGTTGACTTGGAAGCAGCGGAATACCTGCAGTCAGAGTACAGCGTGGCGAAATGCACATATCGCCTTACCGAAGGCGCCCTTTTCACTGCTCATAAGGAGTATGTGCGTCGCCAAATTATATACTGCCTGCTACAGGTACGAGACGCTTTGCAAATTCAGCCGGATTAGGTCAACGATCAGTCTGACCGTACACAGGATGATGATAACCCCACCCTTCACATGGTTGCCGCATTCTTGTTATACGATGGACGAAATAATGGAAATGATGTCACATTCGAAATGATGCAGGCAGAGGGTGTCTTTCCGCGACTCGTGGAATTGATACAGACTCCGGCAGTCCAGGAAGACGCCCGGCTACACCAAGTACTTCTTGAGCTCATGTATGAGTCTTCACGCATACAAAGGATCAGTTGGACAGACCTGAGTGGGTTCAAGCCCCTACTGCATTTATCTTCGTATGTAAGAGCCCGCTGACAACGATATAGTGTCCGTCAATGATGCTTTCATTCTCTTTCTCCTTGGAATAATAGAAGGCGTTTCTGATGATGCGGATGACCCTTACCATTACCCTGTGATCCGAGTTCTGGTATGTTTTCACAATATTTCTATGTGGCTGGTTTTTAACCAATCGATCAGCTGGTCCTGAATGAACAATACTTAGTGGCCTCCACAACTCAAGCGAACGGTCATGGAGGTGCAACTAATCGTGTTATCAAAGCCATCTCCACGCACGGTACCACCTACAAGACATTCGGATGTAACTTGATTCTTCTTCTGAATCGGGAATCGGAGACATCTCTTCAACTCTTGATCCTCAAAGCTTTGTATTTGATCTTTGGGAATTCCTCTACCGCGGAGTACTTCTACACGAATGACCTCCATGTTCTTGTTGATGTAATACTTCGAAACCTTCTTGATCTGCCATCTGACTCGCCTGCTGCTAATGCTTTACGACACACTTACCTTCGAGTGCTGCACCCCATCCTAGCGCACAGCCAGATTAGCAAGCCCCCCCACTATAAGCGGGACGACATTTTGCGAATTTTCCATCTTCTTATCACAAGTGGAAATCACTTCGCCCCCGTCGACGAAACCACTGTACGTCTTGTCAAACGCTGCACTACAGTGCCATGGTTGCTGCCGTTGTCGACCGATTCGAGCAACGTGCCAGCAACCGAAGGTGGAACAAGTGCGACGCAATCACCCACTGCAGGCAGCCCGGACCATATCATTGGCAATGGTCAGAGAGAGCTTGCACGACGTACCCTCGGAATGAGTGTACAAAGTGGAGGAGAAAGCTCGACAAGTGTGTTAGAAGTTGCATCGCACACGGAAAAGCCCGGCGTTCAGACGCCTAGCCGAGGGAACCATTGATCAGGATTATGGATGATGTTATAAATCTCCACGAAAGAGTTGTGGGTATAGAACGGATCAAGTGGTTCAGGACGCAACCACTTCCAGAGCATGGTGTTAGGTAGGCAATGCTTTGTTTTTCTTCTCTCTCTGGCTTCAGTGCTAGATATTCTTATCATCTTTGGAGTCACACACACATTTACTGCATCAACGGCGCACTGGGCAATTGGAGCGTTTTATCTGCCACTTACGCCCCACGTACCTAAATTTCCCTTATCGCTATATCCCCATCTTCCACCGTACCATTCGGTGCGTTTGTATTAAGGTGTAATTGCATCTACCTTCGATGATCTTTCCTATATTTCATTTTCTTCATTAACGAAATTTCCTTCAAGACTCTTGGAACTTAGTCATTTGTACGCCTTCCTAATCAGGCTCCATCGACTAATATCGAATCTTGTGGTGGATGGTGTCGTGTTTTAGTCTGATAGTTTCCATGTTCTTTCGTCACAGTGCTACTAATAAATAATACTTCAATCGAACGATCGATGTGTGCGATTCATTCGCGACAAGGACCCCTCGATCGACACATCAAATTTCAATGCCAAGAATGCCGAGATTTCGTGCGAAGACTTTCTCTTTGCTCTTTGGAACCTGCCAACACTCACTCCACGTACAGCCAGTTTTCTAGTTTGATCGGTGGTGTAAATGTGTGCTAGGTGTACTGCTCAACCCCCGAACTTATCACCATATCATGGTTTTGTATATTGCATCAAGACCAGCGGAATCCGCTCCTTGGCTTGGCTTCCGCCATGCAAAAACCAGCCCCGAAACCCGCCAACCTCCAAGAGTAGACAAGAAAATCCAAGAAAAAGGTGGACTTGTCCCGGCTTGATTAGGCTGTCTGTCCTCTTCTTGTGTTCTCTTGAAACTCGAAGCCTTCCGGGAGATGGACACATGGGTGACCGGTTGCCAATCACTGTCAAGCTTTAAACTCATCGGCATCATAACAACAGCCTTCCATCGGTCTAAGTGGTGGTGCCGTGAACGCAATCAATACTATCTATACAGCATACTCATGGGAGCTGTCAGCCCTCGTGACTCCCTCAGATCTGTAAGGAGCCAGAAGGAGGCACTTTGTTCGTGCATCACGATCGAGCATAGAGGCCCAAGAAGCGGAATCACACACTCCTGCAATACATCGATCTGCCAACTGATGGTCATGCACTCCTTTTGAACTCAGCACGAAGATCATCTCTACTAAATCAGCAACATCACGGACTATATCGCCCACCCCACAAACAAGGATCAATAAGATCAGGGTGGCCATTGCCATTCGTCCGCCACATCTCATCTGCGTCAGCCCCCGTACCGCTTGCGGCGCAGGCCAATTGAAGGGCTGCCGGATGTGGAGGGATACATGTTCCCTCGCAGATTCGTTGTCAAGGGTAACTTTGTAGCCAGAGCCATGCCAATATATGCCGGAGGGCCTTGATAGGCATGGCGTTCTTGTCATCCGCTTCACCGCGTAATTTTTCGGTCCGGTCAAATGCCTCACGTTCCTTGATTTACATGGCTAGTGTTAGCAAGCATGTAATCATGGAGTTCGAGACCTCCCAGCTCGAAGGATGCGAGGTGTCGATTATTGCTGTGGGACATGAGAAAGTTTGCATTGGCCGACATCCGCTTTCGAAATGAAGGCACACACGTATCACTGGAGATTGTAACATAGCATCTTGCAGATGGATAGAACGAGCCGAACGGGTTGTCTATCAGCTCAATCCGAGTTCTGAAGCCGTGACTTCCATCCAAAGCACAAATGACCACAACAAAAAAGTCTCGGGTCTATCGGCATGGATATGATTGATGCAATCAAGGGACACTATTATCGCTCGAGTATAATGGTCAGTGGGACCAAGTAGCCATATGTGAGGTCACTAGTCATGCGGTTGGAGCGATAGAAATGTGTTTTGTGGAGAGAAGAGCATGGCCTGATCGTATGCATTCGAACAGTGAAACACATGGCAAAGGTCCAGCCACCAGGCACGGTCAACGAATGCACATATTCATTGCGGGTGTTGGTAAAGTCAGTCCACTTTGCCGCCTCTCCAGGCTTACACGTTTCCCCAGATTCCGTGTGCCTGAATAACTGCCGTTGATCGATTCCATGTTGGACCTCCCACATGATTGTACAGCATGAGTCTTTCCGCGAATTCCGAAAAGAACAGCAGCTATTTGCTGGCCTAGGCGTAACGCTTTACGGAACCTGCTGTTAAATATGCCGGTCGACATATATCTGTCCGTATACGGAGGACTTCTCTGTACACTCACTAAGAGTACACTTTTGGGCCAAGCCAGGAAGAGCTCATGAGGCACTGAGGCTTGGAGGTGGAGCAGAATGGCAACTGGAGACAAGGGTATCTAAAGAAGAGGTGGAAGAGTTCCAAGCTCCCGTCTTGTCTTTCCTTTTGACGGGAAAATCAGACCACTATACCGAAAGTTGGATACAGAAGGGATTACTTGGAGATCTCTCAGATTGACGAAGCACTAGCCACTTCCATCTTTCGCGCGGAGAATTCCCCTGCGAGCAAGTGGTATGAATACTGCTTCGAGATTCGTGCAGTATATTCCGTCTTGTCCAATGTTCTGGTATTATCACACCACTTTACCCATGACCGGGTGAGGGTTCGAGCTTCGGCACATGGTATTTGACAAGGTTCTGTGTTTGGAAACGTGCGCACCGGTTCTGAGAGCCAAGATACAGTCTACTCCCTGGTGGCAGTTGGGTCGAAGTGCAGATTCCAGAATACCATCCAACGCCACCTCCGTCATTCAGTTCCAGAGTCTGACACGCGCACCTGTCGCAGAGTGCACACCAAACGAAGCAGCCAGCACTGCCATCGGGCACCATTGTGCTGCAGCATTCATTACTTTCCACTGCCACGGCCATAGCCAGCAACATAGTCGACAGCTTCCAGGCAACGCCGGACCCTTTTACCCCGGAATGCCCAGTCCCACCCATACAGCGCACGGAGAGTGTGGTGGCCGGTGCAATCTACTCCTAGTTGGTTTCGGATAATTCCATCCTTCGCGCACGCCACTACCGCTCGGGCTTGTCCTCATTTGGGGGTTCAGCCTACCACTTCAGACTTCGGTACGCTAGCACCTTGCAGATACGAAGAGGCTCAAGGGCCCTGCCTCCGATTTAAGGCGTACATAGTACGGGGGAATCAGGACCAATTCTCTTCGCTTGAATGCGCACGCAATTTGCTCTCCATTGTCGTCCGCGGCGTACGGGCTTTGAAACTGCGGGCGGGTTACTCAGTTCGGGGTGAGGAGGTAACTACTGAGTCCGTGGATTCTGGCCTCTTGGCGAAATGGATGCGTGGAAGCATGCAAGAGAAAAGGAAAAGATGGAGCCTACTTCATGCCGATGTTTTTGCGACCTGACGCTAGAAGAGAATCCGGGGCGATCATCTGGGGTACGGGTACATCCTCTCGTGAGCATGCCTGCCTACCTACCAAGTATATACCGGACTGCATCATAACCCGTGCGAGGAAACATTAAGGTACTCCACAAAACTATCGTTTAATCAAATGGTGTGTATCAAGTCAGCACCCTCGATTATTACCTTGATACAGCCTTACGATGGGGAATTTCTGCCGGCCGATGAAACATTCATGCTCGGTTTCGTAAGTAAGATCGGCAGTCGACAAACCTTCCCAAGACGGACTTGTTCCCGCAACTCCAGGACTTGCTACAGAACGGTGAACAGGAACCACACTGTTGGAAACATACGTTTACGAACTCGACTTGTCTTTTCTAGGCGCTGTTGGTCACTCAAGTAATCCGTCCGGAAAATCCGTTTCGTCTCAACACCACCATGCACGCGTACACATAAACGCACAAGCACACGTGCACCAAACCTTCTACACGCCCCATAATTTTCCATCTACATCCACTAAGATTCAACATGTAACTTTTCTCCCATCTACCGCCGCACATACACACACGCAAGCAAGCACTCCGCCCCCGCCAAGCTGCGATCATGTCGAATCGGGACCCCTGGACATCCATGGGACGTATGACCTGGTCGCATCGTATATTAGCACGGCACAAGGGACTATGCAATGCAAAGGACCGGGGGTATCTCCATAGAGTAATCTACTACCGGCATTCGCCCTCAAGCACTCTCCAAGCGCGATAAGAATTGTCGCTGAGCGCGCTGGCGCGGGGCGTGGCGACGGGTGCTGAGGTGGGATGAGTGCTTGTCTCGACGTTGCACAAACCCCATCCTCCTTATCCGCAATCACCGAAACAGTAAAACCAACGTACATGTAGATATACACACCCATGTAGCCAAATACCAAAAACAGCCCCAAATGGGGAATAAGCAAAGGAGATAACCCTTTACATCATCATTTCCTTTCCACGCAATGCATACATCTTACGAATCCAAACCCAAAAAAACTCTTCTCCACAGACTCCACACTCCAGAAATGCACATCCATACCCAAAGCACGACTAACTACCTTTGTACCTAGACAGAAGTGTCCGAATGGAGACATGACGCACAATGACGATCCGTCGATCACTCCTCCCATTCCCATCCCCACCATCCCTTCCATCCCACCCGTCCAAACCATATCTCGATCCCACGGATCTCCATCTCTAATCACCGCCATCGCCCATCGCCCATCGCCCATCGGCCAAAAGAACACGTACTCTCTCCCCACCTCCTCCGCGCCTTTTTCCCATCCCGCCCCTCCTCACCAAATCACCACCCCCGGCCCCGTCTAGGTACTTTCGTCTAATCGTAATTACGAGAACACCCTTGCCCTTGCACTGGCCCTTGCACAGTTTCTAGCGACTTCTCTCCGTACAGAACGAGACGACATGCTATATGTCGTCGTATTATACATGTGTGCGCAGAGGGAGAAATTGTACTTGGAATCCAGACATCTGGGACGGGGGGGCAGGGCATATGAATCTTTTAATCGTGCGCGTGCGTTTTTACGATTCCGGTTTTAGAGGTTCTTGGTTTGTGGGGAGCGTGCCGAGGGGAACGTGGAGACAGTGTTGGTGCCCGATACCATCCGATTTCGTGAGATTGTGAGATGGAGGAGGTGGATACCTGTGGGTGGGCGTATGCGTATGTGAGAGATGTAGTGATTAGCTAGGTAGGTAGGTGACTCGGTGTCGGTGATGACTGTAATGCGCTACGTGAATTCACACGCGTACTCCTTCTGTGACACCTTCGATCTGTATGATGAACACTAGGCCCATTTTTGTGCCACCTTCGACGCGAAGTTTGCAAATCCGAGAAATGGGTCTGCGGCACAGGATGGATAGATGGCATGCACATTGATCGGAAGCTCACAGAACAAGTGTGGAAATTCGTAAATTCGTGACCAGGCAACACTCTACTCGGTGGAGGAGCGCGTACCTGTCTGCGCGCTTGCGCTACTCCTCCTCTCTACGCTACTCTACTCTACTCTAAGAAACAGTGCTTTTAAAAGGGGTAGGAGGAAAGTATACGAGACAGAAAAAAAAGGAAGGTCAATCGTGCAAATTGGTGAATGGAAGCGTAGTATAGAAAGAAACAAATCAGAAAGGCGATGTGTTCGCGTACATCGAGCCGGGTATCCTTCCCAAACGCCACAACACTCAAACTCAGATTCAAATTCAATATTCCGCCAATGATGCATCTTCGTGTGATCGTCCCGCTTAGACCTTGCTCTGACCGAGCGTGTTGACCTTCTCGCCAGAGTTTAGCCGCGAGTTTGCTCGAGTGGGAAGGCGGGTGTTCACACGCGTTGTGTCTTCTGAGTTACACCGGAAAGCTGGTTCGTGTGAGATGCTGTTCCTAATCTGCGCCTCTAGGGCTGCAGGATCGCGTGCATCGCATGCAGACGACTTCTCATTGTTGTCGTCAGTAGCTTCGCTGGACCGCTTGAAGAAGTGGGCAATGTGGGCGCGGACGTGTTGACCATCTTCGCAGGGTAGATACCAGCGAGTGACCAACATGCAAACAGCCGAGATCATGAGACAGGTGCCTGACCACATCTGTACTGTGATGTATGTGTTATACTTCGTAACGAGGTAACCGGCGATGATTGGACCTGCCAGCGAAGGAATACCAGCTATGCTATACATCATTCCGGTCCATTGTCCCAGTTTTGAGTGGCTGAGATGGTGGGTTTCCTCGGTGTTGTATGTACACTTCAAGATGTTGGCCATCGAGGCAGGCGGTAGTCCGATAACGGCTCCCGAGAACATGCCGAAGAAGACGCAGAAAGAGATAGCAGCAGATGTGGATCCTGTCAGTGTCCATAGAATCAAGACAAGCAGAGAGGAAACAATCTGTGTGACGATATGCATATTCAGGGGTCCAGTCTTATCCGAAAAGCTGGCCATCGTGATTCGGCCGATGGTAGAGGCACCGTTCATAATGGTGAGAAGCCAAAACGTTTGCAGCGCATCTGAGTTGGGAACGACAGCGTTCGTCTGACTGGGGCTGCTCTCGCGAGTCCCGTAACCACTGACGGCTGCCCACTATTTCGAGTTAGTACTTTGCTGTGCATACAGGCAAGGACTGGTCAACATACCTCTTCAAGGTTGAAGAACACTGGGTAGAAGCCAAAGAACAAGGCAGAGATGGAGGCTGTGAACCAGCAGAATGCTGGGTTCCGGAATGCCGCGGGGTCGAGCCAAGCGTTGACAGAGAGCCACGATTTTGGTTTGCGGAGGTGAACGCTGGGACTGGGAACTGCAAAGATGAAGGAGAATATTGAGGTTAAAGCGACAAGGCCGGCCACACAACGGCATGCATTGACAAACCCCAGGATGTCAATGAGATATCGAGTCATGGTTGGGTAAACGACACCAGCGACGCTCGCGCCACACGCAACGCCACCGACTGCAAGCCCCTTGCGGTTGGGAAACCAAGTTGCTGCCACTGTTCATCGTTAGCGATAGTTAATCGCTATAGAGGGTATTGTTTACCTTGTGAACTAGAGACAAAATAGCAGGCCATGCCGAGTCCTGTGACAACTCCTTGAGTAGATAGAATGGCTCCATAATTGGCCTTGGCCGAAGGGTCGGACGGATGAGCAATGGAGAGCATAAACATTCCGAAAGGTGTGAGGAAAGCACCCAGGCCGATGATCTGGCGAAAGTATCCGGCGTCGAGCAAGCGGCCTACTGGCAGCGAAAATATCAGGACGAGGAAAGACTGCATGGAGCCGATAAGATTGAGCTGCAGTTGGTCGGAGTCCCGAAGTGATTGTCCAACGTAGTAGGAGGCAAAGGTGCCGTACGCGTTGACCAACCCCCAGGAGTTGAACATGAGGAAGAAGCAACCCGCCCAGCAGGAGTAGGCGCGCCACTGTCGAGGCCAATTTGGCTGATCTGGGGCACCGCTGGCGGAGCTACTGACGGAGCTGCCAATCGAAACATCCCTCATGGAGCCTGTGGCTGTACTGCAGCTAGATAGAGGGGAACCGGCTTCGAGATCCTTTTGACTGTCGTTGAAAGAGCGGCAGGCCATAGTGCTGGCGCTGGAGCTGTGGGAGGTTTGTGGTAGAGGGGACATGACGATTGGGCGGATGTGGCAGCCGCAGTGTGGCAGACAGGTGAATGGGGCAAGTCAAGCCCTGGGTGATGGTATATTGGGAGGAGAAGGAGTGATGACTAGAAAAGGTGATAGCGACTTCCTGTGGATTTGGAAGGGTGCTCAGCACGGGTAGTGCTGGAGGGGAGGCGCTCAACGAAAATCTCCAGTGGGATCAGGAGAACATAAAAAGATGGCGGGATAGAGAGATAGAGGAATATGGCAAGAGTAACAAGTGTAGTCTATACCGTGTGGTCTGTTCTTTGTGAGAAGGGAGAAAAAACGGGGGGATAGTCTCGGAGTATAAATGCACAACTGGACAAAATACCAAGATCTGGGGGAGCAAGATTCGAAATCTGATCGATATTAGACCCCTTATGGAGATCCACCAGGACCCAAGCACGCGCGTTGAGGTACCCCCCGCGGATTGGGGTGGATGTATCTCTGCCATGGTGACGTGGTAGTCAAACCCACCGTGTAATGGTGGACTTGGGTCGAAAGGCACACAAGCAACGCAAGGAAACAGATCCAAGAAGGGCCAAGAAGTGAAGCTCCACAGCCAATGCGGAATCCTCGACTCCGCCGGCGGCCAAGACAGATGCAGCCCAAGGTAGGGCAGGTAGGGAAGGGGGATGTGCACTGGCCCGATGCGGAATGATGATAGAGTGGATGCAGCTGGGCAAAGGCACAACGTCCGGCTTGCTTTAGCGGATGGCGCTGCTTATGGGAGCGGTCCATGGTTGCTTGCATCTCACGGGTATCCTGAGATGGAGGGCAAGTACGCTGTAAGGCATTACAAACAGGAGCGATAACAAGACGCTGGGGGAAGAAACCTCAGTGTGTGTTTTGTTTTGTTCGCCAATGACCTCATATGTTACTGCAACGGGCAGCCCCACCCACCCAGAGAGATTGTAACACTCAAGAAGCAAGTAGAACAATCCCGCCCAGGTCGTGGGCTACTCCCAGCAGCAAGCACAGTACATGTGGGGAGCATATGCGGTTTGATAGGGCATGTCCAGGACGTTGAGTTGAGTGGCGCTTGGCGTTTCATAGCCATACACCCATAGGCCCCAGCGGAAGCCCTGGAGGCGTTAGATAGGGGACAAAGAGCAGGAGTACTCAGTGCCCAGTGTTCCCTGAGGACCTGAGGTGAGCATGATACCGTGCTGATGCGGATGCTCTCCAGGGTTGGTATGTTGCAGTATGGTACAGTGCTGAGTACGGAACGGTGCAGTGGGGTGCGGACCAGCGCAGGCCTGGGGGACAGTGAAGAATAGCGGAGCGGGACGTGGACCGGGCGGTCTCTTGGCGGAATGGTCTACCGGCGGGAGTCATGTGGACCCGTCCCTCATTGGGCAGCCCTGGTCCGCAGCAGTAAAGAGGGTTCCACCAGCCAAGCCCCGATTGCATTCCCGCCTTGGCCTTCTTCCCTCCCAATCCCCTTCCTCCCCTCCATCCATGCGCTCATCACTGCGACCTTGTGCGTCTGGACAGGGACTGGAATGAGCCAGAACACGGACCGTACAACCGCTGAGAGTCGTGGCGGCTCTGCCTGCTCTCTGGGCACTATCTGCAGCCTAATGAATGAGAATATGAGAGCTGGCACGAGGAAAGGTGAACCAGAAACAGCAAGATTGCGAGAACACAACCAAGACGGCCGAACAAACTTAGACATGTCCAAAACGGTAAATAAAGCGCCTATCTTGGGAACAACAATTGAAATCGAAACGACTGGGCACACACTGAAGGGGGTGTCGCAAACAAGTCCTCTGCCAAGTGGGTGCGTCGCAACAAAGATCCACCCGCACACGCAGCGCTGTCGATGTCTCTGTTGATGCTTGCCCCCGGGCCGTTATCTTTTGACACAGCCTCAGCAGCTTAGGCGTAACTTAGGCGTCAAAGGTCCGAATGTGGTACCCAGGGAGGGATCTACCGCTTGGCATCATGTTTGGGCTTGTCCCACGTTCGGCGGTGTTTCTTCTGCCATCGAAAGATAGGGGAGGGGATACATGGCGACGGTGTTGCGGTGTCGAGGTGTCGTTGTCGTGATGAGCAAAGGAGCACCATCGTTCGCATGGTTATTATGCTTACGGTGGTGGGATAAGACCGCGTATTCGCACAAAGACGTAGAGAGAAAATCTTACAGTCATTTCGCAATCGTACTACCGATGTAGGTGTTTGCATGCCCGAATTGTCGATACTGACGGCGCGTAAGACCGAATTCGTAATCTGCATGTTGATGGCAGGTGAAGGGACCGGGTCATTACGGAGCTGAATGCTGTGTCTCTGAGCCCCTGGTGGGGGATGACGACTAATCTTGATAGCGGGCAGAAGAGTAGAGGAGTGGGTTTTTGCTTCCTTTGACCAGGCCGCAGGCGAGGAGCGTGGAATGGATGATTAGGCTGGTGGGAGAAAGGAACGCAAGTTGGGGGGAGTCGAGTTGGAGTGATCGACGTGAAGGGCTTTGGTGTTGAGGCTTACGCTTGTTTGGGGCCGGCCAGTGCGGTTAGCGCTCATTGCGCCTTCCGCATCCTGTTGCAGCCTCATAGACATGGACCCCCAGATAGGGAAGTGGCGCCCCCTCGTCATCCCCAAAGCGACACCAGTTGACGCGCCATGACTCCCATGACACTCTCCCTTTCACTCTTTCACTCTTTCTGGGCACACCCTCCTCGACTCGAGGCACGCGTCTAGGGCATCCCCATGGACATCCCCATGGACATCCGACAGACTATTGTCGAATATCGCTGACTATCGCTGACCATCAAAACCTCATCGATGGACATTCCTCGAGGATCTGCAGATCCAATTTTCTCTCCGCAAAAAGCAACGCACACAGGTGACGAACACCAGGCCCTCCCTCACCGGATACACCACACATCCATCGGGCCAATTCGGAACCCCATCAAGAGTATAGTCGCCACCCAGTCGGTCAGCCACTCTTTTGTATGTTCTGCAACCTACGTCAGAACCAGTGCACAGATGCTCTCTGTTTCCTTTCTTCATGGATGATTTCTCCGCCTTTTCTTTTCTTCGGTACGAGGCACCTCGTTTGCGTGGTGGGCCTCCTTTATCAATTGCAGCGTCCAGTATATTGCCATGCCGGCAAGTGTAGCGAATAACAAAAGAAACAATCATCAAAGTCTGCAATCCATGGAAGTCGTGTCCGTCCCTTCTGGTCCGGCTCTTTTCGCTCCGCTCTCTGGCTACTCATGTAGGTACTCTTGCTCGAATTTACACATGATGGTCAGCCGCATCAGCCGCAATCACCATGGCCCGTAGGTCAAAGCCGCATGCATTGAGCACTTTGCAATATCGCTGCTAACCACCAACCACCAACCACCCGCACGTACGGACAGGTGAACATGCGCCTACACACTGACTGACAAGAAAGCCACATCTACGCCTCTCGTCTTGTTCAAACGTCCCCCTGCTGCATTTCGGCAGATGAGGTTCGTATTTGAGGTTGGGCATCCATCTTCTCATTTAACAACCTCGCATTCGATATCTTGGAGTATTCTTGGAAGACTTCTTGGTCTCCTCTTAGTGTGTGGCCCTGCACGGCTTCCTGTCCGTCTTGTCTGTTTGTCTTGTGCTCTTCTCTAGGGCAGATGATGGCTCAACATCGTCTCGCTTCACCATGACCAGTGGGGATCCGGCACCGACTGGTCCTGTCGGAGGAGAGGGAGTCGCAAAAAAAAAAAAGAACGCTAAACGGAACGCCGAGTCACGAGTCTGAGGTACAAGAGCCTGTTGAGTCAACTTGTGGAGGCTCTGCAGTGTTGATGTTGATGTTGAGAACGCCTCACAGCGTTCCCCTTGACATATTCGGGGTCACACATAACCTAGACCATTGGGAATTGACCTTTCCTCTCATCCTACTCAGATCGTTAGTCTTGATTGACAGAAACGAGCAACAAAACCTTGACTACAGATGAAATTGAACTCAGAAACAACAAGAGTTTGGCCGTTCACATCCTCTTCCAACATGTGTAAGCCCCTGTCACAGATGTTCTCATGGATGCCATTTCTACTTTGAACAGTTCAGTATCTTTTGGATCACAGGACTCAAAAACAAATATCGTTGGTCGTCTGTCGTTCACATTTCCGCTCCGCTCGCTCCATAACAAGCTTCCGATGCGTTACTGTTACGTACTGAATACGAGGATTAGCCATCTTTTCCACCAGGAACACCATTCCGCCCCGCTTCGATGAAGTAGTCTCGTCCGCTCCGCTCGCATACCTCGGTATTTTAAGAATTGGGAAGGCTGTAGGAAATCGTACGATATGGCCTGATGGGATCTGAAAGATAAGCCTTGGTACCCAAGCGGACAAGGCAACGCCATGGCTCCGGCCACACACCATGAATGTCAGGATGGCGCTCCGCCCCGCTCCACTCCGAGGTCTTTGCGAGAAAAGGGTGATCTGCTTTGGGACGATGTTGGGCGGACGTGACAGAGGACGCGTCATGAGGCGGAGAGGAGTTTCATAATGGACATTTCCGCCGCGCTGCGCTCCGCTCTTGTACGGCAGTGGGATGCCGGGGTGGCAAAGTCGCAAAAGCCAGGTAAACGTCGCGAATCGTGGAAGGGTTTTAGAACGAGGACGACCATCGTGAGAAACGAAATTGAAACCAATGCTTTGACAAAGCTCTTATGGTTGCTTTCTGTCGTTTTTCGTCACTTTTCGTCCAGGTCGCTTTGGTCATTGCCGCCCAAGTCGAAGCTCACGAGCCTCCTGAAGCCCTCTCCCACTCAGGCTTCAAGATTCGCCAAGTCGTAGGCAAAACGCACAAGGCACGACTCTACCCGGGAACGCTCGATGCTGCCGAGAAGGACCGACCCGGTATTGAGAGAGGCGCGTCTTGTGTATTCGCAGTCCGCATATGACACCACCACCACGAGAGAACGCCGAGAGGGATGCTGGAAAGGGTAATCCGCAGACTTGGTAATATAGAAGAGCTCCTCCCAGCATCTAGCCACGTTGTGGCGCGCATGCGGATTCTCAGTTGTAAAGACGAATTTGAGTCGCGCGAATTCTTCTGAGCTGGGTGCATGTATCTTTGCGACTAGGATTGCCACATGTACGTATAGACAGACTATAGAATACAACGCACAGCTAAACGTAGAGATAATAATGGAGGTTCATATAATGAATCTAATGGAATGCTAAATCCATGGCTACCATGCCAAACCTTACTACAACCCACTCAGTGCTAACCAGCCACAGCCATATGCTATCTCTCAACGCCCCCAATACTTCCTCCCGACCATGTAAGTCTAGACAGACGGATAGACTACAGCTTACAACTAATCATAGAGATAAAGAAGGTCCACATAGTGAACTGATTGCGATGCTATGATCATGCCATCCCGTCATACTTGATCTACCCACCCAGCACTAACCAACTAACTAGCCTCCCCAGACCTATCGGAACTCCCCAACGTCCCCTCAGCCAAATTGGGAGGTCGACATCAATCAACCTCCCGACGCCTATATACTGTATGAACAAAGGAGGCAAGGGTCGGAATGGCAGCATCATCCTCAGCGCCGTAGCGCTATCGAGGCCTCCGCTCCACCCGACCTCGAGCTCCTTTGTATGCATACAAACCTTACTACCTAAACTTATTTACAATTGGGGGGGCCTTGCGACCCGTTGACGGGCTGCAGAAACAAGATAGGAAGTTATATACCGCACCTGGGGGAAAAAAAGGGAAACGCTTCGCTCGCTCGCTGGTGGAAAAAAACAGCACAATCAAAGAACCGATCCGGAATGGACTCCTGCGCCTGCCACCGTCATTAGGATAACCCGTCGTCATGCACCGTTAGAAAGGAAAAAAGACAAAAGAAAAATCTAGATACACAAGGTTTCGAAACCGCGCAGTACAGAAAGTCTTGAAAAATCCCACGGCTCTTTTCCCCCCGACGTGCTCCCGAGACCTGTTTCGTTCCGATGATGCTCCGATGCCGCTATCGCCCTCCTCTTATACCTTCACCACGACGGTGCGCTCTTTAATCAACCTCTCCGCATTCCGCTCGTGCGATTCCTTCTTACAGTCTTCGAGACCCTCGCACTTATGATCCTCCAGTAGCCTGTGTTTGCCGCAAAACTTGCCGGTGCAGAAGCTGCATTCGCCGACAATGGGTTGGATGGGAGCTTTGCAAGCCTTCATGGAGCAGCGGACTTTCTTGGATTGAGCCATTGAGCTGGGTATCGGGGATGAGATGTGGAGAGTGGGGTTTGCGGGGAGCGAGGAGAGGGTTTGGGTGGGGGTGGAGAGATGGATGCCGGAGTGCGTGAGGCGGAGGGTTGCGGTGGGGATGTTGGTGCGCAGGGTGAGGAGCGTGGAGAGAGTGGAGATGGTTGTGGATGCGGGGAGCGTGAGAGAAATAGCTGGGCTTTGTTAGCGGGGTGGGTCTTGAGATGGAGAAATGGATTTGGGGGTGTGGGGTGATGGTTGTGTGGCTGCTGGCTGATGGGTCTGGTGCTGAGAGTGTGGTGGAGGAGTGAGGAAGAAGAGGGATGGAGCGGGCGAGAAGGGACGGTATTTAAAGGTGCTGGCTGCTGAGCGGGGGCCGCTCGTTGACTCAGATCTTTATAAGGCCATTGTGCCAATGTGAGGTGCGAGTTTGGTGTGCGTAAGGGCACATCGTGAGGTGCTGAGTGGGTGAGGGGGAATGGGGGTACCGAACAAGGTGCGGAAACTTACTATTCTTGCCCGAGACGTCTTTGACGAAGAGGGTGGTCATTTCTTCCTGGGGAGAGGGCAGCGGCGCTGCCTGAGGGGAGTTTTGTGATTCTTCATTTTGAAGGGGTTCATTGGTATCGCTCCTTGAGCTCGAAATGCTGGATGTGCGGCGCATGGTTGCGGGAGGGTGGGTGGTAGATATGGCGCGAAGAGGCAGGTAGGCAGACAGGTAGGTTATCAAGAATCCAGGCTCTCTCTATCTATTCGTAAAGGTAGCCGAGAAGTATAAGGAGTAGGTAAGGTATACGAGTGAGTGATGTATTCGTGATGGTATTTGTAGGTCGTAGGTCGGTGGTCCGTATGCGTAAGTAGGTAGGCAGAAGGATCTGAGTAGTTTGGGGGTATAGTAGCGATGACAGCCTTTTAAAGCTGGGAGAGAGACGCTTATGAATGTCGTTCAGTAGTCAAATCTATGATTACGATGACGATGACGGTGGAATCCCGTAGAGGGTCTAGGTGCCGTACGTAGTTTTTCAGGGTCGGTTCGTTAGGCCTCGGTCGGGAGCGCTGCGGCGACTTGCAGTACAGGAACGGGATAGGACCTGATAGGGCACGACGGGATCTGATAAGGATAAGGGTTCGGTCCGGACGGTCGCGTGCGCGGGGCTTAGGACTCGCTGGCTTGCTGGGAGTTGGAGAGAGAGTGAGGGGGAGGGGGAGGGGTCTGGTGGGTTGATTTGGCAATGAGGGGAGTTGAAGGAGCTGGGGGAGCTGATAAAGAAGCAGATGGAGAGAGAGAGAGAAAGCGGTGTAGTGGGCGGTGCGGTTGCGGAGTTGAGTGCCGGGCTAGATTGCTGGCTGGCTGGGCTCTTGGGGGGGCGAGTGTGTAGATGTATGTGAGGGTAGCGGTGTAGTAGTGGTATCGATAGTATGTAGTAGCTTGTTCGTTCGGTGTAGTTGCTGTTGCTGTTATGTAGCTATGCAATGGATGTGACAGCTCAATACAGGTGATGGATCGGGCGCCAAAGGGGAGGTGTCGGGGTCAGCAGGCAGAGTCAGAGCCAAAAAACGAAGATCCAGAGCAAAATCAATCAGGGCACAGCGGAAGCTTAAGTACGATGAGGTGACGCAGCAGCAGCCGCAGACAGGCCTCTGGGATTCTACCTAGCACGTCTGGGTCTTGTGTGCACTGTTGCTGTGTAATGGCGCCAGGACAGGCCGTGGTGGCGGCCAAAGGACAGACGGCGACCAAGGCTCCACGCAACGGGACTGACTGGAAGGGATGGAGGAAATGCGCCCATCTATGCACACACATTGACACTCTGCATACACATGGCTTTTTCGGCCTTTCCAAGCCAACGATGCGATGCGTTGCGCTACACTGCGCCGAGTTGCTTGGTGGTGGTGGACTTCCGGGGTTAGGTACCTGTTATTACGCCTTGGACGAGGCGGCGAGCGTCTGAGGATGAGATGGGGTGAGAAGGGATGGGATAGCGATGAAAGGAAGGCGATGGAATGGCATCATTTCAGCAATCCATCCATGAATGAATTGCTGCACCAGAACAGGCCAGACACACAGACGCTCACTGAGTCGACGCTCCCTTTCATCCTTCCATCCCTCCTATCCTTCCATCCCTCCATCATCCCTTCATCCCTTCATCCCTTCATCCCTTCTAATTACACAATCCAAATGCACCCAACTCGTGACACTCCCTCAATTCTCCTTTGCAATCATCTCGTCCGCATGACTAAACCCTCTCAATCCATCTGCATCCATCCTTCCCTTCCACCCATTTCCATAAGCATCTCCTCCAGGCCGCCGCCGCCGCCGCCGCCGCCGCCGCCGCATGCCATCGATACGGACATGCCATGCGCGTGTGACAGCTGCCCTCAACCTTAATTGTCCAAATGCAAGAGACAAGTCCAGTCTACCTTGTCCAAACCTACCCTGACCTAGCGACAGCTGGAGCGAGCGAGACGCCGCAAACAGCTGCAGGTGAAGCGAGAAACACCCGGCGGGCTGCCTGCCAATGCGTCGTGGACTCGCCCCCTCTCCCGTCCTCTCTCCTCCAACAGCCAGGCGCCCCTGCAGGAACAACCACGCTGAGCTGGGCCACGAACATGCTCTGCACCCAGCACGCACGACTGACAGCCACACAGGTCTAGAGCCGCTGTGCTTTTGTTTTCTTCCTTAGCCGCTTCATCCTCTTGCAACTCTGCCTGGGCGTCATCCTTGTGTCTGTCTCACGATCAGAAGGCTCGTCTTCGGGAGCAACGAAAAAGCGTTGGACTGGAGTCAAGGAGACAAGAACTCGGCGAACACGACAAGGCGTTAATAATTAGAAGATGCGTGGTAACTTGGATCTAGGAATCGCCGTTGCGCGCCATCCGACGCCGGCGCCTTTCGTCATCGTCATCTCATCTCATTCCGAACTGCTCCTTATCCATCCCGATCTACTTCCGATGCACATCCCGAGTCGAGTCGAGTCGAGTCCTTTAGTCCAGTCCAGTCCAGTCCAGTCCCGTGATGCCTTCCCCCTTCCCCCTTGCCCTGGCCTGGCTGTCGGTATGTCCTTCGCCGAACCTGCCCTATACCTTCGCACGCAGTCTTCTAGTATTGACACGTATCCCACACCTAACCTACATAGACACCACTCAACAAAACAACAAAACAGCAAAACAACGACCACGACTACGAACAACACAACACCGACTCTACATACAGAACTTACATACAGAACCTACACACCATAGTCCCATCCCCAGTCCGGTCCAGTCCAGTCCGGTCCATCAACAACAACACATCACCCTTCCAGACCCCAACCCCGTCCCTCACAATCCTCACCACGTATCCTAGAGTCCTAGACCCTGGTCCCCCGCGCCTCACAATCCCCGCCCGCACGCGCACGGCCCAACTAGCCTCATCCGGTGCCGCTGTAGCCGACCCCGACCGGGGCTGCGGGGCTAGAGATGCGATTGAGTGGGAGATCTGGTGTAGAGGGAAACGGGCGTGCGTATGAATGTCTACTCTATATTGTATTCTCGTGGACTGCACTCGAAATATACCACGCCACGTGTCTGTGTACTTCTCCTACTTTCTATAGTGTAGGTAGGCAGAGCGATGACTTGGGAGAGGGTTTCGATGGTAGTGGAGGAACTATCATGTCGTATTGTATCGCGTTGCGAGAACTTCAGCAAATAACATCATGGCATAGTATACATCCAATACCAATCTCCATATCTACTTAGTAGAGTTATGTATGACGTTTTCTCTTCCATGCTATTCATGTCCCCATCTCCACTGGCAAGTCCCCTTGCATTCCAGCCCTGCAACGCTTCTGGAACAATTCCTTCATCCACGCCGAATCCACGCCGAATCCACGGTAATCTCCAAACTTCACCATCCGTGCTTCTATGCGAAACCATGGCTGTGCTGTTTCCCATGGAGATCACCTCCGCCATCGCCATCCGCCATCATGCACAAGTGGAGCCACACGCGTGTTCTAGTATTCTACAAAAAACGCGAGGTGACGTTGCGGTGAAGTTTAGGTTTCATGCGTGCGTTGGGGATGGGAAAATGTCGGTAAAGAGGTTGGAGGCTGGGGGAACCTGGGTTGGACAGGCATCTGATCTATGTACGGGTTCTGGGTTTGGGAGCTGGGCTTGACCGGTGGGTGGGCTTGACCGGTTGGCGGAGACGGGGCTGGGGGGATGGTTGGTTGTGCTATGTACGAAACAGATATTGGATCTGCTTTGGAGGTTATGTGTGGATTAGCATGGGGATTGTTCTCTTTCATTAATTAAGTGCGTAGATGGATTTGGGGATCGGAAGGCGCTGGGCTGACTTGGGCTTGTGCCGAGGTTGTTTTGGTTGGGCCAGGACGGTGATATCTAGAGAGGTGCATCGACGTGTGAACTCGAATCGTACGAAACCAGAGTGACTAAATGGAATACTCGGAATGAGACATATGGTATCTTATTCCCACAAACAATCAATGAATCTGATTCCATCCTCGTCATCTTGTCTCCAACCCGCTATTCACTGTCAGGGAAGTCATAGAATCATCTTTTTCCCCCAACCATGAGAATGCAAAATACTAGGAACTACTATCTATAGCTTTCATGAATAGATATACACCCAAATTATATGTATAACTCTCACGCTGTCTCCTAATATCCAAAATTAATTTTGAACAATGGATATGCTACTCAACGCACAAAAAAACAGCACCAAAAGCACATACATTAAAATCCAGCAAATCAACCCCTTCAGCAATCCACCCAAAACCAGCGCAATTCTGTTCCAGCCATAATCATAGCAATACGCAAGCCTCCAATCCATCATTCCAAGTTACCTGACAAACTGTTGAGCTCTGTTATCGTGGGCGCGCACTAGCGTATGCAATGCAAACGCCCCTGGGCCGCTTACCATATCCATTGTGTTCGGTCCACGCAGGCACTCAACATTTGCTTCTCACATGTGACGCACTTCCGAAGGGCACTTGGAACTCGTATTGTTTACGCATACTGATCACATGTTCTTCTTCGTACATGTGACTCATTACATGCTCATTTGTCTTGTAGGTGTCGGACTTGAAATCGGTAATGCGTTACTGCCAACATGTCGCGATTGGCATATCGCTTGTCGCGTGGAAAATGGATGGTTCACTATCCTCTTGTGTGTATGGCAGCGTACTCTAGTCAGGACATGTGATGGTAATTGCTTCTCTTTCCTTTCACTGCTGAAGTCCTGGCCATGCCATTGAAGTATTAGTCAGGTTCAATCTTCACTGGATATCTTTGCTAAGTCTATACACGATTGCGCGGAAAGGACCGAATTGCATAAGGACAAGTCACACTCTAAGACAATGTTCGCATAGAGAGATGTCGTGAACTTTCGTTATAATTAGGAGGAAGAGTTGCTTTTCCCTACTCAGATATCCATACAACCCTTCGAAGACCCCTCATATCAAACAAGACCTTCCACCAATCGATCAATATACCTTCCCCTCCACCCCCTTATCCAGGGAAATAAACTTCCCCAACATAAACCCCGCACCAACCCGTTTATAAATCCTCTTCCCTCGCCCATCATGCCCTCCAGTCGCCCCAACGAGCAACACATAAAACACTCTCTCCCGATCCGACCTCTCCTCCTTCGATCTCGCCACTATAACGCACTGACTCCGCTGCCCATCCGACGCCGTCGTCCGATTAGTATCATACACGACTTTCACCTCATCGCGTCCCCTCCCTCTGCTCCTAAGATCGAAATCCCTGACTATCACCGTCAGTGGTAGACCCGATGTCTGTGGTGCTGACTTGGTAGTTGTGTCCTGGTCGCACCAAGGCGAGATGATGTCCTTGGTATCCCAGTCTGCAGTTCCGAAAGGCGGGTCGCAGTACGAGATGCTGCCTTCGTACGCCATCCATGACCAGCTGGGGATCTGCACGTTTCGGTCGGCGGGGAATTCGATGTGCTTCATGGGATTCTTGTCTTCGGGATCATCGTCGCGGTCGCGTTGCCAGAGGATGCTGCGGCGGAAGAGTCCTGGGTTCGATTTGTCACTATCGTCGAAGGTGCCGTATGTCCCTTTGGAATCGAATGCCTTTTGAAGTCGCTTTTCGAGGCCGGAAATCGCGAAGGGTCGGTCATAAGCGCGCGTTAGTTCTAGACGTGAGTATTGCTTGTAAAGTCCCTGGAAGTATTCGATCTTCAAGGCGCGTGATTTTGCACGCATGGCTTTGTTGGGGAATTGGGGGTCGCCGAGGAAATCTGCCATGTTGCTGCGAAGTATGGTTAGTATGGTAATTGCTCACGGTAATATTTGTGGAGGGTAGATACTTTTGCATCCACGTCAACGTCTCGCATCGTACACCATTTCCACACTCGAAATAGGTCTGGTTCTCCGTGAAATAGATGGTACGTCGCGCAAGCGCTCGTTCCTGAAGTACCCATCCACGGCGGTTCAGTCTGCCTTCAATGACATCTTTGTTGAAGTTGTCAATCGTCTTGCAGATATAGAATGGCTTCCCATCATCGCTGGTCATTGTAACATATTCGCCCTGTGGTCTCGGAGCCAGGAACCCGGTCCTTTGATCTATCGCGCGGCTTGCGGCAATAACGCAGTATGCTCCGCTGAAGACATCCTCCATCCTCTTTGCTTCGTCGCCGAAGTCGCCGCCGGGACCTTGGATGATGCAAATAGAATCAATCCAGATATATGGAATGCCCAGTTGGCGCGTACAGTCTACGGCATGTTTAAAAGTCGCAGGGAGCTTGTTGTAAGGGATGGATCTCTTAAAATTCTTGACATCATAGTTATTTTCGGGATCGTTTCGAAGCGTGCTGAAGGGGGTGTATTTCGTGGTATCACCCCAAGGATGAGAGAGTGCTACATAATCTTTACTGGGCACTATTTCTTTGCGAGTTTCAACCAGGCGGAGGAGAGGGTTTTCGACGGTCCCGACTTCAATAAGTCTTGTGGGTAGCTCACACTGAACTGTGCCTACACAGCCGGGATGATTATCGTCACAATCTTGGAGCCATGATTTGGCGATGTCGAAGAAGATGTCACTTCCAGGCTGGGGCAACTGAGCAAGTCCAAGCTGAACAGCAAATGGCGGATTGAGCTCTAGTAATTCATGCAGGATTAGCTTTGATCAGAAAACTTTGTAAGCGCAAGACTTACTGGGACTTCGGAAAACCGATAGCACGGGAAATCGATGGCCGGTCATTATGATCACCGACTGATTTCTTTCGAATCTGACCATTTCCCCTTTGACACCAGTAGCCGTATCATACGCATCCAGGAGCATTTTGCATAATTGGCAAGATTTCGAGCGTTGCCGCAATGTCAGAATTGGTAGTTCAAGAGAGAATCCTGCTGACCAGATATTCAGATCCAAGCACCGAGGGCAAATTTCCTCCGCCCTATTGCTGGGTAGCAAGAATGGTTCCAAGCCGATCCTATTCAGAATCTTATCCGCAAATGAATTGTCGACATGGAAAGTCCAATCTTCAAGCGGTGGGAGACTGTAATCAACAGGCCGTCCAAGAATCCCACTGCGTACTACTCCATTTGAGGGTGCTACTCGTGTTACTTTCGATCCCTCAGCTCGTCGTTGTGAAGGCGCCTGTAATGAGCCTACCTTAATGGAAGGCACCGGAATCCTGCTCCGATCTTTACCTGTAAACAGGTATCCAGGTTGGCTGCATTTCTGCAATATTTCGTCTAGCGCCGTTCGAAACTCAGCAGCCGTAGCTCGGTAACGTGTCCTGGACTCTCCTAGCGTTGGGGGTTGCAGAATTCGCCCGCCGCCACCGCTGCCTATGGCACTACTGCGACCTGGGGGCAAAGAAATCACAAGAAGCTTTTCGCGGACTACTTTGAGGAGATCCGATAATGCTGATTTGGTTTCTTTTCGGCATTCTGGATCAAAATCTTCCAGATGGCTTATCCAACGTTTCAATGCTCTGTTGAGATCGGCCTGTTGTAGTTCGTCACCTGGAAGAAGTTCATAGTATTGCCACTCTTTCTGTGTTTCCGCCGCAGCTTGGGTATAGAACAACGTAAGTCTGTCGTTACCGTATAGAGTCCAGATGATAAACTCGAAGGTTACACAACCCATCGACCATATATCATAGAGCCTTGAGCGTGCATACTCCGCGGTAACTGCCTCAGGTGCTTCATATCGGAGGGTTCCGTACGTCATGGTTGTGCGCTGAGCTCTGTCTTGTGTTGCTAATACATGTCGCTTTGCAAGTCCCATGTCTGCAATCTTCAATTGTCCCAATTTAGTGCCATCGCCTAGGAACCTGAGGATGTTTTCCGGTTTCAGGTCACCGTGTCGTAGAGATCCCCCTTCAATTGGGAGCCGGTAATCGTTCACTTCATTGAATTCCTCACCGTGTACCTGCACTGTTGGGATGTCTCCTATCTTCGGAGAGTCCGCCTGTTGCTCGATAGGAGTGTGTGATGGTTGATGATGATCGATATTATGAAGATAGTCGAGCACATCCGCAAGAGCTCTGAGCTGTTGAATGACCTCAAGGATGGTGTCTGCATCCGGAGCTTGTTTTGGGGTAGCGTTCCAAAAATCTCGGAGACTGTTCCCGCCTGCCCAAGGGAACATGAAATAACGATTCATCCCTCGACGTATAGCAGCAATACACTTGACTATACTGTTGTGATCAAGCTTATTGATATATGATAGTGCCCTAGCCTCAATTTCCCAGACTTTGTCAGTTTCTGTTGGGTCGGCACCGTTGCCAACAATGATTTTTTTGATAGCAACCTAGAGTATCAAGGTTAGTGTTGGTTCTTCAAAGCGATATTATATATACTTACATCCTCGAGTCCGACATGGGTATGATGATCTTTATGGACGCGCACTCTATGGACTGAGCTGAACGCTCCACCTTTGTTGATATGATCTTGTCTTTCGAATGGCATAATGCACTCCGCTGCTAGATCGTATCCATATTTCTCCGGGAGGAAAACTGGCACCAGGCAGTTCCACTGCTTCTCAAAGAACTCATAATATCTGAAATCGGTCCATACAGGGTCGTTAAAAGCTTCGTGTCGTAACGGAGGTGGCATATTCGAGGGTTTGGGGTCGTCGATAGGGAGATTTTCATCTTTGAATTCGGAGAACTCAATCTGCGACAAGGCTTGGAGCAGATCTGCAGAAGTACCAATACACTGGATAGTTATCGCGAAAATCTTGATGGCATTTTCGAAAAACCAGGACGAAAGCTCCTCAATTTCCTCAGTATCGAATTGATTCTGTTGATTCCTTGCGTGTAGTTCCTGTATTATTGACGTCTTTGTGATAATTTTTCTGAGACAGCCCTGTGACAAATATTTCCGGTGTTGATCGTCAAAGGTGCTTTTATCAAAAAGATTGGAAATCTGATCCGCTAATGTCTGCTTCGGTTGACCCGAGGAGGATTGTGATCCTTTTTTGACCTTTTTCTTCGAGTTTGATGGTGAAGGTGGTTGTGCTTCTGCGTAAGTAAGGTGATCAAAATTTGAGGGAACCAATGATTGATGGTTCTGTGATGTGTTAGTGGTATTCATGATTGTGGTCTGGGTTAATGCTGAAGGCTCGGAGGTTTGATTACCTGTTGTAGGAAAGACTGCATGTTGGTGTTGTATGCAGTAGAATTGTTTGAAAGGAACGAACTGTTCGTCGTCTTGATCGTCTTTGGAATCAATGCTTTTGGATCTATCGTACTATTAGTCTCGAAAGCCAATTTGAGTGTGAATGTGACGGTGTACATTTATATTGGCCTAGATTGGCCTTGGGAAGGCTCTCCAATAGCGTTCAGTGATGGCAATTTTGGCTGCAATGTTGTATCGGACACCTGACTGGCTGTCCTCGTATCGATATCTGCGGGTCGTTGTTTGGAAAGGCGTGGCCTTGGGACGAAAGGAAATGAGCCCAAAAGTTTACTGTAGAGCTATGCTGTACGCTTAGAGAGCAATGTTGACTTTTATTTTGAAAGGGGAGAGAGAGCCCATGGAAATAGTTGGTTGTGTTTCAGCCGCATGAGGGCTAGAATGTTTCTTATTGGCATGGAAAGCCCGAACGACTAAGATATAGTTCCCTGGAGGTTCTGGGTTTCGAGTGCATATCGGCAAAGCAATGCCATCCCAAGGATCCAATAGAGTATTATCAACCCAAAAGGCTGCAAGCCACTATTGGTTTTGTGAGGGAGCGTTGGGCAGGGGCCTGCTGCGTCCTTGTTTTTTGAGTGGTTTGGCGTCTCCGGTGAAGCTTTCTGCTGTCATACGTTCGTTGAACATAGACGGCTAAATGAATCGATCGGAGGCCCTATTTGTAAATGCATGATGTGAAAATTCGTTGATGGAATACTAATCGTTGATGACATGGCAGAGAATTATGAAGATTATAATGTCATACAGCTGCTTGATGCCATAGGCAGATGTGGTTATAGATTTAGTTTCTGGAATAACCAGACTTTATCCTGTATATCCACTGAAAGTTTTACTTTGGAACTGCCGTTATGAAATTAGAGATCAAGTTTTCTTAGCTGATATGATCGAATTGCCGTAGGTTCCCTAGATTCCAAGAAAGGTTGTGATTGGTGTGTCTCGTGAAGTGCATGGTGGACAGGTGAACTGCTTGATTCGATGGACGACTCTTCTCTGGCACCGAGTGTTCTCATGTTACCTCTGTAGAGCCGCATTCATCTCGAAGGTGAAGTTGTGTAGCGATGATGGTGTGCACCACATTCTCATCAAGGCTGCAATTGGTAAAGATCATCCCTTTCTCTGCATCAGAGTGGGATTTTAGGCGAATGAGGCGATCTGAGCATGAGCAATAATGCAGGTGAGACTGCGAACCCCGCAGCTGAACATTTTGCCTTCTTAGTCGGGTCCTCGTGGCTGAGAAGGTGTTATGTGGGTGTGTACACTTTCGTTTAAACAGAAGCCTTTCGCTCATTAAAGCAGTGGGATTTCTATCCGAAAGCAAACCGTCTCTCCGCCCCGCGTGATTGGCGAGTGGCACCCTAGAATTGCGCACTGAAGGGTCTTGATAATGTTGCAAAGTTGTAGCTCGGCTGCGATAAGAGTGGCACTAGCCGGCCAAAAATTCCCGCACACCTAGCAATCCACCTGTGTTACAGTTCTATAGTCTCAGCAAGAGGTTATCATTTTATAAAAGTAGAAAAATAGAAAGATAACTTCTGTACATAAATCTTTTTACTTTGGTATAACTTATGTTGTAATCGCATTTGTTGCTGCCTAACGAAATTATCGTTACAAAGGGGTATTCAACAAGTAGGTGTGATTTTTTGGTGGTTGGATGCGCGGGCTTTTTCACCCCCGTGGGGGAGTGACAATCGCACAAGGACCTGGTGTAGCAGATCACCGCGTAGACGTTCAAGAGAGCCGTGGAACTCGATCTTTCGTTAGGATGTACGATGTACCCCCGCAAAACGTAATACAATCTGCACTTTTTGGATGCCTGACTAGATAGCTGGTATCGCTGCATGTCACTTCTCGGTCGAGAACATAGCAAGAAGACTCTGGTGAAGAATATTCTAGATAGCACTGAGATCGTCCTGAGAGAAGATAAAATAAATGACTGTAACCTGCCAGAAATAGAACACTGCTTGAATCAACCATTAGGCAGGTAAACTTTCTTCAATAGAAACTATTCCATTAACATCAGATTATTTTGTTGTTTGGTCCCAGACATCGTCAAAGGTAAATCATCGTCATGAAACGTGAGGCAGCGGATGAAAACCGTCCGTATGCACTGAGTTGGAGCCTAGATTGTGGCTCTAAGATAGGATGTCGTGTTCTACGCAGTCTAGCCAATTGTGGTTGATAATAGCTTGAATGTTGAACCATTCCCGATGGGCCAAGGAGTTTGTTTGCTCGCATACGCGGGGTCTTTGCGACAATACTCCAGCAACCGATCTAGTTCCGCCTTTACATGTCCACATTGCATGCGTTCTGTAGAATTTGCCACAAGCATTGCCCCTTGAATTACGTTGAGCAGATCGTGAAGGAAATTTGTACAGCGTCCATGGCAATGTAACTGATCGATAAACTATTAAAGTATTAAATCGTATTTATTTTCTGGGATTGTTCAATCACGAACCTGAACTACCGTTGGTTTAAGGCGAGGTTCAAAGTCACTGTTCGGGGTTAGCTCGAAAAACTTATCGGTAACCATGTCGGAATGGGTTCCATCTCTAGCCCTTCTCTTCACAGCAAATTCTTTCAGCAATGCTGTGCCTCCTATCATCCAAGTAGCGAACTCCAGAAATACACAACCAAGACACCAGATGTCGTATGATTGGCGAATATACCTTGGCATAATGTCGTATTCAGGCGCGTGATATGTCTCTTTGATAGCGATTGATGACTTTGTTGTTTTGCTGTGCTGGGAGTTTATGGTTGCTTGGCCAAAATCTGCTATCTTCAAAATCCCCGAGAGAGAGTTTTTCATTTGCGTAGTTCCGCTATACCAAAGAATGTTTGCCGGATCAATGTCTCCGTGTCTACCATAACCCTCTATGATGATTTCGGAGTCTGTATAGTTCATTCCTTGAAGATCGCCCGGCCTAGGTTGCCAGGTGGGGCTATCTGGCGGTACTCTGGCTCCACTCGATTGCATAGTTTCAGTTCGCACAAAAGAGAACTTCCGGGAAAAATCTTGGGAGAGTGAATCATCAGAGGTAGCGTGCTGTATAGCTTCTTTCACATCTTCTTGGCTCAAAATAGTCAAATGCTTATGAAGATGCATCAATGCATCGGCAACGCCAGCACATTGTCGTGCCATCCAGAGCAGATTTGGGAAGGAGCATGCTGGGTTGGGTATAGTATCCCAGAGTTTGAAAAGATCTCCTTCAGCACGGTGGAATATGAGGTGGTACTTATTGTGCTGCTCATAAGTCGCCAAGAGAGAGACTATGTGTTCGTGCCCCCGATGCCCGCTGAATCGTTTTAGAATAGATCGTTCCTTGTCGAAGGCCTCGCGACTATCTTTGTACAATTGTTTGATTGCAAATCCGCGCCGGTACATTGTCATATTTTTGAAGTTGTAATGATCAGGGTGAATATCAACCATCATAACTTTCGCAAATCCACCATGATACTCGCTCTTCTCATCGCAATCAGTAAATGGTAGTATGTGATTATCTTGAAGGATATAATGCCTGATCTCCCCCTTTTCGCCTTGAGAAAAGTAGGGGGCTAGCATTATCTGGAAGGAAGTTGAAGTCAGTACAAACTTTCAATTGGTCCTTGAAAATTGACTCAACTTACCCACTGTCTCGCCTCGAAGTCTAGAAGTCTTGTAAAAGACCAGTTGTTCCCAAAACATTCGAGCAACTGGTCGGAGGCGCTGTTTGAAGCATCTCGCCGTCTAAACCCTACGATTGTCCGCTTCTCTGGCTCCAACACTGCTGCTAGCGGCAGATCTAGGTCGCTTACGTTCTCTTTGATAAAATGTTGGATCGAGGAGGTCATATCCAAAAGGACCAGAATAGCGAAAATTTTCCTGAAGGATTTGAACTTCAATTTTTGACCAATTTCAACTTCCTCCGGGAAACAGACGGATTTCATCTGATTGTATATTTTTGTATCGTTGTAGTTTGTCTTAAAACTAGTTCTTAACTCATCACGAACGGTGTCTTCATTTATGACTCGTCTGAGCTGGTCTCTGGGGAGGAATAGTGGTTTCGATGGATTGAGAGCAACCGCACTCTGTTTCAGTTGGTCGAAAATCATTTTCTGGAGCTTCCATCGAGATTTGTGACTACTTAATCCATGTACAATGGAAGGTGGAGCGGCAGCTGATGAGTGTTGTTCCTGTCGCAGTTGCTCTTGGTCACCTCCGTCAGAGATAACACTGTGTTCGCGGGACAATCTGCCTCGAACAGCTTCCGAAACGATCGGGGTAGAGGATCTAGGTATGCCGAGGTAGAGTAGATCACGTTCTGGGGCTTTCACCACCAATTCTTTGTGCTGTTCCTTTTGATGACTATTAGCCCTGAAATAGAGCTCTCACATATGTGGAAATGTCGACTTACATCTCGAGTTGAGTTCACCAATCCAAGGGTGATGCTGGAACTCTCCCAGACTTGGGATGATTGGGCAGAGTAGAAAGTGTCATCTTCTTCCAGGTCTTGGTCACCAGCGGCTGAGTCCGGCAACGAAGAGTCATCAAAGTCATTGCTTCCCCTTGCCGAGTCACAACGAGACTCATCAGATAATGTCGAGTCTTCTTCATTTTCATAATGTCCTTGAGGGTAGTTAATCGAGGGAGGTGATTGATGAGTATCGCAATGGAGTCCAGGGCGTGCTTGGACGGGACTGGTAGAAGGCGAGATGAATAGGCCTCTGGTAGTCGTAGCTGAATCCACATTTGGGTCTTCTTGGGTCCACGCACCGGCTTCTGAAAACAACGTGTCTTGGTGACGTGCCACAGAGGGATTAGTGGGTGATGACTCTCGTTCCGACGCCAGCCACATGTCGTTTAAAATGGGCCCTTCTTCCTTGTTTGGTTCAAGCATGTTGGCAACTCATGCATCAGGCTTGAAAAACTGTATCGCATGCAATTCTAGCGCTGCAGATGCACGTCGAGAAAGTGCAGCTTTCCAATGTTCTCAGGCCAGGCTGGCACCGGATGATAAGTAAAGTATGGCAGCTCAGGCCAGGCGAGGGAAGGGCGCATGATTGATAGCCATCCATATCGAACCCTCGATGACCACAAGGCTGTCCCTTCCGATGGGGCTGTCGAACTGGTCAGGGTGGCTGTCTCAGCCGGTGAGAGATGGTGTAGATGGGAGGTCAGAGTGATTTGCCTTGTCTAGGCGCCCGTGCGCCACCACCCAGCCAAAACGGGAGCGTCAGCCCTCGCCCCCTCTTGAGACACCGCGCCTGGTAACACGGTCAACCCCGAAATCCGAAGGACATATGGTTAGCACCGCCACTGCGCAAACCATAGCCTCGTACGAACCTAAGGCAAATATGTTCCGTATATATAGTGAGTCCGTCTTATGTCCCTGACATGTCGTTGAGTTTACAACAACCGATATAACACTGACATTAGCAGTATATCTTCGAGCTTATCCAGTTTCATACAACTTACTTTCCCTCGTTACATAAAGGTCATATATCCACAATGGCAGCAACAGCAATGACATATCTTGATGTGACTCCGCAGTTCCAGATCGACAATGACCATGATTCTGTATTAGATTTGACTCCTACGCAATCCATTCCGGGGCGAAATGTAGATCGGAAAAAGTTACGCAGCCTTCTACAGAATAAATTTGGAGTTGGGGGATATGACATCCTGGTGATTCAGAACACCTATAGCATCATTGCTCCCCAGCAACTCTCTACAGTAAGCAATTTTGTATTCCACATTTGACAATCTAGTCATCGAACGTTTTATAGGGCGAGATCGAAAGATGTCGTCGAAATTGAAGCGATGGTGATAAGCATTCATTTGGCAACTTCATGCTCCCCCTAATTCTCACGGATTCATCAGCGAAGTGCAGCAGTGTCCCAGGTAAACAAATTTTAGCATCAAGAAACATACCTATCTGCTTTCTGACAAGATTAGATTTTAAAGATCAAGCGTCATGTTCCACGCGAAGACTGGAACAATGTCCAGGAACCCATTAGAATGGGGGAGAAGAAGATTCGTACTTAAGTGATGGAAACTGGTCAAAGGAACGGAAGAAGTGATTTTGAGACTAGTTAATGAATTTTCTCGCAACTCTGCTTCGAACCAATCCTCAATCAATTATGTCCTGTTGATATTGATGTAGAATAATCGTGATGGAATCTCTCCCATGATACTTGAATTGCTCTACGCTACAGAAACATGCAACATATATGCTGCGTTGTTCCACTGTCCCAATCATAACTACACACAAATGTTCATGAGGGAGTGATTAAATATGGCATAACAAAGTTAAATCGTACCTCTTAAATGGGAAAGCCCTTCACAGTAACTCCTAACACCCCATTTTAAACAAGTCTCGTTGTAGATGTCATCATGGTATAGCCTGTTCGGTAGAATTCTAACGCGATTGGGAAAAGACCCTGTGTTGGATTTTACTTTTCCATGGGTGACTAATGCCTTATAAATCATCTAACAATTTTGCACTCATGTGGGTATCACGTAGGAAGCCTGAGTCTCTACCTCTGTCACTCTCTATCCCTATTTCTATCTCCCCAAGTAGTCTCTCTTGAAAGAGTGCATAATGGGATATATGTGTGATATACGTTGTAAAGCAGTTTAATCCAACACCTAACACTTTTTACTACAACCCACTTAGCTGTTGAAGAATTTTATCCAACGCCCTAGGGTGTTAGACAATATTGAAGGATTCAATTAGTGCAGAAAAGGGCGTAATTGTATAACTAACAGCCCTTGATTTATCCAACGTTGTAATCTACTCACCAAATACAAGGGTGTTAGAACTTGACCGACCAGGGCAGTAATGATTAAGCATTCGCCACAGGCTTTCGTAACTTAACTCGTAGTTCGGACTTAAAAAATTCCATTTCGCGCGAGTTTCTTAGCAACTAGATGGTTAGCGCTTAGTGACTAGGACGATTTTAGTCATTATTGTCAGACTATGGAATCCTAAAGGCACGCCTGTGGCAAAGCACAGCGACAGTGTTTATGGGCTGCATCTAGCCGATTGAACAAAGATGCAAGTACTAAAACTATGGAACAACCCATCCAAAATTCGAATACCATAAAGTCCTTACTCCTTGCAAACACTGATCTAAATATCAACTTTCCCACAACATCTTCAGCTCATTCGTAATAAACTATTACCGATCGCCCATCCTTCCACATTTCACCCCAGTTTGACAATGTCTGCCCTGGTCAGTGCTCAAGATGGCCTCGCTGGCTTCACATCTGTGATCAATGTCTACGAGCATCGTATTGGCCACGCATGTCGCGCCGTTGCTTCGCATATTCCAGCACTCATCAAACCCTTCCCATCTTCCGGCGGCACCGTACTCGACAACGCATGCGGCACCGGTGCCGCATCAGAAGAGTTCTTAAAAGAGTTCCCTACAGCAGATATCTTCGCAGCAGACGTCGTTCCACCAATGGTGCAATCCTTCAAAGCCCTCATCGCCACCAAACGGGAACTGCAAAATCAAGTCAAAGAAGTGAGACTGGAAGATGCTCAAAGTTTGACCTTCCCGGACGATACCTTCGATGCGAGTATCACCAACTTCGGCATTTTCTTTCTGCCAGACCCAGTTGCGGGCGCCCGACAAATATACCGAACGCTAAAGCCGGGTGGGACTGCAGCAGTAACAGCGTGGAAGACTTTTGGATTCAAGCCGATTCTTTGGGAAATTCAGAAGCAGCTTCAACCGGCAAACCCGCTCACGGAGCTTCCGCTTATGGAACCGTGGTGCGACTCAGCCTTATTAGAGAGGACGCTTAAAGACGGTGGGTTTAAGAATGTTAGTTTTACTGTTGTCAAGGAGGGCTTGTGGGGAAAAAGCAAGGATGATTTCAAGCTCGTTCTGCACGAAAATCTTGGTGCGTTGACCGCACGGAATTGGACGGAAGAAGAGAGGGCACAGTTACCTTCTTTGATTTCAAAGATTGTCGATGAGGAACAAGACAAGTTTTGTGTCACTGACGGGCCGAAGGTAGGATGTATGATGGAAGCGTGGGTTGCAATTGCTACCAAGTAAATGCTCATGAACTTGACTTTTACCTCAACCGAGCTTCAAAGTTCCAGCCAATAAACCCAAGCTATGGCAAATCTAGAATAACTGAATTCCAATCTCACTATTTCAGTATCTCCTGGAAACATGTTCTATCTCTTATGCGAGCTCTAAAATATGTTCATATACACGGAACGATCTTGGCTTACCATCTTCCCAGCACTTCTGTACTGATTTATTTTCACAAGATTCTCCTAAACATGAAGACTTTTCGAAGACTCATTGCGCTCTTTGTAGTGATATTATGGTTGTTGCCCATTTGTGACGGTCTCCCTCATAAGCGGGCCTACCACCGTTCGAGGGTCTTAACTGGAACAGGCTGGGGAATTCGTTTCATATATGTTGGATACGGAATGTCTGTATAAAACTAGCTGTGTAAGGCAGGGAACTGAACATATATACTGTGTTGGCTGCACATCATACGGAGCGTGGCTTCCGGAAGAGCCAAGCGTTCTTCGAGCCGGATCATTAATCGTCTGTCAGAGACTTGTGCGTAATATATTATCGCGGACAATGATACGAACAATATAGTCGAGAACAAGAACAGCAGGATTAGGACTATGATCAACGGAACGACGAAGCCCAATAGAAAGACAGCATCGAAAGTTACTATTGCTTAAAGCCATATTAGACCTGTAGCTGCTGTGAAAGACGTAGTACACACAAGTTAGGCCAATCATCATAACTGTTAGAGAGATTGGAAATCGTTTGTGGTAACGATTTGTGACAGTTAGAGCAAGGACAATAAAGTTAATTGAAGAGGGAAGAGGACAGTCCCACGCAAGAACAATTTAAGCAGGCTGCGCCACTTCTGATAAAGGCGCCCCACTATGCCTTACCAACCAATATGCCTCCGTTACAATAAATACTTCCAATCAGTAACCTAAGAATGAAAAATATAATTGATCCAAGGAAGCCTTCTCAACACTCAAGTACGGACTAGCCTTGTCCGTACGAATCTCAAGATTGTTAAAAGTACCCATTATCGTTATTATACATTGCCCTACGAGACATGCCTCGTGCCGGTGTAACGGTTGGGGGATGAATGGACACTTATGACTTCGGCTCACTAAGGGAGCGCACTCCATTGGTTACAACACTCCCAGTATCTATCGTTCCTGTTACGAAGATAGTGGAAGGACTATACAGAGATTTATAGGAGAAATGTGGCGTTTTAATAATATCAATCAATTCTTGCTCTACCCCTCCGTTTTCCACTTTCTGTCCTCCGATGATGGTACGAAGCACTTTACCCAGGATGACCAAGCCGCCTAAGTGTATTTCTTTTGCCTAGTTGGGAGTTTTGGCCATGCATCAGTGCATTCCCACGAACGTAACCAGATAAATCCAATGGATTCTTCTACCTCCAGATAGTGTTATACCCTAAAATACAAATTTCTCCCCCGCCAACCGCTCAACTTCCCTCACAACATACTCTTCGGAAACCCCTTCATAGCCTGCCTCACCCCCAAATCCGCCAAAATTTCCTCCGTCCCCCCCAAAATCGCATCAAACTTATAGGTCCTATGGAACATCTCCACCACACTGCCCATCCCCGACTGCGTCAACCCTCTCCCCCCAAAAATATTCACCGCCTCGTCCGCGATCTCATGCGCCGCCCGCGTCGCATGGCTCTTTAACAACCCGATCGGGCCGCCGAGATGCTTACTCTGTTCCGTGTACGTCATGTTCGTCATCTGGTAGGCAATGGATTCAAGCCAGGCTTGCGTAGATTCAACTAGGGAGATCATTTTGGCGAGTTTTTGGCGGATGGCGGGTTGGGAGATTAGAGGGGCGGAGAAGACGATGCGTTGATTGGACCATTTGAGACATTCTTCGAGGACGGTGCGGGAGAAACGCGCTACGCCGCAGACCATCATAAAACGCTCGTGGTTGAAGTTGGACACTAGGGAAATGTTAGGATGATGGGGTTTGGAGGTGTTGAAGAGGGGACAATTACTTATGACAGTGAAACCCTTGTGTTCTTCGCCGAGGATGTTCTCGACGGGCACTTTGACATTGTTGAATTCAACGAAGGCGGTTCCGGCGGTGGTGGAGTAGGAGGTCTTGATCAGAGTTGTTTCTACGCCTTCTTGGCGCGGGATCAGGAGGACTGTGAAGCCCTTGTCGGTTTTGCAGCCGGTCACGAAGTAGTTGCAGAACATGCCGTTGGTGATCCATTTCTTGGTTCCGCGGACGATATAGTGTTTACCGTCTGGAGTCTTCTCGGCGGTTGTTCGAAGACCGGCGACATCGCTTCCTGGAACGGGGAGTTAGTGCCATATCATTCAGGGCACGGTGGTTGGTAGGGGAAACAAACCAGCAAAAGCCTCTGTAATCGCGAGACACATCTTCTCCTTGCCCGACAAAACCTCCTCTACTACTCTCTTCTTCATGTCACTCTCCTTCATCCACTGCAATACTGCCGTTAAACTAATCATCATACCCGCCATATTTCCATCTTGGAATCCTCTCGAGTTTGCTCTGCTAAACTCTTGTGCTTGGATCATATCATGCAAGTAATCAAATTGTTCACCCTTCACCACACCGAACAGATTCTTTCCATGCAAATGCTTTCCTGGGCCCAATCTCATCCCCAATATATCATTCTGCGCCATGCGATCAATCAGCTCTTGCGAGATATACGTCCCATCTTTCTCTTTCTGCCGTGCCTCAGGCGTCACATACAAGTCCACAAACTCTCGGACCTTCTTCTGTAATGCGCGATGAGACTCGTTGAAATATGGGCTCTTGAATTGTGGACGAAGCCAAAGAGGTTCGGCATAGGGAACTGGGCTCAGATCACCGGCTTTAGGGACTATGACTTCGGGTGTTTCATTTTCGAGCGTGCCGATGCAAAGCGAACTGTACTTCTGTAGGACTTCTTGTCTATGGAGATTGTAAAAAGCCGCGGTCGCATCGGTTCCGGCGACCTGTTCGAGAACAACGGAACCACCGGGATGTGCGTCAACGAACTCAGAAAGATCGTAGACCTTGTGATCGATTATGCACCACAGGTCTTCACCCGTGTTGTGTGTGGCGACGGCTTCGCGAGTGAGGATGGGTGTGGCGGAGGGCATGCTGGGTGGTAGAGGTATGAAGATGAGGAGAGGAGTGAAAGGAAGAGAGGGCGAAGGGAATGAGGAGAAAGATAAGTGATTACATTCATTTTCAAAGCCTCGGCCAGAAGAGCTAGGTCTAAGCTCGTCCCCACATGCGTGTTCCGACGTACAGAATGGAGAAGTTGGGGTAACGAGCCGAGGTTCATCAGCGGATTTCTATGCGTCGCGATTGGGTGGATATCCGGAATTGGCTAACTATTACGAGGATGGTGCGTGGATGGTCCAACTCGGGGCCGGGCTTCGTTGTTCGATTATATTTCCCATTCTGAGGTCACTGATGGGAGATGCTGTTTTCCCTAGAGCACATGGAATGACTTTATCGACGTAAACTGATTGAAATCATGGCTAGATATAGAGCATTGATCGGAATCATTTTGAACTAATTTGTTTCTTGCATTGTCCTCTCTATGATACTTGACGGCATTAAACGTGTCCTTGATATCATATTCAAACGCCCCCAAAATGCCACGGAACACCCGCAGATGCTTCAATAATAACGCCAGCTGTAACAATGAATCACAATTAAAAACCGCCAAATTGGAAGCTTCCACCGCCGGGAAAGCCTCCACCTCCTTGTCTGAAGAAGAATTGTTGGCCTCCGCCACCACCACCGCCGAAGGGCGACCCGTGGAAGTTTTGGCTTTGCTGATCTGGGTTGTTGGGGTCGTCGCCATTATCAAATCTTTGCTTGAGTTCTGGGTCGCTGAGCACTTCGTAGGCTTCGTTGATGGCCGACATCTTCTTCTGAGCTTCTTCGGCAGTGATACCATGAGCCGAGGCCTTGTCTGGATGATATTGTTTGGTCAACTTGCGGTAAGCCTTCTTGATGTCACGTTCGTCGGCCTCGCGGTTTAGTCCAAGTACTTTGTAGTAGTCCTTCTGCTTGGATCGCTTTAGTAGCGCATGTGCTTTGTTGAGAAGTTCGTGGACTTTATTATCCTGGCCATGATGTTCCTTGGCAGTTTCCAGAGTACGGATTGCTTCTTCGAAGTCATCTGCATCCAATTGGCTGTGGGCCTGGTGGAGAAGACCATAAAGTGACGTGGGATTATACTGGAGCGCCTCCTTGCAGTATGGTGCCGCTTTCTTCTTGCTTCCCTATTCAATGTTAGTGTGCTGTTACGATGATTTGAATGGGTGTATAGTTTGCATACCTCCATATATGCTTCACACGTGATCTCGATCAAAGACGTATACAGGCCCTCTGGCGAGTTCTTGTAGATATAGCCTTCCTCGACATAGCTCTGGAAGTCATCCTTGACCTCCTTAAGTAGACCTGGCTCTTCCTCGCCGCGGGGGATGAGCATCTTGGTAGCTGCAACATACTGCTTCTTTTCGAAGAGTTGTCGCACTTTCTTTAGGTCCTTGTCCAAGTTCTTTTCCCGCCTCCTGAGTTTCATGCATTTCTTAGAGTCCGGGTCTGATTGTAGGCATTGTGCAACGTGCTTCATGCCCTTGTCGGTCTCGCCCAGGGAATAAAAGGCCATGGCAGAGCTCTGGAGATGAGGCTCGATATTACCAGTGTTGATTTGTAGAAGGTGCTGCAAGTCGCTGATTCCTTCGACCACCTCTCCCTTCTCGAATCTACAACGAGCTCTTGTCTTGCGGATGTCGTAGGCAGCACCGGCAATCAAGATAGCAGCTCCAGCCTGTGTGACGCATGCTTCCCAATCACCCTTCTGCTCTGCCTCTGCAGCAAGAAGAGATGCAGCTTCAGCCTCTTCGAGCTGGACAATTTCCTCGGTCTTGCCCGCGGCTTCGTAGTCTTTCCTGGCCGCCAGCCAGTCAGCCTTTCTGCTCTTTATCTTAGCTCTCTGCAGGAGAGCGCCTTCGAAGCCCGGCTTTATTTGCAGAACTTTGTCGAAGTCGCTCTGTGCCTGCGCCGTCTTTCCAATGGAGAGGTATGCGGCGCCGCGACGGAAGATGGTGAGATAATTCTGTGGGTCGCGGGAGATGGCAACGTCGAAGTAGGTGAGCGCCTCTTGAGTATTTCCAGTCGCAAGTTTGACGCTGGCATCCTTGATCAATTGCGACACGGGAATGTCGGCGGGGATGTCGGACGGAGCCAGGGCACATGCTAGAGGGGCGGTTGACAGGAGGCCCACGGCCAAAGAGCCGAGCCGAATAATCATGGCTGTTGAGGAAGAAGGGAAAGGACTGGGCTAAATGAGTGGCAAAGTCGAGTTGGTCCGTAGAGAAGGGATTTAAGAGAAGAATGCGAACGCCTCAGAGCAGGAAACAAGTGCGGCAATTGGGGTGAGACAGAGTGGGTGTTGTGACTTATATAAAGAAATGCGGCGCGTGAAGGTGCAAGCTGGCATCTTCTTTTTCGATGCACCATGGAACACTGCAGGGCTCCGCTCGTATTGGGCGAAGGTGGTCCGTGCCGACACTCTCTTTTTCTTGGCAGGGCAGGGTCGGGCAGGGCCATCATCGCAGTTTCTCCAAAGATCAAAGTTCACCACTTCCCCAGGAACCGTCGTCTAGGGATTATGTAATAGGCTGCAGGGGCACGAATGGCTGCTTGGGGCAATTCCGGCTCGTCCAGGTCTGGCAGCCGGTCGTTGGTGGGTCGTGCGCCACGCCCAGCTGCGTCTTCTGCTGTCGCGGTGGTGATGACATACGCCTCTGCCAGGCTTAGAGCCACCCAACCCGCGAACTCCAAGAACTGCTAAAAGCCCACCACCCTTCGTCCCCTGGCACATTCCCATATATCACTCCCTCCTTCCCTCTTTCTCCTCTTCTCTTCTTGTCTTACCCTCTTCTCAAATCAAAATTCTACCATGTCGCCTCTTCGCCTGCGCATCGATGGTCGAACGTTCCGCGATAGCGAGAACCGTGAGGTCACCCTCCATGGAATCAACTGTGCCGCCGATGCCAAATTCCCCGCCACTCCAAACCAACCTTCACACATTGCCGACGGTTTCTTCAACGGCGATGACGTTTCCTTTGTAAACCGACCCTTTTCTGTCGACGACGCCGCCTCACACTTTGCACGATTACGGGGATGGGGATACAACACCATAAGATACATTTTCACTTGGGAGGCAATCGAGCATGCAGGGCCGGGACGGTATGACGAGGAGTGGATACAGCACACGATATCGATATTGCGAGTAGCGAAACAATATGGGTTCTATATCTTCATGGACCCGCATCAGGACGTGGTATGCAGCACTTGCCAATTGACTATTTGCGACGATCCTTTCTGATTGAACATACAGTGGTCCCGATTCTCAGGAGGCTCAGGAGCACCCATGTGGACATTGTATGCCTGCGGGCTGGACCCGCGATTCTTCGATGTCACAGAGGCCGCCCTCGTCCACAACGTCTCTCCTGACCCAGCCAAGTACCCAAAGATGATCTGGGCAACAAATTATACCCGCCTTGTTTGCCAAGTCATGTTCACACTATTCTTCGGAGGCAGAGACTTTGCGCCCAAAGCCATTCTTGACGGCAAGAACATCCAGGACTACCTGCAAGACCATTACATCGCCGCCGTGGAGCACCTGGCTAAGCGCATACAAGAGGCGGGTGACCTATGGCATGACCCAATCGTCGGATGGGAGAGCTTGAACGAGCCAAACCGAGGCTTGATCAGCTACCAGGATTTGACATTGATACCTTCTGAACAGAAGCTCCAGAAGGGGACCTCTCCCACTGCTTGGCAGGCCATACTAACCGGATCCGGTAGGGCTTGCGAGATCGATACTTGGGATTTTGGCGGAATGGGCCCTTACAAGGCTGGCTCTGCTCTGATCGATCCTGAAGGCAAACAAGCATGGCTATCCGCAGATTACGACGACTCCCATTATGGCTGGAAACGCGATCCAGGGTGGCGATTGGGAGAGTGCTTGTGGGCCCAGCACGGAATATGGGACCCTTCAACCGACACTATTCTAAAGAAAGATTACTTTGGGACTGATCCCAAAAATGGTGCTAAAATCGACTACGAATACTTCACTAACCACTACTACATGGCACATTATCGCAGTTATAGTGCCATGATCAAGAAGGTATTCCCGGACACTCTAATGTTCTTCCAGCCTCCTGTGCTCGAGATACCACCTAAGATCAAGGGCACTGAAGATGACGACCCGAACATGATTTTCTCGCCACACTTCTATGACGGTATTACGTTGTTGACTAAGAAATGGTAAGCCTAAACGGAAGGACCGGGGTGCTTGACGTGGATGCTTATGTCATACAGGAATCGAGTGTGGAACGTGGATGTGTTTGGCGTTCTTCGCGGCAAGTACCTTACACCGGCATTCGCGATCAAGATTGGTGAAACTGCAATCCGGAATTGTTTTGCGCACCAGCTTGGTGCAATACGACAAGAAGGTACTGACTACATGGGTGTGCATCCTTGTGTCTTCACCGAGATTGGTATTCCTTATGATATGGATGATAAGTATGCATATCGAACGGGAGATTACAGCAGCCAGATAGCTGCATTGGATGCCAACCATTTCGCCCTGGAGGAAAGCAACGCGAATGGGTTTGCTCTGTGGACCTATGTTGTCACGGTTTGTATTGGAGCAATTCCTGTTGTTACCAAACTAATACCCGGCAGAATAATCATTATTGGGGAGACCAATGGAACGGCGAAGACCTTTCTATATACTCGTTAGATGACAAGCCGCTACCTACGGGGGCATTCACTCCTTCTCAATCTCGTGCGTCGCTCGACTTCAACTCGCCTACATTCTCTCAGGCCCAATCGTCGGAAACATTGAACGTGTCGCCAGCCAATCTCAGGAAGACGTTGACCGCAGAGAACATGAGCTCGAAATCCGCGGGAGGAGATGTGAGAGGATTGCGTGCAGCAGAAGCTTTTGTTCGACCTACACCGGTCGCGACTCACGGCGATGTTTTGTCGTATGGGTTTGATTTACGGGGCGCTACATTTAGACTGGCATTATCGGCATCGACACCAACAAAGGAAGAGGCGCCCACGACCATCTTCCTTCCTGAATTCCACTTCCCTTCAGGTCAAACTAATGTTGAAGTCAGTGGTGGAAAGTGGACGATCAGCACCGAAGATAGCGATGGCGTATCGCAACAAATTCTCCGATGGTGGCATGCCGAAGGTGACCAGAAACTCTCAGTCAAGGGTGTGATCCGAAAGCAAGGGGCTGGTCTCAGCACCGAAGAAGATGAAGGATACCTGCAGCAATGCCAAAAGAACGCATGTGTAATGATGTAAAGAGTGGGAGAGTGATTTTGATGTTGAGCAACGGAACTCTGGGTATATCATGGCGTTTTGGGTGGTGCATGAGCATACATTTGCATGATTGGATGACACGGATTGGTTGAAGAGCAGTAGGTATGTAGTTGCTGGGCGTGGACCCGTGTGGACACGAATATATATGGAGCCGGCATTTCCCCCCGATATTTTCAATATTTGAACAAGTACGGAGCTATGTGGAGGAATATGATGATTTTCGGTTGTTCTAATCCACCGTCATGGCTTTAGGTCGTGGTGGTTTATGTTGTCCCGATCTAGACTCGGCTGTAGCGTGATGTAATCGTGGTGCGATGGTCACGCTGTCAGCAAATATGTCGCGCATTCAATTTGGCCAGTTTGCTTTCTAGCAACTTTAGAGGCCCGTGGACACGAGATGGTCATCCGTGACCTCGTGCACTGTGCAGCAATGAAGCCTGTATCGGTGCATATAATGATGCTGGAGTGTGGCTGTAGGATGTCTGGCTTATCTGTAGAAGAGCTGTAGTGACACACCCCGGGCTTTCTTCGACTCGCACCAGCCCTGCAGCCAGCTCAGGTGCCCGCACAGCTTTCCAGGCAGCTGACCGCGCGTTTTGGTGCACACGCGCCACAGCTCCAAAAGTGGCCTTGACAGCGAGTGTGAGCCTGACGGCCTAGAAGCGGGCGCGTTTGCAGTGCTGCTCTACGTGTTCTGTGTGAGATTATGCAGGTGCATGGCTTCTGCAGAAAATTAGAGAACCAAACAATCGCCGTCGTGTTTCTGTCTCCTGGCGAAACATGGCTCCCGGGCCAAATATCTTCTTCTTCACCGCCGCCGCCGACGCCGAAGACCTGCGTTTTCCCACTCAACAACACCCGACCCCATCAAAAGCCTCAAAAGCCAAGGTGCGCCGCAAATCTCATCGACAACTTTTCCTACACCCCTCCAGCCCCATCCGATAATCTGCAGAACTCCGCGAAGAAGCCCCCTCCCGTCCTGCGCTGATCCTCATCAACAATCTCCAGATACAGCTCGGATTCTTGACTAGTATCTCGACTGGCCACGGCAGCAGGGCCGACAAGCTCATGGACGTCGGGGCAGCAAACCCCCCGCAGACCGCCAGCGCTGCCTCCACGGCGAACGCGGACGTGAATGCGACAAACACAGATCTATCGCAAGTATTGCAGGCGCTGCAGGCCATCTACGACCCAGCCTCGAACAATGACACCCGTCGACAGGCCACCGAATATCTCGAACAGGCCAAGCGACACCCAGAAGCTCCCGCCCACGGCCACACCCTCGCCCTAGACCGGTCGCAGCCCGCTCAGCTCCGCCATTATGGCCTCACTCTGCTCGAGTATTCAATAAAATATAGCTGGGAGGACTTTTCAGAGGACCAAACCAACGGCCTTCGCAACTACGTCGTTGAGTTGGCACAGAACATTGCTGAAGAGGACCCGGTATATTTGCGCAACAAGGTTGCTCAGTTATGGACTGAAGTCGCGAAGCGCTCATGGGGCGCTGAGTGGATGAATATGGACCAGCAACTGGTTGAGCTGTGGCAGAGCTCCCTCCATCACCAAGCCATTGTGCTCTACGTTCTTGAGACGCTTTCCGAAGAAATCTTCAACCGCGAGGATCCTACCGCTGGATTGCGAGGCAGCGAACTAGGCCGTGCATGCGTTGAGATCTTCACCCCCACCGCTGTTCTTGTCGAGCATCTCCCAACACGCGACAAAGGTCCAGATGTGCGATGTGGCGACGAGGGTTGGCTCAAGAGACTGTGTGACAATCTGACCTGGTGCCTAGAGCAGGACTACCAGAACCAGGAACGTGTGCGATTGAGTGCCGTGAAGACCATGAACGCGATCCGAGCTTGCATGGCCTGGGTCATTCCCAAAGCTATCGTGGCCGTCCAAGTCATTGAGCACGCATGCAAGCCTCTAGCTGTGCCCGTAGTTGAGCTCCAATTGGTAGTTCGCCTGACCATTTTACAACCGTCTCAAACGCTAACAAGTTAACTAGGCCTCCGTCGAAGTTTTGCAATCCATCTACAGTCGCCATCACCTGCATGACGATGATTTCGTTGAATTGGTGTGTCCCATGTTCACCCCCGGCAGTGTTTCTTTATTACGTGAAGTCTACAACTGGACTATCTCAGACATGAATATCCATGAACTTAATGAGCAAAAATATACCCTTTGCAAGAAGCTTTCAGAGGTACATTGATAATTACATCTCTAGGTGAACATCCAAGTGCTGATCATGAGCAGTTAGCCAACAGCCTTGGGCTTTTCATTGAACAAAAACCGCAGGACGTCCCTGAGAGTAGCGATTTGCCCGGTGTTTTCGGACTTCTTTACGACATTCTCCGCAACCCAAGTCTCGTTGTTTCTATACCCGTTCTTCATTGCTGGACAAAACTGTTACGATCACGCGTGGTCCGCGATTCTGATGTGGTCACACAGATGATCAGCGGACTTTTGGAGACCTGTTGCGCCCGACTGGTCCGGTATGAGGCTTTCCCAGAAGACTCTGAAGACGTCACTATCCTTTTCCTCAACGAGGATATCGATACCCTGCCAGAGAGACATGCCTTTCTAGGAAATTATCGACGATTTTGCTCCGATGTCATAGAGCTCCTGGTGAGGCGGACGCCAGTGGAAGCACTGCAGCATATTCTTGGGCAGGCAACAAACACTTTCCAGCACTTGTATGACGGCGAGCCTAGATTTCAACGTATGACAAACCCCATCCTAGTTGATTCGACACACTGACAATATCTAGCCGAAAATTTCTCCAAATATTCTACGCCAGCTCTTCGGGTCGACGCGCAGACAACGATTGTCGACGCTGCCTTGAAAGGCTATCTAAAATGGGTATCTGTCCATGGCGCAGACGCGGATCCTGGAGAAGACGATCGCGCCCGGATCGCCATGGAAGACTCGATCGAGCAGTGGTGTCGGCAGATTCTCCAAGCAAGATTTGAAGACCCTGAGATCTCGAAGAAGGTGGTAACGCTGATGTCTACATTTTCAACAAAAGCGTTGCCGAATCGACCGGCATTTGCCCTGACTTTCCTCGAACACATACTCACAGTGAGGCTTCCAGACAATATTGGCTTTCCGCAGTATTCGGACGCTGTCAAGGATTTAGAAAGGATGACTGGCCTAGAGATGCAAAAGTTGGCCATGAAATTCCCTAATGATTTCATGAATGTTTATGATGGATTGGAGCAGAAAATTAACGAGATAGTCGCATTGCCTGAGACCGATGATCGACAAAAGTTTTCCTACAACGCTTTCCTTTTTATCATAATCCACCGATCTACCACCCTCGACCAAGCAACACAGGAGGCACGTATGAAGCAGTTGTTGAATCAAGTCAAAGATGCTTGGCGAAATGATGAGTTTTCAAATTCCATTTCGACATTTCAATCATTCTGCGGCGTTCTCGGCATGGATAGATTGCCCGAGTTTTTGTCGACCAACAATTTCAAAGGTATCCAGGATTGGTCTGAGCAACCTCTGCCCAGTGATGGCCAGGTATTACAGTCGAACATCTTGCAGCTGTCCAATCAGCTACCGCTTCGCCTAACGAAAACACTACTTGCCGCCTCTATTGAGAAGCTTCGTGACGGTTCACCCCAGTATGAGACTGCCGCTGTACTGTGGGCTGACGCCATTCCCGTCATATTGCCCAACCTACTTCAGCTTGTGAGCTATGCACAAGCTTTCAATAATATAGATGCTAGCTGGTCTCATCTTCCCCCAGAATTGCAACAAGTCATACGCAGGGTATTGACCGATAGGTTTTGGCAGGCTGGTATATCGACAGAAAGTCGAGATGACTTTTTCGCCCGCGTGAGCGGTTCTAAGTCAACCTATGAAGGGTTTGCGTCCACTGTTCGGGGAACCGTGCGACAAATTAGAGAGAGTTCATATTACATTTTGTACTCCCTTACACGGTTCCGCGACTTCTTCTACGGCATTCAAGATCTTCCTGGCCCTCTAAGTCAAGCGCTGTTCGGAAATGCGTCTGCATTATCCGCTCACCACTTGTCAGTGTTGCTGAGTGTATCAACGCATTTGATCGAGGGATGCCCAGCTCAGCTTAGACCCTCATTCTTACCGCCAATGATTGAAGGGTTGTTCCGCGAGTTGAGCAGCAAAATCACAACAGAGTGGGATTTTGTTAGCAAGCAGGTTGTTGCGTCTGATGGCAATGACAACTTGACCGACGAGATGAAGACTGAGAGTATTCTTCGCCAACTCACCTACTCCTCAGTCAATCTTGTCGGTAGCCTGCTTGACACTAGACATGGTAGGCATTCTCGCCCCAATGCTCGATCATCTCACCTAACGCATAGACAAGACTCCAGTCAGAACGAACCCAATGCACCCCCCGAAACCCCTATGCACGAATTCATCCTCAAAACCCCATCCGTGCTAGAACCTATCCTACTCTTCTGCAACACGGCGATCCGCGTCCGCGATACCCGCTCCGTTGTTACCATCGTCCGTGTATTGCGTTCTCTGCTCTCTCGCTTCCGCGATCCTTCCCCAATTCGGGATTTCTTCTGCAATGACATATTCAAAAACGCAATCACCTCCCTTCACGAACCTTACTTCGTGGATTGTCAGAAAGAACTCGCCATCCTCATTGCAGGTATTATTTATCTCGACGAAGACACACCCCGCAACATCCTGCTCTCATTACCGGGTATGGGGGATGTGTATCGTGTCGACAGACGCCTAGCTCGGTTGCGTGGTGCGAATCGATCTGACGAACGATTACAACGCTCGATTGTGCTCGATCTGCTGAGCTCCGTGCGCGGTCTCAGCATCCACGAGCAAGGCAAGATCGAACGCACAAAGCCAAAGAAGAAGACTGCGTTCCAAGAACAGTATATGAACGTAGACGCACAGCCGGCAATTGTGCGAGGCACGAGTCCCGGGCTAGTAGGCGTGGCGGATATGTTTGGTGGTGAATAGAGAACAGACCTTTTGGTCGGTTCACGTGGTTATACGATGCTGGTTCCTGGTCGTTTTGGCCGCACGTGCACAAAGTACCTTTGCATTTGATTCTTTAGCTACCTAGTTTACGGACATGGACGTATTGCGAGATGGGCTGGCTTTAGTAATTTGATGAGATTGAATTGCGTGGGGAAGGCATACCATATCTACATTGCATGAATTAATCAATTATCACGCTTCCTCCATGCCTAGGTACACGGTTTGTGAGTTCTGAATATGGCACAATACAACCATCTCAGTTTTAGGCCGCCGAGCCTACGAGATGGGGAATAGGTACATTCAACGAAGCTTCATCTATTGCGAACAGTAACCAGAGCTTACTAAAAGTCACATTACCGTCCTAGACATGCAACTTTGGAAGCTTGACATGAACATCCACATCACATGCCGACCCCGCTATCCCCAATCCCTCCTAGCCCTCACATCCCTGCGATAAGATAAGCCCAGCCCTACGAAACGCTGTGTCCTGCCGTATCGAACTTTTTCCCCAAGAAACTTTCCCCGAGACAACAACATCGCAAAAATGGCCGGACCAAGAGCCTTTGACACCGCGCAGAAGCGCAGACGCGCGAAGAAGAAGAAGTCGCGAACTGAAGGTACGTTTACATAAACCGAATCGCAATTGCAGGGAAAAGATTTTGTTGACAATGTGATAGTTTCGTCCTCCGAGAGCTCGAGCGAAAGTGAAAGCGACGTGCAGTCGCCGAAGAAGGCAAAAGTGGATGTTAGGGAGAGTGAGGGGGAGAGAGAGGATGTGAGTCTATAAAAAAGCGTTGAGTTTATTGGGTTTGTTTCTAATCCCATCAGGTTCAGACCACGCTTAAAACCCAGCTGCCCAAGAAACAAAAGAAACTCAGCGCAGCAAAACCCGCATCCCACGCGGACGAAATGACCGTCAACCCTTCTCTCTCCGACCCCGAATCCGAATCCGAATCCGAATCCTCAGAAGCCGCAAAGCCTGCGGCGAAGAATCCCCAAGAAGATGACTTCACATCCATCTACATGCGCCGACTAGCCGCGGAAATGGGCGACGATCTTGATAAAGTGCGCGAGGCGAGCGATTTCACGGCGCGCAGTTTACCGATGCTTATTCATGCGCTCAGACAGGGGGAGAGTGCGTTTTCGGCGGAGGAGAGAGGGAGGGTTGTCGTCGGGGCGAGGAGTTAGGTGTGTGAGTGATGTGACATGCATGGGTGGAGTTCAGGGAGTTTGGTTTTGGGGGGATTGTTTGATCTTTCTTTTGGTTCCAGGTCTCCGAGGAGATCTTGCTGCGGAAATGCTTAGCTCGCAAATCGAGAAGACATATATAATTCTATACCGTAGACCCTAAGATCTCAAGAAATACATAACACATGATATCGTTATGAATGCTCCGTCAAAACGCCAAATTCACACCATGCCATGTCATGCCACACCAGACCACGCTATAAAATGCCACAAATGCCGCCAAATACTCAAAATGACTCCCAATCAATAGGCCTTGACCTCCAACCCCGACCGCCACTCCAACTCAATCTGCCACGCCAGCAAAAACGGATGTTTGATAACAACCATATCACGCGCTAACTTCATAACCTTATCCCTCTTCTCTGCCTTCTTTCCCGTAGGCAAAACAACCATATGATCGTAGACGCGCTGAAGCAACTTCTCCTCGAACTCGCGACGCTGCTCATCGTCATTTGTCCAGTCGATGAGCTTCTCATAGATATCTTCTAGCTCACTCTGGCCGTAGACTTCTTGCTTGACTTGTTGGGTTACGCCGTCTAAAGTCGCGCCGAGGCGCGTTTTGCGCTCGTTGATTTGTTTCGCGATTGTGTTTTTCTCTTCTGTTTCGTAGATTTCCGAGATTCGCAAGTAGGTGTGTGAGGGGTTTGGTAGGCGGCCTTCGAGGAAGGAATAGACGGGAGAGGTGGGGAGTTGGGTGTGGAGGGCTCTGGCGTATTGGGCGGGGGTGCCGTGTTTGCGGGCAAAGTCGACCAGCTTGTCGACTGATGACTGCGCGCGATGCGCGTCCTCGGTGTCTGTGTATATCTCGGCGAGCTTGAGGCCGACTTTTGTGGTTTCGTCAACTTTTGCGGGGCCTTGCTTCTCGTAGAGTCCGCGCAGGCCTAGCCAGGCTTGGACTTCGTTGGGTTTGATTGTGGACGCGGCAATGTAGGCGTTGGCGGAGTCGTCAAATTGTGCGAGGGCGTCGAGGGCGCGGCCGAGGAAGAGGTGGGCGAAGTAGTTCTGGGAGTCTTTCTCCAGGACATTCTTGGCTTGGTCGCGCGCTTCATCCCACTTCTTCGCATCGATTGCCGCTTTTGCAGCCTTCAGGGCGGCTTTGGTGGACATTGTGAGTGCGGAGTGGGGTGTGCGGTGGAGACTGTTGGTGAGTGGTGGAAATTATATTAAAGAGAGACGATTGACGCCGGACGGTAGTCCTTATATATATGCCATATGTTGTGCAAAATATAATTGTTGTGCTAGAAGTGGTCCCTAGAAGAGCGAAGTCAGGAACGTGAAGAGGTGGGAGGATAGATGACGTTGGACGGGTTCGCTTGCTCTCACTAGCGTCCAAACTCTAAATGAACCTTCAATCCAGCCCTACATACAAACTTGCCCCGCGGTTTTTGTTCCTTGTCCCACGGTTCGCGCTGTAATTCCTCCGTCACAACACGCTCCTTCAACCTCTTCTTATATCGGCTTTCTTTGTCGTTCTCAGTTCATTTCGACCGTTAGTTGGCCAGCTCGAGGCACCGCGTGCAGGACGATGGCGTCACACGCTGATAGTGCGCATGATTTGCTTGATCTGGACATTTCCACATTACGACAATTCCTGGATCTTTTCCCAGACCAAGGTCTTTCAAAAGTCCTGACGGCTTATCTAAGCAGTGGAATATCCAAGTATCCACTTTCAGATGAAGGACCAGATGAGCCGGACTTGAGTGAAGGTGGGGTCGCTCTTACGCAGAACGTCCCGCTTTCACAGCAAGATTGCCTAGAGCTTATGAGTGTAGGACTTATAACCAGCCAAAAACTACAAGTTTTATATTAACACATTAGCAGGAGGGCATTGAAGAAGCAAAAGATTCTGCACTTGCCCATTGTTTACTAGGCGATTACTGGCTTTCATTGGAAGAATATGAGAGCGCTGTCGAGATTACCCGAAAGGGACTGAAAATTGCAGCTGCTGAAGCTAAAAGAACCGATCTATCATTTCAGCGGTAGGGCCTAGTTTTGTTATCTAATGAGCATTTCGTTGACAACAGTAGAACACGTGACGCCCTGAACAGCACTCTTGCAACCTCGTTGGTGTATTACCAAGCCCCGCGTAATCATGGAGAAGCAAAGAATATCTTCCGTTCAATGCTAGAGCGCAAACCTCAGTTTACCTCTGCTCTTATCGGTATAGGCCTAATACTGGAAGAAGAGGAAGAGTATGCCGAGGCTGTGGATTTTCTGGAAAAGGCGTTGAAACAAGACCCATCGAATGGAAGAATTGGCGCAGAAGCAGCTTGGTGTCTAGCGTTGAGCGGCGATTACCAAACTGGGCTGGACCGGCTGCAAGAATATCTGGAGTACCCACAATTGGATGCTTCCAAGCAGCGAGGCAGGGAATTGCGAGCACAGACTCTCTATCGTATTGGAGTCTGCATTTGGGAATTGGACTCGTCAAAGACTGCGAGGAAGAGCCGGCAAGGCGCCTACAGCAAATTTCTGGCTGCTATAAAGGCGAACCCTAATTTTGCTCCACCATATACCAAGCTCGGTATATTCTATGAAGACTACAACCGGGACCGAAAACGAGCACGACAATGCTTCCAGAAGGCTTTTGAACTTTCGCCCTCTGAAGTTGTTGCTGCCGAGCGTCTAGCTCGTTACTTCGCAGATCAGGGCGAATGGGACATTGTCGAGGTGGTTTCTCAACGTGTTGTGGATTCCGGAAAAGTCCGTCCTCCTCCTGGATCAAAAAAGAAGGGGATCAGTTGGCCATTCTCTGCGCTTGGGGTCGTTCAGATGAACAAGTTAGAATACCAAAAGAGCATTGTATCTTTCCTTTCGGCTCTTCGGATCAAACCCAATGATTATCATTCGTATGTTGGACTCGGCGAGAGCTATCACAATTCTGGACGATACAATTCCGCATCGCGCGCGTTCAACTATGCCGAGATCCCTACCGACGGAGTTGTTATGAACAAAAGCGAGGGTGCGGCATGGTTTACCAAATACATGCTGGCTAACGTCAACCGAGAGCTTGGAGAGTTTGACGAAGCTATCAAAGGTTACGAAGCGGTATGGAGCGAGAAGCCAAAAGAGTTCGGGGTTTCCATTGCCTTATTACAAACTCTTGTGGAAAAGGGTTGGAGGTGCATTGAAACTGGATTCTTCGGCGAAGCAGCTGATAGCGCAACCAAGGCTATAGACATCGCAAGCTCTATTGTTGAGTATAAACCGGATGCATTCAACCTCTGGAAAGCTATTGGAGATACCGTGGCAATGTTCACGTGGGTTCAGGAAAGACTACCTAGTTTCCCACTAAGTCCAGTTGCAAAGCTGCTGCATTTCAAGACCAGTAGTGGATCTGATGTGGACTACGACGTTGAGCGGGATCTAGATGGTGTCGGGTCTGCTCAGCTAGAAGGAATTTCCGCAGCTGATGCGTCGTTATTGCCATCCAATGATATACTTATCAAGATCCTACACGCATCTATACTAGCTCAAAAGCGAGCCATTTCAAGCTGTGCTGGAGATAAACATGCACAAGCAGTTGCATGGTATAACCTCGGATGGACAGAGTACCGCACTCATGTGTGCTTGGAGCAAGAACAGAAGACCGAGAAGTCAACCTTTCTACGAGCATCGATGAAATGTTTCAAGCGCGCTATTGAACTGGAGGCAGGAAATTCCGAATTTTGGAATTCTCTAGGAGTCGTTACGACAGCTTTAAATCCCAAGGTTGCACAACATGCGTTTGTACGATCTTTGCATCTCAATGAACGTAGTGTAAGCGCTTGGACAAATCTAGGGGCCTTATACCTACTTCAGAATGACCAGGAGCTGGCGCATACGGCATTTTCACGTGCCCAGTCCACAGATCCGGACTATGCTCTCGCCTGGGTGGGTGAAGGCATTGTCGCGCTTCTTTATGGCGATACGACAGAGGCACTTAGTCATTTCACTCATGCATTCGAACTGGCAGAATCCTCGACCCTTCTCACAAAACGCCAGTATGCCGTTTCCACGTTCGACTATCTTGTTTCTTCTCCGTCTACGCCAAGCAACATCACGCATCTTATTCAGCCACTGTTCGCTTTGCATCAGCTTGCTTTCCAGGCTCCCTACGACATTCCACATAAACATCTTGCTGCACTGTTCTTGGAGAGAATAGGCAATCACGACGCTGCCATCACCGCATTGACATTTATCTGCGAAGCCGCCGAGCAGGAATTTGAGCAATCCGAATCCAACGCCGCCCTTGCACACTACGCTCAAGCGAAAACGGATCTTGCTCGTAATCTTCTTGCAACAAACACATACAGATCCGCCGTTGAAGAGGCGGAGACAGCAATTGACCTTCTATCTGAATTTAACGACGAATCTGTTCTCTCCGCTGACGCTTTATCTAAGACTCGCCTCTCAGCACGACTAACGGCCGGTCTCGCACACTACTTCCTCTCTGAACTCGACGCTAGTATTCCCTACTTCCGCACCTCTCTCTCTGAAACTCAGTCTGATCCCGATATCATCTGTCTTCTGGCTGAAGTTCTTTGGGCCAAAGGCGGCGAAAACGAAAAAGACGTCGCGCGCGAGCAGCTCTTCGCTGCTGTTGAGAAGTCCGGCCGACATGTCGGTGTCGTTACTCTCCTCGGCGCAATGGCAGTTGTCGATGAAGATTTGGAGACGTGCGAGGCTGTTCTAGAGGATCTTACCGCACTTCGAATCGATAACAGCCTCGACGCGCATCAACTCGCTCGTGTAGAGCGCGTATGCGAAGCTATCGCCATTCTTCTAGGCAACGAAGACGAGGCTTTGAACGAGGTACAGCGCAACGTGATGTTAAGCCCGTGGAAACACACTGGATGGCAGGATCTTGCTCAAGCAACCGGAAATACATACACAGCCATTATGGCACGCGAGACCGCACGCCGTAACGTTCCGCCTGCTAGCGTTCTCGACGCAGAGGGATTAGCAGGTGCGTATACAGGCACAGGGTTGCTCGCCGATGCGCAACGCAGTGTAGTACTCGCACCTTGGTCAAAAGGGAGCTGGGATTCGTTGGTTGATGCAGTTGGGGGTGGCGCTTGAGCAAAAAAGGCGAAAAGGTAATGATGGGGCTTTGTAACAGAATATTATCTAGCGGTCATTAGAGGGAGCATGGGTGTGATTCACCCAAGCCTCACGGCACAGCTTGGGATAGTGAGGACGTAGAGATAGCAGAGAACCATGTGTAACATCAGAGCAGTAAATGAATTTGCGGCTGTGCCTGCACGTTCGTGCGCGACAACGGGCCGCGAGCCTCTAGATGCATATTCACATGAAGATATCGAATTGTGCACAGCCTTGGAAAATCAAGTTGTGATTGATGGGAAACGAATGGTGGCTTGGGGCGGAGTAGCGACATCCCTGTTGCCCGGCGAGACGACTACAACTTCACGATGAAAGAGTTGTTGGTGAACCATCAAACCTGGAAGCATTGACATCAAAGATGTCATAAATGCGCCCCAAAAATTAGCCGCGGGCAATTTTTGATTTCTAATACCTCTGTGATTCACCCTGTTAACTGTTATTTCTCTAACTGCTGCCTAGATTTCATATCACTCAAGTGTCTACAAGGCTGAGAGCGATATCTTCAACCCTGCCAATGTGGCGCTCGTTAAGCACTAATTATCTATTTTCCCGGAGATGCCCCGAACCTCGAATGGCAACTCAGGATCTAGTTCCAAAGGCAGAAATATCCAAGATAGGGATATGAGGTGCTTCGAAGTGCAGGTACGCAAGCGAGGTATTTAATACCTGAGCATAACCCCGTGGCTGAGTTGGTATCTGCTTTCACCATGTACTATTTTGTTTTGGTTCGAGTTATTACTTGCACACTATGGAGATGCGTACACGACCACCGAACACTGGTGATGGTATGAGAGATAGTGTTCATGATGAAGAGTTCGTTCTTCCGGCTCTGCCATCGCTCGGCTCACCGCTAGGGATCGATACCGTACATACAGAGGATGCTTTATTAGGACCCGACACTGAGTCACATCAGCCACCTGAGAATGGAGAAGCTGCGTTGGAGCCTCGGAGACGGAACTTCAAATCTCCAATGTTGATGTTTTTGTTCTTCCTCATTGGCTTTGCAATGTCGCTCGCGCACTGCATTGTGTATCCCAAGCTCCAGGGCCAGATCGTAGGAGACGCGGAGGCCCAAGAAGAGAAGATTCGGTATTCTTCCAAACTGTCGCACTCTGTCTGTCCATCTCTAAGTTGGTACTAGCTTCGGAACTGCTTTTGCATTTCTTTCCCAGATTAGTCTTACGGCGAGTGCGTGGGCGGCGTATACGCAGTGGATGTGGAGAACATTGAAGGACCAAAATATAACGAGCGAAGCACTAAATGCAGCCTTTGAGGTAGATAGGTCGGTGTTGGCGTTTACGAATGTAGAGATGGTGAAGAAGATGAGATGGGGTTCTGTTATTGCTCTATTTACATGGTGCGTCTTCCAGTACTTTCCTTGGGATGATCGTGCTCATTATCATCAGGTGTCTTCTACTCCCGCCCTTCTTTACTCCAGCGACGCTCGTTGTGTATCCCAGCACCAACGCTGAGACGATACAGACTCCAATGCCGTATCCCAACATTGCATACAGCAAGTTTGGACACAAATATGCGTACTCACCTCCTAACACTCGAGATACGACCCAGTTCAATGATGATACTCGGCGCACATTCACGGGACCGCGAACACCTCTGAACTTGGTGACGATGGCGACAGCTTCCAGTGGTGAAATTCTCCTCATCGACATTCCGCATAACAACTCCGCGTACTCAATTGACTTCTTCGCTCCCATTGTCAAATGCACGGATGCCAATACCACCGAGACGACCGTCATCAATAAGTATCTCTTTGAGACATTAGATGTCACAGTCGGCACCGTCAAAGAAACCGACAACGGATACTTTGCCTTCGTCCCGACATTCAACAAAACGGGACATATGAACGCAGAGTCTCGACCACGTCAGCAGACACCTGCGAAGGCGACAAATGAGCTTTGGATGACATTTCTCCGACCGATACTCAACTCAACCGGAGAACGTGAGATGCAGCGTATTTTCCAAGTCTGCAGACTACATAACGCGACATATCAGCTGTCAATATCGCGCGATCGTGGCCTACAGAATATTACCAAGTCGTACACTGTGCATGAAACCGTACCCTTTCCCCTATACACCAAAATTGGCGAAATTTCAGACATGGCACTACATGCATATTCCGCCTTCATGTGGTCGCTCAGTGACCTCCTCGTCGGCAAATTTGCATGGTATCAAGATATCGTCGCTATGAACGAAACGGACGCCACTGCCGAGGGCGCAGCACAATGGGGTGTGATCGATTCAGGTATTCAGCGAACAAGTTTGCTGGGCAGTCTGGACCTCGATGCATATTTCTGGTTCGACGAAGATCGAAAACTGTACCGGATCCAGAATTATTCGCTTTCGGATCAGAGGCTAAGAGATAAGGTGATTGCGGGAAATAGGACGTTGGATGTGTTGATTGAAGAGTTGAGTGCTAATATTACGGTGAGCTTGATGAGTAATAGACTGCTAACGTAAGGATGTCTTCTTTCCTACTAAAGGACTCCTGTAGAAACAAAACTAACACGTGACAGGGAGTCAAAACTCGTGTCGGTCAACCTCACAACGAACGTCAATCGCTATGCGTACAAACCCCATGGACTCTTCATACCGTATGCGCTGGCTAATCTGTTTGTCTTCGTAACTTTGATTGCATGTGTCTATTCATATGTCGTAGATGGCATTATGCCCGGAAATACGCCTTTGGATTTCACTAGAGCGGCAAGTCAGTCGTGGCTGGACCTACAACTCATGGTGCAGATACGGTTTGATAATGGTTCGCCATATTTCTTAGTTCGCCCTCACTCGCTAGGAGGTGCTCCCCAGTGGGCCCAAAGGGCGTGGCAGAGGATAGTTACAACATGGCAGGTTAATGGTAGACGAGGATGAACCTAGTCATTTTTTCTATCACATTGCGTACTATTAGTAGAGTCTGGACTCAAACATACTCGGCTATTAATCAATCAGCCACAGGGTTGGGACTTCAAGAATTCTTTACCATTTAGGTTCTGTTGGACATCTGAGTGAATCGTGACAACTATGACCGTGGATACATGTGGTAAGAACCACCATGTGGCGTTGATTCGATTTATCCATCGAGCTTATCGGAACTCGCCTCATGATACCATCTAAAGACCATAGCCACATACAAAAGGCTGTAGCAGCAGCACGATTACAACCTGGATTAGGAGAAAAAAGAGAAGAGATGTCTTATTGTACTCGATCGATTTTCGCGCGCATTCCCAGCATTGATGCCTAATATAAGGGAAATTCCACTCCTCGAAGAACGATAGAAAGATCCATCATGAAGAATTTGAGTCTAGACCGATCTCAAGAGCAATTGGGTAGCGAGATCGGTACGTGTTTCGGCTCCTAAGCATCCTTAGTAGAAATATCTTCATAGTAACGGCTCGGGTCACAGGTCAGTGTGGAAAAGCGAGCCGTGAATGTGCGATGCGAGAACATTGCCTGCACTAGGTCTTCGTAGAATTCCACCAGAAAATGTGTACCCTGGACATAAGTCCAAGCGTCCTTTCCGTGTTCCATCCAATAGTCTACTAGAAACTTTCGTGCTAGGCTGTTCTTGCATGTTCCTTCATAGATAATTCGAATACACGAAAGACAGGGATAGAACCAAATGTTTCCTGGATGGATTTCTAGTGTCATTGCGAGAAATGCATCAATGATAGTGTTCTTGGTCTTTGGATCTTGAAACCTTTCAGCTAAGACATATAGGCAGTAAAGAATCTTAAACTCGTCCTCTGGATTACTATCATCACCAGTTTGTTTGGTCGGAATTTGATTCAAGCGAATGATTTTGAGGTACAGCTCTACAAGCTCGGGGTCATCGTCCGGCATGTTGATGACTCGGTCGTCTGACTCTTTCCAGTTCCCGTTCGTGGCTCGGCGGAAAAAATCCGATCTCGACTTGAGCGAGTGCTCGTCAATGAAGAAAACCACTTCCTGTACCGATTCATAATCTTTATTTTGATGAAGGAAATGGAGGCGTAGTCCTAGTTGATCAAGTTTTAGTACTTTATCGGAGTTTACTCGGGGGTCCCGTCGTGGAATCGTGACGGTCGAAGCTCGCGATTGCGGCTTAGGCATCGAAATAGAGAATCGTGAGAGCAGGGTTAATTTAGCTGGTGGTATGAAGTGTTGTGAGCGACTGAATACTTAGGGGTATACGGTTTTCGCAGATCAACCCGTTGAGAAGTAATAGTGGATGTTGATTTTTTAATAAGATAGTTCTAGTCCTTCGATGAAGACAGTCGAATGACGGTGGACAGATTTCTAGTCCACTTTTTCGTGTGCGACGCCACCGTGAAACACCAAATTCGCACCTGGCTGATTGAACTGGCTTGAAAGTTTACTTGGGCAATGTCGATTGCACGTGAAAACCGGAAGGAGGTATGAAGGGCCGTCCTCAGGAAATACTAATAGAACTACTTAAACAAAAATCAATGATGCAATACATAGATATTGGATCATGTGAAAGGATATGAACGAGTATGATTCAATCCATGAGATCGAGAGGATTGTCAATTTGATATTGTCGGGTTGTCCCAAGAGCCTGGACAACAGTTAGAGATATAACGATCAATGTATACAGACCAGTCTTGGCCAGCATGCTCGGTTTGTGCTAGGTTCATAGTGAAATTGGGGAAGGACGTTACTGAAACTACGCTGAGTGATCGAGCGGGGAATACACAAGAGCAGACAACGAGATCAGACAGCCGTATAGAACGCTAAGACCAAGTGGGGATAGATCGTTCCGCGTTTCACCTGAGTAAACTAACGCGAAGTCACGTTGCCATGTGCTGCCAAGTTCGCTTCCAAAGATCGACTACTCATCTTAACGTCAGCCATCTTACAACAATTCTCGACCATCAGCCTAGGCACCATCAACTACGGTTATGTTGTAGAAGATATTAATTATCTCGCGGTTAGGATAAGTTCCTGAATGCGGCTTAGAAGGGCATAGCCCCATAGCACAGGGGCCTTAAATCCTTATTGGCCCCATCCCGAAACAGCGCCTGCCCAGATCATCACCTCTCCTAGTTGCCATCAGGCAGCGATGCTAACCTCCATGTTACTAACACAGAGGAAATTCTAGGACAAGAATCGCTATGGTTTTATTCAAGATGGCGAGCGTCGTGACGGGCGCCGGCCCAGACGTTGCCAAAACCGACGAAGGCACCTCTCTGACTACTGTGCTCGAAACCCCCGCCCTCCGTGTCGAGCTCGCGCTGCTCATCCTTCTTAGTACAGATGCGATGCGAAGCGACCTGAACGCAACTTTTGATGCCAATAAAACCAACGAGACCTCGACTAGTGCTTCTTCTGCCGCCTCCGTGAAGCCAGCAGCATCAGTTGTTCCTGATCTTATCAGCTTCGACGAACCGCAAGATGAAGCAGCGTTGGCTGCCGAACGAGCTCTCAAGGTGCGGCAGAGAGAAGTGGAATCTACACAAATGCAAGGCCTGCGTCGGGGAGCTCTGACATTCTTTGACAAGTGGCGGGCTGGCGTAATGCATCGCGTATGCGACGTGCTTTGCGTGCGCGGCGAAGTCGTGCGACAGGCCAAAGTCAAGAGGAAGCAAGGATTGGATGAAGCGGAAAGACAGAAACAGGGAAACTCCTTACTGATTGATTTTGGGGGAGATCCATTCGGCAGTCATGTTGATCCAAAGTCGTCGGCCAGAACCGAACATGGGCCTTATAAGGGTATCAACAACAAGCTGTTGGGCTTTGAGGAAGAGAAGAGAGTGCTGATATTACACTGCATTTTGCTGCTTCTTCTCAGTTTGGAACACTACCCCGCTCATTCGCGAGTGCTTTTGCTCCACCTAGTGAGCTCACTGAACCTCGAGGCAGATCTGCTTGCAGATCATGAGAAATCTGTAGCTCAAGGCCTCCTTGCAACTGCCGCCTCCCAGATGGATGCAGAGGAGTCGACAAAGAAACAGGCATCTAGCGATGCCGCGGGTAATCGATGGAAGATTGGACTTGCTGCCGTTGGAGGAGCGGTTTTAATCGGGGTCACTGGAGGTCTCGCTGCCCCTTTGCTCGCGGCCGGCGTTGGTACGGTGATGGGAGGACTAGGTCTAGGTGCCGTGTCCGGTTTGTTAGGCACTTTGGCTGGCAGTTCAGTCTTGGTTGGCTCTCTCTTTGGAGCTTACGGAGGGAAGATGACTGGCCGATTGATGCGCAAATATGCTCAAGAAGTCAAGGACTTTGAGTTCATACCTGTGCAAGGCAAGAGATGAACACATCTTCTTGATAACATTGGCTAACAATCGTCTAGACCCCGAACGGCCATCTGCCCAACGGCTAGTAGAGTGGACCGATGACCAAGATGCTCGGGATCCCAATAAACGTGAACAGCACCGTCTTCGTGTCGCAATTGGCGTCAGTGGATGGATCAATTCTCCGTCAGATGTATACAAGCCATGGGAGGTGGTCGATGCCACTGGAATTGAGCCTTTTGCCCTTCGATTCGAACTAGATACCATGCTTCAACTAGGCAACTCACTCAATGATGTCTTGTTCAGCTATGCATGGGATGGCCTCACCTATACTGTCGTTAGTCAGACCTTTCTCGGCGCACTTTATGCAGGTCTTTGGCCACTTGGGCTTGTGAAAGTGGCAAGTGTTCTCGACAACCCATTTCTGATTGCAATTGCACGGGCAGACAAAGCTGGAAAAGTAATGGCCCGAGCTTTGATGGATAAAGTTCAGGGCGAGCGTCCAGTGACTCTCATGGGGTATTCGATCGGTGCCCGAGTAATTTATTCGTGCTTGGTCGAACTCGCTGAACAGAATGCGTTTGGTTTGGTCGAATCTGCCATCTTCATGGGCGCTCCCGTCCCCTCAGATAGTCGTTCATGGAGGCAGATTCGATCCGTTGTGTCAGCGCGGGTTGTAAACGTATACAGCACAGAGGATTTCATTCTCGGCTTCCTATATCGATCAACTAAACTTCAGATGGGCGTTGCTGGTCTTCAAGAAGTCCGAGACATCTATGGCATAGAAAATGTCAACATGAGCAAACTCATTACCGGTCATGATAGGTATCGTTATCTTGTCGGGACCATCTTGACTAAAGTTGGTTTTGGAGACACCGATTTCAACAAAGTAGCAGAGCAAGAGCGAGCACTGGAGGCGATGGAGAGGAAGAAGCAGAGGGTGCGTGAACATGTCAAAAAACACCAAGAGGACTTACAAAAATCAGACCCGTCCGAACAAAATGCCACCGAAATGATCTTGGTTCCAAGTAACAAATCCAATAATCTGGTAGATGTTTCTCAACCAGTTCCAGAGCGCGCTGCTTCATTTCCGGTACATAGGCCAGTACATCAGCAAAAGCGTGGACAGCAACCCTTCCTTCAGCGACAGGCAACTATGCCGGTGATCAAACAATATTCGGCACCAGTTGCCACTGGCACAGATCCTCTATCAGCCACATCATCTTTCTCAACTTCTTCATCCCATTCCTCTCCCATTCGCCCTGCTTTTCAGACCTCGATCGCTTCTCAGCATCGCCAGATACCATCCAACATGGTGCCTACACCACCAGCACCGACCCAAACAGCTTCTCGAGCGGAACAATCCGACAATGAAGAAAACCATCAAATACAAATGAGAGATTTCGACAGTCAAAAGTTCTCTCCGCCCCTCGACGAGATGTTGCGGATACCGAAATCCGGGACCAGTCCATCTGTACCGACTCAGGCAATAAAGACATCCCCTACGGTTGCCATTAGTACGGTTGGTGAAGACACAGATAGCGATGGTGCAGATGATACCGACGATGAACTAGGCAGCGAATTTGGCGAGTTGAGCATGGTTGATCCGGTACCATTGGATGACAATGCATAGACGAATCACATCTCATAGTATGAGCAGAGACCTCCACAATTATCAATTATGCATTATTACCCCACAGTGATAGTCGCTTGTGTGCGAGTTTCTTCACAACCTTCGCTATTGCCGTCACTTGAATGATCAGACAACTCCAGCCCCAATCCTCATGGTTATCCTGAAACCTGATGCTCTTGAGAAATTCGAGCATCATTAAAAGGCCACCGCCTCGATCAAATCTCACCGCCCATACCTCTCACGTAGCCTCTATCGGTATATACCTCTCACCCGACTTGATTCTTCCTCCTCCTCCTCCTCCTCCTCCTCCTCCTCCTCCTCCTTCTCATACTCCAACACCAACAAACAACCATCAGCCTCCGCATTTCACGTCATCTCAATCATGGCGAAGAAAAATCCACCGTTCCTTAAGCGAAAGGCAAGCCTTTCTTTCGACTCGTCGTCACTATTGACCGTCAACGTGGGCCAGGGCGCGGAAACGAAGGCGTTTGTCGTCAACAAAGACATGGTGGCAGCTAATTCCACATTCTTTCGTACTGCTATCCATGGGCTGTGGGAAGAGAGTCACGAGAAGGTAGTCAACCTCCCCACAAATGATCCAGATATCTTTCACTTGTGGCTCATCTTCGTTTACCGCGGAGAGCTCGAAACACCGGAGATTGGAAAAGGCCGTCAGTTGAAAACGGACGGGGAACAAACAATAACCGTTACAGACGAGGGATATTTGGTTTTGAGCAACGTTTACATTCTTAGCGACATGCTCGGCGATTCTTTAGCAAAGAACGCTGTCATTACTCGAATTCTGAACTCGTCCGGGCTATTCGACGAATCCTGGTTGCCTGGCATCAAGTCCCTCAAGATCGCATACGAAGAAACTCCCGAGAAAAGCGCGCTCAGACGCCTTTTTTTTGCTCTGTGGTATGGCGTTCCAACGAAAGATCTTATTTATTATATCGACGAATTTCCCCAGCAATTTGTGCGAGACTACGTCATCAGTCTGGCCGACGATACTGGCGGAGTCCGTAAACCACGGAAGAAATTTCCTAAACATGCCGACTTTCTGGAAAAGCCCCGAATTGCCACGCCCGTTTTCTGAATGCCTTCCCGACCCTAGAGTGATGACATTCACAGAAGCCCAGCAAGCTCAAAATCGCGCTTGCATTAAAAGCGTTTGTGTGATCAGCCTTTGGCCTCATATAAACCACAGTGCCATGGTCTTTGATATATCGATGGCATTAACTTTTCATGTCATGCTGGTTCTTCCTCTTACCAACAGCTCATGCATTTGGGTACATTTCGGCATGGAGGTATCCTCGGAAACAGACGAAGTGTAAATATTCCATTTCACATTTCAATTAGGATAGTTCTTCTACTTCTCGTTAAATGGTGACGGCTTTCTCGGTGACTCGAAGTCTGAATCATCGAGATTCTCCCTTTACTCATTCCTCAAATATAACCATTTTTTCTTTGTCTTCAGCTCTGGCATCATTGCGTGCAGTCACTCGGATATCCATCCTGATTGCATCTCGATTTCTTGACAGTCATTCGATACTATGATGATCTAGATTGATTCCTCTCAAGACTGCGGGCAGTGTTGGATATGGGTATCCAATCTCCAATCTCCGGCTTCATTGAATTTCAAATCTTCCAAGTCTTCTACACTAAGAAAAATATTATCGCTTGAAACCCGATGTAACTAGATGGTGCGATATCTTCATGCTATCACTTTGATGCCCGTGGGTAAGCTACATGAACCCTCGAACTTCCCGCACATAAACAGCAAGCTCTCTATAGTTCTACAATTTGACAAGTGATTCATCTCTTGATCTCCTAAGCCTATACTCTCTCTCACTAATTATATACAGAAGATTCTCTATGTGTCCCGTGTTCTGACGGCCATGACGTTCACATTTTATGGCGCCAGTAGACGTATCTAACCCATTCCTTCGGTCTCTCATGATCACTTCACTCTGTAACTGCTTGATAAGTGATAAAAGGAGCACAGTTCGTTAAACAAGAAATATTCAACTAAATATCAGTTCATCTGGGGCAAAACACTCCGGAGCAATAATGTTTATGCCTCCAAAACAAACAAAGAGTCTCCAGGGTGAATGCAAATGTGCAAGATGTAAACAATAGTGTAGAAACGTCATATTTCTAGGTTCAACCCATTTGAGATGTCATAGAAGGCCTTATGGTGAGTTCCACGTATACTCTACGGCAACATTTGTCACTCTCCTGCTAGTGACTGCTAAAATTTCATATTTCAAGAGAACTTTTATGCGTATTGTCCATCAATTCTTTTTGTATGATGTAGCTTAAATACATGCATATATCTGGTCTCTTTTTATTGACTAGATGTTATTGTCAAACCGAGTTAGCATTGTGCTGCTCCGTCAGTCAGGCGTTCATTCACTACTATGGTCCGTGCGTTGTCCTTACGTCAATATCTTGCGTTACTCTGGAAAATTTCATCGGGTGGACACTGTAAGGCTCGACAAACAAACCAACTCCGAGCTCGATACCAGATCCCACCAACTCGCGACATTCTACCGACAACGAGTATGGCGTCCAAAGAAGATTTGCGAGCGGCTGAAAAGCCTCGAATGGCCTGTTTGGAGTAAGTCTGCACATGCATGCTGCTGTCACCGCGAGTATTGACATTGTATAGTTTCGGCGAAGCCAATCTTGTAAAACTCAACGTTGGTCAAGGTGATGGTAAGGAGGTCTTTTGTGTGCATAAAGATATCGTCTGCCGTATGATCATCCAACGTTCACGAACGTGGTGTTACAAATGATACAGACGCTGACCGTAGGCAGTAAACTCTGGTTTCTTCCGACGAGCACTTTCGGGAAATTGGAAAGAAGCTCATGATGGCGCTATCGATTTCCACGAGGACGATCCTCAAACTTTTGCCAAATGGCTTCACTTCGCACATCTCGGACATATTCCCGGCGATTCTTCAAATGCCACAAAGGTCAGAAACAACGTCGGTGGAAAGATAACTGAACTCTGTCGACTCTACGTTCTTGCTGATAGGCTTCTCGACATATCTGCACAGAACGCAATCATTTGCTCAATCTTTGATCTTTCTGAGCTTCCACACGCATCCGATAGCATGGACACGATTCTAAGTGCTGAGGCTATCATAATCGCATACGAAGGTACTCTCGATGGAAACCCACTTCGGAAACTAATGGTCGATCTGTGGAGTAATGCCGAAGCCACATTCCTCGTCGGAAAATGTGCACAGTTCCCACCTCAATTTCTATTGGACTTGTGCGTCGTGACGCTAAACGACAGGCCAAGAACTCGTTTTAGCATTGCAAGTAGAAAGGGTCGAAATAGTTACCTAAGGTAAGACAACCACAACGATACGTGAGCGGTCGAAGCAATATTTGGTAAGTACTTAAATACCTAGCTTTGCACCGGAATCGTGGCAGTGGCGGCAATAGCTAGGTTGTGGCCTAGATATCTGTACGTCTATCGGTTTGGTAAGCTCAAGATCCCAAGAGAAGATCCACCCTATATCCCAGATGCGAGACAAAGATAGAGGTAAGATTCTCATAGGTTACAGTATCTCCAAGTAGCTGGAAAAAAATGATAGCACTGTAGTGAAACAGATTCCGCCTCCGAAATGTCATCATTCCGTCAATGTCTTGCTTCGTTGGATAACTTTGGCGTATTTATCAGTATTACGACAACTAAAACAAGTCTTGCAGAGCACTGGCTCACTTAAAACCTCTCCTCACCGCTGACAACATTTCTGCGGCTCTTAAATTATAAGTCACTCTAACTACTTTCACTCCGACTTTCGCCAGTCTGGTTCGTGCGCACCAAGCTTTACCAACATCCATCCGTTGATTGTTCCTACCATTCGTAATGACAAGCCAGTTTCCTGCTTTTACAATCATCTTCTTTCGTTCAGTGCAGCACTTCTACCCTTTGTCCATTATCAACGATGGCATCCACGAATGTTCCGAGAGTCGTCAAATCGAAAGCTTTCAGGTAAATGTTGTCTCGCAGAAATCAGTAAACCCGCTCTCTAACCCACCTGATGTAGACCTCTCGGATCGATGTCAGTGGTAATTAATGTCGGGGACGGTACCAACAAGAATGCATTAACTGTGCACAATGAGGTACCTTCTATCAGAGACTAATATGAAGTACTCACGCCTCAGCCACCACCTACCGTATTAGGTTAATTCACCTAGATATAAATTGTAAGATGCTGCTTGACAAGGGACTGGGCTCATTCAAATTAAAAGAAGAGTAGATCTATACGCAGAGATAAAACTCCGGAGTGTAAACATGTCATAATCTAATCTTCTAGCAAAAGTGGCATATCTACAAAATGCGAGCAGATATTCCGAGAATCTGAATAGAAAGAGTACCGAAGTGTTGTGTTGTCTTAAAACGTCCGCAAAAATATGATTTGATCAAGTGCACGGAGTACGCCAAACATGTTATTAACATACCATTCTGAGCTTGAGTCTGTCCCCTTTAACGATTTCATTATCCCTACTCATCAGCTTTTCCATATCCCATGGGCAGATTACATTATCCCCACCCAACCGTTCCCTTCGCTCGACAGCTTAACATGCAATTGTGTCACCAGTATTGTCTAGACGATCTAAGAACTTACTCCGAATCAGCTCAGGTGTGCTCCCCCCGTGTCCTTGGTTTTGATGGCTCCAGGATTGACACAAAAAGTCAAAAGTCCCCTACTCGAGCTGTAGTCTCGGTCCACCTCACCACTACAATTTTCGAAGCTCGGTGGGTGCTACTTCCTGTGCGAACGCTCAACGCGCCTGATGAAGCTGCGTTGATCGTTGTTCAGAGAGCGTTTTCGCGTGCGCGGCTTGACAATCTACATTCACTCGCACCATTTAAGCCAATGGAATCTTCGCAGCCCTAAACTCTTTTTCTCCACCTCACTATTGTTATTAGCAACCTTCACTTCAACATCCAAGTACTAAACGAAATGCACATATAAGCACAAAGATATTTGGAACCTGACATAGTAGGAAAAACATAACAGGAATCAACTAGTATTACAGTAGTTCCATGCAAAGCAAGTCTGCTTTCCTCGTATCGAATTGCGCCTCATCCCCAATCCTCTCCATCATATCGAGGCGACCGACCCGGCTGCCCATGCTCTCGATGGCCCCTTTGTTGCTGAGTATACGAATTCTGCCAACCTCTCTGCTGGTTTATTTGACTAGCATATGGTTGCGTGTATGTCGCTGCGCCGGCTGGTTGATATGCGTATTGTGTTGATTGGCCTCTGTGCTCATCTCGATAGGATTGGGTGTTTTGCTCAGGAGTGGCAACCGGCCGCCGGTATTGTTGGGGTGTTATTGGCTGGCCCGCTGTTTGTTGGTATGGAGACAACCTTCGGGGAGGTGTTGCACTGGGGTTTGGGATGTCATTAGATGCGGAGCTTTGGGGTGAGTGGGAATGCTGAAACCGATCGTATGTTGGCGGAGGTTGGTAGGATACCGCATCGTCCTGTCTCTGATTGGTTGGCCTTGAATTTGTTTGGTTTTGATCGTAATATGGGAAGGACAGAGTTGATGGGACCTGATTCATGGGTGGAATATTTTCCGGAGCTCTCTCGTACAACCCATTTACAACCGTTGTTGAATGAGGATTGAAGGCACTATTACGAGCTGGGGGGGGTGGGGTTTGATATATGTTTGGCGCTGGCTTGCTCCTTAGTACTGCTGTACTACCTCCGCTGGCGGAATTACTATTGGTATTAGATGGTGCGCTTTGTTGAACCCATCGCTGGCGAGGAGGGCTCATGGCACCATTGCTAGGTTGGTTTACACTGGTTGGCGGGGGTTGGTAGGGTTGGATGATCTCTGGCGTTTGATCCCAACTTTGACGGCGCAAATCATTGTTCGAACTGCCACCATAACTTGAAAGGCTCCTCTTTTCTTGTTCCCTTGACTGTTGGTTGTATGTTGGTCTTGTGTTGCCAGGAATTTCTTCGCGAACCGGACTCGATCGTTTGTCGCCGACTGGAGCGTTCCGCTCTTCCAATTCTGGGATGTTGTCTCTGCTGTCAGCCATTTCATTATCACGGGAAGCACTGTTGGTCTCATCCGCTTCCTCATCTTCCGTTTCGGCTTCTTTCTCCTCAATATACCTCGTGGCTTGAAAATCCTTTTTCATACTCTGCATATATCTTTCCACACTCATATCACCCATGGCCCTCGCTTTTCTTAGCGTCGCAAGGAGGACTGAGACGCCTTCGATCAGAAGTTCAGCACAGTCTGATGATTCTTCAGCCACGGCTACTTGGAGTGCATTCAAATTGTTATTATTGACATGCAGAATGTCAGCCCCATGATCCAGAAGGTATGCGGCAGATTCATGATCGTCATTGTGAGCGACGCAAATCAATGATGTGTTGCCGTCCTCGTCGGCTTGATTCACATCGGCTCCGTTTTCGATTAGAGTTTTGACGGTTTCGAAGGGCAAACATTTTGCGGCCTGTATGAGTGCAGAAGACTTGGACGAGCCTCCCCCTAACATATTAACATCAGCCTTAGCCCGTAGAAGCTCCTCAACAATCTTGCCATCCATTGATGCTGCAGCAAAAATAGGCGGGGAATCATCCCCTCGGCCCAGGTTTGGATCTGCGCCATGCTGGAGGAGTAGCTTGACTATTTCTAACTGACCAGCCTCACAAGCGGCCTGAAGCGCAGTCCCACATTCGATATTATCATTGTTGGTGATGCCGTTAACGTCTGCGCCTTTGTCAATGAGTAATTCGACGATTTTAGAATGACCCATGCTAGCAGCAACTAGTAGAGCATAGCCGTTTCTGTCATTCGGGTCCGCCCCGGCGCCTAGGAGCAGATTTACGATTTTTCCGTCGTTGGCGTTGTCATATGCCGCGGCTGTCAGTGCATTGACATATTCATACTCCTCCTCATCAAATGATGCATTGACATTCACTCTGAAATTTTCTAGAATGAACTTTACTGTCTCTTCCTTTTCCATATCCGAGGCATGGTAAAGGCAACGATTGCGAGCGTCCAGTGATACTTCTCCCTTGATGTACTTCCAGATAGCGTCGATTCTTTTAGTATCATCTATTCGATCTTTTGCTGCTTGACGCAGGACCCGTTCACAACTGAGATTGTCGAATGTTTCAAGAAGAATATCGACAACTTCCCACTTATAATTCTCAGCGGCAGCATCGATAGCATCCTGAAAGAAGGTCTGCTGGTGTTCATACTTCAGAAGTTTTTCGAAAACCTCTACCCGACCGACCTCGGCTGATGCTACTAAAGCTTCGCTGTATTCCTCTTTTGGAAGCTTATCGGCGTATTTCCGAACCAGAAAATCGAACATGGTAAAATCAGGAAGCAGCGCAGCTGTTGTCAAGGGTGAATCGAAACCCTCTATATCTCGATCTAACGATACGCCACCTTGCTCGACAAGTAGTTCCACGGCTTGCTGATTCCCTGAATCAATAGCTGCGTTGATAACGGGGCCCCACTTGCTATCGATGGCATCTGTTTTGGCGCCCTTGTTGAGAAGTATTTCCATGATATCGACCTTACCTCTGTAGGCCGCGAATGCTAAAGGTGTCGCATTCCGTTCTTTGTATCCATCGTTGACGATGCTGCCGTCTTGAAGGAGGAGCTCTTCAACGATTTTTCGTCTGCCATACCATGCTGCATAATGGAGCTAAAGATGTTAAGAAGTTATTATTTATCAATATCTCGCTGTGACTGATTCACTTACTGGGATGCGCCCAAGCTCATCACGGGTTTTAATTTCTTTTCCATGTCCATTTCGAATAAACGAAATGACAAGGTCTCTGTTACCGTACGATGCAGCGACGTGAAGTGCAGTGGATTCCCCACAATCAAACACAGTATCGCTCGTTAAGTGGGTATAAACTATGAGCCACCGGCGTCGGAGGGGTGATTTGTCACCCCAAAAGTCATTTTCCGTGCTCAGCTCTTCAGCAATATCAGGACCCGCTTTGCAAGCATGGCGCAGCCAATGTTTGACCATATAATGCTCCGCTATGGGGGACAAAGATTCGTATTCACGCTCCAATTTCATCTCCTTTTCCTCCTCGTCGTCGTTGTCGTCATTATCGTCGTCGTCGTCGTCCTCCTCATCGTCGTCGTCCTCGTCGTCCTCGTCGTCCTCGTTGTCCTCGTCGTCGTCAGAATCTTTATTGGGTTCGCTGAGCTCGCTGAATGCTTGTTTTACATGGGCAAAAGCTCGCAGTGCAAGAACACCATGCTCCCACTCAATATTATCTTTAGGTAAGCCAAGAAGGGTTTCGGCTTCTTTGAGAAGGTGTGTCTTGACGACAACATTCAAGAAGCAAACGACGTCCCCCTCGCCTTCCCCCTTGATCGATAGCAAGGGTCTACACCTTTGTATCAAATCCGAGAGTTCCGATTCCTTGTCATCTTTTGAATTTAATCCAGCGAGGATCGCAAGTTCCTTCTTACTGGGATCTTCATAAGTTAAGACCAGAGATCGCAGCACCTCTTTAATCCTATCAACATCGTCAGGGTTTGAGGTAAAGACGCGAGTCCAATAATTCGTAAGGAGTGTTTCCAGGTCTTGCGGCATCGTTTCTAGCATCCTTCGAATGTGAAGATCGGATTCTGTTGATGAGAGCTCCTCTAATTGTGCACAAGCGATATCCTACGCGGGTCATGCCAACATGTTAGTCTTCATTCGCGATTGCTTCTAGGTTTCATCGATACTTACAATCCACTGTACATTTTGCGCTCGCTTCCCGATCATGCTGCTTGCAAGATAGGCAATTGCTCTACCGTATTTTTTTTTCTCATGGAGATCCTTGATCTTCTCTTTCGCATGCTTTTGTAACTCAAACTGAACCTGGTTCCTATACTTATCGTCTTGCAGGTCAATCGATCTGACATCGGCTGTCTCGAACGATGCCTTCATTATGTGACTATCCCTGCTTGTTATGAACCATCTTATCGATGCCCGCTCCTGGTGTCGAATGTTGGTGTTCTCAATATCGCCATTAATATATCTCATCAACGTTTTCGTCGAATCCGAACGCTCAGGAAGTACGTGGAGATTATTGAGAACAAAATATACTCGTCTCACGGTTGGCTCCTTTGACAGCATGTTCTGCAGTATTTGCCAGAGGTTCTCTACTGTCATTTGTACTTGGCCTTTACTATTCTTATCCTTGGTATCATCGTTTTTCCCTCTGTCCTTGGTAGATTCGATGAAGACTTGCGCAAGCGACGCTAGCCTTTGCTGTTGATTGATGAGTTGTTTAATGAGTGACTTGAGCAAGTCTTCCGCGGTGCAGTAATCTTCCGTATCCTCGCAAAGGAAGTATGCTAGAAGAATGGGTTCTTGGCCAGTACCAACCTTCTTGATCTGTTCCTCAACCAGGCTCAACATAGCAAGTGACGCACCTGTTTTTCCCCTGCCTTGTTGACCTCGAACCCACAGACACTGGACGTCTGGGCTATCTTCTTCGTCATTTTCGGCAATTGCAAGCCAGTCGTGGCAGAGCTTCTCTTTGGGTATCCAAGATGATGATGCAACATTGCGATCAAGCATCCGTCGCTTCTTTTCCGGTTGAGCTCCTTCCAATACACTCAGGACATCACAAACCAACATCGCATCAGATTTATTAGCGGCCTTGATACGTTTCTTGCCATTCGAATAACCCGTCGTAATTATATCAATCATAATCTGTCGAACTGCAGTCCACCGTAGATCTTCGGCGCTCTTGAATTTGACCAAATCTCGGTGATTGCATGTTAGGCCCATCATACCAAAACCAATCAGTGTGGCAGATTCTTTATCTACTAACTTAGCATATTTAGGAGGAATAGTGAGGCTGAAGATGCTGACAAGCGGACGGATTAGTTCGGCAAGATGTGTGTCCTGTTCTTCCCAAAAACAATACAACTCGATTGCAGGAGTTAATCCTCTAACGAGCTGTATGAAATCGTCCTTCAGCTCGTGGAGTCCTTCGTTGTCCGGTTTGAGATAGTCCAAGAGGTAGGAAGGTTTGGCTTTCCCAATATGTTTCGCAATGTTTGCATATAAGGCGGCGGCTTCAGCGGCCGGGGTACCACCAAATGGTGCACCAAAAAATATGCAGGCCGATGTTGCCGCGAACATCAATGGGAACTTTTCCCTCATGGTGTGTGCCATCATGTGCACGGCTTTTGCGATGACAATGCCACCCATGCTATGCCCTATGAACACGATGGGCCGTTTTTGATCTTCTCGTTTCTGATTTTCCTGTTTCTTATTAGCTATGGGACGTTTTCGACCCTACTGTTCATTTTTGGTCTCAACCTCCGATGCGACGCATACACTCCACGTACCTTACGCAATGCATTTAAGCCATTGAGGAGCTGTACTGCGATGTTTCTCATGTACTGTTCGACTTGAAATGTGCCTTGCCATGCTGATTGGTATTTGAAGAGAAGTAGGCGTGATCTTGGAAAGTCTTTCACGAGACTATCTGTTGCCCAGTTGAAGCCCTTTTCATCTGCCTTACCCTCCTTCGACTCTCCAACCCAGGATTTCTCTGGATCTGCACCAAGTCCAGGAACTAGTACAATGCTACATTTCCGTTAGGCGCCTCCGATATGCTGCTGGGTTTTTCGTCAATACTTACTCGAAATCTGTGCTTGCAAGTTGGCTATTTTTGTTGTTCTTGTCTAATGGAGGATGCAGGACAGCCAGTCCCCATTCAGAATTTTCAGGGGTTGGCTTAAGGTCTGGTTTCTTTCTCTCCTGAAGGGCGCGCCTCTGAGTCGGCGATCTGTGAAGCGTTGTCGATGCATTTTCTTTTCGAGACTCTGAGCGTTGTAACCATGAAGACATAGTGACACTAAAATGAATGTGAATCAAATTACCCAATAACCGAAGGTCGATTTAAATTTTGTAGATGGTTATACCAGAGTCGAGCAAAACTCGGGTCCCAGCAAGATCTTCGTCAGCTTGCGGTTAAACGCCAGACTCGATCGTTAGGCTTTTAAATGTTCGCGTTCCCCATGCCCCCTACTAGTAAAATGGCCCCCAAACTCGATGCCAAGACGGGGCGTATGCGTGCACGGGGCGGGTGGCACGCCTAACCCAACACCCAACACTCGAAAATGAGGTAAGAAACTTTAATATAAAGATTAGGTAGATGCAGTATATGCTGACAGCTGAGTGGTAAAATCTTTCAAGTGAAGAAACCCTTGCATAAGCAATCCCCTGTACTCCGTATGAGTGTGCTGTACCGTACACATCGATCGGCTTACGCAACTCCGCCTTTCTTCCGCCCCTACCTTTCTCGAACCATTGGCCCCTTCAGTGCGCAATTTAAAATGAAGGGCCCCATGGCATCATGGATAAATAACAGGCAAGAGAGATTACAAAAAAGGCAAACGGGGCGATTGATTGATAGTAGCATTGGAAAGTAATAGCAGACGTGGCAAGCTGAAGGGTCTGTGAAGCTAGTTCGAATGTTACATAAGCGGATCTAAGAACCTCTAACGTGCGGGTATCCAAGCCCGGGGTACAATGGATGTATGATCTCATGATCACAGCACTACTATATAGGTTGATTTTGCTATTTAATGTGTCGAATCTCAGCCGAAAGATAAATCCACTGATATTTTAAAAGCTGGCCCACAAGGAAGTACTTACCTGGGGAGGGTGAGTGTAAGTAATAGCAAGTGACCAGACTAAGCTGGCGAATCACTACATCTTTCTAATCTAGCCGTAAGGCAGGGAATGTGAAGGCGTCGCCACGCTGTTGCCAGCTGGGTCCGATTCAGTCACGCTGCCTGAGAAAGATATGAGTATGTGGACGATGATATGGATTTACGTTGTAGCTCACTGAAAGAATGTAGTGCATCCGGGGCAGCCTCGAATAGAGCTAGTTTGAATACGGGCACCGTTAGAATTCCTTAGAGTTTGGTCAATACATCTGTTCGTAATACTGGAGCTTCTGTCTTCATACAGCAGGCTGCATCGTTGGTTCAGTTTTCAGTGTGTTGCTGTCCGCCGAAGTTGGCCTCAATGAACAAAGTGAAAGACCTCGCTGAGGCTACGGAGGCAAGAAGACTAGCGACGGCAATAGTGAGCTGCATGATAGTTTATAGAAGGGTTAAATTTTTTACTTTTTTTTAGATAGAGACACGATGAGCTGCTGCTGAAATACAAGCCGGTGGTGAGGAAAGACTTTCAAACAGGTGGATGGATGGGCTTTTATCTCCAGAGGGTTCGCTATAAATCCCCCTTAGAGGACACTTATTATCCTCAAAGAATCAAATTGCATGAAGGTTCGGGCGCTTCGCATAATGTAAGACAAGGCGAAGCTCGGATTCAAAGTTCCAATTCTTCATGCATGAAGGAATCGAATGGTAGACCCTACACCCAGAGGGAACATATGGGCTGGTTCGACAACTATAGTCCGAGAAGGGGTCTGGTATTACCTTGATCGAATACATTGGGCTTCTTCATCGGTCAAGTGTAAAGAAATGATGGACGCGACTTAGATTTTTCAGGGATAAGGTAGTACTCAGAACTTACCACAATAGTAGCCAAGTAAAGGGACGAGTAGTGTTCACAGTGTGTTGCAGTGGTCAGACTGGGGTAAGCAAAGGGGGCGAAGGTAAACGGCGACAATGCGCTAGATACTAACGTTGTAGCACAGGTCATCAGTGACTTATCATGAGAGGAACTGTATCTAGCTGAATATAGTATGAGTAAGGCTAATACAATTCTGCGCATAGTTGTTCCTACACCCCTGTGCGAACATACAGATTAGCTTACAATCTATAACACAGCCTACTATTACCACAATGCAACAGTATTGTTCCTACCTAATAGTCCTATTTGAATTTTACTAAAGTTATGAAAAAAACGATGCCAAGCCTGCCAAGCGCACTATTTAACGCAGACTGAATAAACTGCACAGTAATGCTGCAGATTGTATACAGATTGTATGCGCGGGGCGTTCGAGAAGATAGCTGAGAAATCGAATCGTTTAGTCGGGACCTCGACCTTCTCAGATGCATGTCGCTGCCTTAAGGAGTCTGTGTTGGATGTCTCTTGGATATATGTGAAGATTAATGTAGAAGGATGGATCGTTGAAAATAGCTCACTACTGCTGTGTTATTGGTAGACCGGTTTTCCAATATTGATCCTGACATTGAGAAAAGGCTGTTGTAAGCAAGGCGACAAGACCTAACATGTGCAGCATGCACATATATAGCCTGTTCGATAAACTTCCAACGCTGAGTTCAACGGGGTCCAACGCTCTAGTGTTCGCCAAACTCCAACGCGCGTTAGATAATTTGCCCTCCGTTGGAGTATTTTTAAAAAATAAGATGGAGCAACTATTTGAGCACCTTGAAGATGAGCTCTGGGAGATGGAACGTCATCTCTATCTCTCTCCATCTCCATCTCTCTGAGTAGTATCCCTATGGAAATGGAGATGGAGATGGATAGAGAGAGAGAGTAAGACAGAGATAGAGACAGATGCGGAGATAGAAATAGAGATGGAGATGGAGATGATGTTCCACCTCATCGAGCTCATCGTCGAGGTGCTCGAATAGGTTCTCGAGTAGGTTGTCGAAAAGGTGCGCAAGGTGCCATAAAATAGTCCCAGCGGTCCAGCGCGTTAGAAAAATAGACGCCTCTGATAGGAGCGGAAAGGCAAGTTTTCTATATTTTAAAACACTCCAACGCAGGGCAAACCATGCAGCGTGATGAAGTTTTGTCGAACAATTTAGCGCTGGAGCGATGCAACTTTATCGAACAGGCTATTAGAGTAGAATATTTCTATAGGGTTTCTGCTAGCTATAGGAAACACTTAAACGCAAAAACTCTGCACCTAGCGTTTCTTAACCCCTTCTGCCCTTCTTTAGGTATAAGTAAGAACTTAGGAATTCCCTTAAGGAACTATCAAAAGTTATTCTTGTTTATACTAAACCTGCTCACCCAAGCGCTTCCCCTTGCACCCTGCTGTATGATTGCTTTGGCGTTCTTATTTAGTAATAGAACTAATAAGATTAACAGGATGCTTGCATCCTCTCAACTTCGACTGAATTCCTTCTATCGGTTGTGAAGTTACATGAATCACAGTGCCCTTCAGGGCTCTCACCACTTTCACCGATCATGTTCGTGCATATGCCAAGCTTTGTGCACCGTGACTTCCTTCTACCTTTACTACAGATTCGTTCATTCTCTCTACCCTATTAGCTTTACATTGAATTTTTGAAGCGCAGACGGCAACTTTCCAGGCAACATTTAGGAATAATGGCAACCACGAAGAGCGCCCGGGTCGCCAAGACGTCCATTCTCAGGTAAGTGGTGGCCTTTATGAGAAAATACTAGATTGATATATCTAATTCCAATGGTTTAGTTTCATTGAATCTACGATGGTGAGGGTGGTCGTCGGCGAAGGCGATAATCAGCAAACCTTCAAAGTAAACGAAGATGTGCTGTGCTGTACGTTCTGGTTTTGGATTGAAGCTTTTCAAAATTGTCATGACAATGCGCTGACATCCTCCCCAGCGAAATCAGACTTCTTCAGCGCAGAACTGAGCAAGAAATGGATGGATGAGAAGAAGAGAGAAGTGAAGCTGCCTGAAGACAGTCCAGACACTTTTGCGGCCTGGGTTCATTGGGCCTACACCAGTGAACTTGCCATTACTTCGAGGGACACCAAAGACAATAAATGGACAGCCCAGGAAATTCGAGACGAATACGATTCGCTCTGTACCCTATATCTCCTCGCTGACAAGCTTCTGGATGTTTCAGCCACAAACGCCATCATCATAGCTATATTCGAGGTGTCGAGGATCAAGGACACCGAATCAGGCTGGCACGTACCGCCATTAATTGTGGTCAAAATGGTCTATGACGGAACCACTGCAGCGGATCCTCTCAGAAGGCTACTTGTGGACTTCTGGAGCAATGTTGGGGCGTCGATCTTTCGCGCGAACAAGAACAAATTTCCCTTTGATTTCTTGATCGACATGGTTGCTACCGCTAGAAATGAGCGGCCCAAGAACCCTGGAAACAGGGCTCAAAACTTGGGGAAACAAGTTATCTTCGTTCATTGTAAACTAACGGAAAGAAAAGTAAACGGTGAAGCATATTCGTCACCAGTTCGAGATACCAAGGACTAGGCGAGAGTTTCAGAGACCAGGGTTTTATGGCAGACGATAATCTAACATGCCAAAAGATCATCAGCATATGCATAGTGTTATATGGAAATGGATTGCTTTGCTGCATACTGGAGATACATTTCACAATCGCAATGGAGGTCACTATTTCACACTGAATTACGATGGTAAAGTCTTCGTTTCAATCCGGTATAAGTGCAACATTCAAGTACCAATGGACCGAGCTCCTCTCCTCTCATCAAGCGAATTCCCCAGCAACTCCCGGCCTTCTCTTTTCAATCCCCAACACCAGATCTACCTGTTCCCTCCCCACCGGCACTCCCCTCCTCCTCGCCAACAGCACCGCACTTTTCAGCACATTCTTAATCTGCCGCCCATTTAAAGTCACCTTACTTAACTCTTCCAAGTCAGTGTCTTTGAACGCCTTGTCACCTTCCAACTGCCCAACGAATCCTTTCCAAATCATAGTCCGCGCATCATTGTCCAAATCTGGATATGCCATGCTAACGTGTATACGGGACTGAAACGCTGCATCGATATCCGCAATACGGTTTGTAGTAAGAAAGAGAATGCCTTCGTAGTACTCAAGCACGCGTAGGAAAATAGAGACGAGTTTGTTCCGTTCAAGATCGTGCGTAGATCGCTTCTCAAGGAAGACATCACACTCATCGAGTAGCAATACAGCATTCCACTTCGCAATCATCTCGAGGATATTCGTGAGTTTGGCCTCGACCTGGTCTGGGTTGATTCCAAGATCTCCCGCACTCATCATATACAGCGGAGCTTGCATATGTTCTGCGACGGATTCGGCGGTGAGAGTTTTGCCAACGCCTGGGGGCCCGCTGAGGAGTGTAATGTGTCCGCGGCCTTTGCCGGATATGACATCGTCGAAGGTGTCGCGATTTAGGGCCTGGGATTCGGCGAAGGAGAGGATGAGTTCTTTTTGGTCTGAGGGGAGGACCAGGGAAGAGAAGGCGTTGGTGTTGAATGTGATGTCGGAGATAAGGTCGATGTAGAAGAGAAGCCATTGTTTCTTCTTGAGGGAGTAGCCGCGGACTCGTGGAGTGCAGATTAATTGGAGGTCGCGGGTAAGGCGGAGACGTTTGGCCTGGGCTTGGTGGCCGAAGATGTATTTCTCGTCGCTGGGTGCGGTGAGATCGACGGGTTTAGTGGCACATTCCGGTTCGGGTGCACCTTCTTTGGCCTGGAGGGGTTCTATGTAGCTTACGAAACGGGGAGCAAAACGGCGGAATGTGTCGGAGTCAATGATGATGCGGCCGTTGCAGCTGATGGGGACTTCGTTGCCATCTTTATCCCATGTTACTGCAAACCCTTTGTATTGTCTGTAATGGCAACCGGCCAGTTGTTCAAATCTTCCACCGCGCTCGACGAGAATTTCTTCTACTTTCTCGCGATTGGGATGAAAGGTGATTGGGAAGGCTTTGAGTCCGAGGATGTTGGTGGTGCCGACAAATTCGAAAAGATTGATCCTATCAGAGCTTCGCCCGAAGTAACTCCCGTTCCAATCCACTGCCTCCAGAGTTAATTGATATGCTGGACCGCACTGAGTCTTGACATATTTGCCACTTTTGAACTTCAACGCAGACGAAGTACCGTTGTGAGAATCAGAGTACACTAGTCGACCAGGTTGGAAGATGGTCCAAAGGTGCTCATATGTCACGACTCCGTGTTGGACATAGTCTTCGAAGGTTTTGATGACATCCTTCAACTCGTCTTTGAGGACTGTATAGAGAAGTTCGAGGTGTTCTGATGTCTCGGCATCAAGGTCCTTGCGTTTACGGAACGCTTCGATCTCCGGCCATCGATGGACAAATGGCTCGAATGGTGCTTCAAATACTAAACGTTTGAGTCCACAGTGAACTCCTGGGTAGCCATCGAGGATCTGTTGGAGGGCATCCTTCAGCCATGGAGATTGTATGATAATGGAATGAAGGTCAAACTTCTTCCTTGAATCTTCTGCCTTTTGCAACCGAGTGATGATAGCATGCTGTGCCGTTTCCTCGTTCTCGGCAGCCTCGGCTACGTCTATGGGCTCTTTGTCAAGCCAGGTGAATTTCTTCTCCTTATCTTTCGGACCAGCGTAAAGAGATCGAAAAGACGCGAGTGACCCTTCGGGCGCGAAGGATTCAGACGTGCCATTTGTGCCTTTGGATTCGTGCACCCTGTTGGGTTCTTTGACAGCCATGGCAAAGATTCCGGAAGAAAGTCGACTGGATAAAGACGAGAAGATGAAATAGAGAGTATAGTCCGCTGATAATGGAAAGGTTGAAAGCAAGTCTGAACAGAGAGAACTCTGAATAAAGCAACAGTGAAGTGAAGTGCAATTAACTCTCGATACTTATACTTTTCTTGTTTACTCGTATAAAACAGCACTCTAGGCATCACTCTCTTCGCCCGTGTAGATCTGCATCACCTGGGATAAGGCATCCAATGGATACCCCGGAAGTCTTGGCTCCTAACTCAAGGCTACAGTGTGGCAAGAAACGATAGAATTGCACACTATGTAGGGGGCTGAAGCAAATACCGGGTGCACTTGTAAACTGCCCAATTCCGGGCTATTTGAATTAGTATGTCGAGTGTGTATCGGCTAGGGCAACGCGTAGGAAGTCCGAGGCCCCACAGTTGCTCTCGATGCAGAGAACGTCACTGGCCTATTTGTTCACCAAAAGGGAATACTATAATGCATAGGTCACAATTTCGTACCGACTAGGGAGAAAAGAGATTGATCTCGAAAAAGCTGTTAGTGATTGCCGGCCATAAAGGGCAGAACGAGAGGGGAAGGGCGTCCATGGTACCGATGTGGGTTTGTATGTGGGTCGACTGGTCGCAAACCGCTCTGGTCCAAGACCGATCGGCAGTTAGTGCAAAAATCTGTAGTATCAATACAGGCACCACAGGTTCGAGACCTAGAGTTTGGCTAAGAAGTGCATTTTGACAGGTAAAGAGAGTGCAAATGTGGACGCAAGTGGTGGTTTATTGATATCACGTGATCCATACATCCAGACACCAGACCTGGCGCCGTGGGAGATCCTGGGCTTTGTGATCCAAACGCCGGATAATGTGGAAGGTTGCTGTGCATGTGTGATTCTCAATGAATCCTTCTTTAGGTGAAGATACGGGGACCAAAGGATGCGTGAGCTAAACGATGACATAATTCTTTGTGTGGAGAATCTTGTGGGCTCCGACAATCTGATAATCAAATGACGAGCGGGATGTCAGCTGCCCCCAAAGGAACTGAAAATCCCTCATTTTATATATTCTGAGCTACCATAAGTGGGCGATGACTGACGGCGTATAATGTTTGGTGATGAGGTCGGAGAGGAGAACGCAACGGTCGAGGCGCATGGCAGGGTGGGCGGTGCTAGGGGAAACGAATGTGCGGGCCGAGGCCTTAGCGCATCTTATGTCATCATTTCGCAGGTTATTTCGAGTGCACCTGAGAAATTCACGTCTTTCTCTTTCGAACTCACGCCCTCCGCTTCAATTCTCGTGCGTCGTGTGCCCCCCCGTCCGCCTCTCTCCGCCCGTCTCCCGTCTCCCTCTCTCCCCGCCACTGCTGCTGCGTGCGCTCCGTGTGTGTCCCCTTGAAAGAAAAAAGTTCGCCCGCAGATACGTCACTCGGTCACCCTCTACGTGTTCAGCCAACTTAAGCCTCTCACCGCAACACCAACAACGCACCCCAAAGAAACCCGCCGTTGGATCACGCTTGCCCATCCACCCGCTCGCCTGCTCGACAACCCGCACCAGCACTTTAACCTTCGCCCTTCCCGCAGCTCCGTGTAACTTCTGTGACTTTCACTAGTCATGGCCGTTCCCACCCAGCTGGCCTGTAAGTTTGATCTGCTCGGCACCTTGCCCAGTCCGCCCAGCATTTGCTAACTGTTAGCAACCAGATCGCACCTCCAAGGGCATCGGGGTCTTCAATGCAGCCCCAGATTATGAGGCTCTTCCCGGATTCGAAAGGTAGGCTGCATATGTGAGATCTCGGCCGGAACCGGCGCTGACTTTGTTTCACAGACCCGTAGGCAACCTCCGCTGCTGCTGCTATTCACCCGACAGCAGGTACTTTGCTTGGGCATCTCCCGAACAGTAAGACCCCCCCAAAGAACACCCTCAAATATTCCCCCCGATCTATCCTTGAATCCCTTTAACACCCACATCTAGGGTTTCGGTCATTGATGCCTCGGTCGGTCACGTCGTTACCACACTTCCTACACCCAATGTTTTCGAGCTCGGTTTTTCACCCCTAGGAACGTACATCATCACCTGGCAGCGACCCACAAAGGATGAAGAGGGCAATGCTACAAAGAATTTGAAAGTCTGGAGGACCGTGCCCGAAGGTGACGAGACCGAACTTGAGCGGAGCGTCGTTGGCCAATTTGTGCAGAAGTCACAAACCGGATGGAACCTACAATACACTAGCGACGAAGAATTTTGCGCCCGTGTGGTGACGAACGAGGTTCAATTCTACCAATCCGGTGATCTGAGTACAGTTTGGAATAAATTACGACTCGAGGGTGTGTCCGACTTTGCGATTGCACCAGGCAAAAACCATTCAGTTGCAGTTTTTGTCCCGGAAAAAAAGGTACAGATTCTCAAATCTTCGAACCATGACAAGGGCTAACCTTAATCACAGGGTCAACCTGCTCTAGTTGCAGTGTATAATGTGCCCCAATTCAGTGCGTTTGTGTCGCGGAAGACATTTTTCAAGGCCGATAAAGTTCAATTGAAATGGAACGAGCTTGGCACCAGTGTGATCGTTCTCGCACAGACCGACGTAGACAAAACGAATAAGAGCTACTATGGCGAGACGAACATGTACATTCTGAGTGCAAATGGAACCTTTGATGCGAGGATTTCGCTTGGTAATAATACTCCGTGCATCAATACAAGTTTATGCTAACACATCGCGCAGACAAAGAAGGTCCTATTCACGACGTGTCATGGTCACCCAACTCGAAAGAGTTTGGTGTTATATACGGTTACATGCCGGCAAAAACAACTATTTTTAACGCACGTGCTGTCGCACAACACAACTTCGACCTCGGACCTCGTAATACCATCATCTTCTCGCCCCATGGTCGTTTTGTTCTTGTAGCTGGCTTTGGAAATTTGGCCGGTCATATGGACATTTATGATCTTGAGAAGAACTACGCGAAGGTCTGCACTATCCAGGCCTCGAACTGCACCCACTGCGAGTGGAGTCCAGACGGCAAGCATATTCTTACCGCCACCCAAAGTCCTCGTCTTCGTGTCGATAATGGAATACGTATCTGGCATGTTGCTGGTAGTTTGATGTATCATGAGGATATGACAGAGCTCTATCACGTTACGTGGCGTCCTCAATCTCCCCTCACTCACCCCTTGGACAACCCTCTTCACTCGGTTCCCACTCCGCATGCCTCCGCATTGGACTTTTTGAGTAAAGTGAAGACACCGTCCAAACCAGCCGGAGCTTATCGCCCCCCTGGAGCGCGTGGTACCACTACGCCTTTACTTTTCAAGCGCGAAGACGAGGGCGGCGCGGCTTACACCAACACTGGAATTTCTTCGACCAATGCTTCCTTTTCTAATGGTTTCGGAAAGCCACGTCGTCGCGAGGTTCCGGGCGCCGAAACTGCTGAATCGCTCCCTCCAGGCGCAGCCCCAGGTGGCGGAGTCAGCTTAGCTGGAACAGTCGAAGGCGATGAGGCTTTGTCCAAAGCAGCATTGAAGAACAAGAAGAAGCGTGAAGCAAAGAAGGCTAAAGAGGCCGCCGAGAAGGCCGCAGGGCTGGCCGCGGATGGTATCAACCCCCCAACGGGACCAGCTAATGCTGGCCGTAGCCCCGAGCGACGTGATGCGAGGGGTCACCAGCGCAGTCGAAGCAAGAATGGCGGTTTCAATGGCCAAGGCAATGGCCAAGGCAATGGAAGGAGCTCAAGTCAACACCGCAATTACCTCGGCAATAGCCCCCATCGTCGTGATGGCTCTGGCTATGAGTCCCAAGGAAACTATCATGGAAACCATCGTGCTGACCATCGTACTGATCATCGTGCTGATCATCGTGTTGATCATCGCAATGACCACCGTTCGGAGCATCGTTCGGAGCATCACCATCGCGCTGGGTCTGGTCACAATCAACAACATCCGAGGAATCATCAGGGTGTGCAACCGCCCCGTCAGATCAACATCCCACCTCAAGCTCAAGAAATCACGCCCGATCTGACCGTCACCAGCCCTGGTGGTGGCAGTCCCCAGGATAAGAAGATCCGCAGTTTGCTAAAGAAGATCCGTGCGATCGACGATCTGAAGATGAGGCAAGCCAATGGAGAGAAGCTGGAAGACACTCAGGTTAAGAAGATCAGTAACGAGGAAGTGATTCGTAGGGAGTTGTCTGGTCTTGGCTTCCATGAGACCTAGTCTGTATACCAGGTTCTTAATGTTTTCAACATCTATCCGTATCTTCGAGACAGATAGACGATGGTATCGCACACGTGCCCGTGTGTGCAACTAGCTTTCAATATTAGTATCGGGCCTTTAAAAGAGGTGAAGCTGGATAGTTTAGAATGAAAGTTGTCAGTTTGATCATCAATTCTATTTCACAGGTATCTATTGACTTGTATTGGTCTTCCTCAACCATGCCATTCTTTGGCATCCCCCTTCCCATCATTCTGCCCTCCCAATGTTCCTGAACCATCTTATCGCTTCAATTCTTTCCATGTATTAATTCTTGTGTCGTGCTTTGTCGTCTGTCTCTTGGTTGTCGTTGCTAAATACTGTATCACTTTCATGGAAGTTCTTCATAGCTCCTTGCATCTCTCTGTTTGTCGGGCGTGTATAAATAAATAAATTGGTCGTGACCCTCACTGAATTTAAGTTTTTTCCGCGACTCCCTGCTAATGCAGCCCGAGTGGAGAATTTGTATGTGATTGTATCATGTTCTCGATTTTCCTCTCCGGTGCCCATGTCTTGCGTATTCCGGTCCAATTATTTTGTTTCACCCTAGCTAATCAGCTCCAGTGATTATGTAACATATCACTGTGCAGAGTGGCTATTAGTCAGATGAAAGCGATAGGAAAATTGATGTGATTGATAAAGTCTGGCACAAGGAAACTTTGTAGATTTTTGTATTTGATTAAGTACACACTCAAACTCTGTGAACCTAATTCGTAGCCGGATGTTTGCGCACAAGTATACCGTTCCATCTTCTATTTCCCAGGCGGCTCGAGGTGCACGTATAATACGCATTTGTGTACATCACCTCAACGATGGCACATGGTAGAACTCGAATATGCTTGGGACATCTTTGTTAATTTTTCTCTGGTATGTAGCTAGCATTTTTCTAGTGACCACAGTGAACCGACGTCCAGACTCCTAACTTGTAAATCTAGTGATATTGTATGCGGTGTTGAATCAACTTGGGAGTATAATTCTTGTGAATGGCAGCAAGAACTCGGGTTGCTGGGAACTGTGTGGGCGAGATACTCTTCTGCTCACACTTTTAGTTTGATTTATCTTTCAGTGTCTAATTTTCTCTTGGACAACATGCCATAGGTGACTTATAGCCATACCCAGCTAGTTGATCTGACCCATCATTGGTTCGGACAGGCGTGAGTCACTGACCGGTATCTTATTTGTCAACAAAATAGACGACTCTTTGTGCGCGCAGTGTATTCGCCATACTCTCAACTGCTTATTTGATGGCTTAACTAAAGAATTACCTTTTTCTTTTTGCTAATAAGATACATTACATCATGTCTCATGCGAATGCAATCCGATTAAACTCGTATCTGGCATGTCCACGCAAAAGCCACTGTTGATGATTGACGCTATGCCACCTAGCAGATCAGAGATTCCACTCTACTTCAGCATGATTTCAACCTCAGCTACACCTTCATTCTCTTTGGAAAACTAGCGCCGTCACTCCCGCCGTCATTGTCGCTGTCCTGTGCCTTCCTCTTGTTTCCAGTGACAGCAACGTTCTCAAGAGGAATAAGCTCATTCCCCTCCGTACCTGAATTAGCAACCTCCTTGTCTCGAACCGCCGCATTATGCGCTAGCTTTGCTGTCGGATTCATATCTCCCTTCTTCATACGATCTGTCGCACTGATCAGTAAACCCTTCTCCAATCTAGGAACCATGACCAGAAATGTATTCACCCGTCTCAAATCCCACGTTGTCCGAAATCCAGTCTGAAAGCTGAACCATAGCATCCTGCAGCGTACGGTGCTTGTCTGACCTTTCGATCAACTTCCACTGCGCATATTCAGATTTGTTTCTCTCCGGCGACCTGAGATAAACGATCAGAGAGGCCTGCCATTCAACTTCAGAGTTACTACATCCTCGGGACCTAGCGGTCAGGACCTCGAAAGTATAGGTAGAGGGGTAGATGGGAGTGAAGAGGGCGGTCGCATTTGCTGGGACGAGTTAGAACGGAGGTAGTGACTGGCGTTAGAGACAGACCAAACACTTACTGAGAATCTGGTCCTTGATGATTTTAAGATTCTTTCTGTCTTCTAGGTAGAGCTTCGGCTTGGGTATGGTGGTGGCGGGAACACTATATTGGCCGGATTTCGACTTCCGTGGCATGGCGGACGGTGTTGTTTGAAGGAGGCTCTTAATTGCTTCGATTGCGACGCGTGTGGACAAACTCATCACGTTTCAGCACGGGATCCCGTTTTGACCTTTATGTTTGGAAGTGTTGTTTCTTGGGTGGAATTTTGCTTAAGAAGACGCGACGCGAGCTCGGACCCCAACAGCGTCACCATGGTGAGAGGATCAGTGCAGCAGTAAAGGTTTTGGGAAGACCTTTCACAGAGTTGGAAATTTCCAACTACCTTATCGTAGGGCTTTCTCATAGTATGTATGAATTTTGACGCCTCAGCAATGATATATAACTATTCGTTCATTACTGTCCTAGCATATGTTTATCAGCACCAACGAAATGTTTTAATGTTCCTCATTATCTGCGAAAACATCACAATAGCATTCAAACTGTGTTAGTAGAAAATTAAAATAAACTCAACATCTCTTGCCATTGCAAGTTCTATCTTTCGACAATCCTACAGAATTTTCCACTTTCACTCCTCCCCCTTCTCTGTAAAAAGATTGTCAGCGTGAGCCTATAAAGCGCAACTGCGATTACTTACCCAAGGTATCATTCATATCTTCAGAAGTCTTAACCATCAAGTGAAACATGGCCTGATTTAAATCACTGAAGGTATTGCTTCTCCTTAGCTCCTTAGGAATTTCCTGCCTCGGAGACCCTGAGCCCGTATCAACGTCTTTCTTTTGGTGTATAATGAGTAGAGCAGTCTATCGTAAATGCGACTTTCGAAGGGCCGATACTACATCGATACGCTCGCCAACACCCAGTCTGTGGCCATAGAGACCTTCGGCATTGGCTACAATGATAAGATACTTTTCTAATTTACCATGGAGAACTCACAAAGAATAGCGCTTTTTAGAGCGAGAAAATGCTCGGCCTGTGAAGGACGGAAATGATGGAAACCGTCCGTGCTCATCCTAGAGTCTGAAGATTTTTAGCTGAGAATGCTGTCGATTTACGTTTGCTGATAGGAAGCGAGTCGATATTCCCAAGTCAGGCTGCAGAGTTGAGAAAGATAATAACCAGACACTCTTGACTCTCGTGGAAATTGCGGATAAAATAGGAAAAGGTGTTCAATCAATGAATTCATGACTCGGTCATTTTGGGTTATTGCTTTCCGCTTGGATCCTGTCAGACATGCGCACTTGACATCTTCGCAATTCATACATCGTTCGATGGCAGAATCACCCTCCCTCTTATAATCCTCAGATTGTAGGGCAATATCCACCTGCCTTTATCTGTCCAGTCCACATGAGATCTAATCACTATGAACAAATCGCAAATATCATGTTCGTCGTTAGACGTACTCCAGGTCCTATTGGGGTAATTAAGAAGAATCATACTAACAAACGTAACAATTCATATCTTCATATCCAAGGCTGTTTTGCAAAACAATCTCAACATCGTATTGTAATCTAGATCATGTTAAATGCAGATTATGAAATAAAGCATGCGAAATTAAAATAGTATTGATTATGACGAAAACTTAGCTCTGAAACAATTCATTCCGGCGTCTTTGCACGGCATATCATATGGCTTCTCAGTGACAACATATCAATTACAGGCTGATGACGATGATAGGTAATAGTATCGGATCTTTAGGATGACTGACCCTGTCTATTTTTTCATACTAACGTTATTTCCATCCACTTTTCCAAAGTCAAATCGACGCTTGCAATATCTGCTCTTGTTTCTATTGGGAGATGCTCGGACTTTGTGCTTGGGGGAAACTTATGATAATATCGATGGCGAAGCTCTTCATTAGACAGAAAAGGCACGACGTACGCGTCTGCAATCAATTGGTATGTTTGTTCGTGCTCCGTCGGGCGTATAATGAGGGCTGGATACCGCTTGTAATGGCTACCTTCATTAACCACTGGCAGCAAAGGCTTGAAATCTGTCGATATGGCTACTTCGTCTCCGAATTCAAGAGCGCGGCCGCCGATTCCAAGAAACTCTACAGCATTGGAGGGTGCACGAATGCTAAAAACAGAGCGGCCTTGGATGCTATCATTTAGATAGTCTGGCTGTGAACACCCAGATTTGTCTTCGGACGAAGCAAGAAATTGAGCATCCAGGCTATGGAAGAAAAGTTGAGTGTCGTCTTCGTCTAGTTCCAAGGAACTATTGGTTCCCCAACGACTTTGTAATAAAGATTTGAACATTTTGTGACAGCAATGTGATCTCCGATTTTGATCATCGAAATTGCCAATACGATTGAATTCCCGATAGAGCTCCAAAAAGTTATCAGATCCATCATTGAGATAGTCCTCTGTACTTTTCACTGTGATATGTGGAAACCGCTTTGTAACATTGTGGCCTGCATACGATAAAACGTGTCTCACTCGAATGGTAAGCTTATCCTCGGCAATATCCTGAACTTCTAGATCTCTTTTGGAAATACTGAGTGGTGGCACTCCACGTCCTGGTTGATATAGCTGCCAATCTGGTACCCATGAAGGAAATAAACAGATATTCTGGCATGATAGAGCATATTGAAGGATTTCCCTTACATAGCTGTATCCTTCATCTTCTCTTATAACAGCGACTGCAAACCGACGATACGTTTCTCTCACATCCAGACCATAATCTACATCAAATTTGATGTCGTCATATTCTGCTACCATCGACGATGATTTGAGATCTGTTGCCATGGAGTAAAGTGCGAAAATCCTGTCTCTTGGATCGGTGCATTCGTAGGAGGCAAATTTGGTCAACAAGTCAATGATTCCCTTGTCGGATGAAACCTCCAGATGATGGACGTCGCTAGCAAGAGGGAGATCGACCATGTTGTTAATTTCCCAAAGACTAGATACTACAGCTATTGCATCAAGTCTTTCTAGCAAAGTTGTCGTAATGGGAAAGCAGAACTTGTATATGCTGAGTCCAGTGCGAAACCTTTGCCACGATATTTCTGCGTCCCCGCACAAGAGTAGAACGTCCATGTTGAACACAATCTCTTGTATAATCCACATGCGACTGAAAAACGGCAATTCGACCAATTTCTGTACGGATGCAGCATCCTGCTGCACTGTGTGGCTAGCAAACTTGGTTTCATCTTCTGAGAGCTGAGGGTCATCCGATTCAGCGCTCTGTCCAGGGACATCCGCGGGCACGCTTAGCCAGATGTCAATTTCTGATCTAGGTGTTCGGGTAAGGTGGAACAGCAAGTTGATAGCCTCCTCTTCTCCATTCCCACCAGGGCCTAGCCAAGCAAGAACCTTTTTTGCGGATCGAAAGATCTTTTTCATACGAGGTATCTGAACTCCCTTATCTTTGGTATTGGATTGGTCAATGCAAACGGCATCCGCCCACAGCCTCCTCCTATGTCCCGTGAAACGAACTCTGCGTAACGCATCGTCCAGGCTTTGAGTAATCCGAATTTGTGTTTTGTCATCGCAATACAGTGATTGCGACATGATCGGCTTACCCCAAGTGTATGAAATTGCCTCATAGGTTCCCTCGATCTCGGTCAATCTAGCCAGCTCAAATGTGCCATGAAGAGGTGCTGTGGAGGTTGGCGCAGGTTCGAGAACCAAGATGCGGATATGAAACTCGGAAGGAAGGGGAGCATAAGTATGAATAGGTGTATCCATCTCGAGCGCTATAAATCTATCGTTAAGTGTGGTATATAGTAATTGTCAATGTAAGGCTGAGTGGAAGTGGAGCAAGCGACGGAACATCTTAGATCCAGCTTAGTCAAGTTCATATACTGCCCACTCCGCCACTCCCGTTACAGCGCCTCGCTTAACGGATGGATACCGGCCTTAATTCCACTCATCCATGTTATCCAAATCAGCCTTGTCTTCCTTCACCGGGGCTTTACTCTCTTGTTTTCTGTACATAGCAGCCAGCTCCGCAGCCTCAGTCGCTTCGTCAATACTTTTGTCGTTCCTGACTTTAAGAAAACGTGGAAATCTGGTACTCAATCCTCTCTCTTCGCTCACCAATCCAATAGCAGCAGTATACGTAGGTGAAAGCGTTAAATCGGCAAAGGCTACCTCCCAAACTTCTTGCGGCTCAAACCAGACAGCAGGCCAGCCGCTGCCGCCATTGTAATCAATGTAACCAGGCTTTTCGGGAAGCACGTTCATGTTTTCTGGGTCGTCTATGTCATATTTCTCGCGATTGGCCTTATAGAAGGCATCTGTAAAACCTGACATGCATTTGGTTACTGCTTCAAGCGAACCGGTTTCCGCATTACGAACGGCGAGGAGGATGGGAGACCACCATTTTGATTTCCTGCCAGAGCCGTGGAATGCACCGATGGGTATCAAGTCCAAAGTATCCGCAGAGGTGTTATAGTCTTTTTTGACTTTGAGCCAGGAATCCACACGCTTGTCTGGCTCGTAAGTGGACAGGAGAGCTTTGCGGCGGGAAGTTTTGGGTTCTTCGGCCCCCTTATCAGTGGATGTGAATTTGGACTTCGATGTCTTTGTCTTCTTCTTCTTTGGTGTCGGGGGTTCGGTAATTGCCTCTTCATCTTCGCCTTCCATGTCACCTTGCAGGTCCGGATTCGGTAAGTTGTCAAGAACCTTCACCATTAGGCCCTCACATTTGACTTCGGTTGCACTTTTGAAAAAGGCCTGGATAGCTTCAACATCAGTGGAACTTGCGTCTAGGCTCTTTACCCAAGTGAAATGATGCGGTATTTCGACGAAAAGGCTTTTCAATAATGATCTTCGTTCACGGAACGGTCGATTGAGGAGTTCTTCGCCGTTCAAGTACATAAGATCAAATGCAAATAGACAAACGTCGATAGCAACACTTCCGATGAAAACGTCTTTTCTTGCGCGATTAGCCAATGTCTGAAAAGTCTTCAGGTCACCACTTTCGCGATCAATCGCAACCACTTCGCCCTCCAGGATGAAGCTAGATACACTTTCTCCACGAATCTTCGGTACAAGAGCGACAAGGTCGGGGTACTTATCTGTCATTACTTCTAGATGACGCGAGAATATTGTGACCTTGCCTTTGTCGTCACAATGAACCTGCGCACGTTGGCCATCGTATTTGAATTCGCAACTGAAGTCCCGGCCTTGAAGTTTCGTGATGACTTCTCCAAGGTCACGAGTAATGCTTCCAAGCATAGGCCGGAGAGGAATATGCAAGGCTAGCCCACACCGTAGAAGTAGCTCGTCGCATACTCCTATTTCCAAAAGAGTCGGAATGAGATCGCTATAATTGGGTCGTCGAGCGAAACAAGCCTTAACGATCTCTTCGTTCTTTGCATATATCTCAGTCAACTCTTCTTTCTTTAACCCAGACAACGCTTGCAAGTCCTTTGTTTCGAAATCAGCGTCTCTAGGCTTTGAGAGCATAAAAGCCCTAGAAAGCGCAATTAGCATGGTTGTCTTCACAGCACCTATGCGAAGATTTTGCACTAAGGTTCGAACGATATAGCGACTCTCCTCCGCTCCTCTAGCATCTTGTACTAAGCGGTCCACGATGCGTTGCTTCGTCTCTGTACTCCCATGGCCTTTACTGTTCGAGATTTTGATCAAAGATTCGAAAACACTTTTGATTGTCAAGGGCTTCGGTTTGCGCAGGGTAAAAGACTGCTTCTTTTTCGCTTCAAAAGCCACGTCTCCGGGGTCTCCGTGTTTATTGTACAGCGTTTTTAACCCGGCGTTGTCCAGTCCAGAGAGCTTTTTCAAGGCTTTCGATATTGCAGATCCCCCCAAACCGAGTTCCTGACCCATGTAAGGTGGCGAGATAGCATTGGTAGCTAGCCACACAGCTGGTAATAGACTGCCCGGGTCCCCCTCGATTATAGTACGCAGGAGGTTGACAAGTGTGTCCACAATCTTTATTCGACTCGTTGTACTGTTCACGAGAATGAAGCATCGTGTCAACAATGCATATGTTGCATGACCACCGTCAGAGGCCCAATGCTTTTGTAAATCTGGTATAAACTCGGCTGGCTTGAATTCGAGAGGACTTCGGTCGAATGGGATGTTTGCCGTGATGACGTCTTCTGCAGCCGCGGTCGACTGGAGGGAGAGTGTATTTGTCTGCTTTGGTGGTGCTGACTGGGCCTGTTCGGGGGGCGACGACATAGGACTAACTTTCGCATGGTTTTGAGTACTAGGTGCAGCCTTGCCGTATATTAGGAGCGGTTCGGGGTCATCATAAAGATCATTCGAGCTTGGAACGTCTTGAACATGGTCCTCTCGATTCCATTCTTCCTGCAATTGCCTAGCCAGCTCCTCATCCGTTAATTCCTGCTTACTTTGGGCATTATGGCGTTCGGTAGACAGTTGTGCAGTCTCTTTGGTGGCAGATGACCCTTTCGTCACAACTTCACGTTGTTTTGCGAAGAAATAGTCCAAAGATTTAGCTGGCTGGCTAGTCCCATCATCCTTCTTTCGGCGCTTCGCGGGACTACCCATACTCATCTCAATAATACATCTAGACTTGAAATCAGTATCAGGGCGATGAGATGGCGGAATGATGGGTGCATCAGCATTCACAGAGGTGAACAGTGGACGTCATCTATTTCCGCGCACGGTTCGTTTCTTGGCATTTCGCGTATTCACGTGCCGTAACCCTTTCCGCGTTGAAGCACTTGAGAGGAGCAAAATTCAATTAGAATGTCGTTCATGATATTTATTGATTATGTTATTGTGATATATGGGTATCTAGATTCGCAATCGTTATTTTCCGTACAGCGGGTGGGCAAAGATTTCATCAAGCTTTCTTCGCCACCTCCTGAGCTTTGTTCATATCACGCTGCCGTACATTCTCCGGATCGTATTCTGGTGTACCTTCAACCTCACCTGCCAGCTGCTCCAGTGTCTTTCTCTTCGTCTCAGGAATTAGTAAGCTTGTAAAAATTCCAGCAAACATGAATGCGCTATAGATTTGCATTACATGGTTGAGCCATGGCGAATCCGATGAACCGGGCTTTGCGCCGCGTGTGCGAAGAGGACCAATCAGAACTTGGGCGATAATGGCTCCAATTTTTCCTGACGCAGCTGAAATACCATGGGCGGTGCTGCGGTATCGAGTAGGGAAACACTCGCCTGGGACGATAAACGTGGTGGAGTTAGGGCCGAAGTTGAAGAAGAATTGCGCCAACACGTAAAGCGCTAGGAGGGCTTTTCCAGAGAGGACGTGGTATGCGAAACCAATGGCGATGAAAATGCCTGTCAGAAGGATGAAACCAACGATCTGAATGGGCTTTCGTCCAATCGTGTCAACAGTAGCGACTGTAAACCAGTATCCTGGGATTGCACCAGCACAGGTGATTATCAAGTTTCCCACAGCCTGGTTGTAGAAGATCTGGTAGACATTCTTACCATGAGCATAGCCAATCTGTGTGAGGATTATGGAATTGTTAAGACCAAGCCCTGGAAGCCAAGTCAGTATTCAAATCTTACAGACTTCGTGAGCGGGAACACGAACCATAGAACGCGACATCAAGTAAGAACCAAGAGCCTGCAGTGCCAAGCAGGACCCTGCCGTTTTTCCATCTTCCGACCCAAGTGAAAAAATCAGACCAAGACGCCTTTGGAATTTCGAGTTGGTCCTGGTTGTTCTCGATCGCACGAACGCGAGTAATCTCATCAGGGTTTCCTTTGGGTTCACCAGCGCGGAAAGCAGTTATGTCGCTACTAGCCTGTACCACATCTCTATCAACATCGAATGTGTATCGAGGGGTTTCCGGAATGGTGAGTCGATAGTATAATGCAATGCACCCAGGAACAGCGCCAAACCCTATAACGATTCTCCACATCTTATCCACAGCAAGATTGCATGCGCCATCACAGTCAGCAACTGTCTTTGCGGTCTGTAGAGAATCTTTGTAGGCGGCGGTGACAATCAAGGCAACAATGGCCGCTGCAAATTGACCTATGCCTTGCATAGCAAAGACAGACCCCATCATAGCGCCTCTCCATTTTGTTGTCGCGAATTCTGAAGTAATGATTGAAGAAAGCGGGTAGTCGCCGCCGATGCCCTGCATAATTATTAGTTTATAACGCCCTCAAGATGCATAAAGAGGTTGACTCACAATCCCCATCAGCACACGCCAGAAAACGATAACACCCACGATTGAGCAAGCCGGAGAGTGGGCCGATAGCGCTTGTGCAACGGTAGCGAATATAATCAAGATGAGCTCCAGACCATACATCTTCTTACGGCCAACGATATCGGCCATGACACCTTGTTTACGTTAATACAGAACATACTCGAAAGTGATGATACACCTTACCAAACCCGACTTGTCCAATGACTGTACCAGTGGATGTCGATACTTTAATAGCGGTATCAGCATGGGAGGGCATCTTTCCAGGTGCATGCGTCGAGTTTTGCCAGAAAACAACACCCAACATCGAAGTGACCATGTTCACAGCAAACAGGTCGTAAGCATCTGTGCCGTGTCAGTACTATGTTGACATGTGTGAATTATGGACAAAGCATGCCTGTGAAGAACCCAATTCCTGCAACGATAATGCATCGTACATGGTACCACCCGAAAGGTGCTTCGTCGATCTCTGCTAGAGCAAGGCGCCTGCGCTCGTTGGGGTCCGCAATATGAGCAAAATCATTGTGAAAATTGTGGAAAGCGGCATTGCCGCCAGCCGTCCTATATCACTTAGCGATACATCTTAGTAATGACAGAGGGTTCACTCATACTTGTGGGCAACCTGAGACATGATGGATCCAATTCGCGCGCCTCAAAAAGTTCTCGACTAGATGCGTGAATGCTCATCCGATTTGGAGAGGGAGTTGGCCTTTTAAACACTGCGAGGAACGTGATCCACACCAAGTGGCCACCGTTCCGCCGGCCTCTATCTCTTGTACTGTTGAGAAATCGCCCTTACGCATACTTAGGCGTAGATGCCGGTACATTCTCAGGATGATGCATGAAGAGCCAGCCATGTCCGTTCGTATCCTACTCTACGGAGGAACATAGCACAGTGCCCCCGTTCGACACCCCACTAAATCCGGGGGTCCAGGGAGCGATATGGTCCGAGGTGTCTGCATAGAGAGGTCTAGATCAAGCAAGCTGTCACGCCTCGCAGAAGCTTGATGTTGCTTTGGCCTGAATATGGCGTTTTACAACTCCACGTTGTGGGGAGACGTTCGACGAAGTTGTCGTTCCGTCTAACCAATCATGTAACGAAGCTGAAAACGTGTACAAATCTGCGGTCCAGATTGGACAAGTGCTAGTCACGCCAAGAGCGAGTCTCGGCTAGGTAAGCACTGGAAGACTTTTTGAAGCTCATTGCGCCTTGAGATTTTATCTCTTAGGTCCATGGCACAGCATTGGCATGTGCAATAGGAGGAAGGATGGCACACGACAACTTCCGAGCTGTTTGTGATTGGCAGCTTGATACGGCTCGCTATCGAAGTCGCGAAGTCAATCCGGCAAGTGCTCACGCGAGCACCTTGACTTATGCATTGTAGAGTCCAGGTTGATGTGCTACCAATTAAGCTGAATACCGTCGGATTCAATCGCTCCGTTGCAAAGTAAGACTCCTCGAATCAGCTAAGTCGATGTGATCCGGATGAAAAGCTAATTCAGCGCTGTGCCACCGAGTCATTGGATTGAAAAAACCGCGGGTTTTTCTTTTTCACGGCAATCAACGAATCTCAACAGAACTCTATGTAGTATTCGAAAGTAGAAACATGCCTTGATTGAACATGCAAAGATGTAGGTTTGAGGTTAAAGACGATCTTGCTCCCAGCGGGGTTCCAGAGATTTCTTAGTCACGATACAGATGGTCTGTGCGTTTGTCCGTCTCCAGCCAGCTGGTAGTCATGTTGGAACATCAAATGTAAGTGTCAACCCTAACGAAATGCCTGTAGAACAAGAATTCTATTAAGAGTTAAAGAAGTAACCAAAGTTCTACACAGCGAGTAGAATTCACCTAATGATGGCAAGTTGCTCATCATTATTATGGCATAAGTACCTTCGTGTGGCGATTGTCGGCCGCGCTGGGATTGAATCAGCCTCTACTTCTATGTCAAGATGTTCTATTAACGGAACATCAACTTTACGCTTGTGAGCAAGTCGTCCCAAGAATTTCTCTATATCCTGCACGGCATCGAGGAAGCGCGGCTCCATTCTGCTTGCGTATATTTTGAGAGCGTCTTCTGCGCCTTCAAGGCTGCTACACTGCTGTGGGACTAAGTTCACAACGAAGGATATCCAGATGATATATGCTAATCACTCGGTAGCGGTTATTTGGTATTTTTGGTCCAAAGAAGGCGGGCGCGAGGTCTGGATTGTGCAAGATAGGTTTGATAATTAAGTGCTAATGCGAATGACATACTGATGATTTTCAGTAGACACTGATGAAATATGTTAATGTCTCCGTGATCCATGTCAAAAGGGGGCGCCATTTTGGTTGGGTTGTTTGTGGGATATATATGGAGTTGCGGAAAGTAAAGTGGAGCTGCAAGTTGTGCTAGAGTATCTGGTACTTGGCGGTGATCGTGTCAAAGGGAGATATCTTTAAAGGCAGCGCACACCCGGTTGAGAGATCCGGTCGGAGAGAATGAATTTAAATTTTCTATAGCTCAATCACCTTAAGCGATGACTCCCTGTCCTCTTGGGTGCACATGATCGAAGCGATTTTGCATCGATCAAGTTATCTATTCACTATATCTATTAGAGATCACATCGCCAGCAATTGCAAATATACTTAGAACCATGTCTGATCTTTGTCTTGCGATTCCAAATTCAAGAAATCAGGCTAGGCCGCTATATGGACACAATGTTGACCGTAGGTATAATATAGAGAAGAGATTGGGCCCAAAAGTGGAGAGGTTCTGCCCTCTATCATGTCGATCTTTCATCAATAGCCTTTCCCATTGACCCTTGATGAAGTGAGTGGCAGATGCTCTATATTCAGAGCCCCTATTTTGATACTATACAAACTCCCATTGTGTTCCTTCTCCACCTTCTCAAGATAAATCAGGTCGGCATTACAGTATGTTTGGGGAGGTTCGCAAAACGATAATGATTTTCTTTCTACGAAGTCACATTTTTTTACCGCAGTATTCAGACATGAAAAATATAGATATAGCTGTTTAGTCTGCATAGAAGTTATTTGGGAAAGAAAGTTGATATTTTATGTAAGATGTGTGTGATTCATTAGAACCTTTTCCATCAATTCCCACGTCGCTCGCAATTCCATATGTTTGACATTGCTGTACATTTCATAAGGCGGCTAATAGCATGAAGATTTATTCACCAAGAGCTAATTTACATGTTACAATAATATCAAAAACTGGGAAGAACAAATTGGAATTCGAGATAAATATGAACGCAAATAGGCTGCAAAAAAAGACGAACAAAGAGTCATACTTGGGCGGTACATTGAATGCGCTGGTGTGTTTGGACAAATCTTTTGTGTATTAGCAAGAAAATGATGGGATGGGCTATTCAAAGCACATTTTTCTGGCCATCGAATAAGTCAGTTCTGAACAATATCATGCATCGGATGAGTGTCCAAGGAATGACGCTATGAATTGAGAATTTAAGGCCGCCACTGGCAGAACAGTCCCAATTTAGCCACCCTGAATCCATCCTCTATCATGATTGAATCTAATCTTTATCGCCTAGGCAGGACCTCAGTTCTGATCCATGCGGGATCTCTTTGAGTTGTATTCGCTGCCAGGACCATATCCATCTCCCTTGCGCCGACCTCGAGGGCCCAACGGAGCCTGAACCATACCGCTAACATCATCAGGTGCCGCATATGACCGCAATGGAGTCTTTGTCTCGAAAAGCTTGAAGTCGCCTGATTCGTCTGTCTCTCCTTGGGGACCGTCAAACTTCTCACCGAGATCGTATTTGGCTATGGCTGTTTAGTCATTTGTAATATGATAGAAGAGAATGTATCCCGCTTACTGAGAAGCAGACCAGCATCGGTCTGGAGTTGAGCGACGAGTGTAAGGACAGCTTTGAGAGGGCAGCCAGCAACTTCCCGCCGGATCGCTTTTGTAACGCCCTCGTGGGTAAAGGTCAGGATAGCGCCGTAGCTAGATTCGCCGGTGACAGGGAAACGGCACGTCTGTACATCAATGAAGTTATTGCGATGAGAGCCGTATAAGATGCGTGCGTTGGCTATAAAGATCAGATATGTATGTATGTAGTTATGTGAGTTAACTCACAGATGGCTGATGGCTTGAGAGCATTGATTCGTGTCACCTTACAAAGTTAGTAAAATGTTTAACAGCAGAGTTGAATGTGACTTACCATCTCATGGTCTTCAAGCCATGCCTGTTTTGACAGAGGTGTACCACCGTTCCCAGCTGAGTTGTCTAGGGCCAATGAGTCGATTGCTGGGAGTGCCTGAGAGTATTTGTTTTCGGAGTTGGTAAAATCTGAGGGTTGACTGAACATGAGGTCATTGTTTCCTCGGTTCATGAAATCGGTTGTATGATTAGTGGATGGTTGGACGTCAGAGATATCCATAGCACCGAAGAAGAATGACGGTGGTTGAAAAGCTGGGTTCATGATAAGTTGGAAGAGAAGGACATGGAGGAAAAGAAAGAAGATATTTGAGATTTATATATCCTCTAGCGAGTAGAAGCGGTGGGTGTGGGTTGCAGCATTCTGCTGAAATCCTGAGAAGAGCGGCTGGCTGCTGCCTTGTCCTCCGTAGCGATGCAGTCTACTCGGTGAGTGACAAGCAACGACAAGCCAAATAGTTGCGTACATGATTTAGCGGTGTAGTCATTTCAGACCATGCTCGAAGCATTGATTTTTATGGCTAGAAAAAAAGTGATGAGGATGCGTGGGGCATTAAACAGAGGCGATCACTGCCTTCGGGAGAATTATGGGCAATCGAAAACCGTGTACAGTGTGCGTGAGTAATTTGTCTTTTTTAACTTAAAAAGTCAGCTATTAAAAAATTTTGGAATTTTTCTACCACTTACTTGTATAACTCGATCTTCCCCATTACTACCTTTTTTTCAGATTGTCGTAATGATACGGAGAACTGGTAATAGTGATAAGCACGTCTTTGAGCATTCATCTTCTTGTGTTACAAATGCTTAGCTTTACAATGACAACAAAGATGAATACGACGAACCTAATATTAGGAACAGAGACATGCTTCAAGATCTCGAGATCTGACGCGTAGACAAAATTCTAAGTTGACTAACTCCGGCTTTCTTGGATCTTGTAGATATTAGTCTCGTGGGGAAGCTGATTATCCTTTGGAGTATTCTCTCCAAAAATGTAGTGGATGCACACACGGCTTGTTGCCTCTTAGCAACAAGCTCAAAAGGTTCATATTCACTATAGACTTCAGAGTTCTGTTGTCAGTGCTGCGATTTCATCCAAAACAGTCAATACACCTGAAGTAGACAAAAGAGAGGGGTGAAGATGTAGTCCATAACACCAATATAAAGACATTGCTGAGATTTACGACAAGCACTAACAGCCGACAAAATCACATACTATAACAGCAATCATTGGTTGAATCTGATTGCATGAGGTGAGGGGGTGAATGCATGATTAGTCATGAGAGCGGTCCTCGATATCACATGAGGAAGTAGCCACATATACACCCAGGCGGAAAAGGTTGAGCAAGTCATAATTTGCCCGAGTTCCATGCTCCAACCCCCATGTATCCAAACAGATCATGCTACACACCGGTATTTCTGAGGAGTAAAATTAGGCGCTGGGAGGCAGCCATCTTGAGGGATAGATGCTCTGATCGACAAACAACGGTGATAGGCCGTAATAAGACATGGAGGAAGAAGCAAGGACCTCGGCATACCTCGGAGGTGGATCTTCTGGAGCAAAGGCTGGCACTTTTGAACTTGTCCAGTCCAGTGTTGAAAGATCCGACATCATCTGCATGATACCTACAAGCCTCCTCCAGATTTGGTCAGTAAGAGCTATTACGGATAACAAAGTCTGCGTGAGGGTGGAGTTGGTCAAGGACGGGACTGGAATAGTAGCGGGTGATTTCTCCAATGTCACTGGGCTATTGTGAAGATAAGGCGAAACTTGTGTGGGAATAACGGAATCTCGAAATCTAAGCTACGTATCAAGTACTTGCCTTCTAGTTGTCGCTTTACATCCAGATGCGCAGATGCTCGGTTCGGTGCAAAAGACGAGGATTGCTGGTATTGCTGATCAGATTGTTTCGTCCAGCAGGTACGGCCTCCCACTCATAGAACCCTGTTGTTTCGGGGCAACTATATGCTAAGATCAGATCAGATAATCATAATCATCTGTCCTCTGTATCTGTGGGCTGATACTAGCACCCCGTAGATCTTACACTCTTATCAGATATAAACCTTCCAATGCCACGAACGCATGTCGGAGCTGCACGCGATTGGTGCGGGGATGTCCGAGAACGAATGAGCGACATCATCATGGTCATGTTTCCAAATATCAGATTGCAAGTTTCCGACCAAAGATCTGGACTTGTCGAAAACAGAGAATAGTCCCCTGTCCCCAGCCTTGAGGGCATGCATCAAGACGCTGTGAGATGATGGCGGTTGAAGCCTCACCGGAAACTTTCGTTTGACAACGTACACTCGACATAAGTGTGCGTTTGTACCGCTAAATATGATAGAAAGAGACGGCAGTGCATGATCGTGGCAGCAATTTTTCGAAAATAAAAAGTAATGTCAGGCCCCAACTCGTGCTTTTCAATCTTATTCTCGCGATCATGGGCGCTGCATGTGCAGCTTGAAATGGAAACAGTGATCCAGCTATTTGGTTTCGGCATCCTGGAACACACAGTCGGTATTGAGGCTTGCTTGAGTGTATCGGATGGGATTGTTGGAGTTACACAGATCGAGAAGGATTGTGGCAGGATTGAAGGGATGAATGGGTGAATGTTGCCGCCAAGGCCCCGGTGCCCCTAATGGGCTTAGCGCATCGTTTCCCTAACCTTCCTTTTTGATTTGGCGCTCACACCTCATCTTCCCCGAGACATCCACAATACCCTCAACGTCTGCTTTCTCAACATCTATCTACATCATGGATACACGTACCAGGAAGCGTAAGGGTGCTCCGTCCCAACGGGTTGATGGCAACAACAAACGTGCGAAGGTAATATAGATTTTTTTTCTTTCCTGGTGTGACGCCCGAAATTCCTCGGAGCACTTCCTTGGCTCCAATACTCATTCTCGCCTTGCATTTCCACTCATTGTCAGCTGCTAAATTAAACCTGCAGGGCAAAAAGCAATGGTCACTACCACGAAAAGATGCTGCAGATGCCCGAGGCATCCAACCAGGTGACGCGGGAATATGGGCAACGTGTGCCATGAAGAAAGAAGGCAAATCGGTCGGCGAGCTGCGAGATCTTTTCCAGGAGGTGTGTGAACGACGTTGCTTCTTGATCAATTGACCAACCCCACACTGTTCCTGACCCTGACCGTATCACAGTATGCCTCCAAATTATACGGTGTAGCAGCGCCTGATGGTACAGCTGACGAGCCTGACTCTGATGAAGATGGGGGTGATATCGAAGCCGAAATCAAGAAAGAAATTGACGGTATTCGTAAACCTGTGGGGGAAAGTTTGTTCAAGTCTGTCCGATTGGACACCCAGTGCTGTAAGCTGAAAGCTGAACACCCATATCCCTCTTCCGATATCGCGCTAAGCCCCGATCCGATCCAGTGGTATTCTTCAAAACTCGGTCGCCTATTGAACCCACAGTGTTTGTCCAGGAAATCTGTCAGGACGCTGCACATGGCGTAAAACAGAAGCATTGTCGCTTCGTTAAAAGGCTAACACCAATCACGGCCATTGACAAGGCGACTGCGAAGGGTCTTGACGCTGTGGCGCAGATAGTGCTTGCGCCACACTTCCACGGTCCAGGCCTTGAGGGCAAAAAGGTAAGGCTTGCTTTTGACTCAACACGGATGCGCTGTCAGATCATGCGCGTCTGTCGAACCAAAATAATCAGCTAATAAGTATCGAATAAACAGTTTGCGATTCGAACTTCGATCAGAAATAACAAAGAATTCACGAGGGATGGTGTTATCAAAACAGTTGCAGCTGCCGTTGGGCCTGGCCACAAGGTCGACCTTTCGAGCTATGATCTGCTCATCCTCGTGGAAATCTACCAGGTACGAAAACATCATGTGCGAGGAAATGTCTCGCCTGCTTCAGACCAGTCACAGAAACGCTGACACCAGCAGAATGTGGTGGGGATGAGCGTTGTTGGCCCGGAATTTGAGACGCTCAAACGGTACAACCTTGCCGAGCTTCATGATGTAGACGAGGATTTAGCCACACCAGATCCCAAGACTGAGAAGGCAGCAGACGCGAAACAAAAACACGCTGATGGTGAAGATGACAGTACCATAGCGAACAGAACCGAGATCAAGGAAGACTCGTGACGAATAGACCAGCGGGATTGCTTCTGCAAGCAGAAGTAAGCATTCTTAAGGATTCTTGACGGTTCCAGCCATCTCGCGTTCATGTGTTCTGAAACCGGAAATCCTCCGATGAAGGCTTTCTGCCAGCTGCAGGTGTGGTTGTACATGGAATCGAAATGAGAATGCGTACTACACAGATAGATCCAGAGGGACGGCCTGACAGTTATAGTGCGGTTGGACAGCTTCGTCTCCGCACATGCGGGTCGCTAGTGGAGCTCAGATGGCGTCTGCAAGCATTCGTCTTGCGAGGGCTGGATCCTTGCCGTGACGAGAAGGCGCCCGACGGACCGCAGTCTTCTCGATGCAGAATGACGGTGTAGGGTGCGCCCGGACCTTTTCCGCTTCACCCTGTCTGGCCTCCAGAGCTTCCTTGTGCGGATCACGATTACTCTCGCCCATGAATTCTAGTCAGGCTGTCAGGCCCGCGCCCTATTACTTTCGTCCCTCAGGTTCCATCGCCGTGTGCCATCAGCTGGCGTTCCTTGTCGGTAATCTTCGAGACCCCAATTCCTCGACCTTTGTTCCAAAAGGCGAACGGCCAATCACAAGGCAGCATAAACGACACTTTGCTCGTTAACCCTGACCCCAAGCGGCTACCGTAAACGAACGCTGACGCCGCCGTTCACCACCTTATTGACGCCTCTCGCGTTCCATCCGTCACTTATGCTAATCAGGCCCGTCCATTTGCTAGAATGCGGCGCCTCGTGCAAGCCTTGTGGATACGGCCTTTGAGTACTTTCCCTTCACATGAACCACCCTAGCCGAAGGGCTATCTTGATATATCCAATGTGGCGGAGCTTGTATCCGTTGCCCACAAAACCTGTAGGTAGACGTGTTGCAGTCCTGGCAGCCCCTAGTACCCACCAGGCATACCTTAGATTCTTGGAAGGCATCCATGTCGACGTCTTTCGCTTGGAGCTCAGTGTATTCGGCCATGCTCGGAAGCTTATGATCGACTTTGATCTCCTGAAAGCCATATGCCTACTAGAACGCATCATCTGCCACAAGGTCGACGGATGATCAGATACAGACCATCTTGATAAAACAACACATTTGTCCTGAAATCAGATATATTCGACCACCCGACTCTATCATGCACAAATCCAACTGCAAGTACGCACTGACAGGGTTTGTCTGATTTTGCCAAATTCTGTTGCCGCTTAGACCAAGGGTACCTCGCTTCTCATCATTATTCATAATGCACCTCCCGCCTCTCGATGTTGCTGTCTATCCCGTCGTCACCATGAGCCACGGACGACATGGTGGACGGTCAGCGCGACCTTCATCTGCAGTATCTTCATCCTCATCATCTTCGACAACATCATCCACTTCAAGAACTACCACTCCCGATTTCTCAACCATTCAAAGGGTCATTCGAGCCGTCTTCAGGTCCTCCAAGATTACTCTACAGCAAGTAGAACGGCTGCAAGGTCGACTCCACCAAGTTTATCTTGTTCGACTGGCCGATGAAAGCTCTCTCGTCTTGAAGTGTCCTCCAGCGTACAATACCCGCATGTTAAGGCACGAAAGACATGGACTTGAAACCGAACGGAAGACTTTGGAGACTCTTCGCGAATACACTCAGCTCCCGGTACCTCAGGTCATTAAGTATGATGGAACCGGGGGACCTCTCGGATCCCCATTTCTGCTGATGAGCCATATTCCCGGACGACGACTCTCTGAACTCTCAGCATCCATCACAACCTCCCAGAAGCAGAATATCGACCGCACACTCGGTACCTACGTTCGCCATCTCACCATGCTTTCAGCGACACAATATGGACTCACGCATCGAGTCTTCGCAAAAAAAGGCCACTCAACGTGGCGTGAGGCTTTCCTTGCACTCCTCGAGGCTGTTATGAGGGATGGAGAAGACATGCTTGTCACAGTCCCATACGACAGTATTCGGTATTACGTTGGACAACACGTTGATGCACTTGACGAAGTCACCGAGCCTCGCCTAGTTGCATTGAACGTATGCGAGCCTCAGAACGTGTTGCTCGATGAGCAAACAAAGCAAGTTACTGGTCTTGTGGGCTTCTCAAATGTCGTCTGGGGTGACCCTCTAATGAGTGGTGGCATTGCAAATGGTAGTGATGCCTTCTTTGAGGGCTACCAGGAGTGTCCAGCCCGAACGGGCAATATCAAGGCTAGGCTGTTGATGTAAGTCGATTTGATGTCTTGTCCGACTTCTATGGCCACTAACAGGCACTCAGGTACGCAACGTACAGAGCTACGGTGCAAGTAGTAGCGCATCACTACCGGCCTCATTCTGATATCGACGAAATGGACGCACGACGATCGTTAGCAAACGCTCTCAATGAACTGGCGCAGATGTGAAGCAATTTTCACTTGAGTCACACTCCGTTTCACGACCTCGATGCTTGGTGGAAATACGAAATTGTATTACTTCCATTCAATCACACCTGGTGGGCTTTGACAGAAAGCATTTCACTTGGAAGGCCTTTCCGTTTCAACAGGCGAACTCGTCTCAGCTGCTCATTGTCACGCGAGAATAGGCATTACCTTCACCCAAGTAATAGGACCTCTCAGCATCCGATACAGCCAGTGGCGTGGGATGATGAGAGATGTGGCGTCGCGGGGTTGTTTCCTAGTTCGTACGACGCCACGGGACGAGGGACAGCGAAGGTGTAAGCTTTGCCTGATGCCTTATGCCTTACATTAGTATTCTTCGCTTTCATTTCGGTTTTTTCAGCCTGCCATTCCCACTCATTCGTATCACTTAGCTTTTCTTTCTTTCTTTAGGTCTGTTTCATTTGGCGCCTTAATCTGGTTTACAATTTGGTTCACTGGGGGAATGGGAGTTGGGCTTTCGTTGCCTCTGGAGGTCTGGATCACTACTTTAGTTCCCCTACTCTGCATATTTGGGTTGGGCAACGTAAGGCGAGCAGGCGCATGGGGGCATACACACATATTTCGGCTGCATATACTAGGATAGGGGGATACCGGGTAAAAGAACACACTTCCAGTTTATTTTATGATGGATTTCCTTCCGGGTTTATTGTATCGTACAGTATCGGCCGACCGTTGCCAAAATGTATCTCGTTTCCAACGCTTTTCATCGGCAACCAAATGGCCCGGCACTGCTTGATTGGGAATTTCCCAGTGCGATGATGTGGGGTTTATGCGTCTGCTGTACGAGACGGATGTTTGACATGTATTGCGTTCCAATATCCCAATATTTTTTATTTTTTTCACGAACATGCTAGCGCTGCGAACTGCTCCACTGCATACTGCACACGGCATTCTTTCCACGAACATCACATCCGTTACAATTAACTGCTCAAACGCATCACACGCGTCTCACGCGCTCACACACCGAGTCTGACTGCCATGCATCTGTCTGCACCCAAAAAGACCGATCACTCAGCGTTCCAAGTGCAACTCCAGAATTCCTCGGAGCTTCCTATCCGATCCCACACCTTCCCACCCAGGCCAGGCTCCACAAAGTACAGAAAACCCATGACATCTCGGAAGGCTTGCCGAGCCAGCAAAGGAAAGCCGCACGACTCACGAGTCGCGCCCCATACGAACTTACCACGTCATCGACGAATTAATAAACCAACAGTTTGCTTACCTCTTTCTCACCATTCTGCACGCCGCAATCCATCCAGTAAAGTTGCAATTCTTTAGTCTCAACTTTCACTGTAGGTGGTAGGTAGTGGTACATGATGCTAGTGCGTTCTCGCCCCTCCTCGCCCTTGTACCTGAAAACGCGGGCTCTGCATGTACATGGATCGATGGACGATTCCTAGAATCCTTTTTCGCTTACCCCGATTCTGGTGCGATTCCAGAACGTCTGGTCGCGAGCTGGTAGGCAGACACGCAGATAGACATGATTCCATAGCGTCTGTATGGTTGGTTCGGTCCATTCATTTCCCGTCTCTGGCACATAGAATCCTTCAAAAATCCCATCCATTCACAACCCACGCCTTGCCAATCCCTAATCCGCAATTCCACATCCATCTCCATCTCCATCCCATATCCACATGGACCGCACACCACCCCAGTCCGTCCTCGCTCGCCAAACCCCTGTTGTCTCGTCTACCCCTGCAAAACCCTAATCGGTATGTAGCCAATTAGCGTACCGGGTCACGATCCATTCGCTTTCTTTCTCCGCATTCGGTTTAGCCATGAACAGGCGCTCGGTTTGGGACAGGGGGCGCAGGGCAGGGGAAGGCGAGCGAGACTGGGGGTTGTGTAGGGATGCGAGCGAGTGCGGTGCAGGACCGTTGGTACGGTGGTGAGGTTACATGGATGGATTATGAGGGGGTTTTAGAGGGAGGGGGTTTTTGGGATGGAGATGGGGATGGGGATGGGGGTGCAGCGGGCGGCGGGGGAGTGAGGTTGGGTATGGGTGAGCGAACGGGACGTATGTGGGGAGTGGAGGTGGTAGGGGCGGTGTGAGCATTGCGGCTGGTAGGGAATGGGGAGCTGCTGGTTGTGATATGACACTTTGTTTGCTTGGAATTTGGATGGAATGATTTGGGTTACCTTTGATTCACGGCGACATTGAATGTATCGAGGAGGCAGTCCAAGTAAACGGTAGAGTGTTTACAAGCTAACGGGTAGGTATTGCGAGAAGGAATAAGAAGGAGCCCGCAGACTGTTTTACCAGCATGTAGGTCCTCAGCTAGTGAGTGGAGCGCAACGTCCTGCGTGTGAGAGATACCCTTCCTTCCAACGATCAAGACGAAATAGAGTCATGTTGATGGATGAGAGATATGTCGGTATTGCCGAAGGTCCATTAGGACTTCTTCCCGCCTAATTCCTATTTCCGTGCCCAGTGACACTAGGTTGAGTGGAACTCCGGGGAGCACCATTGGCATCGTGAGCAGTCCATGGTGGCCCGTCTAGTCGCAATTTCGAAAGGAGCAGGTGCCGTTGTTTGGCAGACTGGGTAGGTATAATGATGCAGTATAGTGTTGTAGACCAACTCTCGCTTGCCCATGTAGGTGACGAGGTACCATAATCCTACCTCAGAGTGAGGCCAGGTCCATGGAGAAACTCGTTATCGCAATACTCCGGGAAGTTTACGATGCATGTCTACGTGCAAGACTCAGATAGGCAGCGTCTACGTACTTACGAGCCAACATGATGCCCTGGTCCATCGTGTGTTCTTGGTGAGTGAAGCAGTCGGCTACCCCGGGAGACCGCCCCTGGCCAGCTTACGGTCTCGTTGGGCTCTTACTCGACCTCCCTTGTTGGCTTCCTTGCGTCGACGGGCTATCTGTGTCGACTTGTCATCTGACGGACCAGCAACATTCCCGCCTCCACGCCCTCCACGACCACCCCCACCTCGCCCTCTGCCTCGTCCTCTTCCTGAAGGTCCCCCTCTTCCACCACGGTGCCCATCTCCACTGGCATCCTCTTCTGATTCTGCTGGAATAGAACGGTATGCTGTTGAAGCTAACTCTCTCTGCTGACCAGCGAAGGTAGAGAACTTGGCCTCTAGACGTCGAAGACGTTTCGGATCACGTCCGACCATTATGCCCCAGCCCTCGATTGCTTCGTCCGTCATACCAGTATCGCTCTTCAGGGCAGCCCTCGCTTTTCCCCTTCTTGTCTCTGAGTCTCTCCCAAATGACCCTGGAGATAGGGCGTAGGCCCTGAACAATGACTCCTCGTTCTTGTCTCTCAAATCCGCGTTGGCCTCTTCGGCAGAGGGCGCTGCTGAATCGACAGTACCACCTACATCCTCAACATCATACGTGTCATCTCTTTCATCGTCATCAGAGTCGAAGCTTGCGAGTGCTGCAAGAATGGCAGATTTGGCTGGTGCGCTGCTTCGGTCAGAAAGTATCTTGTCAGCAGTGAGCTGTTGCCCCTTTCGACCGATGTGAAGGCGAGATGTATCTACGGCAAGCCTATCAAACTCATCGTTGTCGAATACATTGCGACGCTCATATGTAGGCGGAGGCGTCGAGCGTGGTGGCAGATGTGACTGCACTGCTGCTTGAGGTGTTGGTCTGGGGCAGTTAGCAAACATGTACCATAGATGCATACCTTGTCTCAATTGTGAAGGCTGAATTCAACTTACAGCTTCTCAGTCCTGTCTGCTGAGGCAAGATGAGGAGGTAGTGAATCCTCTAGAAGGTGAGCAGTCACTTCTTCTGCGTTGTCGTTGTACTCGTCAAGCAGTTTCACGACAAATCCAGAGCCTAGATCAGGGAAAAGATCTTGTATCTGGGTGACAAGACTCATACGATGAATATGTATCTCACCCAGCGTTCCATGTCTGAGCTCATCACGCTCTTCTGCTGCTTTCCCTTTGCCTTTCTCGACCTTTCGTCTTATCAGCTTTTTCGGCCGAGCAATTCCTGGGTTTTGGAATGCACTAAGAGATGCTGCAATGTTCTTCACTCTTCCCCCTTCGGAGGTAGTGATACTATCTCTGATCTTGCTAAGTATAGGTGTATTAGTGACAAGATCCGCGAGGAATGATTCTCCGTTTGGAGTTTGCTTTTGTGTCTGTTCGGCAACGGTCTTCAGACTGTACAGATGATCCGATAGCAGGGAGTAGTTTGGTTTAGGTCCTTCCAACAGTGAAGTAAGGCCAATATATGCAACTGTGACGAGTTTCTTCTTGAATGTGGGTGACACTTTCCCATACACCAAGCTTAAAGAATCCAGGAAATCGGAGCCAGTGAGCATGAAAGTTGCAGAATCTAGGGAAACCTTTAATAAAGGTACCAGTTTGTCCAGTACATCTTCTCCTCCAGGAATTTTGGCATCCAGGTTCTTGATAAGAGTCGATTTTGTACGCTGCAGTCCATCTTCAATGAACGATCCTTTCCGTATCCAAAGGCTCTGGAGCAACATGCGAAGTTGTCCACTTTTCGGAAAAGTGCGAGAAACATTTGAAATGAACGGCCAATTGAGCAATTCTTCCGGTACTGGATCAGACGACCATATTCTGTGGACCAGCAGAAAAGCATTCTTGCGTAGAAAGATTACTCTTTGAGCCAAGGTGGGGTCATCCCCAAACTCACGAAAAACTGATATTAGGAATTCCGGGACATTTGTAGGTTCCGAAACAGCAGCTTTGAAGCTTGTATCATTCAGGCGGAGATACAGCTCTGCTAGTGACGTCCATGAATCAACGTACAAAGTCCACTGCTGAGCTGGAATTGTTTGTCGAACTTTGGTGGTGGGGAACGGTGCAAACGGAGGTAGCGACATAGTTTGGCCAAAGTGTTGAAGAATTCGATATGGATTAGGGTACGTCAATGAACTTGTAAAGAGATTACTATCTCAAGCACAGGCTCAACAAATTTGCCGTGATTGTTTGTACCCGTCATGGAAGTGACCGAGTCATCAAAGTGAGGTCGCACTGTCGCAACCGAAAATAGGCCTGCATCCCGAAGCAGCCTAGCCCGCCAAGATTTCTTATCGATAACGCGCCCACAAACCACCGAAAAATCATCGTTCTCTTAAGCACTGTTAACCTCTGTTTTTCAACAACAATCTTCACGCCAGTCATCACATTACAGTGATCATACGCAGGTCCGGGTCTTGACTGGAATTTTTCAAAAAACAATCCCATACACCACTCCAACAAAATGTCTTACGCAAAGGGTGGCGAGAAGGACTTCGGTGAGGTCAAGACTCACAAGATCCGCATCACCTTGACCAGGTAAGCATGATTGAACATGGAGCATAGGAGAGAAGCGCGAGCTTTCATGTCCGATACGTATCTGTAATAAGATATCCTTGGATTTTGTATATCAAGCGCAGCACAGCTCGGAACACTCCAGTCGCAATGAGTATCTGCTAACCCACCACCAGCAAGAACGTCAAGTCCCTCGAGAAGGTTTCCCAGGAGCTCATCGACCGTGCCAAGACCAAGGACCTCCGCGTCAAGGGCCCTGTCCGTCTCCGTACGTTTAGAATCTCCTTAATCCCAAATTCCTGACTAACACCATTCTCTAGCCACCAAGAACCTCAAGATCTCCACCCGTAAGACCCCCAACGGTGAGGGTTCCAAGACCTGGGATCTCTATGAGTTGCGCATCCACAAGCGCCTCATCGACTTGAACGCCCCCACCGAGGTTGTCAAGCAGATCATCATCAACATCGAGGCCGGTGTCGAGGTCGAGGTTACCATTGCGGCTTAAATGCTCGCAGATGGCGCCCATGATGGTGGAAGGGAATAAGACAAGCGTGGATTAAAGAATCTATGGAAATACTGGGATGACGTCATGCCAGGTTCATGTTTGGAATGAGAATATGATTCCCAGGATATATGCGGACAACCGGAAGCGTAACATAGAATTCTGATATAAAATATACCCCCCATCACTTTGACAACCAAACACATTACAGAAACACTACAGGCTTTGTCATACACTTTCTATCATACATGACGCTTTCCTCTCCTACAACTTCTTCAAACACTCCCTAACCCTCGCCCTGACTCTTGCCTGATAAGCCCACCCCAACACCCCAATACTCCCAATAAACGCCACGCCCACACTCCCAACCACAATCCACCACCTCGCATTATCTCTATGCTCCTTCATATCATTCGCCAACAACACTATTGCCCCCTTCCTCGACGCCGGTAACAAATACATCAAACTAGCTTTACAAATACAGTTCTTAAACACACCAACAAGCTGCATAATCGTGCCACCAATCGAAGAAACAAGACCCGCAACAAGCGCAATAGTACTGAGAAACAAAACTGAAATAGACGAGAAAGAGAAGTTAGAGGACTTGGAGGTGGTAGGGGCGTTGTGCCATGTCCACCATACGAGTATCAGAATGATTTGACTTCCGGCGTAGATGAGATGGCATACGGATCGACACCCGAACCCGACTGAGGGCGTAGAGTATGAGATCCAACATGCGCCTGCACAAGGGAGCGCAATCAATACGCTAGCCAGGAGTCCAGAGAGAAAACGTGGGGTATGCGAGTGAATCTTCGCAATAAGGACTGGAGGGAACGGAAGTGCCGTCTTCGCATTCTCCGTCCAGAGATTAAAGTTCCGAGCACGACTATACAACCATGCCGGTACAAATGGAGGATTATGAAAGGCGAAACGAGACAGGAAGGACTCTTCCGTCCTCGAGGTGTTGTTTTCTAGAAGGGGAAGTGTAGCAGGAGACATGTTCTCAGAGAACACAGCATTCAAACTGGAAGGATTATCGATGCCGAGAACACTGGAACTGACGATGGCAACGATAACAACGACACCGTACCAGAGGCCGAAAGCAACAGCGTGAGCAGTATCGTTATCACCGATTTTGGATTTGGCGTCGAAGAGAGCGTACGCGTAGGCACCAAGGTAGAAAACAATGGGGACGCCGACGCGGGCCCCGTAAGAAGGGAGGAGGGAGAGGAGGTTTTCTAGTTTTCGTTTTCCATGCGGAGATTCGAGGATGTAGGAGTATATCATACCCGAAAGGTCGCCCTTGTCGGGATTCATGCTGCCGACGAGCGTGAAAGTGACAGCGGCGAGGGCACCAAAGGGGTCGGAAGTTAGGGCAGATTCGGCGTATGTGAGGGCGGCATGGTCGATTACGGCTTCGTGGATGGAGCCTGCGATCATGGGGCCGGCGAAGGCGAACACAGTGATTATCCATAGTATGATGTCGACCAGATTGATGCATAGGGCGAGTAGGAGAGAGCGGATAGCGATGAGTTTGCGAGACGCGAACCGTTTATCTCCCTGGGGGAGATGCAGAGGACGGGGGATGGTGATGACGAAAGCAAGAGCAGGGAGGAGGAAACCAACCAGAGGGCCAATCCACTGATTCAGCACATTGAGCTTTGCGGCCTGGTATCTTGGACATCGACGAAGACATTCGGACACGGATATGGAGATGCTTAGGGCGGGTTCCTTTTCCGGAGTGTAGGAGTCTCTGCATTCTAGGTTTGTGTTGTTGGCGAGGGATGGGTCAGCGAGAATCATTTCTAGACGAACGGCGTTGCAGAGGGCGGGGAAGTTAGCGTCGCCTCTGAAGGCGCATACTGGGGTGTAGGAGAGGAGCGAGAGTGAGAGGAAAAGGAGGAAAGTTTGTGTGGTTGAAGGCATGTATGGCATGTGGCAAATTAGAGAAGATGTAAGTGTTTGATTAAGAGGTGTAGATGGGTTAGAGCGTAGGCACGAATACTTATATAGATCTTGTCTGATAACTACTTGCACTGCCGCTGCCTATAGGAGTCACGACGAGCACGTGTGATGTTTTAGGCAATAGATAAAGAGGGCGAAGTGAGGCAGCTCAGCCCAAAAAGTTACAAAATATAGCAAGACATATTTGGACGAAACGAAAGATGGCGTTTGAAATTGCTTATTAGAGAGCGAATTGTCAGAGAGGCTTGAGATGGGTTTGGCTTTGGGTATGTGACTTGATGTTCAGCTCCGCTCAATATGTACCGTCACTCCTCTGTGGAGATATTCTGACATAATCCTCGTGGATGGTGACAACAAGCTTTTTCGTTGTTGCCTTAGTTTAATGTCTTGCATGTTTCTCAGGGGTGATATTCAATGATCAGCTGAAAAATTGTGGCGGGTGATCGATAAGGCTGTTGGCTGGCATGGTTATTGGGGCGTCGGGCAGCCCTCGAACCTGGAATGGTGAAGCGAACGACGCGTGTGATTATCCAGCTCAGAATTCGCCCCTATCTCCACCATCAGAACTGTATCGCTGAGCCACAAACCTGTGGTGTGTGATGCGGCTCAAAAAGTGTAGGAATCTCCCATTCCCGGTGGCTGTGCAGCGTTCGTCTTAGAATCCTGGAGCCTAGCGAGATGGACCAATCTAATGCGCATCAGGTTTGTTGATATTTGTACTACCGCCATCTCTTGCATTATTGCTGGAATTTCCTGACTCTTCTTGTCGTGTTCATGTATCCCATTTTCTCGACTAACGATGCTGCGGCCACCCAAGGCACTGTACCCTTGTCGGTTGCCTTCTGAAACATATCGTGATACGCGTCTTCTGTGTATGCCCACTCCGGATGTTCACAGGCGCCAAACACAAGTACAGTCTTTTCAGGCACCAGTCCATGCATTAAAGTTTCGTGACTCTTGGGGACGAGTATCTGTGCAACACGTTGCAGAGGGTTGAAACCTCTGAGTAATGCTGTGCACACAAGTCGCGACGTTCTTGGGTTGAGAGTGTTAACCATTCCGTTCTCGCTCTTATCGAAATACGGAAGACGAAGTTTCTTTGTTCGCGGGAAGCTCCCAAACTGCTGTTGAATGCTTTCGTCCTCGGTTTCCACAATCTGGACTATCGAACCGTTTAGTAATGTCGCAAGCTGGCTAGGTTCTACCCAAGCACCGAGTGTAAGAAAGCCGGAGAAGTTTTGGCCTGAGGCTGGAGTCTCTTCATAGTGTAATTCCCACGGAGTCATGTACGACAGCGGCTTTGGATTCCAAGTGGGATGGGCTCCTTCCGAACCTTTCAGGCCTGTGAAGTGGAAATATGAAAGCATGTGCATGCTTCGAAGTTCTGCCTCGGAGTGAGAGGGGGTATTTGGATTCGTCTGTGCGGAGACCTGGTGAAAAGTGAAGCCCATTTTCCGTGAGAGGGCACCAAAGGCTTCCAGTTTGGCAGCGGCATGTTCATCAACAGATTCTAAATCGTACAAATAGACGATTTGATGAGGTTTGACATAGGACATGATACGGAGTACAACGTCGAAGTCGGCTAACCATCCTGGGAGGTTTATAATCAAAGGGCCGGGTTCGCGATGTCGCAGCGCATCATATGTTTGAAACAAATTCTGAACACAAGCGAGGAAGTAGTCTTGCAGATCAGGAATATCCCCTGTTGGGAGTGAGTGTGCCCTCACAGTCTGGTTTTTTCCTGTGATAAATGGAACGGTACATGGATGTGTAAAGGATGGACCAAGATTGACCTCTTTGACGAGCACAAGCGATATCTGGCCATGAGGACTGTATTCCGGTTTGTTCGCATCCAGATCTAAGTAATAAACTGCAGGCAGAGGGCGAGCATTCTTGCCAAAGCCTGTGAGAAGTCTATTGAGAAGTCTTTTTGCGAATGTCGACTTTCCCGTCAATGAGTCCCCACTTATCAAAGTGACAGACTGATTGTTGGCGCAATCTTCTATTTGTCGCGTCCAGTCTTCTGGGACGATTTCAGGAAAGATCGCACGTTGAAGTGGATCGGTCCGAGACTCAGTGACCTATTTCGGTTATTTATAGGTTTTAACAATATTGATATTTGCGTTACCCACAATGGAGAAGGAACGTTGTGTTTTTCCGGCCGCTTCGGCATTCCAGATCCTGGCATATAGCGGGCTGATGCTGCGAAATGGAGTTGGTTCTTTATAAATCAAAAACTGAATCTCATTTCTGCCATCGAGCCCTCTGATGATGGAGATGGGATGTGTTGATGGAACAAAAGCACGATAGGTTGGGGCCACTAGACCTTTTTGCATGTTTGATGCGAAATTAGCACCATTGATGCTTATGGCACCCTTTCGAACAACAAAATAGTAGCATCCGATCAATGAAATAGTAAGATTTCGATTCAATGAAACGGTTAGTTGATCCGCTGATTCGGACAATACGTTTTTCTCGTCATGTTGCCAGGTGCATAACTTCAAGTTATGATAAGCTTCCGGAGATTCGTGGTCAGATTCGAGTTCTTCGTAATCTGATTCGATTTGTTGAACATGTGGGTCAACAGGAACGGCTGTGTGCACAGCATTGCTCTCTGGAGAGCGTAATTTGAGTTTTGCTGCTGCGATGGCACTGATTGGTATCACTTGGCCGTTCTCAGAGCCTAATAGAATTGTTTTAGCCAGAGCTTTGGGGACGGAGAAGTAACTTACCTTGAACTTGAGATTCCAGCACAAGGCTTCCGTCTCGTCTCCTCTTCCCAGCCATATTGTGTGATTGTGATTGTGATAGAATTCGGGTTTTGTCAGGCACAGGTCGGCAAGATCTAGATACTTTTTTAGTGTGGTTAAAATAGGACTAGTGTGAAAGGCTCTACCGCCCAACCGGCAGAATTCTTTCTCCGCCAAAAAAGTTCGCGACCAAACCACCTCTGCAGCACAGCCTATGTCGATTGTAATGCGAACAGCGCAATGAGCAAAGTGAAACGTACTCCGGTGCCACTTCCCGGCTCAATATCCAAATCGCAAATATCCAACGCCCGAACAACACCGAAAGTCTCCTTCAAAAGCCAGGAGTTCATCGAACGTAGCGACGATTCATCCAATGAAAGTCCAGCTGCCGCTAAATCTGCTGCGAAGACCAAGCAAAAGAAGTCGCCTGTCAAAATAGCCGTGTATAAGCCGAATGGATCAACGAAGAAATCCCAGGTTTCATCGCTAAGACAAAAATCAGCGCCGAAAGATATTGTAATGAAAGAGTTGGACGAAACCTCAAGCTCGGAGGACAATGACGAAACGACGAAGAGCCAAACGGATCTTCTACAGAAGAAAGGAGTAGATAAGACTGCCGCTCAGGATAGCGAGAGCGAGAGCGATAGTACACGTAGCTCCACTAGCTCCAGCGACGACTCGGACAGCGAGTCTGTCCCCGCGAAGCCCCGGAATGCAGAGATAGGGTATGTGCGACAAATATACAGACCAACGCCCTACTGACGAACTGTACAGACGAACAGAATCGCAAGCGCCGCATGAATCTCATACCGTCGAGTTCCGTCCCGCACTACCTTATGTTCCTCCCAAAGGCTTCTCAGCTGTCCCGAAACCTCTGAAGACCACCTCAGAAGCTGCACAAATTTTTCAGGACCTAGAGGGGAAACAGGTTTGGCACATTACCGCTCCTGCAGGAGTCTCTATGTCGGATTTAGAGCGGATAACAATGAGCAAAGTATTAGAGGGACAGCCCGTTCTCAACCACAAAGGCTCGGACTATGGTTTAATATCACGAGACGACCACCAGGAAGGTTCGCGGGCGGTACTGATACCACAACAGAATGGCTACAAGTCAGGTGGGTTTATGCTATGATGGACTGATCGAAACATTGACTAAATTTGAAATAGTCTTGATGCCCATCTCTCAAACTTTTCATTTGCAGCAAGTGCTTCGTTTGCCCAAGTTATCGTCACTTCAGACAGACCCCAGCAAAGGTTCAGAAGCCGCTGCATCTATAACAAGAAGCACTATTCGTGCACCACGGCCACAAGTCAGAGGTCTTAAAATGCGATTTCATCTGTCCGCATTCGGTGACGAAGCACCCGGGACGATTGGACAATCGGATGGCGAGGAGGAAGTGCCCAAGTCGACGGCCGGATTAGGAATCCCAAATGGTTCCCAGACATCGAAAAAGCCAGAAAAGAGGAAGCACACAGAGCTAAACGGAGACGATGTGCCAACAAAGAAAGCGAAAAAGCATAAGTCAACTGATGAGACTTTGTCAAAAGAGGAGAGGAAGGCTAAGAAGGAGAAGCGGAGGAGAGACAAGGAACAGAGGAAGGCCGGATCGTGAGAAAATGCCGTAGCGGCTTTGAGGGGCCCCTCAAACAATACTGGCACATCGTGTAAAGCTAAATTCGATGATTGGAGCTTGCCTATAGAGTGTGCAGCAGTGGAGTGCGACAATAGCGATTCGACATACCCAGCATGAGCAGGCGTTTGGAGCGCATTGGTTTTAAGTACCTGCGTTGTTTTTGTGTATCATAAAATAGGCGGTGCTTGTAAAATGGCGATGTGGACGATCAAAAGTATAGCAGGCGTTGAAGACGAAATATTGGTCATGGCCTTGCCAGTCTGCTACGTGACAACCTACACATGCCTGGAGGTACAAAGGTACTCGAATACTTATGAATTCTGTTTAAATGCGATGGCTTAACTAGGGTCGATGAAACCGATGAACGTTGATATTTAAACATGGACCCCAACTAGAAACGGTGCCAGCGGGTATCGATATCCCTGCACATATGAGATTGACCGTTTGCGCGACGAGGTTTGTAAAGTTCATTTTGTTTCCTAAAACAGCTCCGATAGAGTTGCTTTTCTTGTCCTGTGACGCAAAGTATAGGGGCGGGGGAACGTTATAGGGATAACTGTAGCGAGTTTCAGGATAACCGTTGTGTAGTTTGACTTTCGGCTAACCAGCAGGGGGAGGATAAACTGTAAGTTGGGATCTTGAAAATTATGCCCGATTAACGAGCCGATGGGATCTGTATCTGGGAGATTTGCGGTGCCTAAACTGATGGGATGATTGCGACAACAATGGCAAGCAGCGGAGAATACTCCCGAAGTCGGTTGTGGAGGAGATCACCAAAGTCTTGCTATGACGACGCGGTCGGGTAGCACCAAACACGTCCAATCCCTGCTTAGCGTATGTTTTGGCTTGCCAGCGCGAGGGAGCGCAGATGGAAGCTGCAGACGAGCGCAGGCACACATCACAAACAGCAAGAGCAACACCTCACCACCTCACCACCCTCGATATCCTTCGCGCACCCCTCTCCCACCTCACCGTCAAGTTGAACATGCTCTACAATTGCACACTGGACTCCCAAATACGACGCGCCCCCTCGACACGCTGCACCACGTGCACTCGACCACATGGCGTCCGAAGACGCTGCTCCTTCTCCACCTCCACCTCCCTCGAACGATGCTGAGACGCCGCAAACAAAACCCACCACCTCCACGCCCTCTTTGCCTACGCCCACAGCCTCAAGCACACACAAAGATGCCCCTAAGATGACGACGGATATATCAGAGGCGGAAGATGTGCGCTCCTTCGACATCCCCGACTCCGATCTCCCGCCTTTGCCGACTCACGATGACGACAGTTTCCTTCCGGCCCAGGACCATGGCGACAGCCTACTGCATAGCGACGGCAGTGTGTTGGTCGATCGTGAGATGAAGCGTCAATTGATGGACATTGAATCAAGCTTCCTGCCTGAAGCATCTGTCCTCCCGGAACCCACACAGCGCCCATCCGGTGCTGACGACACTTACTTGTTTGGAGGCTCACCAGGGAACTCGCGATCACTGTCGCGGACGAGCAATCGGAATGAGAATGCTGCATCTACAAGCGTTGAAGAGGCGCCTCGTATTGACGACTCCTCCATATTGTCTGAGGAACCGCCCACGCCTGCTGGTGCATACAAGACGCCCGCTGTCCAACGGCAGGATATCCTCGCTGACACCCCCGACGATTCCATAGTCACCGGCACTTCGACTTCTGAAACTGTACCTTCATCCCCCGCCGCCCAGGCGGCTGAGCGAAATATGTCACGGGCAACTTCCGCTGTCAAACCTCCGCGTCTATTATCCCCACCGCAAAACGGAGACAGAGAATCACAAGCAACTGGCGGTATCACAACTACTGTTGAGGATTACACCCAAAGGCCGACATCAAGTGCGTCAACAGTCAAAGCTCCCGACTTCACTCAACTAGAGAGCGATTCTTCATTCACTGAAGATCATGAACTTTCAATGGAGAGCATCGCAATCCCCACACCATCCATGTCTTCCAATGTCTCCAGGCCTGGTAAACGCCCCACCTTTCTACAAGACCGCCACTCAAGTCAACGATCCTCCATATCCTCGTTCACCAACCACTCCGATATCTCTGGAGATGGTGGAAGTAGTGCAAGCCTAGGTGCCGACTATGCACTACAAAGCGGCGGGGCGGCTCCCCGTTCAAGTGTTCAGACTAGGAACAGCGCAGGGCTCTCGAGACTTCCTAGCTTTGGGAGTATTTCATCTTCGATATCAGGGTACAGTGATTCCCAACCTACTTGGGACAAAACCCGAAGCATCAGCTCAAACTCATTATCTGTGCTTCTCCATCCATCCGATTCGACGCTTGGTCCAGTGGAGGAGGAATCTCCCAATGCTACCACTCCACCCGCTACGCCACGAATCTCGGTCTTGAAACCATTAGCACCTACTGATACTGTCATTACTAGACATGTCAAAGACATTCGAGTTCCCGATACAGTTGCACGGGAATATCGCGAGAAGCATGCGAGGTCGCCTGACAAGCGACATGCGGCAACGCCCTTCACACGCAGCAAACACAATCTTACCCTCAAGGAGCAGAACAGTAAAATCGACAAGTTGAGTAAAGAAAACTTCGATCTGAAATTGAAAATCCACTTCCTCGATCAGGCACTTCAGAACCGATCTGATGAAGGCGTCAAGGAAATGATATCAAAGAATGTCCAACTCCAAACTGATCTTGCGAACGAGAAGAAGGAGAACCAATCATTGCGTAGGAAAGTGCGTGATTTGGAGCGGAAAATGAAAATTCAGGAGGAAGGTACTGCAAAAGATGCAGCCAGTGGTTCCGACGATGAGAGAAGCGACCAGTCCTCGAGGCAAGCAGAGATGGAAGAGGAGATTCTCTTCCTACGAGAAAGGCTGGAGTCTACTGAGATCCTTGTTGAGGAGTTGCAACAAGAGAATTTGAATAAAGAGATCGAGAAGCGACGCATGGCTGAATACATCAAGTCCATGGGGGACAGAAGCTCTTCCGAACCTTCTGCGGGCGTAAACGAAGCAATGGGCATGTGGAAAGATGAGCTACAAGATGAACGTGCTCGCCGGGAAAGGGCTGAGGCCGATGCTGAAAAACTTCGGGAGGAAGTGCAAAGGCTGAGAGAGATCAATCAGCAGTCTCATCAACAGACACATCATCATTCCACAACAAATCACAGCCTCCGCACTGCTTACAACATCACACGGCGAAACCTTACATCCTACACTGCGCAATCAAACTCTGGATCTGATGTTCACGAACAGCCGGGACCAGTATCTACGGGAGGGTCTAGCAGCACGCTCGTTGAACAGCTCCGCACGGAGAACTCCGAATTGCGACGCGACCTTGGAGCACAAACATCCATGCTTACGTCCCGAAACCGAGAACGAGAACGTCTGCAACAGGAAATCGAAAGCCTAAAGCTTACTGCTCGGAGAGGCGATGTGGGCTCTATTGCCGGCGACAGCATCTTTGAGCGCTCTATCTCCCGCAATCATCAGCGATCGGTTTCTAGGGCAAGTGGGGGCACACGAGGTACACAAGTCAGCGATGTAGAACGCGATGAGTATGAAGGCAGGTATGCTGTCCTGCGAGATGAACTATCTCAAACGAAGCTACAATACAAAGAACTTGACGATCAACTTAATGGTCACCTCGACCTCCTCGAACAAACTGAAGCAAGGGCCAAGGAACTAGACAACGAACTGGAGCTGCAAACTCAAGATCTGCAGGCCTTACAGAGCGAGCGAGACGAGGCACTAGAAATCTTGCAAGACAAAGAACAAGAATGTGAGGAGCTTAGGCAACAAGCGTTGGAGAGCATTCAAAGACTTGAGAATGAGATAGAAGAAAAGGAACGGGAATGTAATCGACTTGCCAGGGAATTAGAGAATGCCACGGAAGACTTCCACGCATTGCAGCAAGAGATGAAAACTGTAAGCGAAAGCTTGGTCCAGTTGGAGGACGATCAGAACGCGAGTTTGCGCAAAATTCAGAATTTGGAGGCGGACCTTGAGGATGCGAACCAAGAGTTGGGCAAGCAGGATAAGTTACTCTCGGATGAGAAGTCGAAGAATGAGCGGCTCGAGGTTCAACTCGAATCTTCTCAGACCGAAATTGACTTCTTAAGGGAAGAACAGGAGGGTGATAAGATCAAGATCGGAGAGTTGGAAGCATCGCTCAACGGTGCACACAACACCATACAAGACGAGAAAGAACGTTTCCATGATCTCGACCAGCGCCTACAAGAAGAGAGACGACAACGTGATATTCTAGATAGCCAGGAGAAACAAGAGGTGGAGAAGATCATTAACGATCTCAACACGCAGCTGACCAAGCTGAAAGAGGATAACAGGAAACTACGGAAGAATCTTTCGGGCAAAGAAGTAGAGGCGTCCACTTGGAAGCAACGACTTGACGAGCTCGAAAGCAGTCTTCGCGAAGCCCTGGGTAACCTCGACGGCACAAGGTCCAGCCTCCTCAAGGTACCCATCATGACGACCACCTCATTTAGACACACGCTAACGATCTTCGTTCAGGATGTCAACAAACTAACACGTGACCTTGACACAACTATTCAGGAGCTCAGTGATACCAGGGCTGATCTCGCTGAGAAAGACAGAGTCCTCAAGGTTCGTGATGCGTTATTGGAAAGTACAGGTCTGGAAAGTCGTCGTCTTTCGGACCTACTTGAACGCGAGCGAACAGCTCGTCGTCAAGACCAGGCGAATTTCGAGAATGCCAAGCGCGGCCATCAATCCGTTTCTCGGTCAATACAACAACATGAACTTAAGGTTCAAGAACTTGAGACTCTTCGGAGCCAAGACCGCCGAAAACTTGTTATGCTTGAGTCGCAGTATAAAACAGAGATGCTGGAGCGTAACAATCTTCTCTATGCTCTTTGGAACCGGCTATCCACGCTCTGCGGTCCAGAGTGGTCTCGGGGACATGCCGTAATCAATGGCGAACTTACGTCCATGGAACTTATATCTAAGAACATCGCCGGCTTCAACAAAAATATCATTATGGCTGTTAAGACCGTAGAAGGAATTATCGGTGGTTTCCGACAACGGATCCGCGCCATCGAGAAGGATTTGCTTCGAGATTATCAGACCCTCGAGCATACACTTGATATGCGCATAAAGAGACTTGACCAGCTTGAGAAGATTGCTATTGCTCAACGGCAATCAATCGGTCGGCCAAGCACAATCCGTGGTGGCGTAGTAGATCTTAACTCCGCCGAACTCAACAAACTACGCAGTGAGAATAAGACACTCAAAACAGAGATCCAAACAATGCGCCAGATTACCACTACAACTCGAACCCAGCAGCTCACCGAGCAAGGAAATGGCCGCGCCGGTTCACCCAGCTCTTCAAAACGCGCCAGCATGGCGCAGACTCTCCTGCGTCACCATTCTACTTCCGCGGTAGAAGGACAGTCTAACCAACCAGACCACCCATACCCGGCCTCCGTACCAGTACAGAATAACGAACAAAAATGGATAATAAGACTGAAAGAGCTAGAGCGTCGCCTCAAAGCCGAGCGCGAAGCTCGACTTCTCGACCGCAGCGGAGCACGAAAGCGATTAGAAGAAAAGCAAGAAGAGAACCTTGAACTGCGAGGCATGCTCGAGCGGGAGCGCGGGCGAAAAGGGGACGGTGACGACGACGAAGAGAGCGTAGTCAATATGAACGCTCTCAGCGTGCCTCGTCCCAGCGGGAGCAGAGCAGTAAGCTCGCATGGTGGGAGTCGGAGTGGGAGTCGGAGTGGGAGTACACAAGGGAGAAGTCGGGGCATGATGGGGCGAGAGGGGAGCGATGAGGAGGTGTATTAGTACCAACGACGGACGTTTACATTTTCACTTTTCTTATGGATTCATTTCTCACATGAGTTTTTTTTCTAAAGAGGATGAGGTTTGTGGACTTTTGGTGGTGATTGGGAAGAACTCTTAGCTTTTTTTGTTTTCATTTTTGGGAGGGAGAAAGAGAGAGGAAGAGGGGGTGGGAGGAGAGAAGGGAAGAAAGAACGACGTGTGTTTGTAATTGTAGCGTGACATGCATGTTTTGGTGCGGGAGAAAACCGGCGCAAAAAGTTGTTATACTATCTAGATGATAACATTGGGAAACCCTCTCTTTTTGGGATAGGGCCTTTAGGAATTGGAGTTTCGATTTCTTTTTCCTTTTGGTAGGGGGATAGTTCGGGTGGGTGAATGAGAATATCAGATATTTTTATTTATTTATTTTGTTGTTAGGTTCAAGGTTTTCGGTGGCTTCGCATTTTTGTGTCTAAAGTGGTGTTCATAGTGATGTTATGGTAGTGGGAGAGTGAGGAGAGGTGAGTATGGCTTTGGTGTATTTTAGTTGGATTGGGATTGAGGTTTGAGGCGGTTTGAGGCGCGGGGTGGAAGAGGAAAGGGCTCATGTCCTGCTGGGGTTTCTTAAGCTTGATAAAGTGGGTTGGTGGTCTCTGAGATTATAAAGACGGATGAGGTAATGCCCGCTGTATTGTTGTTGGATTAAACTTCTGAGTATTGTTCATGTTAAGAGATAGAGAGGAGTACTTCCTCAATCGTGCTTTTCAGTCTTGGGGTGGTCAGAAGGCGGTGCCTGAGGTTGTGGGTGGGTTGGGGGCCGGGAGTCGATATGGCGCATAAACAATATCATCAAGTCGACCTTATATATTTTATTCTCCTGCGTGACGGAAGGGAATACTTCGAACTGATTGCTGTTAGGATGGAGGCGATTATTTGTATCCTTTCCTCTTTTCTTTTCTTTTCTTTTCTTTTCTTTGGTAGCTGGATATAACACTGACTTTCTTGGATCGGTAAATTAAGGGCTTTGCATGCTCTCTTAGGGTTATTGCTTAGTGAGCATTTTTCTTGAAAAAGGTTGGGCTGCTTAAGGAGGTTTCAGTACCTTTCCTTTTAGTAAATGTTGATTTGGTGAGGAGTGGTAAGAAATTGTTGTTTGTTGACTGATTCCTCACGTTGCAATTTTCTCAGTGTATCTTGTGGTAGGCGTTGGGGCAAGTGACTGTTATATGCATGGATGAAACATTGAACTAGGAATAAATAAGCTAACCGGTTTCGTGCTTATCTTGTAGTGGCTTCATAGCCTCTCTTACGATCATCTATTCCCGGTCTTGTAATGAGACAGGCTTGATCAGGTGCTTTGATGGAGGCAAATACTCACTTACTTGTCACTGACACAGCATTGTCCATGCAGACTGATCAGAGGTTGTTTTCATTATGCCTTCAGGAAATTCGATGTTCAATTTCGCGATGCCTTTGCTGACCCTAGCTGGATGGCCCGTATTTTTGTAGTGTCCACCGACGAAAGGGTCCAAGACAACTTGGGTATGTTCTCCCTCATTTCTCCAGACTTGTCTTCCTATATTGTCACACACTCTATATAAAGCTGATGCCATTTCAATTACCTGCCAGCATCGGCTACTACTCACAGATTTGTCATCCGTGCCTCAAGTGATTTGACCCGTTTTTGGGATCTTCCTTTGCACGGACCCACACCGCTGGGTTGTGGGCAGTCAAGAATGGTTTTACACACACACTTTGTAGTTCCTTCCAACCTCCTCCCGCCCAACCCTAACCCACCTTGCTTCTCCTTCCAACCATCTCTGCTACTCAACGTCGAACCCAGTTCGCGGCCAACCTTCAACCCTCTTAGAATTGAACGACTGCGGAGCGCCACCATGTCTTCGCAACCACCACCGCAGCCGCCAAAGGCGCCGGAACCAGGTACGATCAGTAAGTCATTGTTTTCACTAAATCCCTCACCCTCCATTTTCCATCACTTAGTCCTCCTTCTCTCATCTCCCATTCCCCACTCATCCTTCTCTCCTTCTCTTGTTCCATCTTTCGGTGGCAATTTATCTCAGGCTTCACCGCACAACATTTATTCATATATAAACCGTACAATACGATGATATTTTGTAAGTTCTTCTCGTTCCATGATCTCAATGCTGAACAGATGTTCCAATAGAATACAATCTAGCCCAATTCGCGGCATACTTCAAGAAACCGGACGCATATAAGGCTGCGCCGCGTCCTCTCCGCCCTGCTTCCCCCCCTCCAGACCCCAACAAGCTGCTTGGGGAACCCGACTCGGATTTTGAGAAATCCAGTTCAAGCTCAAGTTCTAGCCGCGATGCCGAGAGGGAGAAAGACGTAAGTATCGGTTTCCCTCACCTCTCATACAGCATTCGCTATTGTATTTCCTTTACTAATACATATATTAGCCCATTCAGTCGATGCTTGCTCATATAGAAAAGCAAAAGAAAATGAATGAACGTCACAAGAAGCCCGCGGCAACAAGCAAGAAGACTTCTGCAACACCCAAGAAGTCTGCAACATCCGCGGTTCGGAAGCCAAGTGCCTCCAAGGGAAAGAAGCGTGCCGCAAGCAAGCCCGCGGCTGGCCAGGCGGAGAGGGCTAAGAAGACTCCGAAGACTGGAGCGAACGCTGCTGCTGGGCCAAGCAAGAGCCCCATTGCGGCTCATCGTGCTGGCCCGGGCAACATGAAGGAAACTCCAATCGATTTGACATTCGCTGATGATGACGGCGACGATGTTGACGAGGATGATGTTGACGACAATGAAAGGAATAATAGTTTACCTGAACCACTGAAAACACCGCAGTTACCACTCGAAAACGAAGTTTCAGATCAAGCACAGGCTGAAAGTAGTTTCATCAAAGAAGAAGTTGAGCATCCATCTTCCCCAATGAACTTAATCAATCGTACTGGGCCATCGACTTCAAAAGCAGTACCGATTCGGGTATCCGAAACCCCAGATTTGCCGGTGGTCAAGAAGGAGACTCCCGAAGGGAGCGTTACTGCCGAGCTGGAAGAGCTCCGTGAGGATATGGAGAGAATGAAAATACGCACCGCTGGTCTTCAAGATGAGCTTGAGTTCAAAGAGCAAGAGCATATTATTGAACTGATTGTTGCTCGAAATGCCGCTGAAACAGCCGGAGTGGAACTCGAGAAACTACGCCAGGATGCGTCCCAGAAAATTGCAAGCTTGGAGCACCTACTCAGACTCAGGGATATTGAGATGGAGGATGAGAGGGAACAGGTGGGGAAAATGCTGACCTCCGTCAACCAAGAGCGCGACTCACTTCACCAACAGGTCATCGAAAAGTCTGACAATCTCAAGACGCTTCGTAATGACCACTTTACACTCCGCCAATCCAGTCTGCTCAAAGATGAGCTTATCACGGAAATGCAGTCCCAAATCCGCGACCTCAAAGCCGAAGCTGCTAGTCTTCAGACCGAGAATAAGCAATTGGAAGCAGACTTGAATCAGGTAAACGTTGACAACGAGTCACTGTTAGAACAAGTGAACGACTCATCGACGCTCACTGCTGACCTCGCACGCGCGAACAAGACCGTTGAGGAAATCTCTGCTGGTAACATGGCGATCACAAAACAACTCAACGACGCTCTCGAATCCATTCGTGTCAAAGATGAACAATTAGAGCAACGCGGTTTGTTTATTGCTAGTCTCAGCGGCGCTCCGCGCGACCACGCCTCTCCCCAACCATCTCCTACACCGTTCACATCACACCTCTCTTCTGCTTCCGCTCCACTCACAAGCGAAGCACTCCGCGTCGAGAACGTCCGCAAGACATACATCACCGTCAAGAAGAAGTATGATAACTTACACTCTATTTCCCGCAACATCCTCGAATGCGCTCGTAGCATGCATCTCGCCAATTGGGGCGAGTTTGGGGCTAACATCAGGAAACTCAAAGACATCGTCGACGACACTGGAGCTGGGCAGACGGATTAAGGGAACAAGTTTTTTCTGGTAGGGCTGCGATGCGTGTCGGGACGGGGTTTGTGGGATGACCGAGTTGTACGTGTGAGATGGTATCATAATGATCAATGAGGATGGGTAATTGATGAGTAGAAGGGAATCAGATTAAAAAGCAAAGCCGAAAATGAAAGTGCACAGGTACTTGCGTCGAATACCAAGATATAATCATAATTATCAGTGGCAGCAATTACGAGATGTTTCGTGTCATGAAACCGTTGTAATGTGTATAGATGATGTTATTATTATGACAACCAGAATCTTAGGTAAATACATGGAGAAAACTACACGAGATAACACGTACAGCTTACTGAGAATTGATACCAGTTCTTTTCAGCCTCTCAGAAACAGTTCCTCCACCGCACAGACACATCAAAGGCTATCTTTTAATCGCAAGTCCCATGTCCGGTTCGAATGTCTTGTTCAATTTTTCTTGTCGGAATATATATATTCCAGGAACTAGTTCGGGCCAGAAGGAGAAAAACTTCATGTAAAAGTTGATCATTTCGTTTTGGACTCTTCTCATAGCTCACGGAAAGGCTGAATGATAGTAGTCTCTGCCTACACATGATGGTCCTTGAGGGGATATTCAGTGTTAGTCTTCGGTTTTCTAGCATTGAAGTTCTGTCTTTCCACCACAAGGGCTTTTAATTCTGCACTCCGGAAACTAACAAACATGATTTTAAAAGTAAAATTCTCCGAGGAAGTTTACAACTGTTCTTTCTTGGCGGACTGATCACATTCTTCTGGATTAGTTCGAGCTGAATAATTTTCTCTGCTTGTTATTCTGGACGATTGATGCATAGAAGTGAGTTAATTGAAGTGTGAGTTTTATAGTTTCCCGAATATACAGTCCCACATGGTATTATAGCCGGCAGAATTTTAGTCGATTCGATAGAGTGAGTGTAGAAAAGGATTCATCATCATTTGAATGAAGTCTTTTTGTTCTTCGTCTTGTGTGGGCTGAGAAGGAGACTTCGACATCTGTTTGCTGAGTCTGAAATGATTCCACATTCCACGACCCCAAATGCTTCCAAGATGTTTCATATAGCAGCGTTTTGGCACTTCATAACGGTTAGTGTACTCCATTTTGATCTTTTAGGTTTTAGATATTCTGATGTATTGAAGTCCAAAGGTGGAAACATAAATTGCATTGAGTGAATTTTTTGACGAAGTCAAAAAGACTTCACAACATCGAAAAACTGCCATACAAGTTGAGGAAAGAAGTTTTAGTTAGAATCTCGAGATTGAAGACACGATGAGTCTACACCGAAACACTGTGAGAACATGGCTTTTTCATGTACCCCTTGTCATATAACACTGTAGGTATGTTTCCGTATGTATTTTTTGGAGAGAAGGATATAATTCTCACACGAATATCATGTAGTGACCATCGATTGTTTTGAATCTGATTTCGTTTGATTTGATGGGTGCAAGCGTTAGATTCGGCGCTTCCGCAAAAGCATTTGAATTCCGGATCACCTTGGCTTGTCGCAAGCGCCTAGCGGGAGCCGAGGGCAAGTATATAAGCCTTCTCGGTAATTACCCTACAAGTTACTCCCCCTTCATTAAGCACCCACGTTTTTTTAAAATGAGGAAGGCACAAAACTCATAACTGTGGATTCTTTGGAGAGTCAAAGTCCAATCAGCCCTGAAAAAACCTACGACTTGTTCAGACGACTTAAATAAAACCACCAGGTTACTTTTGTTCTGTGCATCTGGTATTACGAACAATATCACCGGGTTCCAAGTAAAAGTATGAATTAACGAAATCGTTCTCTTTCACCTACCACGCACATGGTTGGAAACTCGAACGCTAGAATAGATATCTACTCTATTGATGACTTCTTACCTTTAAAACACAAACACGCTCCATGGATATGATAAGTATAAAGAGCGAAGAAAATAGATATGTTGTCGTCCGCATAAAACCACCATCATACTAAAAGTTGTTTAACATTGCCCATGTGCACAATCCCCGACCTCTACCTTATTTCAAACCCAACTAAGGCCAAAAGGTACGCAAAACCCAAGAGTATGCCTTTCTTCGTTCTCTCCCTACGCACAATCCTAAAATAAGGGGAACCTTAAAAACCCGACTGGATTGTATATAGTCCCTCCGGTCTCGCCCCTAACATTCGAATATTCTAGACAAACGAATGATGTGGGCGTCTCCAAACTCCAAAATGTCTAATATCTCTCTCAATATGAGCCCACAACTGTTCCTTCTATAATGAGAAAGAGGATAAAGCATGGTGTGGAAAAGACGAAATCATCTTTACAAATTTCTCACGAATCGAAACCATAAAGGATTTTACTCCATGTGCGTGCATGGAGAAGTCTCCGAACGACTAAACTAAAATACATATGAGAATCTTTCTGCACCACACATACATTTTTCCATGTAGATTTTTCAAGCAACTTGAAACGAGCGGAAAATCTCCAGAACCTAAAAATATAAGACGATTCAGATATGTGTGGAGTTAAGGAGTTCTGAAAGAAATAGTAATAGGCGGCGATGCGTTGGATACATGTAGTAATATGCAGTGGCATAGTCTACGATAATCTTTCGAGATCAAGAATGTTAAAAAAAATGTAGTAGAAGTCGAGACATGAATTGTGGACTGCAAATACTAAAATCGAAACAAAGATGGCGCACATGCATGGTATGCAGAGTGTTGTGCGGCTGCCAAGTACAAAAGAAAAGTCAACATGGCTTGTGGACTCCAAGCACTGAAATAAGACGGGGACGGCGTTTGTGGAGTGAGCGTGGAGTGATTTGCGGCTCCTAATTACAAATCAGGCATGAATATGGCCTGCATACTCTGGACAATAAAATCAAACGAAGATGGCACCGATGGAGTGAGTGCGGAGAGTTGTGCAGCTTCGCAGAATGCAGGAGAAGAAAGAGTATCTCGGACATGATGACGATGATGGTGATGATGGATATCATCATGACAATGACATTAGGATGCACTCCAGCGATTTTGATTGTCTTCAAGTAATCATTTCATCATCCATCATGAAAGTTTTGTCCAGCTCTAGCGAGTGTCTATAAATACAAAAGGTCTAATACCGAAAGCAATGCAACGAACGTGATTATACAGAAGCGGTAACGAGCGAGAAGAGTTGCCAGACTCTTGTCAAGTCAACCACCATAAGCCCAGCCTTTTTTGGCATGCTTAAACTTTTTCCTCCTCCAACTCTTTGTCGTCCTTCTCGAAGTATTCGTGGGTCGCCAACTCCCAAGGCCGCTGATCGGAAGGTATCGGGCGGTTTTTGATCATTGCCTTTGTTACATCTACCAGGAACTCTCTGGGAACGTTGTCAACGTCTCGCATCCAACCAGGGCTTGCGTGAGCGACGTAGACCCATAGATCAACTATGAGGTTTCGTAGGCGTGAGGAGGGTGTTGTGCGTTCGTAAAGAATATCAATATCCAAGGAACTCGGAAACCTGCGTTCAGAGCGAGGGCTGTGACAGAACGAGGCGATGATAGCGGCGATGATGGAGTTCTTGAAAGCATTGTCCATGAGCTTTTCACCAAGAAGGTACGCATCGATGAGGCGGCCCATCTGTGATGATGACGGTTTGCTGTTCACACTGGCAGGAAGCATCTTGTAATACAACCAGTGAACGTAGATTGTGAAGGTTTCTGGATCATCTTCAGGGTCCGTGAGCTCGATCGGCTTCCTCTCCTCTCTGTTGGAAGTCCACTCTGGCTTCAAGACATTTCGAAAGAACTTGGACGAAGTACACAGTATTGCTCCATGAACTTGAAAGACCCGACGAGGATCTTGCCCAACTGCTACGCTGACAGCAGGACTTGCAAGCCTGAGGCACGTCAGCGAGGGCTTAATAGATGTGTGATATCAAACAAGGGTAGTCTTACCAAAGGAAACTCTCTTCTGATGAATTGGAACGCGATTCGGGAGTTGACGACCTTGAATCCATCTCGAAGGACGACGTCAGCGTCTTTGGGGAACAGAAATTGTGTCCTTTTCAACGTGAGACCTTCTCTTGCATTTAAGTGAACGTCCCTCAAATCATCAATCCTGCTTTCGAAGTCGGTGCGATTAACGCACGGTCAAAAACGATCATCCAAGGGTCAGACCAAGGCAATATCAAGAATCCAACGTGCAAACGAGGCTTAGCTTGAGGATCCAATAGTAAGAATTTGGCCTAGTCGGAACTTGACTTCCCGAAGTAGAAGTCAACGAGGAGGGCGAATGCCGGCGTTGGGATTCAGGGTCCGTCGTTGGGTCTCCTCTGCCTCATTCCTTCATCAGCGCGGTCCCATTCTACATTCCTTCATCGTCATCTCTTGGAATTTGCCAGGATTGTCTGACAAGACATTCAATTAGCGTTAGCGACGTCAAACGGTCCCATCAGCCTTCGGAGCTCGCTTGCTGCTGGGTAGAAAGGCTCTTCGGCAATGTCTTGCGGTGAATGATGGGGTGAGCTAAGGCCAAGTGCCGAGCCAGGATTGTATTTACCCAGCCTGGCTGATGTCAAACAGATGGCCAAAGCTCCTCGCCTGGGGAAACTATTTCTCCGAAGTCTCCGATCCGTCAGCCATCCCCGCAGGTAGCCGTCCATCGCCGAGGTAACTCGCAACCCAAGTGCAACCACGAACGATAATTTCGAAATTCTTGAAATTGATAGAATATTGTACAACCTCTAAAGCATTTTGTTTTCGCGGGTTTCCAAACCTTCTCATAATCATCCACCTTCGCAATGGCTCTCCTCCGCCCACGCCCATCATCCCTCCATCTCAAACATCTCCACACCCTCCAACGACTCTGCTACTCCACATCCATACAACCTGTGATAAACGTCACTAGCGTCCCAGCACCGCATTCGGGATCAATAAGAATTCTCTCATTAAATCGGCCAGCAGCTCGGAATGCCATATCCCGCCAATTGCTCTCCGAACTTAACCACCAAGTCGACAGCATCCATGCTGAAGGCGAGACGGGCGCAACACGTGCACTTATCCTGGCCAGCGATGTAGATTCTAGTTTCTGCGCGGGCGCAGATCTGAAGGAGAGAGCTACGTTTACATCGGAAGAGTACGCAAAACACCATCCCTTTCGCTTGATATCAGTTCTAACATTTCTATAGCACCGCCAACTTCCTCGCCTCCCTCCGCGGCACCTTGACTTCCATATCGACCCTCCCCATCCCCACCATATCCGCTCTAGCAGCCCCAGCATTTGGCGGCGGTCTCGAACTCGCTCTCACAACACACCTCCGCGTCTTCGCATCCACGACGACAGTCGCACTCCCGGAAACCCGACTCGCTATCATCCCCGGCGCAGGCGGCACATACCGACTCCCTGCTCTCATTGGCCTCTCCCGAGCACGCGACATGATACTCACAGGACGACGCGTGGGAGGTCCCGAAGCATACTTTTTGGGGTTGTGTGATCGGTTGGTAGAAGTCACGGAGGAGGAATCAAAACAGGAGGGTGCAGCGAGAAAGAAGGTGCTTGGTGAGGCAGTCAGATTAGCGAGGGAGATATGTGAGGGCGGGCCAATCGCTATCAAAGCTGCGCTGGCAGCAGTAGAGGGATGTGCCTTGGGCGAGAAAGCAGAGAACGCCGCATATGAGATTGTGGTGAAAACAAAAGATCGTGATGAGGCATTAGCAGCGTTTAGAGAGAAGAGGAAACCCGTGTTTAAGGGGCAATAGGTGGATATATTCCAATTGTATGATTCAATTGAAAGTGCATGGGATGAGATTACTCTCCCATTCACCCATGATACCCAATTTCCAACTTCCGTCATGACCCCATAACCCCACGGCTACAACTTATTCTTAATTTCCTCCAACAACTTCTGCAAATCACCCTTATCCGCCGGTTCTGTCGGCCATTCAATCCCCAATCCCTCCTTCTCATTCGGTTTCGGTATCACATGGAAATGCACCTAGAAAACCCATCATCAGCATCCATCAATCAATCCTTACAGTTTCACCATCCCCCCACAACTCTCTCTCCAAACTCACATGATCAACAACCTGATGCGCAATCCTCCCATTATTCTGCAAAATATTGTAATTATCCAGGCCCTGCGCAACAGCAATTTTCTTCGCGACCGTCAGGACCTCGCTGAGTTGGTCGTCGGGGATGTCGTGTAGCTTTTCACCGTGGTGTTTGGGGATGACGAGCTGCGGAGAAAAGGATCAGCAATTGCGGTTACGATGGCAGTGAGAGTGGAAAAGAAAGGAAAGAGAGGGAATATACCGAATGCCCCCGACTCAACGGTCCAATGTCCAGAAACGCAAAAGTCTTCTCGCTCTCGAAGATCTTCATGGAGGGGATTTCACCTAATCCATCCAATGTATGGCATTAGCTTTCCGTCATCACAATCTCCACCCCATACCAATTGCGCGCACGTGGACAAATAGACAGGATTCGCGGGACTCGAAGAAAACACTAACCCCGGATAATCTTGCAGAAGATACAGGCGGCGGCCATTGTGGTGCTCAAATCTGACGTGTGGGAATGGTTTGGTGGTGTTGGGTCCGTCGGTGCTGTCAACGTGGGTTGCGAACTTTCGGGGCGGGAGCTGGCGCGAGGAGCTTTGGGTGGGGGAACCGAGGGGGTTAATTACGTAGGGTGAGAGAGGGGTTGGTGGGGTCGAGCGGAAGGTTGAGCCGAGGAGATGGATTACGAAGTACGCAGGGGTTTTGTCTTCTTCTGTAGACTAATCATTCTTTTTGTTGATGGGGTATCTGTATGTTTCATCTTCTCATAGTTTATCGAGTAGGGAGGGCCAATAATATCACGCAGTACATGGTCAGCGAAATTGAAATTGAACAAAACGATAGTTGACTGGTTAAGCAGCAACTTCGAGTTAAAAGCTTGAAAGCTAGTACCTGGCCATACAGGTCTGCTGGCTTCGTCATCCAGTATTCAGAGTACAGCTTTACTCCTTCTCTCTATTTGCTGGAAGAAATGTGATATCGTCAGAGGTGTTGAAGATGCCAGACTTTTGTTGAAACCGATCCGCCCCAATGAACGCCAGCCTTCCCTATATAGTGGAAATATCCGTGTTGAACATGAAGAGGAAATTATAGTAAGGAAATTAGACGGGACATTGGCTTAGACGGGAAGAGGGAAAGTGCTGGCCCATGCGGCGATCTCCTTCTTAAGGCTGTTGATCTCATCAATTCCGCCAGAGGCAACCTTGACCTTGAAGTCCTTGAGCTTGTTCTCCTCCTTGGGAAGATCACCCTGGATCTTCTTGCACAGTTTGATGGCGGTATCAATGTAACCCGCAATCTTCTTGAAGTCTTCCTCTCCGAGGCCACGAGAAGTCATGGCTGGGGCACCGATACGGATACCCATAGGAGAAAGAGCGGACTTGTCTCCAGGAGTGGTATTCTTGTTGCAGGCAATGTTTATCTGCTCAAGAACAGCCTCAACACGAGCTCCATCAAGGGAAACAGGCTTGAGATCGAGGAGGACCATATGGTTGTCGGTTCCATCAGTGACAAGCTTATAACCGAGCTCCTTGAAGGAGACCTCGAGCTGTTTGGCATTCTTGATTACCTGCTGCTGGTAGGCCTTGAAGTCGTCAGTCTGAGCTTGCTTCAATGCGACAGCAAGTGCAGTGATGGTGTGGTTATGGGGGCCACCTTGATGGCCAGGGAAAACGGAGAAGTTAATAGGACCCTCGAGATCATAGAGCGTCTCCTTGCCGGTCTTAGCATCAGTCTTGCGTACACCCTTTCGGAAGAAGATCATGGCACCACGGGGACCACGAAGCGACTTGTGGGTAGTGGTGGTGACGAGATCACAGTATTGGAAGGGTGACTTGTTGACGCCAGCGGCGATAAGACCAGAGATGTGAGCCATGTCCATCATGAGGTAGCAGCCAACCTTATCAGCGATTTCTCGGAAGCGAGCGTAGTCGATCTCGCGGCAATAGGCAGAAGTACCTGCGACGAGAACCTTGGGGCGGTACATAAGAGCATTTTGCTCGAGCTGGTCGTAGTCAATGAGGCCAGTGTCGAGATTCACACGGTACGGGAAGGTCTCGAAGTAGGTAGAAACCGCGGAGATCCTGGTCTATTGTCAGCAATACGACTCTTCAGCGGCACGTGGTGGAGATAAACGTACTTCCTTGAGGGTGTTTGATATCCGTGGCTCAAATGTCCACCGTGGGGAAGATCCAATCCCATTAGCCTGTCATGTGGCCTCATGATAGCCTGGTATGTCTGGAGATTGGCAGGGCTGCCGCTTAAGCACTGGACGTTGACACCCCACTTCTCGGGGTCGAGGCCAAAAGTCTCGAGAGCACGCTTCTGGCAGAGCAATTCAATCGCATCAATATGCTCGTTGCCACCATAGTATCGGGCACCGGGATAACCCTCAGAGTACTTGTTGGACATCGGGGAACCAAGGGCATCGAAAACGGCACGGGAAGTAACATTCTCAGAGGCGATGAGGAGGATTGACTCGCGTTGACGCTGGATTTCGCGTTCCTATTTTGTGGTTAGGAGGCTGCTGTCGCAAAACAAATGAGACGACTCTCACCATGATTTTAGCGACCTCAGAGTCTGTCTCAACTAGAGACTTCTCCATGAGCTGTCGTGAGTCAGTATCTATGTTGCATTTCAACGTTCTTTGTCTGAGTGGGGTAACATACGTCCTGGTGAGACTTGGGGAGTGCGTAGGAAGACATGGTGTTCAATTGGGATCTGATGTCTGTAATTTAGAGATAGTGAAGGAGTGAAGGAGAGTGACAAAGAATGGAGAGAAATTTATCGGAGTCCTAATCACCTGTGGAAGGTTTTGTCGGCCACACTTTTTTGGGAGGGGTATTGTACACTAAAGCGCTAGCGGGGGGCTAATACATATGCAGCTAGGGCTAATCAACCTGGGAACTCTCACGCGCTCCGACTCCGGCCTGGCCGGACCGCAATCCATCAAGACTCATCATAGATTTTACAATACCAAGTTTCTGTTTTGTGCAAAAAAAAAAACATTATTGGGTTTGAGCTATGAGCTTGGGTACTACATCCAGCCTTCATCTCCGTAATCCAGAAGAGGGCAGTCCCTCACCACCGATCATTCTCCACGTACACGACGATTGACAACACATGTAAAGGTCAGATGCAGACGTACCTCTGAGCCTTTGAGTCGATATACCGCTACGAAGATATCAATTGATCACAGGTCAGACATGTATCGGATACAACTACGTAAATTCAATGGTACATCCAGGCAAGGGGGAAATGTTTGTGAGGTTCGACTTTTTTTCGAAGTCTTCGATTCAATTCATTTATTTCCGCCCATTCAGTCGGTTGATCATCTACATAAATACAATCCTCCCATACCATTTGCGTCCATCGAATCATCATTTGCCATCCATCTCTTGATTGCCATACTGTCTCTCATCTGATCCATCCATTCATGCAGTCCAATCATCCGCCTCTGCAACCCTCTCCCATTCAAAAGTTCAAATCCCAAAAACGCCATGCAAAGATGCTAATTGAGTCGTCCGTTACGTCGGTCGCAGCACGCTGCTTATCGCAAATTGCGAAAAGGTACAAAAATTTGGGGTCGATCGGGGGTATGGTTGACGATGTATACACAAAACGAATTGAAATGGGGAGAGGATAATGGAAAATGCAACACAGTCGCCCGGGGTATACAGGCGGTGCGGACGAAGAAAGGCTAAGGAGGTATCGACACTTTTGGTGAATCGTCCGTGCGATTTATTAATCTGAACATACTGCGCATGTCTCTTTGTTTTTGGCTTTTTTGACTTGGTTGTTTAATCGTCGGTAAGGCGGTCCAAAACGATGATGCTGAGAATCATGACGAGCAACCCAATGGTCACTATGATCAACAGCACGAAACCGAACCAACCCAGGACCATGGCGCTTGTTCCCACGCCAGACTTGACACTGCCGTTTCCAAGATCTTGCGCGATTGTCGATGCTGCAACCGACGCCGTGTGCTGCCACAGTACACTTACCAGCACGAAAATGCTGGAGATGAAGATGAGAGCAAGGGCGACTTGAGAAACGGGGCGTGAGGGGAACGGCTTCACATCGACTTCAGAGCCCGTTTCGCGGTCCCTCTCCTCGTGCCAGCCAGGGAAAGTGGCGAGAAGGATGAAGGTCACGAATGCGAGGATAATGGCGACAATCAGAAGATATGGGAATACGACGGCGTCCTTAAAGGTGCTGGCGACCCAGACCAGGTTGAGCGGGTCTTGATCGACAGAAACACCGTCGATAAGTGCGGTGGCGTTATTGGAGCAAATCCAGTCACCATGGTCCGTGTTGATGCAGATGCCGAAGTAGCCTACTCGAACACCGAGTTGAGCGCCGCCGACAATATTGGCGATGGCAGCAGTCACACCAGGGTCGACTTGTTCGGTGGAGTATGTGGGTGTGTATTTCTCGTACCACAAGGAAATGAGGAAGATGCCGGGTATTAAGGGGGATGATGATGAGCAACCGGCGAGAAGTAATGCTGAATGGAGCTGTTAGCTAGGTTTTCGCATTAGAATGCTAGGTTGCGCTAAGACTTACAGAGAAGGATGATTGCGACAGCTATCAGTATCATCAGAACGTGGTGGTAGCCCATGAACGGTATTAACCCTGTATCCAAGTTAGCATTCATTCCTTCTAGAATCGGATGATTGCGAAAACGCACGTTGCATGCTGACTGCGAACCGCAGACCTGCCATTGTGAATGTGTCGTCGTCGTCTCCGCTGAACTATGGGTGTTGGTGGTCCCGTGAGGTCTCCTACGGCTCCCGAAGGGCCGGGGAGGAATGCGAGAGATGAAATGCAGCGGAGGGTGCCTCGCGATGAGACCCGGCGGAGAGGAAGAATGAGGAAAGCGAGCGGGCGATTGGCTTTGTTCCCAGTTGTCGTGGGTAAGATATGCAGTGGTTTGCGGTCGTGTGAATTCCAGAGACTACGTGGTGGGTAGCTCTTGAAGCTTGAATGGGAGCTCAACGAAAGACTGCGCACAAAGTTTGTCAGAAGTGTCCCTGGGTAGAGAAAGTAGCAAGTGTGTGAGTGTGTGTGTGAGGAGGAGAGAGAGGTTTTTGCTTAGATGTGATTGAAATCAGAGCCTTTTGCCTGCAGACTGTATTCTTTTGGTGATTCAGAAATTGGTGAGGTTGGTGACTTTCTGGTGTGGCTGGGAACAAGGAGGAGAGGAGGCTGGAAACAACAACACCCGCTGTCCGGGGCAACCACTAAGCGACCAGCGACCTGGACCGCAGAGCGCACCACCAGCCTGGAACGTCATCCCGCTCCCAGCCACCCAGGCACCGGCCATAGCACCAATCACGCTGCTTGGACCGCTCAACTCACCATTAATCGGGGAATTAATTTTCTTGGCTTCTGCGTGGTGCTGCGCGGTACTTGTCGAAAAGTCTCGATCCTCCTTTCTCCGTTGCGAATCGTTGACGCAGGGTCGAGCGGATCGAGAGCTTAACGGAACCTTGGAATCTTCTTACGATGCACATCACCAACCTCTCGACTTTTTGTTTGCGACGTGGCCGCTTCCTAGGCGAAAGAGCTCTTATTATCGGCCTGTGCCCTCGGGCGTGTTAGCTGTCTTCGAAGACTGACCGACTCTCCTGGCCGCAGAGACGGTCTCCTTCCCCTATTCACCAGCCATCCTATTCAGTTTACTCCTTCCTTCCGGAGTTGTGTCCTTTTCATGCATACATTGTACTCGATATCAATCGACCGAGAATGGATACATTTGATGATGATAGGACTGATTATCTCCACATCCGATGCGGGATGATTCCACTCGATAAATAATAACGGACGACATGAACAACCATGCGACGCTTTCTCACAGACCATCAAGTACTGCGATCAAATAATATATGCCGGTGTCTGCACAGTACAAGGAGACCCGGAGACACCCCATGTCCGCGTTCACTTCGAACCGCTGAGAGATTGACTATTGCCAGCTGAGCGCATCCTCAATTTATATCGCCGACTCGAATTCGCCCGCTCACCGGCGTGTGTCAACCATCGAATCAAGCAGGGACTCTCCGTTCACTTGTTGAGCCTCTGTCAGAAATTGAAATGAGATCGCGCAAGAAATGGCGCATGTAGAGGTCGGTTAGATATTGTGGCTACAACTTCCCATGTCCCTCAAACCTGAAAAGCATCGAACTGTCGGCAAGTGGGTGTGCAAAGCTTTTGAGAGTTTACGACCAACACTATGGCTGCTGTGTATTCGTGCTATGATATATTCACTAAGAGACACTAGTGGCAGCAATATTGGAACAAGAATATTCTAATCATCTGAGACAGGTTCGTTACCGTTGACGCGATATTTCTCTCGTGTGGATGTTAACGAACGCGAACTTTCCACTCCAGGAAAAGTAGTAAGGATACCGTAAAGATCGAACAAATATGTGCGCCATCGCCATCAGAGTGATGCAAGCTGCAACGCTTCTGCAGAAGCTCCTGTCAGGTGGACTCCTGCAGGCACCCGACAGGTCAAAAAGCGCCCAATGTCTGGAATATGTGAGACGCGACTGTGTTCAAACGTGCATCAGATTTCGCCATCTAAGTCGATGCAATTCTGGGCCCCAGAAAACGCGTTTGCCATACCACGTCCGTGCGCATATGACATCACACATATGTAGACAGTATTGTGCATTTGCCCCTCTATCAAGCGAAACTTGCTGCCCCTCGCAAACAAAGAAGAAACTGGCCCAATGAGAATAATGAATAGCACATCTCGATCTGATAGCTCGTGCAGAATGGACTTGATGTTATCAGACCCCTGTTCACGCATTTTCAAATGACGATATATTACGTAGATGGTCACCCGCGACGAATGGCTTCCCAAGTTGTCTCCACTCCAGTAGGGTCCTGAACAGACGCGCGTTGTTTCTTCAGTGATGAATGCGGAAGGGTCCACCACGTCTTCGTTTCTTGTTGCTGCTATCATGACGTAGGGTTTTATCCAGGCCGATCCTCTCAAGCAATATTTAAAGCCGTCCACCAACGGCCTTAACCATCCTCCTCTCCATCAACTCACAACAACTTCAACTCCAATAATCAACCTCGCTTCCACCTACAAAACAAAACACCAACTCAAACCACCTAATCATCATGTCTGACGCCGGTCGCAAAGATTTCTCCACCAAGGCCAAGGAGTCTATCCAGCCTGATTCCACCAAGTCTACCCAGGACAAGGTTGGCGAGACCTTTACCGATGCTGGTGACAAGGTCGCTCGGTGTGTTTTACTCCCTTCTCTTGTATCGGAACTCTCACTAACAGTTTCCCAGTGGTTTCCAGACTGATGGCTCCAAGTCCACCTCTCAGGAGATTAGCGACAAGGCAGGCCGCTCTAAGGACCGCGATGTTCACGGCAGCTCCGGCGGGTCCGTTCTCGACAAGGCCAAGGACGCCGTTGGCCTTGGTGACAAGCACTAGATTTTTTCATTATGACAACCCTTCTTCACGACAGCTACTTCGATGTGGCTGTACTGGTCAGTGACGGATAAGCGTTGAGGAGAGGGATGGCTTCGAACACTCGACTTTCTTGAGAACGAAGCAGGCATGATTATGATACCATGGCCGGAAATGGCTAGAATTACGACCCTCTTAATTCGAACATGTTGATAATACTTGTTTCTCTATTATGATGATGGTGACTATTGTGATTTGATATATGATTTTCTATTCGTTGTTATTATTATTACTATTCATAAACCCCTTAATACCTATTGATCAAGTTGGATATTCTTCCCGTGATTATCATCTTCCTATTGTAAACTCACATATACACAAACCACAATTGTGAATAACGTATTTCCAAAATCTGTGCTTTGTCAGAACATCTTAGCATTCGGGTTGTGCATTTATCACCGGAATAAGCGATTCCAACATTGATTGGATTTACCATTTGCACAAAATGCCAATAAACTCACCGTCAATGCTTCATTCAGCATCGCTGCTTGAGAGTAGTTTTGAAGAATGCGCTAAAGGTTATTCATATAATATAGGCTGCCCGGTCCATTCAATGCAGTAATGTGTTTTCCCGTCGCAATACAAGCCCTATCAAGCGACTTTGATGCAGCGCGCAAAACTGCACTCAATGCTCCGCCCATACTTGCCCCGCTAATGCGAACTCCAATCTCCACTAAACTAAAATAGGCTTCATCTAGCGCACTGCATCATTTCGGTCCTGCAATGATTTTCACCTCGTTGAGATTATTATGCATATGAATTTTACAAGTCGAGTTCCATCTCAACTGCTCAGACAACATGCCAGAGTGGTTAATGGGTTAGACTTGAATTCGTTCATGTCATCTAATGGCTTCGGCCGCGTAGGTTCGAACCCTACTGTTGTCGTTTACGATATTTTTTATTTTTTTTGGTATTTTTTCTATCGTTTTGCCATCTGCAGAAGATAAGTCCAAGAAGTGAAGACCTTTTCTTTTTGGATGGTCGGTGTTGGTAAATCTATTTTGGGCATGACTCGATTTTACATCACGGAAATATATCTTTGTTCTCATTTGATATCCTAATTATCGCTCGATTAACTATAGTATTGCCTTCCCACTCAATCGCCATGTGTCCGTGTCCTTTTCCCACACCACCTTCCCCTCGCTCTCCAGCTTCCTCAGTATCTGCAGCACCCCTGCCTTCGCCGGCTCCCACAGACTCTCCGGGTAGTCCTTGTAGATGATCTTCACAATCGCAATTGCACTCCAGCCGCCCTCCTTCTCTCCCGCCAGCACATCGAGCACCTGTTTCTCGCGCTGCTTGCGATGCTTAATGTACTCCGCAATCTTGGCTGGTCCGTCTTTAATGACCGGACCATGACCCGGATACGCTCGGCCCTTGAACTCGTTCTGCATCGAAGCTAACGAAGACAAATACGTCGCCAGGTCTTCAAATACAGCCGTGCCTTGTCCCAACACATTATCTGCCGTAAACATCGCACCCTCTTCCTCCAACACAAAAGCCATATGATCCTTTGTGTGTCCCGGGCAGTGAAACGCGCGGAGCGTCGCGCCTTCAGTCTTAAATACTTTTCCATCCTCAATATCCTCCCATCCCTCCTCGGGATCCCGTTTATACACTTTCGTGTCCGGGGAATGAGACAGTAGATCGGGGACTCCGCGGATATGGTCGTGATGCCAGTGACTTAGCAACACATGAGAAATCGATATCTTTTCATCGTGCAGGACTGTTTTGAGCGAGGCGATCCAGCCGGGTTTGCCTTCGCCTGTATCGAGAAGGAGGCGTGAGGGGCCGGTGCCGATGATATACGTATTTGTTCCTAAAAACAAATTTTAATCCACTATTCGTATTTTCCTCTTATCCCAAACACACCTTGCAATGTAAACTACAACACCTAATCAGCCTTCCATTTCATTTCATTTCAACCACAACAAAACTCACTTTCCCCGGATTCGCACCGAGTACACGAATCACACGTTCACTCAGCTTCTCAACCGCCGGGAGCGGGACAAGATGTTCGGCCATGGTGGTATACAGACGCTGAGAAGCGATGGTGCCAGCACGTAATCGCCATGATATGCGGTGTAGCATGGTATTGCACCATTGACTGGTGGGAGCGGCGGCGGCGGCGGTCGTAGGCCGAGGTACAAGAGAGCTTGGGGAATAGTGGGCTGGCTTATCGATAAGACATTGATGGATGGTGGACTGGGGTATGGATGGTGGGGCAGATGAGGGAAATTTTGGCGGGTTTGGATACAGAGAAGCATATTATACACTTCTTCAAATATCACAGCTATACGCGACACCATCCCCAGAGTTACAATGGCGGATGAAGATGATATGCCGTAGGTTCTTCACTTCCTCATTTCCATCCTTCACTATCATACGTACATATTTTTAATTCCAAAAGCCAGCTCCCGGCCGCCACCCTCGCCCTCCTGCAAGACTTCTACTCCGAACGCGATACCCGGGCCAAACAATTCGAAGAACTGAAGTCCGCGGCTGAAAATGATTTCGATACGACCAAGAAATGGAGTATGGACGCGTTCACCGAGGATTGGAATGCAAGTCAGTTCTGGGTACGTTGAGCCTTACTTCATTGAATTCAAGTCAAGATGGATGGACATGTGGATACAATAGGTCATTGTCTCGATGGAAAGGAATATTCTAACACGAGTGTAAAACCAGTACAACGACACAACCGCCACCCTCCTCGCTCGCACCCTCCTCTCCAACAGCACCTCCTCGACAAAAATCGCCGTAGTCTCCGCCCCAAGTGCCTTCATCGCACTGAAAAACCTGCTCAACGAGCTCGAGTTTCCAGACGGACGACCACAGATAACGCTCTTGGAATACGACACCAGATTCGATGTGTTTAAAAACGAATTCGTATTCTATGACTTTGAGCATCCGACGCGGTTGCCAGTGGAAATGAAGGGGTCGTTTGATGTGGTGATTGTGGATCCGCCGTTTTTGAGCGAAGATTGTCAGACGAAAGGTATGTTCTATCTCCTTTCCCCTCCCCAATTTACCGAGTTGTGAGCTTTCTAGATTTTGGAACGATGATATGCTGACGAACCATTAGCCGCACTAACAGTCCGCTGGCTCGCGAAATCCTGGACGCCGGAATCGTTGCGTTTCGTAGCGTGTACGGGGGAGCGCATGGAGACGCTAATCACGAAGCTGTATGCGAAGATTGGGGCGAGGACGACGACGTTTGAGCCGAAGCATGCGAAGGGGTTGAGTAATGAATTTAGGTGTTATGCAAATTTTGAGTGTGGGGATTGGAGGTTTAGGGAGTGAGGAGGGGAAATATACCATTTGGACAGGTTGTGGTGAAAAAGGGGGGTGAAGGGGTGAATTCCCATTTTGAGATATCATACTGTTTTCTTCTACGTCGTTTACAGGCGTCATATTGCAGGCTTTGTGGTACCTTCACATCTTGATCCTGATTCCGGTCGTGCCTGTTCTTTCTGTCCCCGTCCTTCCACTGACTCCGCCCATGCTATCAACATCACTGTCGTCCTCGTCATCCAAATCATCAGGCTCGTCTGCCATGATGCCCAAACCCATTGTGCCGATTTTGAAAACTCCGCCACACCATTCACTAAACACATCTGGATCCCAAACGTCGTCTTCCCTGCCCTTGCCCTTTCCACTCCTGTTTCCGCTCGCGCCGTTGGTTTGTAGTCCAGGGGTGTATACAACGTCGAACCACTCTTCGTATGCCTGTGTAACGTTCTCCATCACAGCAGCAACCAACATCTCGCGCGTTCGGGTGTCCTCGACATATTCTGACAGCTTTCCGCGGAGGAAAGGTGTTTCCTGTTCAATGGTTTGACGAATTTTGGATATACGGGCCGCTGCATCACCAGGAGGAAATTTTTGTGGTCCTTGCTTTCCTTTGGTGACAATAGGTGCCGTCATGCGTCCAACAAACTGGCCAGTGAAGTCATTGATTGCTTGGCGTAGACGTGCATCGACCTCAGCTTTGGCATCCAACATGTTCTCGACGACTTTCGGAATCAAGAGACCGACAAGATTACGTGGATTGAAAAGACCGCCACGTGATCGAAGTTCCCAGAACGTGTTGCTGATACTTTGGAAGTCATACTGGATACCTGTTTCCGGAGTTACAAATTCTATGTCGAAGGCGACAATTTGCTGCTTCAATAGCAACAGGTGAGAGATAAGAAACAGCGATGCATCTGTGGGAGATACAGACTTAGTAAGCAAGGCGCTGGCTTGGACGAGGCTGAGAGTTGTGCTGTGGACGATACGATGAGCGATATCATCGAAGACAGAAGACTACAAATTTTTAGTATTTACCATCACACTCGATAAAATATAAAACCTACATGTACAAGTCGATAGATCTTACTGAGCAGCCAGATGGCTTTTCGTAAGGTTGGGTACCAGTCTTTGAAAGCCGCTTCGGTATTAAAATTGAAGCGAGCATCGGGATCATCCTCTTCGACTACAATAGGTGTCTTTGGCATTTGAGGCGTTGGCGGTACATCCTTTTTAGAACTCTTCTTTCCAGATAAGACGGGCTGATTGGACTTTGCACTTCCTGATGTGAGTTTCTTGTTCTTGACCGGATAGTTGAGATCCTCTGGTTTGGGCTTGTACCTCTCGATATCATCGCGTAAGATGGCCAGTGATAGAAAGACGAGACGTGTTTGTGCATCCTGTAGAGCAGGTTGAACCAGACGGGTGAAGTCGAGCTTATTCTTCTCTATTGGCGAGCTATCCTCATCATCCTCATCTTCTTCCATGTATGTTGTTTGGATCAGAGTACACAGTTCGCAGAGCTTCAATATCTCCGTTTCGTGGATAGTCCTTGGCCTGAGATGGTCGTACAGAGGCTCGCACATGGCTTCGAGAAAGTCATATAGGCCTCCTTCGCCGTCAAACCACTCCGCCCATAGATCATATTCATCCAAGCATATTACGCGGATGTAGCTAATGCTGCTTCTTGCAAACGAAACCAGATCTTTGGAAGTACTTGGTGCCTGAGCAATTTCACTAATCTTCTTGGTGACTATGGGCAGGAACAAGCGGCCACGAGTTGCCGAATAGCTCTGATAGAGCTCGTTCAGAAGACTCTGGTATTCGGCTTCGGCCCCGGCCTCCGCACCAGCTGGCAGCACCGCTCTCTTTTGGATCTCCAAACCAATTCTTTTCAACTCAGGAGCCCCTACTCGGAATTTAGCATACAAAAGTGCCGACATGGTGGTGTCGTTCAGTTGGCGATCTGCTATTCGCTTCGAGACGTCGGCAGCAATCTCACGGAGAGCGTTTGTAAAGTGCACACGGATTAATTGAAGAGCACGTGTAAGGAGGAGACGGTATCGCGATCGGTATGTAGCAGACTCGCGGTGGTTTGCATGTCCTTCCATATATTCCAGACAATTGTCAAGGTTGGATAGCATCTCTGTAAACTCGTTTCCTCTGACGATATTGCCCGCTCCTGGTGCATTGAGTCTCTTGGTAATCGGTTCAAGGTAGAGGTAGTATCGAAGATTGTGTTCCATCTCATCCGCCAACATAGTAATGCGCTTCTGATCATCTACCAGTCCTTCACATTGTGTTCGGAATGCAGTAGTCTGTGTTTCGACCGCCTTGAAGGACTCGGAAAGAGAGGAGAGGATATCGAGTGTAGAGGAAGTGTCCGAGATGACATTATCAAGATGAGAGCGCATCAGATGCAACTGATCCTGGTATAAGCTGAAGCTGTCTTAGTCGTCGTGACATTGTACGGAGTATTTAGTCTTCGACATACGTGAATTCATCATGGCTCGCATCCAGGAGCTCTTCCTCAATGCCCCCATACCACTCAGCGAACTCAAGCTCATTGCTAATATTTTCCTGGATTTTCTTTCGCTCGAGATCTTTCTCTTTTTTGAGATGTGCCCGCACCACGTCGTAGAAGTCGCTGTAAGACTTAGCTCGTCGAGCTACGGTCGCCAGGGGAGGGCCATTCTCCTTTTCTGTCAAGTCCTCGATTGCTTCTGCGATGCCTTCTACGCGTTGGACGTCAGCCTGACTCTCCTGTACAAAACAAAATCAATATCTGCATCCACATGCCCATGGAACGGATGGTGGGCTTACATTGGGCTGCTTGAGTAGAGATTCGCGACGACGGTGTTTTGCCTTGTCGGCGGGCTTCGCCGCTCGTGGCACGAAGGCATTATACCATGAGTCCTCGTACATGGTTGCCAAAAGTGACAAGGGCGGGTGGTGGTGGGATTGGCCAAATACTTAGTAGTTTCGTGGTGTTGCTGGTTCCCGTGCTTTGCTTGTCCCGTCTGGCGAATCGTGGTAAACTCCACGCAACCGTCGCTTGTCGTGGGGGTGTCGCCCCCCGCTCCGAATCACCTCTACCCACCACCATCCCGGCAGTTGCTACGGAACGCGACGCCTCTTCACATAAGTGGTGACGTTCTAGATTTCCACAATCTCGCCGTCCGACACTGCTTTAAAGATATCACGGCCACTAACTTTCCAGTCATTGTCGCCTTGGTTTTATAACCTCACAAGTCGCCAATGTCGTTCCTATAATTCCTTGAAACACCTGCCTTGTGCCATATCCTCTCCTTTCCTCCATTCGAATTTATATCTCCCCACCATCTCCGCGGCGCATCATGCTTCATGGAACATGTCTTTCGCGGACCACTATACGTATTCAGCCTGCCTTAAAATGCTGTAGGACCTTCTCGACTCGGGCTCGCCCACAAGTGCGCGCAGCGACCCATCCTTACGCCCAACGTCGCCAACAGCACTTCGTCCGCTCAATAGCAACTGTTACTGCCCTTTGGGCAACGGCAACAGCCTGGCAATGGTACAATGGCGAGCGCATATTCCGGGAAGTGCACGCCGAAGAGCCACCACAGGAAGAAGAGTTAGTTTTCGAGAAGCCGCGACGAGCCGCTTCGTCAGAGGAGGATAATAGGAATATTATCAGTTCACAACACTTGCAAGTGACCAGGAGCTGGGAAAAGCCAGGAGTGTATGCTTGGGGCTCCAATACAGGAAAAGTCGTGGCACCAGACTCGGATGAAGTCTTTATCAAGACTCCAAGACGGATCCCATTCTTCGATGGCGTACTTCTACGGGATATCAAGTTGGATAAGAATTTCGGCGCTGCAGTGGATGAGAGGGGTGATCTTTTTCAATGGGGAACGGACTATTCCAAGGACACAACCGCACCTACACGAACTCTGCAAGGGAAAAACTTGACCTCCATTGCAATATCGCGTGATCGGATCATCGGTCTCTCTAAATCGGGCGCTGTATACTCAGTACCCGTATCACAGGAAGAACAAAGAAACGGCCCGAAGCCCGCATCAACCTCATGGATCCCTTTCTGGGGCTCTTCTGACAATGTCTCCTATCGAATACGGACACCCGGGTCTCTGGGATACAATGAACGTGTTACAAATGTTGTCTCTGGTCTTGAGCACGCTCTTCTGCTCACTTCTTCTGGTCGAGTGTTCTCATTTGCCTCTGGGACCCAGAATTTCCCTTCCAAAGGACAGCTTGGAATACCTGGCCTCACATGGGAAAATAGACCAGAAGGTTCTTTCGATCTTCCCCACGAAATCAAAACATTGAAAGGTTTTCCCATCTCCAAAATAGCCGCAGGTGACTATCACAGTCTAGTCAGTGATGCCGCTGGGCGATGTTTCTCTTTTGGCGATAACTCTGCGGGACAACTAGGCTTCGAATTTGACGCTGATTCTTTATTCATTGATGCTCCCTCTCTTCTCCCAACTCAACGACTATATGCTGGCACTGCACAGCAAGCTTCTGTTACCAATGTCTTTGCAGGTGGAAACACATCATTCATCACAATCGAAGCTCAAGTACCAACAGCTGCTATTAGAGCCAAAGAGCGAGTTACGGCAGATGCATGGGCCTTCGGATTTGGGCTTACCGGGCAGCTCGGTACGGGACGTTGGATCCACAACCAATCGACACCCATGAAAATTCCTACTTTCTCAGGACTTTATGAATATGATGAAGATGACAATAGTGTGATACCCATTCGACTTGCCTACCTCTCCGTAGGTGCCAACCACGCTGCTGCCGTCATGGACAACGTAGCCAGTGTATCAGTATCCGGAAAATCAAGAGGGCAAACTCAGAACGACACGAATTGGGGTCGTGATATACTATTCTGGGGGAACAACGAGTTCTACCAAATTGGGAGTGGAAAGCGGAGTAATGTTTCCACGCCGACATACATTCAGCCACTGGACATAGCTGCTGAACACGAAAGAGTTACTGGTCTCACCAGAGGTGCGAAGAAAGCCGACAAAGAGTGGCACCGATTTCAAATCACGCCGAAACAAAAAGTCAAGGTCGGAAATAGGACAGTTCAACTCGAGCAGAGAGTCGAATGTGGGCGCAGCGTTACCGCAGTGTACTCGGGCGTATGAAACAGCACTTTATGAGAATTCGAAGCGTGTAAATTCATCAAGGGAATCGAGCAGCGAATCGCTATGATAAGAGAAGCACGAAAAGCAGTTGGTGTATGTGTAACAGCACACCACAATCACTTCAATGTAAATGTTTGGAGTTTATTGCAAATCCGAATGGTAAGCACGATTAATGTATATATCATTTATACTAACGACTGGGTATGGGAAACATCACCAATCAATCAATAAATAAATCTAAATTTTGTTAAGGTCATTATTCATTCTTTATATCCCTTTCAACCCTGCATCTCATATTTCGTATCGAATTCAAAAAATCTAAAAAGGAAAAAGAATCCTATCTTATCTCTTCATAGTATCCCCTTGATCATTTATTGCATCCATTCCATCTCAATAATTCCCCTCTTCCCCACTTCCCTCCCCAAAACTCTCCCCCGACTCACTCCCCCCATACAAAAACCTATCCCCTCCACTCTGGCCACTCTCCATCCGTCCACCCTCATCCCTTTCCTCCAAACTCTCTTTCCCCCTCTCCTCCCTCCAAACCCTCTCCCGCAATCCCTGCACCACATCGTCGACCAACGTCTGCGCCTCCTCAACCTCATCCCGCGCTCTGCCCTTCAGATCTGCGAGTTTGAGTTGGAAGTTCATGTACGGTGTTAGGAGGTCAAGGAATGGGAGGAGGGAGGCCAGGGTTGCAGGGCCTAGAGCATGATTTAGTGGGAGGGATGTGAGAGGGGCGGTATGGTATGATAAGGGAGATAGGGACTTTTTGGCTTTCTTCGAGGGAGTGTTGGTGGTTTCTGGTTGGGCGGGTTGGGTACTGCCACTGGAAGGGACTTCGGATTCGAGGGTTGTGGCGGTGCGTTTTTTTGTGATGAGTTTGGCGGATGGGGAGAGATTGGATCTCTTTTGGTCTGTGGGATCTAAGGAATGAGCAGTGATGGATTTCGGTTGTTCCGATCTCTTGGAAGATCCAGGGAGGGAATCGGTGGGTCTAGCTGATTGGCGACGTGTGCGGGAAGACGGAGGTGCGTTGGACATTGTTTCACTGTGCACTGGAGCGGCTTTTTTGGTTCGGGGAGTAGAGGAGCTTTCTGAGTAGTTTTCGGCACCGGAGTCGTCTCCGGAACTGATGTTGATGGGGTGGCTAGCTTTGCTGCCTTCTATTCTTTCCCGGGGTCGGTGTGGGGTTAGTTTTGGTGTGTGTGGTTCGAGGCCGGGTTCGGTTTTGATGTAGACTGTTGGGCTGGGTCCGCGGCGGTGGGTGTGGTGTTTCATTGTTGGATAGGGTTTGAGAATAGGAATAAGATTGAGAGTTGAGGAGCGAGACAGACAATGAGAAAGGGATATGAAAATAATATAAGTTGTTTGGAGGCGGGGTGTTTGCTGGTGAATGTTTGGTTTGTTTTGCTTCAGTTCAGTTCAAACTGATTTCCCTAGTTCAAACTGAGCGAGACAATGAACTGATTCCATCTCAGATTATTTGTCAGAACAAAGTCGATCAAAGTTTTGTTTCAAAACTATTTGGTCAACTTGGTTGTCAAAATATGTTTTCCCAATCAGTCTATTGAACTATCTAATATCTCCTGGTCTATGTCCATGTATGCAATACCATCAAAATTTCAATCCAAACTCTCGAACACTTTCAAGGACGATCAATCATCACAATGTCTACACGAGACACTCTGCGTCCTTCCCAGTTCATAGTTTCTCCCTTTGCCTGGTCCCTCTTCATCTGGTCCTTCTTCCAGGCTTCCCGTACCTTTTTCTCCCTTACAGCTTTCCTCTCCAGGCTATCAGCCTCCGTCTGAGCTTTCAAACCTGCACGCGCTTCTCGCTCCTCCTCACTTGTTCGAAGATCCTGCCACTCTGCATCCGATCCTGCTTCAAGATCCTTCGTTTGCCAGACCCAGCCTCCGTGGGAGACACGTCTCGGTTTCTTTCCTCTTTGCTTCATCTGATCTTTCGTGGATTCGTGCGTATTCTGCTCTTCTGGGACCCATGTACCAGTCTTCGATTTGGCACCGTTACTGTTCTTGCTACTAGCGCCGGTACGATTGTTAGCTCGCAGTGGCTTCTTAGGAACAGAAGTAGTAGTGGTGGATGTCTTCTTTCTACCGGCTTTGGGTGCAGCGCTTTGATTTGGGCGGTTATCGTCACCGCTCTCGTCATCATCTGAATCTCTACGGGTCGAATCTAGATGGTTGTCATTTCCCTCCTTAAGTTTCTTCGCCCGAAGTGTCTTAGTCTTATTGTCATCAACGCCATTATCTTTTTCGTCCTCTTCGTTATCTTCACGCTTTCTCTTCCTCACCCACCCATGCTTGTTGAACTCGTCATCGAAATATTTCCTCGCTGTAGCTCTTTTCTCTATTGCTTTTTTCTCCGCCTCGATCTTGTTCATTCCCCTGCCTTTGAAGTTCTGGTACAAGAATTCTGGCCATGTATCTTGAAGCCAGAATATGTCCTGGACAACGCACTGGAGGGTCTTGGAGAACTCGTAGGGTTCAAGATACCGTCTGTGAGTGGATTTCTTGGGAGGTCCGCAAGAGGATTTGTGACGGGACCGGGGTTCGATATCTTTTGCGTCGTCTAAGATGGTGTCTTTTTGTTCGTCGATTCCGGAATCCTCTTCTTCTTGATCGTCATCAATGTCGTCGGAGACTTCAACTTTCGATGATACGAGACCATGTGCAGTCACTCCGGCACTACTTGCTTTCGGCTGACGTTCGACATCTCTCGCTGCCTTGTTGAGTTGGAAAGCCGTTAACCTTTTCTTTGCCGCTGGACGCTGGGTTATATAGCTTTGTGCTAATTTGCACCCACTAATTGCAGCCTGCTGGGGAAGAGGATCGGTCGTCTTGGACTCATGATCTGTTGTGTTTTTCTTTCTCTTGAGCAGAGCCTCACGGTTAGTAATTGGTGTTTCAAAACTGCGCCTCTGAGAAGTACATGATTTAAAATAACCAGCCTCTTTGTCATCCTGAGCCTTTCGAATGTTTTGACGAATACTTGAACCAGCTCGTTCTCCTTTACTAGCTATAGTGGGTGAGGCAGATGCTTTCGATGCTTTAATTACTCCATCGAGACGTTCCCTCAGATTTTCGTAAGAGTAATCATTGATGTTCAACTTCAGCTTTCTGGTAGTTGTGTTCTTCGGCGTAGTGTCAATAAGCTCATCTTCACTCTCGTCTTCCGGTTCATGTCCCCTCTCGCTTTCGTTTTCCTCACTACCTTCTTCCTCGATATCCTCGTGATCGGACCCGGATTCAGGACTCACAGCACGTGATACCGGTGGCGTATTGGGTACATCGCTGAGACCAGAATCGGTGGATTCTTCGCCAGACCGATATGAAATCTCGTCTCCTATTTTTTGGGACGTGTCTTTCTTTTTGGTAAAACAGTCGGTGGGATCGTTGGTCGCAGTGTTGGGCTTGGCAGTGTTAGACCCCATGGTATTTTGGATGTAATTAGTGATGAGTGAAAAGCAAAATAATATGATGGTCATTTTGGGAGGGATAATGGCATGTGTTTATACCCCTATTCAGGGGTTCACGTTGATTGCTGTTATGAGACAATCGACGAGGAAGGATAGAACTAGAAGAAATGTAAGATGAGCCGTAGGTGACTCAAAATCAAAGTGAGACACCGAGGGAAATTCCAACACATGGAATAATTCTAGAACGTGACCATAGAATGATGGTGAAGTTACGAGATACTCGGCTTGGGCCTTGTTCATCAACTCACACTCGAGCTATGAGGTTATGTTCCCCACACGGACGAATCACCGTTATTGGCGAAGCACCACGTACTTGGGAAAGAACTGAAGGATATAATGTTCAAGAATGACGCCTTGAGTACCATGATATTTGTTTGCGGGGTCACAGGGTGGGGCCCAGATGAAGTGACTGTGAACGTCATGTACGAGATTACAATGTCAGGGTCGCCAGTTAGGAAACTTATGGCTGACATCTGTTAGGAACAAGCATTGAACTCTAATACTTGGACCGAAAAGTTCGATAATTGCCCATCGAGATTTCTCACCAATACTCTGAAGGCGATGTTCAAAATCCGAATTTTTTTGGGTCGTGTGCCCAAGATCTGGTTGGGGTGAGAGACATATTTTGAGAAAGAGGAATGATGGGCTTATGTCGCTCGGATAATTCTATACCACCAAATCCAGGTGAACATCTTCGGTGAATTGGACAATCAGAGATTATATAAACCGCTCGAAGCTTGCATAAGGAGAAATTTGAGCGTATGCACCAAAACACAAAAAAATTATGGTATCTTGAGAAGATATTTAGGAAGCCAAATGGAATAACACATAAAAACATCAGCAGAGAAATGACGCTCACCGAGATATATGGGAAAATCGAATGATAAACTGAATTGTCTATTCTCTGGGTATCTTATTTATCCTCCATCTCATTGTTAACTAACACTATTGCGCGCTCATCAAGCAGCGGCCCCTTGTGCCTGCTGAGCGGATGATTGGATCTGGATAATCTATTCACTTGATTAGCCAACTGCAAACTCGAGAAATTAGGTGATATGGAAACGCACCTCCATCTTGACCTTCTCACTCTTATCTTGGACATCCTGTATTTGCTTTTCAATGCGTTGACTGATCTCACATCAGTTTAAAATGGACATAAACCCTTCAGCACGGTGCTCACATCTCCTTGTCAATAAATTCCAACCGACTATTCACAGCCATAACTGCTTCGGTCTTGTCTTGTTTCAGCAACACGGGCCCGATCTGCTTGTAGATGGTCGCCTCATCGTCGAGGATGGCGAATTCCTGCATGACATCTATTAGTGACCAGACTTCCCTGTGTACTGTGTACAATATACACTTGATTGCGCATGTCACACCTTCTGGACGGTTGTATTTTCCTGCTGCTGCGACTCGAGCTTCTGGCGAGCTTCGACGGCGGTAGAAAGCTCTGGACGAAAAAGACATTAGCGAGGTATCGCAAAGCATGTGTAAAGGGCTTATTTCGTACCGCCTTGCAGCTTCTGGTAGTCTTCAGACAGCTCCTGCAGCTTCTTCTGCACGTCTCCCATCGCTCGGTGATGCTGATTCACAGCTTTGAAGGGAGAGAAAGGAAGAGAAAAAGAGGCGTGAGGTCTACGAAGGGAAATACTGGGGGAAACGGCGGGACGTTAGAAAATGTGAATGGTTTGGGACTAGCGGCAGCGCGGGGTCTGGATGTCATCTCCAGGGCCATTTGCACCTAGCAACGGCGACTACCGAAACAACTGAATCCACCCAACCCACCCCCAACCCACTCTCTACTACTCTCGTCCACCGCCGCAACTGTGAATTCCCAGTAACATATCCTGATCATAGTCTTACATCGATCCGCCTCGTGTTTATCCTCAAAGCCAGCACGCGCCTCCCAATTCCTCCGACTTCCCTCCACCGGTTGCCCCGCGCCAACTTCTCGCCGCCGCTGCCTTGCCTATCAACGACCCCATCACGCCTCTCGCGACCACTCCACCCCTCTCTTAGGCTTTCTCAGGGGCACACATAAAGACTGGTGGGATAGGACACACGAAAAACACACAAAATGAGTAACGCCGACTTCCTTGGCCGGGCCATCGAAACGGTCAAGAAGGCCATCGAGACCGACACCGCGGGTGAATATGAAAAGGCCTACCAGCTATACTACAGTGCTCGTAATACAACCACTCCGTATAATATTCATATCAGACTAACATTGCCTAGTCGAGCTGTTCATGCTTGCTCTGAAATGTGAGTACCGCCACCTACAATCGCACCACCATAATATATCCATTTACTGACCGCCTGGGCAGGGGAGAAGAACCAGAAATCAAAGGAGATGATTCGAGCTAAGGTCGCCGAATACATGGAGCGGGCCGAGAAACTCAAAACTCACCTCAACCAAAACGACGCTTCGAATCGGAAGAAACCGAGCGCAATGGGCGCAAATGGCAAATCGGCAGGAGGAAGTGGGAAGGGCAAGTGCGTGATAACATGTGGTCTGTTGGATTAGGACAAGAGCTAATTTGAATTCCAGGGGTGATGATGAAGAAGAGGAGCAAGACGCAGATTCTAAGAAGCTACGAGGCGCGCTCGCGGGTGCGATTCTCTCTGAAAAGCCCAACATTCGGTGGGAAGACGTAGCGGGTCTCGAGCAAGCAAAAGAGGCGCTGAAGGAAGCTGTCATATTACCCATCAAATTCCCACATCTATTTACCGGAAAGCGACAACCGTGGAAAGGTATATTACTTTATGGGCCTCCTGGTACCGGTAAAAGTTACCTCGCCAAAGCCGTTGCGACAGAAGCAAACAGTACCTTCTTTAGTGTGTCTTCCTCGGATTTGGTCAGCAAGTGGATGGGAGAGTCGGAACGGTAAGTGGATAGAAAATCTATGTATTTCCTTTGCATGACTAACGTCTTGTAGATTGGTAAAACAACTCTTCGGCATGGCTCGCGAGAACAAACCCTCCATCATCTTTATTGACGAAATCGACGCTCTTTGCGGCCCTCGTGGCGAAGGCGAATCGGAAGCTTCACGACGTATCAAAACGGAACTGCTGGTGCAAATGGACGGTGTAGGAAAAGATTCAAGAGGTGTGCTCATTCTCGGTGCAACGAACATCCCTTGGCAACTCGATGCAGCTATCCGACGACGATTCCAGCGAAGAGTACACATCAGTCTTCCAGACCAACCTGCACGAATGAAGATGTTCGAACTCGCAGTTGGCAACACACCATGCGAGCTCACCCAGGCCGATTACCGGAAGCTCTCAGAACTAAGCGAAGGATACTCCGGTAGCGATATCTCTATTGCAGTGCAGGACGCACTGATGCAGCCTGTGCGATTAATTCAGACAGCGACACATTACAAACCGGTACGTTTCATTCCCTACATCTCACAACCTAGCAATATGTTTGCTAACAGATTTACAGATCGAACAGGACGGCATCGACAAATGGACCCCCTGCTCCCCTGGCGACCCCAACGCAAAAGAAATGTCCTGGACCGATCTTGACGGCGACAAGCTAGCCGAACCGCCCCTCCGCGTCAAGGACTTCGTCAAAGCGATCAAGGCGTCACGGCCCACCGTCAGCAAAGAGGATTTGACGCGGAATTCCGAATGGACTCAAGAGTTTGGTAGTGAGGGTGCGTAAAGGATAGATTGTGAAAGAGGAGGAGAGGGTGATGAGGAGATGGAGGTAGAGTTTGTTCATGTGTGAATAATGGAGTTTGAATGATCTTACGTATGTACGCACGACATCCTGACGATTGGGGATGGCTGCTTGTTCCAATGAGGATTATATCTTCCTTCAATGACGAATCCATATAGTGGTGTGAGCAAGCAGGAGGTATGTGATCCATAGGGCGTTTTCTTTGGGGGGGGGGGGGGGGGGGGGGGGGGGGGGGGATATGGAAGCGACGAGAAATAATTAAATTTATCAAGAAAACAAGAAATGGCATTCTATCAAATGGTTTTCAAGACTATAATGGGCACTCCCTCGATCATCCAAGGTTCATTACAGAAGAAGTTAATGGGTGCGCTTAATTCATAACACAAAAACTCCTATTTAAGGTATCGCCATTATTCTTAAAAGGCCTGGAATCTAACTAACTAGCTAGCTTTATCATTTCTCACTGCTTAGTTCGACACTGCCTTCCATTGCACTTGACAACGCTAAATCTTGTGATCTCATGTCGATCCATTCCATTCCATTCCATTTCCGTTTCCATATCCCGATTCCGACACCATACAGAAACATGAAGTCATATCGTCTCGTATTGTCTCCTTGTATCACATTGCAACGCATCGCAATGTATCTCGTCAATCTATTCGTAGCTCAAGAGTTGGCATTCATCCATTCAAAAATGCTCGATTCGTACAGCGATCTATCCCCCCTAACACAGAGTGTCTAATGTCCTTCCCGCAACCTTCCAAGCAGATCAAGCATTTCAATCAACTAAAGTACACCTGCACGGTTCTTTGCTGGTCTGGGGTAAGTCCGGCAACAAGTTGTGCTTGGTTGACGTTTGCGTTTTGGATCAGGTTCTTGAGCGTGGCTACGACGCGGGATGCTGTGTTGCCTTGAAGGGTCTCGGCTTCAAGAGCGGCGATGACGTATTGGAAGGCTTTGATGGGTTGGCTGAGGACGGTCGGGTTTTGTCTGGGTGTATGGGTTAGTGCTGTGCTTTTGGGAGACACGAAAGGGAGGCATGGATAAAGAGGAAGGGGCAACAGGAATAGGCAAAAGAAGTATGGAAAGGATGGAACTCACAATTCTATGAGCTGAGCCAAAAATGCATAAGCATATGGTGCGGCTTCTTCGTCATTCGTTACAGGTAGAGTGTCGAACCATGCGTTGGCGACTTCCTGCGGGTTCTGCACCTTAGCTGCATTGTGTGACAGAATCTTGGCGATACTGGCACATGCGTTCTCGGTGGCGAACACATCGTCGTCGTCGCGTGCGGACGGACGCTGGGTGACCTGGAATAGCATAGGCAAGCTGGCCGCGGCGAACTCTGACCACGCTTCTCCACCCTTGTGTGCAGCAACACCCACTCCATAGACAGCAGCTTGTCGGTTGGCGGGGACGTCGTCTTGCATACCGTCGACTAGCGGTTGGATGATGTGCGAGCTGTAGGCCCAACTCTGAGGACCGCAGAATTCAAGAACATCGTCGAAAATACAGATTGCCCATTGACGCTGTGTTGGATCCTGGCTGACGATGGCAAGCTTGTAGTAGTTCATGAGCTGCTCCCAATGGGGCAGGAAAGCAGTACCAACGTTCTTGAAGATTGAGTGAAAGGCTTTGTTCATATCGGAGAGAAGGTTCTGGTCATCTTCGATGGCGAAAAGGATATCCTCAGAAACTTCTTCACCATCTTCGTTCTCGGCCTGTTCCTCTACCCGCTTGGTCACTCGCTCATGATAGTCTTTCAAGACTGACTGCACGGACGTGACGAATGCCTCAAGGTGTTTGCTAACAAGGCAGTTTTTGCCGATCACCTCAACACACTCGTAGAAGCATTGGTACATCTCAGCAAGTGTATCAATGGCCGGTTCGGTGCTAAGGACTTCAAGTACACGCTCGACCGTTCGCTCCCAGAGCTGGCCAAGTTGTGTTGATTCGGGGCCGTGTGCTTTCTTGTACGCGTTCAGTAGCTGAGGTACACACTTAGCCGATGCCACTCGCACTGGGTCATGGAAGAAGAAAGCAAGTCCTGGAAGTGCGATCTTGTCCATTATGTCGTTGACATAGGGCTCGAATGCGGCCTCCAGAACCTGGGCGTATATAACGATCAACTCGATGGCCATATGTTTGTCGTCCAGTGTGCTAGTCTTGATTCCGATGATCTTGCCCTTGATTGGCACCAATTCCCAACCTTCTTCTTCTTGAATCTGAGCGACTTGGTCCTCGTCATCAAGCAACTGAATATCGGCCTTGGCACTGGCAAGTTCGGTCAGAGGAGGAATAACGGCCGGTAGATAAGGCACAAATTCTTGACCTAGAACACGGCACATCCTACCCCAGCAGTGGAGAAGGTAGGAAGCCTGTGGATCATCGGGCTCAGAAACGTTATTCTGGATATGTCCGAGCAGTTGCACCAAACCAGTCGCATCCTGGCCCATTCGGTCCTTTCCTACTGCAAGAGCGATGAGAGTTGCACACTCCATAGCCTTGGCGCGGAGCAATCGGTATTCTCTCGATTGCTCCTCTTTCAGAACATTGAACAGCAGGGGCATCAAGGTGTCGTAATACTTTGAGAAGGCGGCTTCGGCGGAATCGGCAACGGTGGCAATGGTCGAAAGGGCCTGCTCCTGGACGAATCGCTTGGGGCTCTGGAGGAGCATGAGAAGGTGATTGAGTAAGTCGTCTAGATACGGTTCGAGGACGGTCTTTTCGGCCTCTTCGCAGAAGTTCACAAGAGCTGCGGCAGCATGTGCCTGGACACGAGGCTCTGCAGACTCCAGCACAGGGATAATGTTAGTCAAAACTGGCTGGTGATACTTTTCTTGCATAGTTCCAGCAAAGTCTGTGCTCATTTGGCCAACAGCATTGCAGCCAGCCCACCTAACACGTGGATGGGGGTCTCGGAGAGCAGGCAGGACTAGATCAAGAACCTTGTCAAGTTCTCCGACCATGAGATCACGGCAGCCTTCGGAGATCGCAGATATTGCCATGAGAGCGGCATGCCGATCTCGCCACGCAGAAGAAGTCATCATCCGGGGAAGCCAGTTGAAGGTCGGTGGTAGGATAGCTTGGCCACCAAGTTTATTGGCAAGGCGGTCCATACATTGCTCTCCCGCAACATGATTTGAATCGCTCTCATCGGCATCGAGCTGCGTTTGGTTAGTAGGTTACAAAGGGGAACATATCAAAGACTTACATCTTCAGTGGCATTCCACTCCTCCGCATCCTCGTCATCTTGGCCGACATCTGTCATCAGTGACAAGCACTGCGTAACCATGTCACTCGTATAATTAGGGTCCTTGCGGCACATTTGTGGTGCAGCGTCTGCAAATGTTGCCATAAGTTCGAGGGCATTCTGACGGGGCGTCTCATCCAGTTCTTTATCCTGGATAACAGACACGCTGAACTGAACTAGGTTGTTAAATAGTGGCTTGAACATCTTAGGCGCAACTTCGGCCAGATCAATGAGAGAGATCAGGGCTTTAGTGAGTTCTTCGCCATCTCCCGACTCCTTGATAGGCGGGAGGATGTTGAGAACATCAGGCACAAGAGAATAATATTTCATCTGGTTCTTCTTCTTGATTGAGCGGAAGAAGGATGCGAAGGCCTCCACGGCAGAGATGCGCACCTACAGGCATTAACATCATTTTTAATTGGCTGTTCCAAGCTGTCTTACCGAAGTGTCACTATCAGTAAAACCACCCTTGAAGGCAGCCTGGACCACTTCCTCATGTTGCTCTTCTATTATGCCAGGTGTAGTGGAGAATATCCTGAAAGCTGTCTCGCGCTGACCTGCGTCATTAGACCGACTAGCACCAAAGAGAGCTCCAAGCAGCTCGGGCCAAGGTACATCTGTGGATTCTGTGAGCTACGGGCCCCAATCTCAAGGGGGTTGTGTTAATATAGACTTACGATCTTCGGTGTGCTGTCGCCCAAGCTCCGCCACAGCATCGCCAACTTTGCTTCGCACAGATGAATCGGTTTCGGTGGCGAGACATTGAAGGAGTTTTGAACGAATGGCCTCTCGCTCAGCCTGCTGCAATGTCAGGAAAAGGTCGCGCGTCTTGCCCTGCGCGTCTTTCCGTGGCTTCGAGCACTGACGCCTGAACAGGACAGAGGCGAAGGTTCGTGTCTATGTAGGACAGAGTCAGAGATGCGCCCCACAGCGTCCAGATGTCCCGGTGAACAGCTACTCACTGATGTTTCCTGTGCCAGTGCGATCTGTTCAGTAAGGCCCATCAGCAGCACATCAGGCCTTTCTCCAACCCACTCGTTGTTCAATCGTTCCTCGGCGGCAGTACGCTCCACATTATCGCGCGACTCAAGGCCCTTGAGCAGAGCGCTCAAGGCGGTGTGAACCTCAGGCGGCAGGACAGACATGGCGAGTGCTTATCGTTGGGAGGGGATTCGAGGAACAAGGTGCCCCAGGTTGAGGAGGCCAGGGTGGTGGAGTGAAGCCAGGAAGGTCGGTGAGGGTATTACCCAAGTCTGGGAGAATGGTGGGGTTCACTGCGCGTGGTGAAGGTGACGGTGGGAAGGGGGGAACTTTGGTGAGGAACAAAGGGAAAGATGGTTGAGGGGATCAGGAGGGTAGTTACGTAGGGCACAGCGGGCGCGTTAGCTGCAGGATCTTGCGTCGAGTGCACGCGGCAAAAATTGTGGAAGGGTTGTTGTTTTGGTGGGGTGAATAAATGGCCCGGCTTTCGCGAGGCGCGAAAAATGTCCACCAGTGGCTCAGCGACAAAGGCACGGCAACGGCCTCAACATACAATCATTCACGCCAATCCGCAAATGACATTGAACACCACAGTGCCAGGGGGATTTGTCACCGGCGTACAAACAAATCATCCACTGTCCAGGTGTCATAATACAGTTTGTGCAATCGGCTTATGCCGTCTCCAGCATCAAAGGGCAGTCAATGTCCGAATGTGAGCGACAAACAAGTGTCTGAGATCTCGACATTACTCCGTACCATCTTCTTGGCTCGTCTCATTCATTGTAATTGCACGATTCAATCTCATTAACCCAGTTACTATCTAGGACGTAGTGAAGAGACCAACTGCTGCCACCACCAAACACACATATACTTTCTAGGGATATCAAATTTGAACTCCAGCGAGGAATGCAAGAATCCAGTGCTTTTCACACACTCTTCCAAAGTCCTCTAATCGTCCCCGTGCATCTACCGGCTCGTCGCTCGGCCTAACGCAAACACAGCCACGATTACCACAGCAAGTGTGACAATCGCACCTGGAAGCAATAGATCGTTTGGAACGCCGGCAATTATTTCCTCCTGCTTAGCCGCCGCGGTCGATGAGTGACCTCTTGACCGTGTGCGCGGCTCTTCCTCCTCGTCGTCGAAGAACTGCTTGCGTTCACGCAAAACAGACTCGGGGGGTGTCGGCGGCTTTGCCAACGCGGGTTGTGGGTCATTGGTCGCTGCAAGAGGGGGCTTTTCGGGGTCGTGAACAAACAAGTCAACCTTGTCCCGGTGGGCTGCTCGAGACAGAGAGATTGCCTCGATCAAATCCTCGTTGGTTGTGATGGAGACAGTGTCTCCCTCATTGTCCAGATAGCTAAGGGCAAATCCAGACTTGGAGATGTGTCCGTCCTCGAATGTTGGGGATCCTCCAATAGACTCGACTTCGCTTCCAAGCTTGGTTGAAACACTTGCAACGAGTTCTTCAATACCGGCGGACGCAGTAACCTGCAGCCTATGAACACGGCCACTGGGGGCTTTGAACTTGAACGAGAATGGAATGTCCTCGAGATGAGATGGTGGTGCACCTGCCAAGGCAGAACCGTTCGGGGAGTCACCACCATGATGTGAAGCTGACTCGTTTGGTAAAACACTGTCACCGCGATCGTGGATTCCTGGGCGATGGGGGTCATGGGAAATAAACGACCGGTGATCAGGTGTTCCTGGGACTCGACTTCCGCCATCGCCAGACACCATAGATTCAGACTCATTGTCCAACGAGAGCCAGAATTTATTCCAGGCAGGGCCTTCGCTATCTTGTGTATGGATATTGTTGATCTGCGGCGATTATTAACTTGCTGCTGTCAGATTGAGGGCATAGTCTGCATACCTGGTCAAGAGTAGCGTATGTCAACTTAAGAACGTCCACCATTCCAACAATTTCGCCTGCCTCGCTCATAACAGGCAGGTTCAAGTAATGGCCATCTAACATCGGATAAGTAATGGCATGTATTACATAAATCTCTTCACTTACCGTGCATCTTGCGAAGCGCAGCCTGAATCGTCATATCCATGGGCGCAAAGTCCGGGTGAGGGGTCATGACTCGGACGACGCTGCAAGTCATGGGATCAAGACCAGCAGCAATAACACGAAGAACCACATCTTTGCTGGTGAAGATTCCCGTGATCTGCCCCTGATCTTGTACAAGGACCGCAGTAGTGTGATTTTCCTTCATCAACTGTGCGGCTTCCTTAACCGAAGTGCGGACCGAGACGGTCGTCGGAGGAAGGCCGGTGAGTACAGTTTCCAAAGTGGGCCCAGACATCTTCAGACGGATGGCTTCTACATATTGTATGATCTGCTGGGGTTGGCTGGATCCAAGTTCGGCCTGTACACCCTCCAAAGCATCGTACAGCTTGCGAGACGAGCTGTACGCCCGCTCGAGCTTCTCCATGGCATCGTAGAAACATTTGGTGATATCCAGGATGCCGGAAATGTCGTGGTTCTCGTCCATGACGGGCAAATGGCGGAAGCCCTTCCTAACCATAAGGTCCAACGCATCCGTGGCACTTGTGTCGGTCTTCGCACAAAGCGGGTTCTTGGTCATAATCTCCTGGATTGTCACATCTCTCGCCTTGATCCCCGCTCCAACGACGCGGAAAGCAAGGTCCTTGGCGGTGAAGATACCGGCAATGCGGTCATCGTCGTCTGTAACCAGAACACAGTCCTCCCTCTTTGCTGCCATCAATTGAGCTGCTTCAGCAACGCTGGTATTGGGCTTGATCTGAAGGGCTGGGCTGGGCTTTAGAGCAAGCACAGTGCCAGGAGGAGCCTTCCTCGTCGGCCGCACACGGCCTGTGGTGTTCTTCTTCTTGTTCAGGTCCGTCTCTATCTTCCGGCGGATGGCCTATACGGGGTGAGAATGAAGGCCCAAAAGAATAGCAGAGGCGCCGTGAGCACTCACCTCGTCCCTCTTCGACATCTTAGCCCGACTGGCACTGAGAGACGTGCCGACATCGCTTTGTGAGGCGGAAGCGTGCGAGACATGCTGATCGAGAGCAGGGCGTGGGATAGCGGAAGGGCTGTTGGCGTAATGAACCTGGTTACGGTTCTTAGGCGTGCCTCTGTGAGTGCCGGTGGTCGACATGGTTGTAAGCTGGCAATGCAGAGAAGTGTTGTTCGTGAAAATGGGCCAGTGAGAGTGGGCAAGTTGAGTGTGCCCTCTCTAGTGGTGGAGCGGAGGAACCCTGGCAACAAGTGATAAAAACAATGTGTACGCAGGAGTGGCAGGGCACGGTGTTCGGGAAAGAGCTGGGCCCCGGTAGACGGTCACATGGACAGGCGGCTATCGCTAAAGCATTTTGATAGATTATGCGACTTCAGAGTGTCTATGCATAGTTCATAGGGAACTCAACTCAGTTTGCTCAGAGTTAAATACGGGTTCCAGAATTCATCACTACAACTAACCGGAATTTGTTGACCCCTCACCGTCTATCGACATGGATTGTCTTTCCCAGCTATTTCCAATGTAAGCGAAGCAATGGTTGCCAAGAGATAAGATTAGATGCGGCTTAATCTCGGACCCTGCGCTCGCTACGCCCACATCGGCCTTTGAATTTCGACACACCAAGACCGCGTGCAAGACAACCCACAACGACAACCTCTCTTTGCTGAATCCTAGATCCCACATCTTCGGTGCGCACTCTTCAATCCTTCCTAGTCAACTTCATTCAACTTACAGTATCCCAGAAACAGCCCAACATGGTCAAGAAGCGAGCGTCCAAGTATGCATATTTACCGAATCACCGCCTCCCCAGCGTGAAGACTGACATCGCAACAGCGGCCGTAACAAGAAGGGCCGCGGCCACGTCAAGCCCATCCGCTGCTCCAACTGCTCGCGATGCACACCCAAAGACAAGGCAATCAAGAGATTCACCATCAGAAACATGGTCGAGTCGGCCGCTATCCGTACGTTCTCCCTCCACGAACGCCACCACCGCCGCACAGAGTTTTCGAACCCGCGATGAATTCAAGAGTTGGAACAGATAGAGCATGGACTAACCTGAACCCAGGTGATATCTCCGATGCTTCCGTGTTCCCTGAGTACACCGTCCCTAAGATGTACTTGAAGCTCCAGTACTGCGTCTCGTGCGCCATTCACGGAAAGATTGTCCGGTATGTCAGGATCATGGACTCTACATCCAGGCCGTAACTTATGATTTGATATAGTGTCCGTTCCCGAGAAGGCCGCCGTAACCGTGCTCCCCCACCCAGGGTCAGGTACAACAAGGACGGAAAGAAGATCGTTCCCAACCCCAGTGCTAAGACTGCCGCATAAATGATCAAATGATTGGAATTAGAGGGCTGGAGATGAAGTCACGGCGCTTGGTATGGGATTTACAGGTCCATATGGATTCTCATACTGGAATTTGTGCATGAGTCCAAGGGAGTTCAAAGCCAATGTTACGAATCTCATGTGGTTGCAACCCGCTTGCTCCAAATGCAGTAAAAACCGCTGGTTAGCTATGGGCTTGTAAAACGAATATTCAATTCGATCTGCATCAAATCCATGTCTGAATGCTGTGAGGGCATGTGCAACAACATTCCGGTTGCCTTGCCCATCCAAAAATCGCTATATGAGCGAGACTTCATTGACCGTTGTGTGTCATCTGTGATCATGTTCTCCGTTCCGTTCATTGTATATCCTCTAATCACCTCGCTTCTTGGTTTCTTCACCAATATCACCATTGCCAGGCTCAGCTGGCTCGGTATCATCCCAATCCTCCGCATTTTCATCCCATTGCTCCAGCTCCTCTTCCACCGTTGGCCTCACAACTCCCAATTCCTGGCCCTCAAAATCCTCTCCAAGCTCTACATCCCGCTCATCCTCGCCCGCTACAGCTGAATAGCCGCGCGCCGCCCGCTTCCTCTCCAACATCCTCTTGTGATACCAATTGCATAGCACCAGCGCAGAGATAGATCCTAATACATTCGCCAAGATGTCGTAGTAATCGAACTCGCGGTCGTTCTGTCACGCACACATTAGCAACATATTTTCTCCGAGGAAAGGAAATCCTGACAGGCAACAGTCCCTGTACAATCTCACTCGCAAAGCCCAATCCAACTGTGCAAACCGTAAATGTCACCTGTAATACTTTCCTCCTGTTCGTCTCGAGAATCCAATAGAATGCAAATGTGAGCAGGAAGAAAGCGAGAAAATGCAAGACTTTGTCGCTCTGCTTGTACTTGGGGAGTTCGTATTGTTGAGGAGAGAAACCGGCGAGTCCGGCGACAAGGCACAGGCCGATAAAAGCTCCTAAGAAATCACAAAGTCAGCTTCTAAACCACCTTTCATTGCTGCTTGAGAGCATCATGAGAGTGCGGTGCGGCCAGTGAGGGAGAGCTTGGCAAGGTAGGATATAAGGTATGACGGCATAGGAAGAGAAAAGGAGATACGCACCGGCAAAGGGCTTTCGTATGCGCATGGTAATATTTACGGGATTGTGTAGCTCGCGATAGGATCACCGAATTAGGAGCATTATCTGGGTGTGGAAAAGATTGCGCGGGGTGGTGTCGGAGAAGATGGGGTGTTCAGTGAGGTGTTCGTGGAGCTCAGCCTTGTCGCACGTTGGAGCTTTGCCGTTCTCGGCAAAACTGTTGAGTGTGATGCCGATCAGATGCCTCAGGCAGAAGTGGACGGACAGTTTCACATGCACAATAGGTCTTGGGTTTTATGGTTTAATTTTTGAAGATGGGTTGGGGATCGTGGATGATTATACTTGGAAGATGGTTATGATCTGCTCTGGGGTGTTGGGAGATAGTGGACTTTATTTTGCGATTGGGTTCGGTCAGTGCTTAGGGGGAAATAAATCTTGGAAGTATGTATGACTACCAATATGGGATATGATTCAGAAATAGTGTATGCTATAGACAGCTACAAGGGTCTGAGGGCGAGGTCGTACATTTACTAAATAATGTAGTTGTCAGAAATACATTGTTATGGTCGGTTCATTGATAACTTATCACATATATCACCAAGGTTCACGGAATGAAATGTAAATATTGAATAAAACTGAAAAAAATCATTGATGGGAAACAAACTCATTTAAAAGTTGGCATTGTTGTGAACAATAGTATGAGAGTCCAACAACATGAGGAGTAGCCAGTTTTGAAATACATATCATGTTGCAAGATCATTTGGAAGGTTGGCCAGGTTGTCGCATCTGACACCAGACGTGTTCGGTGGATAATGATCGCCGATGCAGTTCTGGGGGGTATTGCCCACAGAGAGAACTCAGAAGTTAAAAATGCGTATACACGAATTCACCCAAATGGGCGATATAATAAATACCTATTTGGTTTGCATTTGAAAACGTTTAATATGTACGACCAAATTGGAAGCATGTTTGCGGGTGGTTGTTAGGGGAATAGACTAGTCCCGAAGCGCTCTAGCGTGTCTTCCCAATGGCAACCCCATCCACTGCGTGCAGCGTGACTGCCCCCCAACGTCGCAAGAGCGCGCCTCTCTTTCGAACCGCAGCCGACGACGTTCAACGACCACCGGCCATCAAACCACGACCCTATACTTCATTTTCCATCTCGCAGCCATCGGAAACCGACTCGCACGCCGTCAGGCTCCTTCCATGCTTGGATTTACGCTCTCGCGCTTCTTGCACGAGGTCGGAGGCCGCCCTAAAGGAGGCTTCACAGCGCTGTGAGGAGGTCGTCCTGCCAAGACCGCGACCGTCCCCACAGAGCGACATGTCGCTCGCTCCATCATTGCATCGTCCATCCTCCAGAGAGCATCAACACTATGCGCGCCATCCTCACCAGCCGCCGAACGCGATTCGCTTGCGCACCCCGAACCCGCATCTGAGCGATGAAGCCATGTCGAACGGCTCCAACAATCACAATCTGGGCGAGGGGGCCGACGCAATGGCCGAAGAAGACCCTCAGGCGGCCCTCTTCCGGGAGCATTACCTTCGCTCCGAGGCGCGTCTGATGGCAGTTCTGGAAGGGGGATTCAATGTTGATGCATTAGGACCGCAAGACAATGGCATCGACCCGTCGCCCGAAGTCCCCCCGCCAGCGCATGACGCGCGCCCGACCACGACTCCTAAGAAACCTGCCCGAACCATCGACGAAGATGATTATGGAGACGATGATGATGAACCCGATGAAGATGACACCCAAACCTCTCCACTGCTCGCGAAAAGCATCCCTAACGGCGTCGCCACCTCTTCGTTTGATACGCCAAGCCTTTTGATGCGCTCCCTATCTAACAAGTCAGGGATTGAGCGAACAAATACTCCAACCCAAGAGCAACCCAAAACTTCTGAGGATGTACGGATCAAGCTACAGCAGGACAAGAATGCCGCTGAGGCCGCGGCCAAGCGGAGCTTTCATACTTTATTTTACACTCTTGAGGATGACAGGAATGCTATGCTCGAACAGCAAAAGCTCGACGAATTGGACCGCCAAGTCGAGACCGAGATGTCAGGACAGCCTTCCAGCGCTGCTGCCGGCGTCGCGCCCGCTGCCCCTCAACAAGGAACATTGAGTACAACAAACCTCGGCGCGTCGAGTCTTACCTTGAAACATCTCATTCGCCGCATTGATGCTCAACGAGACATGGTCCATGCTAGTGACACACAATTGAGAAGTCTGATAAGCGAAGTTAGGAAAAATCGCAGCAAATGGGCAAATGAAGAGCGCGTTGGACAGGAAGAACTGTATGAGAGTATGGAGAAGGTCCTCATGGAACTGAAGGCCGGTGAACATGCAAACCCTTTCTTACAGCGCGTGAACAAGCGTGAGGCTCCCGATTACTACACAGTCATCAAACAACCTATGGATATCGGTACCATGATGAAGAAGCTCAAGCAGTTGCATTACAAGTCAAAGAAGGAGTTTGTGGACGATTTAATGCTCATTTGGGCCAACTGTCTGAAGTATAATGCCGAACCTTCCCATTTCCTTCGAAAGAAAGCCCTCTACATGAGGAAAGAAACCGAAAAACTAGTACCTTTAATACCCGACATCACGATTCGAGATCGTGCCGAAGTTGAAGCTGAAGAGCGAAGAATGCGGAATGGAGATGCATTTGCGGATGGTGCTGAAGACAGTGATGATGGTAAGTTTTTTTTTAATGATATCTTGATCGATCAATGTCCCTCTAACCACGTTTGCACCAGAAGAGCCTATCATGGCTTCTCGAGGTCGCAAAGCACCTTCGAAGGGCACCAGCAAAGGCACCAGCAATTCGCGAAAAGCACCTCCGGCTGGTTCGGAAGGTACGCCAGGGCCAGATACCAAACCCAGCGTGCCGTCATTAAACGGCGCCGTTGCGAATTTTAAGAATGAATTTCTTCGTGCAGACTCAGAGATGGAAGGTAGCATCAACGGATTTGCAACACCACCTCCCGGAACTCTAACTCCTCTTGGGCCTAACAGTGCGCTACGAAATGGCGCACATGGCAGTCAAGCTGACGTCTCGGAGGCGGATGGCACTGGGGTATCTGTCAGCCATCTGGCTCTTGAAACCGATGAAGCTGAGCTCGATGACCTTGAATACAAAACCTGGAAGCAAGTCACCAAGAAGGATCGAGCAATCATTGCTGCTGAGCGTAACCGATTATTTCGTGACGATCGTCTCAATGTCGAAGAGCCAGCAATTCTGCGAACGCGCGCGGGCATGCGTAGAGCATTGCGTCATAATAAGCAATTCTATGGGAAGGACTCCAGTGACGGCTCAGCTGTTACAGATAACGGAAAAGATAACATTCAGGCGTCCGCTGGTGAAACCCTTGCCGAAGGCATTGAAGGAGAGGAAGAGCGCCAACTTCCCGATTACTATGACCCCGTCTGTGCTATACCCGACATTGACGATCGCTTAGCCTGGAACGAGGACTCCGAAGGCCAAGTTTTACAGCAAACTGAAGAGTATATGCGAATAGTTCCTCGCGGCTTATTTCTGGCTCCAGAGAGTAGTCTGACCAAGAAGATGGAGGCCAATTTGCGTCAAATGCAGGAGACCCGCAAAATTTGTGCTAAAATTGGTATCGTCAAGCAGATGCAGCTTCAATCACAGACGTACCAAAACCAGTTTCAAAAGTACGACCCGCAGCCATTCATGGAAGCCGACATCGAACCCATGGTGGTGACTGAAGATGGTGCAATCATGGCCCCATATGTTTGCCGTGCAGCTCTGGAAAGGAGTGTGGCCAAAATTTTTTATCATGCTGGATTCGAAGAGTTTCAGCCGTCTGCCTTGGACTCAATCACAGACATAGCTGGTAAGTTTTTCCAAAACCTGGTGCGAACTTTCCAATTGTACCGGGAACAACCGAAGTCCAAATCAGACACCCCCATTACCCTTCCTAGTGGTGCAATCACCAACTGGACCTCACGTTTCAGCCAAGAAGAGGCCGCCCTTCACGCTTTGAATGCGAACGGTGTAGAACTTGAGGCATTGGAAACTTATGTTAAAGACGATGTCGAGAGGCTCGGAGCCAAACTCTCGGGCATGCATGATCGGATGCGTTCGCATTATGCCGAACTACTCCGTCCAGCTCTCGACAACGTTGGTGCGGATGGTGTTGGCGCATTCAATGATGGCAGTGAACAGTTTGTTGGTGGTGATTTTGCAGAAGATATCGGCGAAGACTTCTTCGGTTTCCGAGAGCTTGGTCTCGACAAAGAGTTTGGGTTGTCATTCAGTGTTCCTTTGCATCTGTTACAGAACAGAATGCATAACGCTTATGCTACCCAGAACACAAAGTACGTGAACTCCCTCCCCTCAAAAAGAAGTAAGATAATGTAGCTAACGTGGCCGAAGCAATGTTGCCACAACTGGTGCTGTTATGCCAGAGCCACCCAAATTCGAGCCTGTTACCCGGCAAAACATTGTGAATGAGATCGGCATTATTCATGATTGGTTCAAGAAGAAGATGACGGAAAGTAGTGCTGAAGCTCTCATCGAAGATGAAGATCTACCACCCAAACAGCGCTTCCCCAAGCCTCGCCTTCCTCCTACTGGCAAGATCTCAAGTCCCCGTAAGCGGCCATTGAGAGAGCAACAGCAGATGGCCAGAAAGAAGAGGAAGCTAGACGAGGAAAAGGATGAGAATGGTGGAAACGATAGCGGCTTAGGTGTTAATGGCAACACAAACATCAAAGGCATCAGCAAACCGATCGGCAAGCTTAAACTCGAGCTACCACAGAAGGAGAACCAAAATATTGCCGACCCGGAAAAGGATGATGGCAGTGCAGTGGGCATGATCAGCCCCGAGAGCATAACCGGTGCATGAGAACCTCAATTCAACACTTAGAATTTTGCATGACCCCCGCGTGTATTGGAGTGGAGACACTGGGATTAGGGCATTGCGTGCTCGAATGATCCAGCATTTGGACCCATGTGACATCCTTCCAATCGTTTTTCGCCATTTTGTTAATTTTGTCACACCGAAGGAGTCGGTCAGAAATATTGTTATCTTTTTTAAAATCGGCGGCCTTTTGCCTTTATGCCGTTGATAACCCTTAAACCTAGTTTGGTGTTTGCATCACGATCTCGGAGACTGAGTCTTTCTAGTTCTCTCCATGGGTTGCCGGCGTTTTCATTTCAACCATAGTTATCTTCAGGGTGGGGGAAGTCGGTCGGGTTTGCGATTATACCCAAAGGCCTTGGTTCTGTCGAATTGTGCTGGAGTTGAGGGGATTCGTGGACTAGATTGGCCTCGTGCTTGTTACATGTACATATGTGGGATGATGGGCCTCAGCGAAACAGCGGAGAGCTCTCATGGCGAAGTAATTGTAGCATTGTCAAACGTTAAATATAAAACCACAACCGAAAATCAATCTCTGCTCATATGAAGGTCAAGTAGTACTTGCCCTAGAGTACAGCACCACACGAATATCAGTCATTGTATATGAAGGGTATATATGCTCCTAGGAATATAATAAGTGTTATTAGTAAAGCACGAAAGACAATTGTAATACCACAAGTCGAAGACGATTCACCGCAGCTGAGCGGCGGTTTTATATACTAAGATTCGACAGCTAGGCGAGGAGTCTGAAATTAGCGTCCGGCTGAACCTTTTCCTAGCGGCGCAATCTCCATTCCACCTGCACCAAACATAACCTTCGTCAATAATCTGTTCTAAATCGCTCCTTTTTCTGGAGTATTCTTTTCGGTGGTAAGCGGTGTCGCTTATAATGAGCGTACAAGATTGTAATTTTGTTCTGTTGAGCTAACGTACCACCAGGCGTAGTAGCTTTTCCCCAGAACCTTTTGTCTTGGAACCTTCTGACCACTTCACTCCCCAACACGTACTACTCACCACTTTGTGCGCGCGCTCGCACCGGCACTAGCAACAGCCTACTAATCAACAGGTCATTGGTCTATTGCAAATCTCAATTTCTCTTAAATTTATCTGTTAATGGTATTCGATTTCTCTTGTAAACTACCTGGTTGATTGTTCGACAATCTCGAATCTCACATTACCACGCGCGTCAAAGAGCGCGACCACGTTTCATCTTCTAGTCATGGCCGATAGTCTCGCCCAGATAGATGGTAATGATGATTTTTACAAATCGTGGCTTTCTGTTAATGGCAACGACGAGTACAGTCGGTACAAGAAAGAAACAGCACATCCACAGCTCTCATACCAAGATTGGTCAACTTCGGACAAACCACTCGCGCCATATCTATACCACCTTACACTAAATGCGTGGGATGGATCAAACTCGAGCAGTGTGAGTTTCAATCTTTTCTGATTTGTTTATCATTCTCTTGACGACTTGTAGGATGATGAATCCGTTGAAAATGTTCCGGCCCACGGACCGGACCAGGAGCCGACAGAGAGAGTGACGATAAACGGTAGAAGCTTGCCACATGTGCCGAAAGCGACAGCACCAATTCCAGATATTACATATACTAAAGTAAGCGAAATTCCTGTGAGAAAACGACAAGAAAGCAGTAGAAAATCTGTGGTGAGTGACTTGAACTTTTTTGGGGCGACTCACGCTTAATATGAGACAGGCGCTTGAGACAGCCAGGAAGACAAAAGCAGATGCTAAGAAGACTGCAACACCTTCCATAAACAATAAAATTAAATCGTCAGAAACACCAATAAGAAAGGCTCCTCAGAAAATTAGAACATCTGTATTTTGACCTTGTCCATATATTTGTTTTTTACTGATAGCTCTAGACTGAACCTACGATTTCGCCAGAGGATATCGACAAATCTACACCTGTTGCAGACGGACCATCTCCTTCATCTGCATCAAATACGCCTGATGGACCAAGTCCAACATCTATATCCCGAAGAGGTCTCCGAACTCGAACAGCAGCCCAGCAACGACCGTATTTTCACAATGCTAAAATCTACGAAGACGCCGAGATCGCCGACCGGGAACCAGAGGTTGACACAAAGTCCCCACCTCAAGTTCGCACCAAGCTCGCGCAAGTCTCTTATCCCAACTCGGCAGAAGTCAGTGGCGAAGAGTCACCCAGGATTGGTGATTTAACTGATGTCACACCGCTGTCCCATAGCCCAGCGCCTGAATTTCCTTTCCCCAGTGAGAAGAGAAGACCGTATAATAAGGCCGGCCGGCCCTGGCGCAAAGGCGAGGAAGACGAAGATGAAGACTACCTTGCTGCTAACAAGAAGAAATCAAAAAAGAAGAGTAAAGGGAGGAAGTCGCTCGAGAAGGCGATCGCGGGGCAAACCGCTAACGTGAACCCTGTACCAACAACACCTTCCTCAACAACTAAGCCAGGGCGGAAATCTCGAAAATCAGTTCTATCGAATGAATACATCGGCGATGAATCCGATTCCGATGCAGAAACTCCACCTCAGCCTCCAGCGCAGCCTCAAGAACAGCTTCCTACGTCGGCAATCGTGAACCAGCTAATCGACGATCACGACTCGACCCGACCAAAGCGCCGACCACGCAAATCTTACGTTTCTGAAGAGTTCGTGCATGACGACTCAGACTCAGAGGGCATACCCGACGATGGCGCAATTGAGATTTTGGAATCGCCGGTGCCAAAGAAAGAACCGAAAGCAAAGCGCAGATCACTGAAGTCATACAAGAGTCTGGAATTTGTGCAAGATGATTCGGATGAAGAATTGACTAGTGCGGGCGGAGTCGGTCAGCACCTCGTCACAACCCCAGCGACGACGCCAGTTGATAAAGGGAAAGGCAAAGCTAGAGGAAGGCCGAAGAAAGATGCTAGTGAAAAGAAGGTATATAGAGATTCACGAACGAATGAATGGATTTTGTCGTCTAATGTATTTTCCCAGGCCGAGAAGAAGAAGAAACAAGCCACGCGAGGCCGGCCCCGAAAGTCCGACACCGGCACCGAGGCCAGCTCGCAAGACACTATTCCAATCGCTCCTGAGGACCAGGATGAAGCTCACAGAGGGAAGTTACGGGAAAAAACACCCAGCGGTGAGCGCACTGAGACGCCCAAGGCCGGTAGCGAAAGCTCAGTCTCGAAAACTGCGGGACCAAAAATCAAGTAGGTCATTTTGCTTTTACTGTTATTCAGGCTTAAGAACACCATGACTGACCCCATCCAGCAGCGAGAGCGTTCCGGTCGAATCCAAAAATCATCTTGAGGAATAAAGTACATTATTCATCTGTCTCGAGAACATCAAAAGGATGAGGATGGAGCGGGAAGGGAGAGGGAAATACTATTGGTGCATGGTGCATCTGTATTATTTGTCCTTTTTTTCCTTTCAAAACTATAGACTTTGATGAATGCATTATAAACGTGGTGTCGGTAGGTAAGGATGGAATGGAGAAAGAGGGAATTGCATTCGTTAGGGAATAGTATAATGCTAGTGTATTCTTTGGGATTTTGCTTGGTGGTGAGTGTGATTTGTGATTTGTGATGATTTATGGGAGGTGGAGATGAGGATGGTGATTGAGGCGGATGGAGAAGTGAGAGGTGAGGTAAGAGATGGACGATAAGGTGGGATTTATCTTAACACACAGAAATAACAGGCGATTACTATTCACTAAAATTACAAAATTGCAAGCACCACTCCCCTCACCTATTAACTTATTCCGTCATTTAAATCCCGAATCGCAAAGTACACTTCACGAATCCATGTCATCAACTTATCCCATTAACAAAGCACACAACTCAGCTATTTCCTTCTACATAAATCTTACTTTCGTAAAGTTCTAGTCCTAGGGAGATAGAGATTGGAATATGGGTGAGTAAAGGTTGTTGAGGGATTGTACGAGATGGGTGCCTGTTATAGGCTATTTGATTTCTAACTCATTTCAGAATGAGTAAAAGTTTGAGAGCGGTGTTTACGAGTGCGCACTTTGTGGCTTAAATCCTACGATCCCGGAGTCCATAAGTTGATGTAATTTTTTTACAACATCCGACTGATTTAGAGATAAAGAAAAGGGTACAACATTAGCGCGCTATCCTCTCACCTTTCTTGCTTTCAGGAAACCACACTTATAAAATTTATTGCTTTTTTTTGGCACTACACACATGTTGTCAAAGTCCAGGGTTCCATACATCGTACAATACAAATCTCCCTCCCGTTCCCTCAAAACTTCAAAAACCTCAACCTCGCAAAATACGCCAACCCAAATAACACACCACCAATATGTCCTCCATGTCCTACGTTTGAAGCCTGGCTGTTCAAGTAATATCCATCATACACAAAGTATCCGCCCATAAGGAGCCAAAGCGGCACAGGCACAATGCCATATATCAGAAACGTCGTCCTCGGATACAAACACGCAGCCAAAGATCCTACGCCCATGACTGCTCCAGAAAAGCCTAAAGCTATGCTTCTGTCAACACCACCTGTCTCCTTTACGTCTTGAGTTTTCTTGTACAAATGCAGAAACGAGCCCGAGAGCCCGGCACCCATGATCAAAGTGACCAAACGGATAGGAGTAACAGCAGGTGTGTGTGCAAGGAGAGTAGCCATGTAGTAGAAGGACAACATGTTCCCGAGCAGATGGAAGGGGTGGAAGTGCGTATAATTGGAAGTCAAAATGGTCCACCATCTCCCGCGGTCCCTGACTTCGTTGAGATTCATAGTAAAGTTCCGTACGAAGTTGACGAAGCTGTCGCGTTGCGCGCCGTGTTGAGTTTGGAAGCGTAGGTAGTGGTAGTAGGCGAAGATACTGCAGTTGAGACCAATGGTGCCGTAGATGATGTTGCGCTTGATAGGATAGGTGTCGCGGTAGTAGTTGCGGGCGATTTTGGAGACGAAGCTTCGGCTGGAGAGATTGAGTCCGAGAGAGTGTGAGGGTTTGAAGAATGACTCCATAGCATTTGGCCGGGCGAGGGTGTTCGGTCTGAGGGCGTGGGTGTTGGGTCTAAAGTACCGTGTGAAGCGGAGGAGAGACATGATGGATGGTGTTGGAGAACAATTGGATGAGCAATTAGATTAGAAGGGTTTCAAGGCACCGGTTCGTTTATGGTAGTACAGGATAAAAGACTGGGCGGCGGCACGTGAGCTCGTGCAGTATACCAGTTGCCCTTGGTAGAGGTGGTGCTGACAGCGTTGAAAACGTAGTTTCGAGAGCAATGAGTAGAGAATGAGGCAATCACAAACTCTTTTGGGCCAGAGGAATTTGCAATCGAAGTGGTATGGAATTCAAGAACCCTCCAGATATTACTAGATAGATGTCTAGATATTCAACGGTTCCACAAGGGAAGTAGCAGGATAGCACAAGGCTAGTGGAAGTGGATATACCAGAACTTGGTTAGTTAGGCAGACTGGTAATTTTATCAAAAAAAAAAATAACGACTTTATCAGAAGCCGCAGATGTGACGGATATCAGAGTGAAGTTGATGGTGTTGATGATGGCTGTAAATCAAAAGATCGAAAAGAACGACGTTGGTGGTGGCCAATCAGGCGGTGGCGCACGGATCAGGGACGACCCACTACCCTCTCCTCTTTCCTCACCCATAAGAGCCTCGTAGCCCACTGCAACACCACATCGCGCCTGTCACACTGCAAAATTCATTACCCCACCCGCTTCAAGATCTCATTCGAAGAGGTGAAGTTGTTGAACCTTTCATCTCTCCGCAAGACTCTTGCTCCTCAAAGCTCCGGCTACCAAGTTTTTACGCCGCCCGCCCCTCCCCCAGCCGAAACACCACCACTAGGACTACCTGGTCGACAGCTGCTCAGTGCTTCCCGCACCGAAGACGAGCTCTGCTACTCACTAAACTTCAGCGCGCGCGGGACTCGTCACTCTCGCCGGCATACACAAACAGTCCACACGAATACGAATAACCTCACATACAAACACACACTCTCCCCACCTGAAAATCACTGCGCCTTACCGCGAACTTGACTCAAGTCGGATATTCACCTTTGCCTTCGGCTGACCGACTTTCTACCGCCTCAATCGCTGTCGCTTGAGACGACTGCATATCATCCTTCTTTTCCCTCGATCCCCCCAAACCTTTTGACCGGCTTCACATCACCGCCGGCGGCCACTTCCACAATGACGTCCGAAATCACGGATAAGCTAGCAAACACGAAACTGGGGTGCGTCGGAGCTTCTACGCGTTATCTGAACTTTGGCTAAGCAAATAAACAGTGAGCAGTCATCACCAGCAGCGCCCGCCGGCGCAAACTGGAAAGAAGGGCTGGTGGCTCGCCCTAAAGATGGCCGACAACAAACCGAGGTTTGCGCTACCATAAGAACACACAGTGGAAAGACATGGAGGACTGACGTTGCTTGATAGGATGTTACTGCTACAAAGGGTCTCGAGTTCGAGGACTTCTTCATCAAGCGGGAGCTCATGATGGGAATCTTCGAAGCCGGTTTCGAAAAGCCTTCCCCGATCCAAGAAGAGACCATACCCGTCGCGCTGACCGGTCGAGACATTCTAGCACGTGCGAAGAACGGTACCGGCAAGACTGCCGCTTTTGTTATACCCACTCTAGAGCGTGTAAATCCCAAGGACGGCAGAACTCAAGCTCTCATCCTCGTACCCACTCGAGAACTAGCCCTTCAGACTTCCCAGGTTTGCAAGGAGCTCGGCAAGCACCTTGGCGTTAATATCATGGTGTCGACAGGAGGAACCAATCTCAAAGATGACATCATGCGGCTGAATGAAGCGGTCCACATCATTGTTGGTACGCCTGGCAGAATCCTCGATTTGGCAGGCAAGGGTATTGCCGATCTGTCCCAATGCCAGACATTCGTCATGGATGAAGCTGACAAGCTTCTTTCCCCGGAATTTACGCCAGTTGTTGAGCAACTCTTGGAATACCATCCCAAGGATCGCCAGGTTATGTTGTTTAGCGCCACTTTCCCTATCCAGGTCAAGAGCTTCAAGGTATGATCGTAATCACTTGTTAAAAAGCCGTAGACTAATTGATTAAGGACAAACATATGAATGGCCCGTATGAGATCAACTTGATGGATGAGCTCACTCTCCGCGGTATCACCCAATACTATGCATTTGTCGAAGAGAAGCAAAAGGTCCACTGCTTGAACACCCTCTTCAACAAGCTTCAGATCAACCAGTCCATCATCTTCTGCAACTCCACCAACCGTGTTGAGCTTCTTGCTAAGAAGATTACCGAACTTGGCTATTCATGCTTCTATTCGCATGCGCGCATGCAACAGCATAATCGTAACCGTGTCTTCCATGACTTCCGCGAGGGTGTTTGCCGCAACCTTGTCTGTTCCGACCTTCTCACTCGTGGTATTGATATCCAGGCTGTCAACGTTGTCATCAATTTTGATTTTCCCAAGAATGCTGAAACTTACCTTCATCGTATTGGTCGTTCTGGTCGATTTGGTCATTTAGGGTTAGCCATCAACCTGATCAACTGGGAGGATCGCTTCAACCTGTACCGTATTGAGCAAGAGTTGGGTACTGAGATTCAACCTATTCCTCAGGTCATCGAGAAGAAGCTCTATGTCTATGAGACCCCCGAGAACATCCCACGCCCCCTTCCCCAACCCCGCCTTACCCAAGGTCAAGGCCAAGGTCAACCCCAGGACCCCAACACCCAACAAAACCGTCAAAACTATGGTCAGAACCAGCGCGGTCGAGGGCAATACCACGGAGGTCAGCGCCGTCCCCAGCAGGATCGCGTACAAAACGGACAACAACCTCCTCGGAATGCCCGTCCCCAATCCAACAACCCTACTTAATCTGCAACTCACGCCGCGTAATACGGTTTTGGGTTAGTCTGAGCAGTTTTCGTTGACCTCCACTGGAGCTCTTTCGCATCTATGTCACGATTTCTCGATGCCCGGTGATCCAAGTGGTTGCATTTCGATTTTGTTATTCGCCTGCATATTAATTCTGGCGTTGTTTCTCTCTATGTTAACGTAGCGGCCGTCGACGACTCGATACGTGATACCTGATTTCATTTTTCGGGACATGACGAACCGATTTCTCGGCGCTCTGGAGTCTACGTTATTGGACGTCCTATGTGTACTATATACCACGGTCTATCTGGATTTGACCTCGGTCTTCCTTTCTTCTTTCAATCTTTCCCTGTTAAGAGCATGCCGCTGTCTGGTTCGGCGGCTTTTATTTCCCTTTGTCAGTCTCTTCGTCTATCCGCTTACACCAATGTCTCAATTTGCAGCATGGGGCTGGTGGAGCATTTGTTAAAAGTCCAGTCTTTCTCATGCTGGGAGGATATACGACCTTCCCGTTTCACCCTGGCCTTCCGTCCTGGACATGACTTGCTTAGTCGACCCACATATCAAGACTCTCTCCTCACACGACGAATACTCCAACCCCATCGACACACATATGACGATCTATCGACTGCCACTACCCAACTTCTCACCTCTGCCCTCTGGCTCCTGCTTACGTAACGATTATGTGCATTCCGTGCACAAAGACCACTCTGACGAGCATTCTCGCAACTTCTCTCCCTCCTCATAGAAGTCGCACATTTAGAGCATTGATTCTCGCTCACGTCAATGTTGATCATTCTATTTCAAGTCCACGGAATAGTGACTAGATCAGTCTGGGCTCTGTTTTCATAGCAAATCCTTTTATTCCTCTGCGATATGACAAAATTTGAGGCACTACAGCATAGCTGAGAGCATGGATTGAAAGATTGAAACTATGCAACCCGGTAGAAGGAAATTTAAAATATTAGGGAACGATTGAAAATGTTACGGATGAACGCATGGTTCAGAGTGTGTGCTTGATTGATGACAGAAGCTTTGGCTGAATTTGCTGATCAAGAACACGATTCTTGAATCGTGTCACTGCTGACGGTTATGGACATCCAATAGTAGACATCTGTAGTTTTCAATGCGATTATTATACCTTCATTTTTGGCTTGCATTTCGGTCTTGCTGTGGGAATTTTGTGATTGTATGCTCGGTTCGCATGTTCTGTTGTGCTGTTGTAGTAAACTCTACTTCTCACTACACAGTCGATCGTGAAATGAATCTAAAGACCACAGCAACGAAGTATTTTAGAGAATCTAGACACGCAGGTAAGAATGCCAAGCCCATGTATCAAAAGTAGGCTAGTTTAGGCATGCCAGGTGCCAGGTTAGATCAGCCCCGCTTCTCAGCGCAAGTCCACAAATTCCAATTGCCTGATCGCACCAGCCGACCATTGAACGATACATTGTCTCTGTGACTTGATAAACATGTGAAACAGCTTTATTTAATCCAAGTACACAACTAAAGTCTATACTGGCTGTGATTTCCGTGCTCTTGGATGAGCTTCCTTAACCTGTTCAGGTGCCATCACACGCCGCACTGCAACGACAATCGCGACTTGGAATCACAAGCAATCAGGCACAAGAGCTAGAAACGCACGAAAGATATATTGGTGAATCGTAGTTGCGTTGTCTCTCGAATCTGCATACAAAATCCTCGCAATCATTTCCACTAGTGGCCTTGACAGCATGAATTCAATCAATGATGTGTCCTTTGCGTCGCTTCTCTCACTTCAACCACCAAATAAGCGCAAACGTGTATCCACTGGCACAAGCATCAAAGATGAAGCTTCTGAAATTCTCGACAGGCGGGTAAAACCCAGCAAAGCCCTCGACCTGAGCGGCCAACTCATAACTGTCATCGTCGGCCCCGACAGTGATGATAACGACGAAGAAAGCAAAGATCTACAAGACGAACTACAAGAGACTTTCTACGTGCATCAACATGCAATTTGCGCCGCCTCGCCTTTCTTTGCCAACGCCATGAAACCAGAATGGGCCTCGTCCCGTCCAGACCCCCGTACCATTACCCTCCCTGAAGACGATCCGGCCGCCTTTTCCATCTACATGTCCTACCTCTACGCGAAAGAGCTGCCCATTCTCAACGAATCTACCGCCTCCCAGCCCACCACGCCAGAAGGCAAGTACCGCGATATAGACAACGGCTACCACAATCTCGCCTACGCCTACGTTCTCGGTGAGCGGCTCATGGATCCCGCCTTCAAAAACGCCATCATAGACGCATACGTCCTATACGCCCGGGGCTCACCACCAGCAAAGCGCTGCTACCCTTCCAACGAGGAGATACGCATCCTGTACGAGGGAACGCACGAGGACTCCCCCATTCGCAAGTTGTTGATTGATATCTGGACTGCGAGGGGGAAATGGGAGTGGGTTCAGATGGATCCGGATCTGCCTAACGAGTTTTTGATGGAGGTTACCAAGGGGTTGTTGAAGAGTCGGGAGGGAAGTGATGGAGGTGGGAGTCTGAGGGGTGGAAGGGAGGGATTGAGTCGGCCGTGGAAGTTGACGCATGAACAGTATTATGAGAAATGAGCGTGGTGATTATTTGGGAGGAGTCTGGTATCGAGCATTTATAGGGATGGTATCGCATACATCTGGGACATGTGGACATCGTGTTAAGTGAATACACGTGATGTATTTGCTTGGGTTCGCGTCGGAAAGATGCGAGGTATCATGTGAATATTCAAAGTAGCATGAAATAGACGAATATCATGTGCTTACCTGAGCGGAATGATATCTGAATCGATTCCGTCGAACGGAAGTGAGAAATAGATGTTATGGTAGTTACAAGACAGGCACCTGCTTTGTGTGAATTTGTACTAGTGGCATGCTAGCGGCTCAGGATAGTTGGAACGATTTTCCCTAGCTGGGACAACCTCATGCTAATTGGAACTATTGCTATAGTCACATTGATTTATGGTCTTCTTTTTTCCTTCCCTTCTTCTTCTTCACCTACAGTGCTTTTGTTAAGCGTCGACATAAATACCCCCTGCTCCTTCTAAACTGATTGCTTTCCAATTCTGCCGAGTGCCTAACATACCTTAGTTACCTACATTCGAATTATGCATTATTGTAAGGGTTGTGCTAGAGAAGAAGATTCAAATATTTATTGGAAGTTGTTAGGGTTCTTGAACATGCTTTCGTGAGGGAAACAGGGCTGTGCATTTGATACGAGGGTTATGGCTGTTCACTTGATTGATGCCTATACAGCGTGTGTGCATATGTGGTCCAAGCTCAGCCTTCCCAAAGATCTTCGAGCTGGAAACGTCTACCTGAAAAATCCTACACATTATTCTCTGCAGGTCAGTGGCTCTTCATTCATCGTTGTTCTCGTCGGGCGAGACGGTTGATTAGTTTTCCTTGCCCTGTCTATTCATCGATTAGACCACGGTAGGCGCATCATGGCGGAGGCGCTCGCTACCCTCAGCCTGGCGGCGAATATCGCCCAGTTTATCGGATTGAGCATGCAGATGGCTTCCACTTGTAAAGAGATATATAGTTCGGCAAATGGAATACGACAAGAGTACAAAGAGCTTGGGGGCATGGTTGAGAACATGCAAGAGCTGCACAAGGATGTTGTAACGTCGCTGCATGCCATGCAAGCTCAGGTCGGCCAGGCTGCCGTAGGACAATCGACTTTGAAAGTTGAGAAGGTTATAACGGACCTGGCGGCAGACTGTGAGCCCATAGCCACCAAACTTCTTGACATTCTCAATAGCCTCAAAGTCCCCGACAACACCGAATTTCGCGTGCTTAAAGTCGTGGGGAAAATGGTACGATACGCCTGGAAATCAAAGGATATCCACAGCTTGACACAAAGAATTGGGAAATTAGATTCTCAGTTAAAGGAAAGAGTTTCTTTTCTTCTCAATACGTATGTTGGATAATTCTTCTGATATTGTATGGCACTGACGAGCGGCAAGAAACAATCATCTTGAAATATTGGGAATAATTCGCAACCTCAATGAGGAGCAAAAGGCGCTCCATGTCACTACACACACGGAAATCGATAAAATGAGGCTAGAGGTCGTGAATCTTCTCGCAATAGAATCCGACGACATGTTACGAGAAGTAGCGAGTCTGGAACAAACTGCAGCCGGGTTAGAAGCTCTGGTAGCCACCGTTAAAAACATGCAATTCCGACATCATATTTTGAGAGATCTAGGGTTTGATTTGATGAATGACCGAGAAGACAATGTCAGAAATGCGCATTCATTCACATTGGATTGGATCTTTGAAACCAACAAATCGTGCCTGGCAGAATGGCTAGCGCACGGTCGGGGGGTTTTCTGGATCTATGGAAAGGTTCGTAGATTGTAATCCATGGTATTGTTCGACGGCTGATTGGTTAGGCTGGGAGTGGCAAATCAACACTTATGAAGCACCTTTCTAAACATAAGAAAACATTAAGCACTCTGGCAAAATGGGCAGGTACTGATACTTTGGCCACCGCTAGCTTCTATTTCTGGAATGCAGGATCATCCATGCAAAAGTCAAAGACTGGTCTGCTTCAGAGTTTACTCTACCAAGTCATTGCCGCATGTCCAAGTGTGAACTTATTCCACTCTTCCCTTTTTCGGAACAAATTTTCTGAAAGTATTGGGTACTGGAAACGATCCGAGCTAATCGATACACTAAAAGAATTTGCTCAATTATCCTCGCTTCCTGTAAAGTTCTGTCTATTCATTAACGGGCTTGACGAGTATAAAGGCGAGGAACAAGACATTATCGAGTTATTACAAGACTTTGCCACTTCTCCAAATATCAAAATCTGCGCGTCGAGCCGACCCAGGACCGCTTTCTGGAATGCATTTCACGATAGCAGATGGAAGTTGAAAGTGGAAGATTTCACAAGAGATGATATGCGAAAGTACACTCATGACTTGCTGAACGAAAACCCGAGCTTCCAAAAGTTTACTATTCAAAATCGCGAGAGAATTCAACGTCAAATCTCGAAAAAGGCCGAAGGTGTCTGGTTATGGGTGTATCTTGTCATCAGGGATCTTCTGAGAGACTTAGCCGGCGATGAGGACTACGACCATCTACAGACTCGCATGGACAGCTTTCCTTCAGACCTGCACGCCTACTTCAAGGTTATGATGGAAAGAATTGATAAGATACATCGGCAAGAAACAGCTCGCATCTTCTTGGTTGCACTCGAAGCTGTCAGTCCACTTCCAATCCTTAGCTTACCCTACATACGGATGGAGATTAGCAATCCTGATTATGTGTATCAAATACCTTCAAGCCACGAGCCTTTGGAAAGTGAAGAAGATTTGTGCCAGAGGTGGAGAAAGCTCTTGAACAGTCGTTGTGGAGATCTACTGGAAATAAATCAATCTTCCGCGGATAATGAATCGTATCTAGATTTCAAAGTCTGGTTCATTCATCGAACAGTGAAAGACTTTCTCTGCGATGACTATCACGAGAAACTACGGATACATGCAGGGAATTTCATTGTCCAAATCTCGTTGTTCAAGATGATGGTGGCCTTGATAAAAGAACGCCCATCTGTGTTCCGAGAGGAAAATCTGCTTGAAGATTTTGCCAGGGATGTTTTTGAATATGCCTTACGTTCCCAATCCGTGGCTGGAAACCATAATATTTCTATCCTAGATGCTTTCAATGCAGCAGGGGAATACGTCCGAGATACTATTCTAGGATTCCCGGATAGCGAAAGTTGTTGGGCTAGCGGCCTGTATCATGGTAAAGATCTGTACAGAATCCGTACCAACAAGTACCGCTTCAATGACAAACTCTCCAACGACCAACACCCTACACGGTATCCCGACTTCCTGGGCCTCACAATATGGATCGGGTTACACGTGTACGCCTTTGCGAAACTTAATGAAGATCCCAAACTTGTAAATTCGCCAAGCAACATCCCATATCTTGCATTTGCCCTCTGTACAAAGGAATTCAACATTACCATAGTAAAAACGCTCTTAACTCTTGGAGCCGATCCAAATGCTTCTATACCGCAGTATTATGGAGGTTGTAACACAGTTTGGAAGCACTTCCATTGGAGTGGTGTGGAAATGGGCATCGTTGATCCGAACAATCGTAAAGAAGCGATCCTTCTTCTACTTGAACATGGCGCAGATTCAGATACAACAACTCTCTCTCAAGAAATGGGTCGGAATATCGAAGATGATTATATCCGTTGGTTCGGTAAAGAAGATGCAAAAATGTTGTTTGCAAGGATGCGAGAGCTTCAGAGAATCAAACAAAGCCAATTCTCTTTATTTCAAAGAATTTTACGGTGGAGATAATCGATCGTCATCTCCGCCTTCCTTTGACTGTTGAAAATGAACAAGCTTTTGTAGGATCGGATGGAAGACTATTATGAGATGGACAGAGATAATCAAGAGCTATATTCATGTTCGGGGACTAACCGGGTGGTATAAGAATAGATATAGTTACAACCTTTTTAAATCAGATGAACAACGGGCCATGCACGCTAACAGAATTCAGACAGCCACGTGACTCTGTTTCCACTTTAGGCCCGTGCATCACTGTAACCAATGACAACCGCGGCAGATCTGCGACATCACTCGCCACGAGAACCGTCTCAGACTTCACAGTTCGGTCTGCCAACTTGCAAAGTCGTCGCCAAACCCTCGCAATATCTCCCTCCTAATTCAATTACCGTTCGGTAAAACAAAACATCCCTCAACGGGTCTATATCAATTCACATTCGCCTCATTCCTCTGGTTTCGTTCATTCTCGGACCACTCGACTGCTTGGTGGCATGTTTTTATAACTCTGTAACTGTCGTATTCGTGGGTACAACCAATGGTTCAAGTCGGAAAGAAAGCGCAAGTAATCATCGTTTCTTGCTTGTGAGTTGAACACGAATCCGCGCCCCGTCTGTAGCTGACGGCTCGGCCCTCCAAATGCATTGTTTCCTGCAGCTTCATCACAATCATTTGCCTCAGTGTATTTAACCAGGCAATACTTCTGCCATTTTCAGCACCTGAAACACGAAATTCTCCTTCCCAACTGCCAGCCTCGTATTCGGCAGCAACAATTCTGGAACCGAGGATTTCCAAGTGTGTGGTTTGACTTGTCGCCTCCCCCTTGTTCGTCTGGTCTGACTTCACTCGCCTGCATGAACGACAATCATCAGTGATGTACGTACCTCGTTGCGCACCTGTCGCCGTAGGGAGTTACAGACGAGCAGCACCTAGTAGGATTTTATGCAAAGTAGCGGGTCATCCGAGCCTGGCGCGCGATGACATTGGAAATTCAAGCTGCACGGGGGCTTTCTGCCGCGACTGGCCCACGGCGCGGTTATATTATACTCAGGCAAGTCTATAGCTTTTGCGACAAAGTCTTCCAGAAGAAGTGGAGCTGGCGTCTTGGGTAAACCATACAAAAGAAGTAGGCTCGAAGCATGCATGGGAATCACGTCGACAAGCGCTCATGCAAGATGATAATCTACCTGCATTTTCTTGATTTCCATTCCAGTGTTATGATCTCATCTACAGCACTATGATTCTATCATCATTCCGAAATTCGATCCTTTTGTACTCTCATGCGCATCTTTGGGGAGTTGATCCTCCGGGACGTCTCGATTCCGTCGCATCTGCCGTCATACTTGCAGCTGTTGCTCATCCTGTCAGCAAGTTCTCAGATCAATTTTTGAAGGGAGTGTCTAGAGATGGCAGTAATCGTTCTTCAATCTGGATGCAGGCCAACATTACCTTGACACTACTTGTACCTCACATGTCCTATCGTAGGAGGATGTAACACTAAGTCGAGTGTAGTCGTCTCTCGCGAACAGTGCGCTCGCTTGAACGTGTTTCACAATTTAGACGCCCACGTCTCAATACAGAAGACCAATCCTTACCGCACGCGTGGGCCAGCCTTCGTGTCTTTCTCGAAGTCCGCAGGGCCAATTCTTTCCCAGGCGATCTGCACGGATAGACCTGGGGTATCAACATGCTCGAATCCTTTCCCCATGACCATTCCTATTTGAAAGAGGGGCGATCGCTCTCCTTGCACGGCAGCCTGGCTGCTCTCTCTCGTTCTTCACGTTCGTTTCCATGTGGCTCTGGTAGTCAAGTATTTTTTTTTAATTGAAAAATGGCTGCGCCAATTCCCGTTCGTTCGCCCGAGTATCTGGCACAGGATATCGGGCCGATGCTGGTTGCGACATCGTCAATCTTTATCTTCCTGTCTACGGTATTTGTTGCTTTGAGGTATTATGCCCGATATTTGACGCAAACGAGGTTCGGCGCCGAAGATGTTATCATGCCCTTCGCGTGGTTGGCCCAAATAGGGCTGTGTGTTACTGGAATTGGTCAGTCGCTGTTGGAATGATATGATTCTTTGCTAATATGAACCGCAGCTATGGTAAAAAAAGCAGGCACTGGTCGTCACCTTGATTATGTCGCTGCTACAGATCCTTTGATGATCATGGAACATTTCAAAGGCATCATGGTTCATGAGATTCTCCATTTGCCTGCTGTTGCATTTCCAAAGCTCTGTGTTGCTTTGCTCTATCTCAGAGTATTTACCAATAAATGGGCAAGAATCGCAACATGGGTTTTGATTGTCACTATCGCAGCTACATGGTTCTCTTACACTGTTGCTGCCATGTTCCAATGTGTGCCTTTCAACTTCAATTGGGATAAGTCGAACCCGGATGGGAGATGTTTCAATGTTGCGCTTTTTGCAGCAAGTAGCAGTATACCGAACATTGTCACCGACGTTGCTGTTCTGTTTTTACCGATCAGGACGATCATGGATCTGAAGGTTTCGATTGGCCGTAGAATCGGTCTACTGCTTATCTTTCTTACTGGTAGCATGTAAGTTCCTATCCCGTCCTCCTCTTCCTCTTGCCTACTCATACCAATTTGCGCAGTGGCATTGTTGCATCCATTATTCGCACAATTGTCTTTTCCAACATCGACCCGCTTGATGATGCTACTTGTAAGTTTCCATACATTTTTCACAATCACAAAGTCAAATTCTTACAACCTATAGACAAACATGTCGAACTTATAAACTGGACAATCATTGAGCCAGGTCTTTACCTTCTCGCTGCCTGTGCCCTAAGCTTCAAACCCCTCTTTCGAATGTTCGCCAAAGCCCTCCATCTCGATACGTTTATAACACACTCTAAATCAGCCGCTGGTCGCACTGGAACAAAACCGAAGTCTTCGAGTGCTAACAGTGGCATTCATCTTGACACAATCAAATCATCACATGCTGGATTTCATCAACTGAAATCGCCGCTGCCGGTTGGTGTCAACGGAGCACCTGGAAACACAGAGGATATGGATTTTGGCTGCAAGGGAGATCTGGAAGCGGGAAAGGAAATTAGAATCATAGTCACAAGGACCTCGGATGTGGAAGAATGGAAGGACCGTGGGAGGTACTCCAATGGAAGTTATGATGATGCAGTTGGGCACGCTTTTTAGGACGTTTTTTTCATTTGTCATGATACCAATTCCAATCGAACAAACATTCTCATCTTATGATCAGAATTTAACACCCTCCTTCTCTGCTTTCCTGAATTCGTCACGCATAAGCGCAGCATGTTTCTCCGACCTTGGTAAAATATCGCATTCAAATTCCTCCGGAACCGACATGAAGCCTCGAACCATCGCTTGTGTTGGTTCAATAACTTTTCCATCTGGACCAGTTTTCTTCGAGATGTTGAAACCCCAGAGCACGCGAGAGATGTTGATATAAAGTGAGCGTTCCGCAACATGCACACCCGGGCAAATTCTCCGCCCTGCACCGTAGCTGAAGTGGTCCCGCGCATACGGATCCGAGCAGTTAATATAATCAGCCGCCGGCAGACATCGATCAAGATATCGCGAGGGATCGAAATCATCCGGTCTTTCCCAGAGAGTGGGGTCGCGATGTATAGCCCTGGAACACATTAATCCCATATCCAAGAACTCGAAGCAAACATTCGATGAAAGATAGTACTCACCACCAATTCAAAACCGCCACACTCCCCTTCGGAATGAAATACCCTTCGTACCAATCATCCTCGGACGTCGCATGCGTCATCCCAAATTTGTTTACCGGTCTCCACCTCAAAACCTCCTTGATCAAACTTCTCACATACACCAAGTCCTTCTCGTCGTCCCAATCTGGCAGTCTCCCTCTTCCCACCACTCTATCCAACTCTTCCTGCGCCTTTCTCTGCGCCTCGGGAAACAACGCCATGCACAAAACAAAATTATTCAGCGTCGTGCCCGTCGTCTCCGAGCCCGCTTCAATAAGCCCACCGCACGTGTAGGCAGCGGATAAATCGTCGATCCCGCTCTTGGCTGGATCGTTCAGGTAGAAGGTTTTCGTGAAGCAGTCTCGCGCATTTCCGGCGTCGGTTTCGCGCTTGAGACGGTTCCACAGGTCGAGGTAGATTTTGCTGTCGTGCTCGAAGACGCGTTGGCCGAAGGTGCGCCAGTTGCCCAGGAAGCGTTCGGGGAGGGAGGCGAGGGAGGGGAAACTGTCGATTGCGTGGGCGCCGGGGGCACTGTAGGGAAGTCAATATGAGTTTCTTTGATATGTGATGGATTGGGAGCTCTGGGATACGCACGTCATCTCTGTGAAGTTATCAATGATATCGTAGATCTTTTTGATGAGCGGATCTTCCCAGCTCTCGATTCGGTACCCGTATGTTACCAGCATAATCACACTTGCCGAATACCTTCGATTCATAGCGTAGAAATCCTTTGGACTCGACAGGAATTCCGTCAACAATTGTTTAGACTCAAAATCCTGGACTGGTTGGTACTTCACGCTCGTATTTAGATTCAGCAACGCGTGGCTGTGTTTGCGAATGCTTCTCCATCTTGGTCCATACGGCATAAAGAGCTGGCGTTGCCCTCCACTAGCAACGTCTTGCGCAAGAGGTGCTGGTGAACGGGATGAATAGATGCCAGATTTCTTGTCCATAAGGTCGCGGACGACTTTGGGAGATGAGAGCCAGATGAAATCTGAACCTCCGATTTTGGTGTGGAAGATGTCGCCATGGGCTCTGTGCCATGCGATTACTTTTGAGCGCACGGCTTCAGTGTCGGCGAGGTCGAACATGTTCCCTACGAAGGGGAGGCCTTTAGGACCTGGGGGAGTTTGCGGCGGCGCGGGTCCTGGGGTTGTTAGAGTTGGGATTGAAGGAGGGGGTTTAGAATTTACTTTGATGACATTGGGAACGATGAAGAAGTAGATTGTCAGGACTAGAAACACAGGAGTCGATAACAATAGAATTATTTTGAGAAGTAGAGGTGGTAATGGAATACTTTGAAGCACATTTCCGAAAGCCATTGTTACGCGAACCAGAGCATTAAGCTCAGGATTGGAGATTGAGAGTATCTTTCGAAGAACAAAGATCAAAAGGCTAAACGAATGATGATATTTCTCGCATATTTCATAGGCTCAGAGCACTAGCTCACTCTTCCCCAACATTGTTGGCGTCTTTCAGATTTGGGGTTATGCGAGTGTTCCGACGAAAGCTGGGGTAACGGGCGTGCGGGCCCCTCATTCACGATCCCCGCAGACGTGCCCCACATAATGATCCGGGGTTGGGAGACATCATATCAGATTGAGAATTATGTTGAGTTTGAGATGTCGTGGTTCTAAGTTATTGAAAGTAATTGGATAATATTTGTCATTAAGAGATAAAAATCGTGAATTGTCCTGTTTACTGACATAGCATGGTAGGATTGTAACAAGTGTTAACCATGTAAACACGCTTTTTATAGGCAACGAAGAACTCAGAAATCGATACATAAGCGTCTGAGTCTTTGAGCACTACACAATAGTACCATGTATGTTTACTTAACTCCATTCCGGCAAACCGTATCTGCCATGTTATAGAAACCCGTTTCTGTAAATAGTCAATGTAAATTCAACTTGTTGTCTCAAATTTGACTCTCACATCTCTATCCAACACATTAGTTTTTGAAGTCACCACATCCCAACTCAAACAACTCCTCCCTCAATATCCCTTCTTCACAGGCACATTCTTATACGCCTCATCCCAAATCGACAAACTCTGCGTCCCAATCCACTTCTGACTCTCATTAATCCACTCCACCGGCTCCCTAAAATAGATATTCTCCTGTGATAACTCCACTGCCTGTCCCGTCAACTTATCATCACCTAAAAATGCATCGATCGCCTTGATCGCCGTAGACAATGGAGTGATATGCTCTTTTGGCCAGACTTCCAGGATCTGCGGAGGACAGAGATTCGTCGGAATGAACCCGGGGCAGATGCAGTTTACGGTGATATTTTCTTCGACAAAGACGGGGCCTGCAGCGCGGACTAGGCCTACAACGCCGTATTTGGAGGCTGTATACTGGGGGTTCGTTGTCATGAAACTAGGAATCGAGTTAGCAAAGTGTATTTTTCTCTCAATCCCATTCTTCTCCCCCGACATCATTCTATCAACATACAAAATAGAAAAGGAACAACTCACTACAACCCCGCTGCACTACTCGTCGCGACAAACTTCCCCTTCCCACTCCCGTCCCCCTTACTCCTCCTCACATAGTACTTGAACAGCCACAGCCCCTGAATAACAGCCTCTAAATTCACCGCCATAGTCTTCGTATTCAATGGCTTCAAGAGTCCCTCCTCATCCAACTGCTCGTCTTCCCCTTTCGCATACAAATACTGCCGATCATCCACGCCCGCATTTGCATGGCAGAAATCAAGACGGCCGCCGCCCCATTCGAAGGCCTGTTTGAAAAGTCGAGCTTGGGATTCATAGGATGAGACGTCGGTTTGGATGAAGAGGGCGTCGGGTCCGAGGGAGGCTGCGGCTGCTTGGCCTGTGGAGGGGTTTAGGTCGGCGATTACGACCCTGTAGGAGAGGGAGTGCAGATGGGTTGCTACCGCGAGACCGATTCCGGAGGCGGCGCCGGTGACGATGGCGACTGGTTTGCTCATTGTGATGTTTATACAATTAGGTATATTGCAAATTCAATTCAAGGTCAGTAATTCGTGATGTTAGTAAGGAGTGAATTGATGCTCGTATTGAGTGGTCGGAGAAATATACGGGTTTGGTCGGGTACGTCAATCCCGGTACATATCTTCGGGCCTACATCACGGCTATGTCTCTTGTGGTATGTCGTCTTGTTCGGCATCGACATGTTGTGGAGTTGAGGAGACCCCACATAGACGTGAACGGGAGTTCGGCGGAATGAGACCGCTTGCCCCGCACTAAAGTCGAGGTGGTGTGGGGTAAAGTGTTGGAGAAGCGAAGTATTACATTTCATGCTGGGTTGTTCATTTCATTATGACACGAATGAAGGCTGGAAAAGAAGATGTTGGGGATAGTTCTTACAAACTAAGAGTTTTGGTGGGTTTCACCTCAATTCCCAGCAAGGAACAAATTCCACGCCGCATGCAGCTCATCAAAATCAATCTTCCCCTCTTCCTTCAATCGAAACAGGACATCCCTCCTCGCATTACCCCAACCATTTTGCTCCACCAAGCCAGACACTGAGCTTGTACTAGGCCCAAAAGTTTTAGCGACACCCGTACTTTTCTCATACTCTTTCCAAGGCGCAACACCGTTGATAAACTTGATGAAGTCGTTCGCAAGAGTAATAGCAACCTGTCTGGCTTCTCCTTCCAATTTATCATTGTAGTTTTGGAACACGAAAGCCGCATCGAGCATATGCGTTGAATGGCCCTTGAACAATCCGTCCCATGGGTTCAATTCATTAAACTGGAAGTAGAAGCTCTTCCCTGGAAACGACTCGGCGAAAGTTTGCGCAGGTAAATAGTAACAGATATCGGTCACTAGATTGTAGATCGACTGAAGAGCGTCGTCGTCGGAGGTTGAAGAGGAGATATTGTATGCCTGTAGGATGGCTTCGGCTGCCCCTAAACTGGGAAGATTCTTCGTGAATGAAGTAGTGAGTGCCGATGCAATGCCACTCTTGCGATCTAGCAAACCCATATATCCAAATACTGTACCCTATAAATTCGTCAGTAGTTCATTCGGGTCAGAGAAACCCGAGAACTTACATCATGTTGACAGTCGCCAATGGTGAGTTCAGTGCACCATTTGGTGCCTGGTAATATTTCTTCGAATTGTCCTGCCTTAGAGAATGAAAGTGCCTCTGGCATGATATCCCCATCTATAAATGGCATAAATGGGAGCATCATTGGGGTTTTGGATACGAGCTCATCTGGATCAACCGTCAAGAGATGCTCGATTCGTTGCTCTACCGACGCGTTCTCTAGCCCAAGCTGTTTCATCATTGTCTGATATGCTAATTCGGTTGCTTTTAGCGGTAGAGGCCTCAAGAATGTTGGTGTCCCAGACATTGAGATGGCGCGTTTGAATAAAGGCTCCTTCGAGAACAGATGCATAAGAACAGAAGCTACTTTGTTAGCTTGATCAAATGTCATTTTGAATCGACGTACCAGCTCCTGCACTTTCGCCAGATGCCGTTACATTGTCAGGATCACCTCCAAATCCTGCAATGTGGTTTTTGATCCATTTCAAGGCGCATCGTTGATCTCGAAGACTGTTGTTACCAGCATAACCTGCATTTCGCAGTTCTTCAGAAGTCAAGCCGCCAAGTACTGCAAGTCGGTAACTGTTTCTGGTCAATGGCGTGCTGATATTTTGGTGCAGTAGACATACCTGATGTTGATAGCGATGATTGGAGTTCCATTTTGAACAGAATGCTTGACTAGAAGAGCCGGGTCGTAATGAGGCCACCAGTTCGATCCGATGATAAATCCACCACCATGGATGAACACCATGACAGGAAGTGGTTTATCGGAAGAGTTCACCGGAACGGTAATATTGAGATTCAGGCAGTCGAGACCAGACATAGGAGGTGCTTTTGGCGTATCGATTTTTTGCTGTATCAAAATAGACTGCTCAAACTCGCAAGATTCTGCAGAGATAACGCGAGGACTGGCAATATCAATTAGAAATCAATGTCTGTAGAGGACACAACGGAAGTTCAAAACGTACCCGAATTGGGTGGCATCTACTACTTCACTCCCATATTGCTCGATTTCAGTCGGAGCGGCGAGGCGGTCCTTGAGATTTGCATACTTGACACCAAGATACTGCACAACACCATCACCTGCTTTCCCTCTGAATTCTCCAAAGCTTGTCTTGAGTGTTGTTGCCATAATTTTTGATATTCGTTCAAGGGTAAAATTTCGATCTCCGAGTTGAAGGTTGAACACATCCCTATGCCTTTACCACCTCCTTATATACCATCTCAGCCAACAATCCTTCCCCCTTGGCCACCTTCCCTTCCTTCCCTGGCTCAGCACAAACCTGCACCGCCTCCCCCGCTACGTGTCCACTAACCCGAAAATTCCCAATCGCCTATCTCCATCGACCCATTCTTCACTCCAAAGTTTCCATCAATCGTCTACCGTAGGATATGACTCAACATCGGAAATAGAAGTTTGGTGGTACCTGCAGTAGCGGATGGATCCTGCTCTCTGGATCTAGTCCTAAAGAAGGAAAGTGGCGTAAGCAGAGACGGGTTGGGGGAGGGGTTTAGTATGGATGGAAGTGGGGATGGATTTGGACGATACGTAATAATGGTTTGGAGGAAGAGATAGGGGGTTAACATTATGGAATCATTCAGTTGTTTTAACGAGTCTACAGAATTAGATGGGGAAGGGGTCATGAATGGATGCACTAATCTTTATCTGGTTAGCGTATGTGTTCATTGACGATGTAACAGTTCAATGGGAGAATCGAAGAAACATCATCATTGAGATTTCATACAACCCCTCATAAACAGTCAGTACAGAGATCTCTCTTTCGACCTTCCTAAAGACGAAATACAATGTTGGCAGCCCAACCTAACCATCCTCATAAGTACCATTGTGGGGCCATGCGGGGAACCACCCATCTCCAACAGAGATACTCTTCCTCTCGAACTCAAACTAGCTGACCATCTCAAAACAATACACCAAGAACTCTATATCCAATGTCCGATGCAGCCTACTAGTCCATAATACCCAAAACTCCATCGATTCCCATACCCTATTCAATCTACCCAAAAATCTAGCAAACCATAATAATACTCAACTCATATTCCATCTACCAGAAACATGACCTTCCAACCTCCCTCGCCTCCCCCAACCTTTATCCACCACGCCTCAGGCCAAAAAACCCACTACATCTATAACTCCTTCACCGATCCCTGGAAACCTGCGCCAACAATTCTGATTCAGCACGGTTTCGGACGTAAGCCAAATCCCCCATATTCATTTCAATTCCAACCCTTCCAAAATCCACGCACATATATCTAACACCCAGCCAGGCCACTCCGCCTTCTGGTACCATTGGATCCCCTTCCTCTCCCGCCACTACAACATAATCCGGCGCGACCTCCGGGGCCACGGTCTATCCAGCTATCCCTCCCCCTCCTCCCCCTACCCCTACACCCTCTCAACCATCCTCTCCGAAATCCTCGACACCCTCGACCAACTCCAAATCCCCGCCGTCCACTTCCTCGGCGAATCGACCTCCGGCATCCTCGGCGAAATCCTCGCCGCCAAACATCCCTCCCGCATCCTCTCCCTCACAATCTGTTCCTCGCCCACGCATCTCCCCCCACCAGCCCTCGACCTCTTTGCCTTTGGCCACAAAGATTGGCCAACCGCATGTCGCGCCCTCGGCTCCCGTGGCTGGACACACGAACTCAGTAAAATACCGGGCACGATCCCCGTTTCCGATCCGAGATATCTGCCCTGGTATTTGGACCAAATTAGCATTTCCGATGGCGAGGGACTAGCCGGGTATGCGGAGTTTTTGTCGGGGCTGGATGCGAGGCCGTATTTGGAGCAGATTGGAGTGCCCATGTTGATTTTGTGTCCGAGTGAAAGCGCAGCGGTTAGGGTGGTGGATATGGAGGATGTGGAGAGGAAAGTGGAGAGGGCGAGGTTGGTGGTTGTGGAGGGGGGTGGACATGAGATTTATGTTACTAGGACCGAGGTTTGTCAGAGGGCGTTCTTGGAGTTTTTGGGAGGGTTGGAAGGGGAAAAGAAGGAGGGAGATGGGGAATGAAGGTGTGGCGGTGAGATAACATAGTGATATGTACGTCGATTTTGACAACTATGTAGCGATTGAATAAAAGATCCAAGCGCAAGCAATCACACGAATAACATCTTCGAAACCTGCGTAAAACACATCTTGAATGATCCAAAAGTTCATCCCTTTTTCACTCCATTTGCACTCCCTATTTCCCCCCCTTAACAGCCCTCAGCACATCTTCCAACCCCACCGAATGTCCCCCCGGAACCACATCCCTCCAAACACTCTCTCCTACCCTCTCCTCCTCCTCCAAGATCCGGAAATTCGGACTCGGCTCCGCCTTTAGCCATTTGAAGTCATCGATCTGATCAAAGCAGTTCGGGATCGCTGAAAGGTCATCTGTCATCTGGGGTCCAAATTAGCACGATCCCCCAAAAAACCAAAAAAGGGTGAGAAGAAGAGGGCAGGGGGGGACGAGACGAACTTACATAGGCTGTTGGTAACTTCGCAAATCTCACCCCCACACAATCCTCGATAATCGGCCTGGATCCACAATGTAAATAAACATCTACGTTTTTACTCCCATGCATACGGAACTGCCCACAAGCCGCTACGATCACACTATTTTCTACAGCAGTAATATGTGCAGGACCTGTGACGCGGCCACAGACTACGAGCGAGTCTTTGATGTTTTTGAGCGTCAGTGTTGCGAAGGGCGCGCCGCTTGTGCTGTTGGTCGGAGGGGAGAGGTCGACAACGCAGTGGCGCAGGTTGGTGACACTGCCGGAGGAGGTGGCGTGGGAGGCAGAGGCTGGGAGTAGGATGTGTGTGTTGGTGTGGGAGGAGATAGTTATGGAGCGCGAAGTGGAGAAGGAGAGGGTGCGGATGGAGTTGCGGAGAGCTTTTGTTGGATCATTGGTGTCGTCGTTGTCGATATCAGTTTGGGGGACGTCTTGTTCTACGGAACTACTTGGTTCGGCTTGTGTTTGGTCTTGTTGGAGTTGAAGTTGTGCTTCTCTTTCTCTCTTCTCTTCTGTTGGACTTAAATTGTCTAGAGGTGTCGTCACAAAACTTGAATTCGCATTCGACGAGTCATATCCTGCTCCTCCAGGTATTCTCAAACTCTTCTGCTGTGCCAATTCGGCCGCATCGCTCAGAGAAATAGCTGATGGATTCTTCCTCGCTGTCTTGAATTGGAATTTCTTCGGAGGCGCGAACTGGGCACGGATGCTTTGGAGCTTGAAGGATAACGCTTTGATGGCTTCGCCGTATGTGCGGAGATCGTATGCGGGGAGGTACGAAGCTGAATCTTTAACCTCTTGGGAGAGACGCTCTATGCCGGCGAGGCAGTGTTCGACGGCATCGCTTCGTTCGCCACCCGAGGGAGAGGTGGTGTTGAGGCGTTCCATTTGCTGTTGGAGCGCTAGAAGGGAGTTAATATCTATGGCTTATACGTCTACTTCCAACAATCACGTTCTAAGATTCTGATATGTGCGTACCTGTTACTTCATGCTGGAAGTATCTAAAGAACCTCTCTTTCAGCCCAGCTTCTGTATGCCCTTGTGTCTGTGAGGGCACCTGTGTCCCTGCTGTGATAGGATTCTGTGGAGGCGTTGCGGTAGTCATGGTGAAGTGATTGCTCGAAGAGTTCTACAAGAAATTAAGAGATGCAGTGCCCTCTTCTATGTAGATCGAGAATCCCTAAGCACGTGTACAATGCCGATCGTTGTTGTGCGGAGAAGGTCGTGTGCTCCAAAGGAATGTGAGCAATAGGTCGAAGCTTCAGTCCAAGTGCAAAGTGGGGTAACAGGTGACAGCAAGATGCACGCAAACCTCAAGAATAATCTCTTTCAAAAAGAAAACAAAAGAAAAGAACAGAAACTTCCATAAATCAAACTCCTCACAGCCCCCTCTTATTCCCATCGCACCCTCGAATGCATCATCTTGCATTGCGCCGAACCACTCACCACGCGCTCCAGACCCTGCAGCAATGGATGGATTTGCATTCCGATCGAATGGAGCTACCCCGCATCACACTTTGCTTGGGGCCTAGCCCTCCGACGACGTCATAAGAGTTACAAACTGGGGACAGCAATCACACCAAAACTACAAATACAAATGTAATTCCGAATCCGGAGAAAAGGAGGAGTCCCGCTTTTTCTATTCGCGAATGCCATATGCCAATGCCAACACCAAATACCTGGGGTATCTACAATCATTCTCTCATGTACAGGGGAAAGACGACGCAGAGTCGATGAATCCAACGCCTCCCAGTTCTTATCCGCAATGACTCCCCTGCTCCTATATACCATTTCCCCTGATCATTGTGCTGCGCTGTACCAATACAAAGCGTACCTAGGGGTTACAAATGCTTTCGAATCCTGTCCGTCGCTAATGTCATGCTTGAGAAATCAGAAATCAAGCTCCCTCTCATCGCGCTCCTTCTCTACGCCTTCCGCAGTCCAAGAGGATTATCATCCCAAACTCCAAGAAATTTGGGCGTTTACAAGATTTCTGCTGCGTATCAATGGGACCGCTCCGTCTCCATCCCAACTGTCGTCCGGGAAGATGCTAGATCGTATACCATGAAGCCCCAGTCACTTCAAGGCGACACAGCAACGCCGTTGATGACCTGCACCTCCTCGAAATTAGTCTCGGGCTCAACTTCCTTCATCTCCACATCCGTGTCATCGTCTGGTTTTGGTTGGCGATTGACAGCTTCGGTGTACTTATAGATGAGATCCTCCCTCACGTACACCACACCAGTTGATGTCCCATGATATCCCTTGCCTTCTTTCTCGTAGATTGCCTTGAGTGGGTCCTCAACCTCTCGAATCCTTTCATCGTTGTATTCACGCCAGATCTGATTCTGAAAGTCGTATATGTAGATCCAGTAATGTCCGCTTGCCGAATTGCCGCGATGCATAAACACGGCGTGAAGACGGTATGGGTGGTCCTTACAACTATCGAAAACTTTGCTGGCCTCCTCTTCCAAGTCAGTCATGTGGCCTTCGAGCATCTTGATCTCAAAATCAAGGTCTTTTACGCGATCTCTGAGCTGCGACGCGAGCTCGGCGTTGGCGGGAATTGGATCCTGCTCTAGGTCGATAAGTTTATCGTCTTCTACTTTTGCGAGATCCTCGATCAAGTTTGCCGTCTCCGCCACCACTTCTGTGAGGTTCATTCCCAATGCTGTTTCGTCCACCTCCTGCTTGCGCACCTTTAATTCTCTTATCTTTCGCTGGGTATCCCACTGCTTTTGGCGCAACTCCAATAGCCGCTCTTCACTCAGTCTATCGGTTGCGCGCAAGTACCGATCAAGATAGAGGACTTCCTCGAGGCCGACGTGCGACTCATCTTTCTTGCTTCGACCACCCTCGAAAATAAGGCGACGCACGTTGATGATTTGTATCGGAGATGCGCGATTGATGTACTCGTACTTTGACGTACTAACACTCTGATCCTCTTTGCCCTCGGATTCCAATTCGGTTAGACTGAATTCATCATCCAGTGCGGCATACAATGATCGATCCCGACTTCCAGGTGAAATAAGATGATTATCCTGGAGGGCGCTATTGGTAGATACTTTGCCATTCGTATCTCGTACAGTTGTAATCTCAGAAAAGAACAGGTCTTTGACTACGTCATACTGCTCGCCGTCTGGAAATTTGTCTTCGGGCTTGATCGCACAGGATAAAAGATCAAAAATATTGTTCAGAATTTCCGCAGCATCTTGTTGTTGAGCCCAGCCTTCAATTTTCTTAAGATCTTGATGTTGGTACTGTTGTTGTTGCTGGGGTCGAGGAGGAATAGGTGGGGGGCGAGTTGGTTGGGGTGGTCTATCCACCGAAATGTCGTTGGCCGTAACACTTGAAGTCATGGGATGATCTTCATCTGCATCGAATTCAGCGACTGTAGAAGACGTTTCACTTCTTGCCCCACCATCATCACCCATGACCGAGTCAGTTGCTGAGGCTACCTTGGTTTCCTCAAGCTCCCCACTAGGTTCTGAGGATGCTGTAGGGTTGGGCATAGGCCCAATGACGGCCATGCCATTGAGACTGCCAAGTCCCGAGTCGTGGTTTTGGTGGTCCGGCGCATCTTGGTATGTGACACCATCTTTGGAGAGAGCTAAAGTTGCAAGCTTGAGATCTGGCCTTATCGACCTCTCATTTGCATTGATCATTCGTCGGAAGAGCTTTCGCAATTCATATACGACTGGACACATTAGTAACATGATACACTGAGTACATCAGATACTTACATTGCTGCGCTCTCTCAACCTTCTCCACCGTCACGGCGCTTCGACCTACACGCTTCTTCTCAAGAGCTGCAGGGGTCTTCTCTTGAAGATACTTGTCGCAATCCAAGACCATGTCTCGTAGTCTTTTAATCGTGAACAGATACTGCAAAACACTGTTGAGATAACATGTGTTGCCAATGTTGATACAACCGACTGGCCACGACTCCAGAGGGTAGCATTTTTCATCATTCGCCGCAACACCATTTCCGCCTGTGCGTGGATTCTCTCGTTGATCTTTGCAAACAACCTCGAAGGCCTTCTCGAGTTTTTCCCTGTCTACGGGCTTTTCGGCAATGCTCATGTCAACCTGCATACGAAGCATATCGACATCGTACGCCTGTGTCCTGTCGGCTATACCTAGGGTTGCGTATGCTTCGCCAGCATCAATGGATGCTTCAGGAAGACGCCCTGTTTCCGCATATTCCCGCAGATATAGACTATCTCTGGCCTCGGCAATGATTTTGACCGCCTTCATGACAGTGTCTCGATCTGTATTCTTCTCCTGCAACTATAATCCACATTAGCATGTAAAACGATGGAAGGTGTGTTATACGTACTTTCATCTCGACCATGGTAGGAACGAAATCATCAGGGGTATCTTTCCCAAGGCCCAACCAATCCGAAGCTTGCTCATAGGTCTCTATGGCATTCGATGCTTCTTGCCTGATCTTGTCGCTGTTGCGAGCATTACCGATTATGCGAAGAGTGTTTCTTGCTTCCTCAACCTGTCCCGGCCCTATGTCTGGTAACCGCGACCTGAACACCGCAAGAACATTTTCATCTGAGATGGACGAAGCATGTTGCGGGTCTATGCTGAAGTACCGATACGCATTGTTGACCTCTTGTCGGGTCGTGTGGCCTTTAGATGCGAGCATCATGACTTCCGTGTTTAGGTCCTCGCTATTTCTACCAATAGCAATTGATTGTAGGCATTCATAATAATATGAAGCGTTGGATGGATCAACGCGGTATTGTGCGATGAAAGCGAAGATAAGTAAGGAATCGGTAAAGTCACCGATGCTCCCTAGTCCGGCATAGTAGCTAGCTTCCGTTAGAGTGTATAAAGGAATGGCAGTTGGACAAACTTACGGGTGATCCTCTTCCGAATTACTGCTGCGGGTTCCAGACAGGGGCTTCTTTGGATACTCTTCACAGCCCATAACCCTCTCAATGATCTGGATCGCTGGTTGTGGTTGTATCATGGCGTTGCGAATTCCGATTCTATCGACTTCTTTGAACTTGAATAGTAGAGTGGTGAGCTCATACTGGGCATCCTCGATGATGGTCCGTTGTGTGTCCTCATCCAAGGGATCACCGGGTGGTGGCGGTCGCGGAAGGTGCCAGACTGGAACATCCTCGTCCTCGTCATTCTTCTCCACCTCGTGGGTAAAGCCCATATCCTGGAGTATCTCGTCGCAATCTTGACCAAAGGTTTTCAAAAATTTCCGGTTCATCAGAGGAATTCGGGATTTACCCTTTTGGGGCTTCAGGCAGTCGCTCAGGTATGTACTTAGGAAATCCAGGGCATCGACAGGGCGGGCCACGTTTTGGTCTGCTCTCTCTCCGGCTATCTTCTTTGCATTTTCCAACCGTTGCTTCAGGCCCGTGGTGCTTGTCATCGTGGTGAAGTACCGTTCGGTAATGCGTGGCGGGCGCATGCGGATATGTAAGGAAACGGGACATCGAGGAGCAGAACATTGGTAGCGGAATACCCGGGGGACCAGGCGATTTCCATATTTATCCATCGATTCTGTGTCTTCGGCCTCGAACACAAAGTGGTGCAGAGGGTTGTCCTTGCTCGACTGGTGACATGGTGTCGTTTTGGCACCATCGTCCCGAAAGTCGACTAGCAATTCAACATGCCAACGGCACTTTTGACAGAAAACAGCGACCTTGTATACAGTTTCGTGGGTTGGGTCTATGCCAACGATGGGCTCTTTGCTCTGCTCATGCTTGATCATGAAATTGTGCCTGCAGTTGCAATATGGCACGGCGGGCGTCCTAGGCCCATCGGGGTTGAATTGTGGTGGCGGGCTCGAGAGCAGGTTTCGACCGGCGCGGTCTTCATATCGGGGATCGTATGTGAGGAGGTCTTGTATGAGGCGGGGTGCGGTTTTCCCTAGTGGCAACGTCGTCAGTCTAGATGTGCATGATGTAGCGGGAGCGGGCAACATACCAGGTTGGGGTTGGGAGGCCATTGTCATACAGAGGTCGAAGGTTGTTCGCAGACAACAATGATGTAGCTTGCAGAGCTTGCGGAGCTATAGCGGAATATGGGCTATGTGGTATGGAGAAATAGAAGGCGGTGAGAATGTATGTCGGTGGTCAAATGGAAGTGGAGATAGACGTGCGGTGGTGGTGGTGGAGCATATCACGGTGGCCGTTACAGGCAGGCGCGCGCGGGCGGGTGGGAAGGTTCGACACAAGCCAGCTCCGCTGAGAACGGCGGGGGCAGCACGGGAAAGATATTAGAGAATGATAGAGAAGACGCAGTGGAGCACTTGGCCGATGTGTGCAGCTTGCGCACTCCAAAGACTGTCACCGGGTCGGGAGGATTCCGTATGTTTGTCCTTGACGCAAATGTATGCTCCGGCTTGCTATGCGTGTGCAGCGCGGAGAAGGCGGCGGCACCTCTGTCACCAGCACAAGGACAAGCCCAGCGTTCACCTGCACATGCCACATACGCTACGTAAGCCACACAAGCTACACAAGCCACAGGGCAGAATCGCACCTCCCACCTCCAAGCAGAGCGCAATCAGATCTGCTTAGTCCGAATGCCACCACGCTAGTCCCAGCCCATCCCTAGCGCAACAGCCCTACCTCACCAACGCCCAGCGACGCAACCTTCATTCACACGTCGAAGCAAGCTCCCCCTCCGCCCCCGTCGTGCCGCCCACCAATTCGCCCACCATGGCGTCCTCCGAACAGACCACGTTCCACCCGAAGAACACTCTCGGCAACACTGCCCGCACCACCATGCAGACCGCCTTCGCCGGCGCCCTCGTCGCCGGTGTGGAGAACACCATGAGGAAGCAGAATGTCGGAGCCATGGGCATCATCACCCGCTCCGGCGGCCTGATTGCACTCTTCAGTACGAACCCTCCCCCAATTGGATCCCGTATCGCCCATTTCGAACGCTAGAAGAGTCGGAATACGTCGCAATCGCTGGAAAGGAACACACTACTAACATCAATTCCAGCCTCGGTCGGAGCGGGATATCAATTCACCAAAGACGCCTCTGCGAATCTGCGCCAGAAAGACGATGCCTACAACGATGCTATTGCCGGTTTTGTCGCAGGAAATTTTGTTGGCATATACAGTACGAATCTCCCTCCCCTCCTAGAGATGAAATCGCGTATCGGAGGACTGACTATATTGTGCAACACAGAGCGGAGTCTCCCCTTTATGATCGGCGCCGGCGTCGTGTTTGGTACCGTTCAGTCTGCATTTGCTTATACAGAGGGATTCTCTCCGAAAACAGTCACTTATGGCGACGAGGACGAGGTGGAGCGGAGAGAGACATTGAAGAAGTTGCGAAGGAGGCCGATTGAGGAGACAATTGAGCAGTTGGGTGAGGGACGAGGTGAGTCGATTTATTCCTCCATCAGCGCAATCTTCGCATTGCCCGGAAGCGAAGACTAACAATCCCAGGTATCTACGCCCCTGGCTACGAAGAGCGGAGGCGCGAGCGGTTACTTGCCAAGTATGGCGTCGACGTTGGTCCATACCAGACTGCCAAGTCGTGATTTTCTGCACCACAGGTTTCCTAGCGTTGCAACTAATCAATCTGAAAGAGCCAAAAATAAGAACACTAGACATTCAGTCTCAGAAGATCCGGGCCAGAAGCGGGATCTTGTATATATCAGGCATGTTCAATTCATTCAATCGTCGTTTCCGAGAAGAATATGTCTATTTGTTTGCATGATTACAGGCGAAAGCTTTACTAATTCCAAGAATCAATATCTTATGACGAGATGTGTGGGCAGTAAGTCAAGAACAATATCGCAAGTATATACTCGAAAGTTCTATCTCTATTTTTCATTAAAGCAACCCCCCTCAGTATCAATACACACCAGTACCACCACTTCTCTCCCACCCTTCTCCTCTCTCCTTCCCCGCATACCCCTCACTCTCCAGAATCTCATCTCCATCCTCACACCACCCCTCCAGCAACCCAACTGCCTCCAAAACATCTGCCCAAACCCCCACCTCAACCCCATCCTCCCCCTTCAAACCCTCCAAACAACTCCCCACCACCCCCGCCACTAAAATATTCGTCCTTGCCTCCACCAATGCCGCCAGCTTCACACTATCAAACTCCCTCTCCTCTCCATCCTCTCCAGTCACCAAGACAACCACATCTCCTTCCGTTCCAATCTTAATAGACCCCACCATCTTCCCGATCGCGATCTCGGAAACAAGAATGCCAAGCGCCAGGATATGGGTGCGCTTCTTCCATTCTGAGTCGCTCCAATACAATCCTCTTTCTCGCCCGCCTGGTCCTTCGTCACGCTCAATCAATTCATAGCGCCACCGCTGTACGACGCGGCGTACGAATCCGTCATTTCCGCCATCGGAGCCGAATACGGGTGCGCTGAGCGTGACGTGGAGTTCGGATTTTGGGGTCTGGGAAGTGACGGTGTAATCTGGGTTGCGGGATAAGGGATGGCATCTCCACCAGTGTATGCTACCGCAGCCAAGGGCGTCGAGCCAAGGGGTGCCGAGGAGTTTGGTGCAGGAACGGATTAGAGTTGTTATCAGGGGGAGAACAGTGTGTGGGTGGAGGGGTTGGTGGGAGGGGAGGGGAGTTGAAGAGGTTTGTGTCGCTTTCTCTTTGCCTTTTCCTTGGGATTGGGTTTGGTGCTGGTGTTGGAGAGATACAGCCAGCGGGTCCCAGAACTGCAGACTCGGGACCGGGCAAGAGGAGGCTGATGAAGAGAAAGAGTCGGATAATGACGACTTTGCAATCGTCGCATACCACGGCGTAACCCTAAACCCCAGCGTCCCATTCGACTCCGGACACGGCAACAAATATGTCTCCCGTTCCTCCGCATGGGGGTAAAAAAGATTCGGCATCAGCACATCCAGAGTATCAGCCAGCGTATGAGACAACGCACTCGGGTCCGAACGCAGTGTCACGGGATGCAGGTGTAGTGTCGGTGTTGGCGTGAGGGGATGAGGATCTAGGGCTTCGTTTGCAAGCGCATGAGAAGGAGAAGATACATCCGCGGCGCTGCATGAAGAGAGCAGGAAAGCGAAATGTCTGCGTTTAACTCCCGGAATTGCAAGGCCGAGATGCAGTTTGAAATCCGTCAGAGCTTCGAAATTTCGACATGCTTCGAATAACAACTCTGCATCTTTGCGGCTCGAACTGGAATCCGGGGCCCGTATTCCTGATCCTAGGGTAGAGCGAGAAGGGATCGAACGGCCGGGCAGGCGGTGAGGAATGTTGGTGAAAAGATCCGGATTGTGAGATGAGAGATATGTGTCTGAGAGCCGTTCCAGCAGTGTTAGGAAGCAGTACAACGCATCCATCTCCGGCTCCAGGGCGTTGAGATCGTGCAAGACGGCATGATTGAACGTCCTAGAACGCGAGCGCGAAAGCCGGATTGTGCGTAGACATTCTTCAATTAAATACTGGTCGTAGTGGTCGGTGCCTGCGAACTGGTCGCTTCGGATCTGTGCAACTTGCGGGCTACCTCTGATGGCCACAGCACGAGCTACAATTCCATCGACTCCGCGACTGATATCTTGAGTGTTAAATTTGATGTCGAGGAGCGTACTTGCGATGGTTTCCCAGCCTGTGCCGCCGAATAGGGCTTGAGCGTAGCGGGTTGGTCGAGGGTCATTGAGCTGGTGGCTTTGGAGCCAGCTACGGAACGAAAGGTCGGCGGCGTAGAGGCTATCATGGAAATCGGTCAGACGGTCTGTAAGAGCGGGCCATTTCGATGTTTGCGATGCGAGATGTTTTAGGATGCGTCGCGTTGTCTGGATATTGGAGAGTATGAGTCGGATTTCCTCCATGGAGAGAATGTGGCGTTGGGAAGTGCGGCTGAGCGACGGTAGAGAATAGGTTCACAGTATGTAGCGAATCAGTGAGCGAATGGATTAAGAAGAGTATGCCCGAAACTCGCAGGCAGGAGGGAAGAGAAGAGCCTGCCTTTTGACCAGGCTGACGTTAAACGTCACGAGCGGCCTCGATGAGCCTGATGTTTGAGGCTTGGGATTGAAACATGAATGATTGAATGAGGTGTGTGTGTGTGGTGTGTCACTCGGTCATCGGATGCGACTGGCCCCCAAACCCTTGAGATGTCAAGTCTGTTGCCTTGCACGTTCGTGCTGGCTCACTCTCTGTGCAGCCCTTGTCTTGTATTCCGGCCCCCGTGCGATCAGATCACATATATAAGAGAAATCAATATATCGATCATGAGACCCCCCGAGTTATCTGTTCCTTTCCGTTCGTTTTTTCGACTGATATTGAAGGTGTAAGCGCGAGGAGTCTGAGCGTGAGCGCAGTCGAGGATTTCTCGACGTCTACCTAGTTGCTCGCCTAATAGAGCATCTATAACCACGAGATACTACGCCTCACGAGAAATATCGTTTTCCGCCAACCCACAATATAGATCAACTTGGAACATGGCAAACTATTCCGACGACTTCCTCTCCCCAGAAGACGAACGCAACACCGCACGAAGAATCCACCGCGCCCGCTCAGGCGGATATGTCGACCACGCCGAAGACCGGTCGCGCTGGAACCAACGATACCACCTCCAACCAGGCTCCAACCACCTCTCTGTCCCAACCTTCGACCGTGGAGACACTTCCCATGGCGGCCATCGCCGCGTCCGTTCCAACGACGAAATCCGTCGCAGAAGAGTAGTAAGCAGCGACTCGGCTCGTCGCAGCCACCATGACCCAGCTCCAGTTCCCGTGACCGAGTACAATGTGCGCGAAGCGCGCCCCATGATGCAAGAGCACGACCTGCGCGGAGAAGCAAGACGGTATATCGAAAGAGCTAGACAGGATTCCGAGCGATCTGGGCGAACGTCGAATCCGGCCCATCAGCGCCGACCCAGTAGACCGAAAATCAAAGTCGAAGTGCACAATCATGCTTCCAGAACGGATCGAAGCACGAGCAGAAGAAGCCCCAATCGAAGCCCGCGAAGTGCCAAAAGCCCCAGAAACCACGATTACAGTCCTCGCTCTGCTACCAGATCCCATACAACTACCCCACCAAACGCACAAGCCCAAACCTCCTTGCTCGCCTCCCACCTCGCCACCCTCCAGCGCCGCCTCCATTCCATAATCACCACCTGCAACCGCCACTCGCACATCTCAGCCCTAGATCCGCGTGATCTGACATTCTCCCAGATTGCGCAGGAAGTAGAGGGGTGTGCTTTCCAGCTCCGTGTCTGGAGTCGGAGTGTCAATTTGAGTGGGATGGTTAGGACGGATAGGTCCAAGAGGGAGGTTGTGGAGATGGTTGGGAGGACGTTGGAGGGGATGGGGGAGAAGGCGGAGAGACTGGAAGAAGCGTGTGAGGGGGTGGATGCGGGGGATTTGAGGTGGGAGGGAATAGGGGACGGGGAGGATGGGAACGGAGATGGAGAAGAGGAGTGGGAGAGTGATGGTGATGGAGATGGAAGGAATGGGTATGTCATTGAGATGATTCCTTATACCAGAAGCAAAGTTAACATTACCACCAACAGCACTATTGATGTTACGGAAACCATAGGCTTTCAAATCCACAGCTTACTGGATAGTCTACGCTCTCAAACGAATTCCCTAGCGCGATTGACGCGATCACTGCAGGAAGCGACGCCGGATGCGAGGGAGGAGGTCGAGGCTGTAGAGGATCTGGTCAAGGAGATGGCGGCGCTGTTTCCGACGAAACGCATCTTCGCGCTCGATGATCGGGAAGGGTGATGGGCGTAGTTGAAAGTCGTCGTGTTAGGCGTAGAGATTCGAGCCACGAGATGGAAGGACTACGAGAGCGGCAATTCAGTATTTTTCCCATATCATAATTCTGTATACTTTCACTCCATTGAGATAACCAATTCTTTGTCTGCCGATGTTATATTGCCCAAAGGGCAATCAAATGTACCTTCCACAAAATTGCGAATCGACTGTTGAAGTCGCGGCTGAGCAAAAAATGTTCCATACTACGCGTTTCGAGGATTGAATCCTTCATATGTCCGTAATCCACATTTCTCCCATTTCATCATCGTAGCCTTACGACGATCATCGCCATTAGAAGCGGGGCTGCGCTGCAACTTTTGTATTCGGACTTAAGCCTTTTCCGACCGCTAATCAGCGAGCAGGATGCCGATGCAGATCCGATGCAAATCGGAGGTTCATTTGAATTTCGGTAACTCCACCTACTTGTACAAACATTGTCTGCATGCATGACAAAGACAAAAGGTTGGCATGCAGGTGGAACTCCGCTGGGTGAGATGTATACATACGTCCGTAAGTGAGGTGGGGAGGAGAGGAGATGGATATAAACCGTTTCGCAAGTCTTGCAAAGAAAAAAACTACAACTATATTCGTGTTATCCAAATTCGCTCTTCCCTCCCTTTCACGCCTCAGTTCCAAACATTTTCCCCTTCAAATCCCCCAAAATGGCCACCCCCTACAACCGCCAAAACAGCACAGCATCAGGCATCGCCTCCGACCTCTCCTCCAACATCGCCGGCAAAGTCATCCTCACAACAGGCGTCAGTCCCGGTGGCCTAGGTGCAACCTTCGTAGAAACAATAGCAAAACACAATCCCGCCGTCCTAATCCTCGCCGGCCGCTCTCCCTCCAAACTCCAAGCAACAAACGAAGAAATCAAAAAAATCAACCCAGCAGTGAAAACGCACATCCTTACTCTGGACCTAGCTTCCCAAGACCAGATCCGCCAAGCTGCGACAGAAGTCCTGGCATATCCGTATGCAGCGATCGATGTCGTTGTGAATTCAGCGGGGATTATGGCGGGATCGTGGGCAACGACTAAGGAGGGGATTGAGTTGCAATTCGGATCTAATCATATTGGTCATTTTCTCTTTACGAACTTGATCATGCCGAAAGTGCTGGCGTCGAAAACGCCACGGATTGTGAACGTGAGCAGTGATGGTCATAGACTCAGTCCCGTTCGCTTCGAGGACTATAACTTTCAGGATGGAAAGGTATATAATCAGTGGGTTGCGTATGCTCATAGCAAGACTGCCAACATTCTTTTCTCGAAGGCTCTTGCGAAGAAGTTGGGACCTAAGGGCTTGAAAGCGTACAGTCTGCATCCAGGCGTGGCGTTCGGGACCTCATTGTCATCGGATCTAGGAGATGCAGATTTCCAAGACCTGAAGGCTCAGGATAAAGCAATTGGCGATCCGTTGGGAGATGACAATGCGGATTTTGACGTCAAAACACTAGACGAGTGTGCTGCCACACACGTGGTGGCAGCGTTTGACGACAGGATTGCGGGTATGTTTGTATTCAAAACTGCACGGAGCATCGGGCCAATGCTAACATGTTGAATAGACTATAATGGTTATTACTTGGACAATGGTAACATTGCCAAGCTGGGCGGCACCGGGCTTCGGCCAACAGCAAACAATCCAGAAGATGTCGAGCGTTTATGGAAATTGAGCGAGCAATTAGTGGGAGAGAAGTTCGAGTATTAGCAATGCAATGGAAAACAGGTCCAGAAGCTATAATCGTATATATTGAGGCAGCTATCGGTCGACTTCTTGGTCCTCCGTATTGGGTATCATATCCTATGCGCCGGAAAAAAGTTATCGAGTTGAAATCAAGGTTCATCTTTCACGCCCACTTCAAGCACCGTGTTGCTTCATGTGCATCCTTGCACTCCAATCCACATATTCTCGTCCCACATTTCAAACACTTAATTTTTCCCCAGTATCCACAATTATCACAAAACTGTCGCTGCTTCGGCGCGCCAGCCGGTGGCGCACTGACATGCGATGCAGCGTACGTAAGTGGTGGTGCAGCAAGAAGTGCCTCTAGTTCGGCAGGATCGAGTGATGGAGGCATAGAGCTCTCGACAGAAAGCATGGCGTCGATATCGTTTGGAGATATGCCGAACGGAAAAGGAACAGTGGTTGCGGGTGCAGTAGGTGCGGTTGGGGTGGGCGTTGCTTCTGAAGGTGTGGGAGGAATAGACATCAGAGTGCTCTGTCTTCGGGAAGGCTGCGCGACAGCTCGAGAAGCATTGTTGGCTGTCCTCACTGGAGGTGCTTGTGACAGCATTGCTTCTTCATCGTCGAGCCAATGCTTGATCTGTCGCTGGTATTGTATGATTCGCCGTGTATTCTGGGTTTTAGGAATAGCTGTAAATATGTATTAGAACAAGATGTGAGAAAGAGATGGATTCACAACATACATATCTTCCCGGGTATCGGTATGCTTTGCTTTGGATCATTATCTCTCTCTAATTCCGCTACCCGCCGCGCGATGGCCGTCTGCTGTCTTGCTGATAATTCGTTCTCTCCCCGCGGTCCTCCGGGCTGTGCAGCGGCGCGCTTCTTGTTCTTTGGGTTGATGGCGATTTTGGAGGGGTCATAGCCTCTGTCGACGACATACGTCCAGCCGGGGGCGGATGTCGAGGTGGAGTTTGGGAGTAATTCGACGTTTGGCATGGTATATGGTGGCGGTGGTGAAAGATGGTGGAGGGGAAGTTGCGAGTCTCAAAGTTTCTAGACGTCAGAGCGCGATCACGTGCAGACGCGATACTTCTAACCACATAATTCCCCAGCCTTGAGGTTTGACAACCATTATTATTCGTTTCATTGTTCAATAACTGTTCTCTTATGGTCTCACCAAGAAATTCTTCAAATCGAGTTAGCCAACTCAGAAATTGTTCATTTCCATATCGTTTGATAGGTGAAAAAAGTTTCCACCAATACCAGTCTGGAGAAATTATTTCCAATAAATTCAATGACATTTACTAACACCAAAGGAGAGGACCAAACGGCCAAACCTGCTCTTCATTTCACTCAATAATCTATTCAAAATCAATATCTTCCAGTAACCTACCGACACCACAACCCCATCCACGTTATGCACCTCATCAAACATCCTTCTTCCCCACCTCCATCCCACCACCTCCAATATTTTCCTTAACCCTCTCCTCCCACACCCCCACCACCCCCCTATAATCCTCCGGGCCATAGCTCCTAAAACACTCCCTCCCCCAATTCCTTCCCCACGGCCCCAAACTCCCCTTCCTCTTCCCCTCCAACCCCATATCCCGCATCAACAAATCGAAATACGGCAACGAATCAAAAACCAAGTCCGGAAACTTGTTGCCATACCCCATAGCATTGCGAAGCACACAATACTGCGTCTCGCGATAAGTTTCGTATTTGATCTGCGAAGGGGATGTGGAGGGGAGGGCGAGGGATCCGTCGAGATATGCCGTGAGCCAGAGTGATTGGAGATATGCGCAGGAGGCATTTCCGAGGGACATCAGGGCTCCCGCGAAGCCTATGGAGCGGCGGGGGAGATCTGAGGGGGGCACGAGGAAGCGGTAGAGGCGGTAGGGAGCTTGGGTGGAGAGGGTTTGGGCGTAGCGGAGGGACGGGTCTGGGTGGTGGAGTCTGCTTGTGTCGCGTTGTTTGAGGTAGGGGAATGAGGCGTAGAGTTCCGTTTCTGCTTTTTGGATGAGGGCGGCGTCGGAAGGGGATGGAGAATTGGTGCTCGGGAGTCCGAGGTCGATTTCTAAGCCTGGGGGATGGAATTTGAGGGAGCCGCCAAGTTCCCCACCCGTGGCACATACTACGGTGTCGACGAGGAGTTTGTTTCCGCTATTGAGTATTACTTCTTTGCCGCGGCCGTACTCGGCGACTTCATCGACGATGACGTTGATCTTGCCTTCGCGGACCAGGTCAAAGAAGTTGGTTGGGTAATTCAAGATGCTCAAGGCATTTCCGACTTCAAAAGCGTTTCTCCAAGGTCGCAATTTCTTAGTCTCTGGATGTTGGTTCAGTTTGTTCAACTCGACCACATCGTCTCCCAGGATTCCCCAGAATGCTCCTACAATCTTTCTTCCGAGCCACGTCCTGTGTAGAAAGCTCCTGATCCAACCTTCGAACCCGGCCGTCTCTGCCCATGGACATGGAGACATGAAGCCAAAAAATCGAGTGAAGACTAGCTTTTCGAGCCATAATCCGAGCGGAGTTACGTAGGGTGGTGACATCCATACTGGACCATCACCTGATGGTCGAATAAGCATGGTTGCGGTGGAGTTTTCTTGCGTTGCACATGCATACGCAATGTCCCAAGCAGACTTTCCTGCTCCGACGACAAGAGTGCGAGTGCTCGGTTTCACAGTATTCGAATAGTGAGTACCGAAGTCGTAGGAATGAATGATCGAGGGTATAAAATCCGGTGATCTGGGACACTTTGGCATAGAAGGACGATTCATGAGACCAACTGCGATAATGAGTTTGGCAGTATTGATTGAAGAAACAGAGCCATCATTCGGACCCGATGAATTTGTGCAATGTAGTCTCCAGCCGTCGGCCGTCTGCTCCACAACATCGACTTTGGTGGATAAACGCACAAATTTTTCAATCCCATTTTCTTCAATCAGTGCTTCTAGGTACTGGGTGACCTTTGCAGCCGGAACATGCTCTCCTTTTTTCACGCCGAATTTTTCCTCATCCATAGGAAAATCGGGGTTCTCATACGTGCCCCAGAGATTGTTCGTTTTCAGACCCGGGAAGATGCGATGAGGGGCCCATGGTCCGCCAATTGATGGAGCAGAGTCTAGGAGTAGAATTTGTGCTGTGGGATGGAGGCGGTGATATGTCGCAGCTGATGTGATACCGTAGAAGCCTGTATTCCATCGTAAGCATAGCGTTCAATTGTAGAGAAAAATGAAAATGAGATCGCACCTGCGCCAATAACCACCAACTCCACTTCTTCCATCATTACAGATATAACCGAGACAAATCACTTCAAAATCTCAAAAGCTGGAATTACAATTCCCAACGCGTCGGTATTCCGAAATTCTCTTGTGTTGCGGCACAATCTCAAAATCGGTCACGTTCAAGAGATAAGAAGTACAACTTAGCTGTCCAGCTAACCCATCGATCGGGCGGTGAGACCTCACTGGCTAAATCCAGCGAAGCCACGCTTGAATAGATGGAAAGTTCCCCCGGGAACGGGGCCTTATCATTGGGTGCTCTGAAGATACCCCACAGCATATACGAGGACCCCGCAAAGTCTGACAGTAAGGAATAAACCAGGGCATGTGTTGTAATCTGGGCCATATTGAATGCCTTTTATGGAAGTTGCGCGTAGAAGATATATTGGGAACAAGAAGAGGCGGCATGTCAACCAACCATGAGAATGCTTAAAAGAAACTTTAACATGTTTAAAGCAAATTCTAAACGCGCTTTAAATACACGCTAATCTCTACAAGGGCAGAAAATACTGTAAAGATACGTAGAATGTAGTTTGAAGCTAGGAACATACGTTAAAAACAATCTAATTATCTTTATAGTATTTTCTGCCTTTATAGAGGATAAAATACGCGTGAAATATATTAATAGCACGTGCTAGGAATGTGTTAGGAATGCGTTTCCATCACGTTAAAGTCTCATTAAGCTTAGTCTCAAATGTCTCGCTAGACCTGAGATTTCTTGAGTTGACCTGGAAATATGCGTAGTCATCCATATCTTATACCTTTTTAGGTATAGTCAGGTCTACCAAGAAATGTTTCATGGTCGGATGACCCATGTGTTGTAATCTGGGCCATATAAAATGCCTTTCATGGAAGTTGCGCATAGAAGTTATATTGAGAACAGGAAGATTACTGGAGATGGGCAAGGGAGTGTAGATTTGGATGCATGCTGCACGGGTCTAGTCCGCCTTTGTTCTGACATTTAGTTGACGTTTAGTGCTGGAGAACCAACGTATTCTGTATCCCCAAGGTCTAAATGCAATGCCAAAAGAGTGAACAGAGTCTTTACTCTATACATAACATCCCTTACTAATATAGTCATTCTATCCTCTTACCTTTACATTGAATTATCACTTCATGATGTTGCTTTGAGAGTTAACTTCATGTTTCAACCTTGAGTACGTTCTGCAAATGATAGAAAAATCCCCAAAAACTAGTCCACCCACACAGAACTCTGTGCAGACACCAGAATTCAAGTGAACAATTAAAACACTTATTTTGAAGTGTACCTCAAAGCTATTTGGTGCAGACTAAGCCGTCAGGTGTGAGTTAGTGTTCTGTAGAATTGTTGCATAAAACTCTGCTGCAAAGGGCCTGGTATTTCGCCCACCAGCCTTCAATTCACCAGCATGTGCGTATACTGAAAACATGTGAGTTCAAAGCCAGAAGACTGTTACGCAATCACGAATAAACGGCACACAAGCAAATTTTAAAATAATGGTAACGATCGAATTGGGTACTAGAGATTTAACAAAGATATTTACTAACAGCCCGCCTGCTGCGCTAGCGACGTAACTGGAATGCACTATACAAGAGAAGTTCCCGAACCACACATAAACACACACACACACACATACACACGCACGCACGCATAGCTAATGCCTTTGCAAAATAAGGATAGGGTATGGAACAGCTACAATACAGGAAAGGCCGTAGAAACCAGATGCTAGAGGCATGGAATGGTCTACCTTTTAAGCAAGCCTAAATGCATGGATTCGCAATTACAACAAAATCATTGCTGCGCCTGAGAGGATGGCGGTGCCGAGGTAGAGACCGAGAGAGAATACTCCGGACTCGAAGCGTGGGATGGTGAGGCTGGAGGCTGCGCCCGGGGAGTTGGTGGACGAGGAGCCGGATCCTTGGGGAGAAGTGGAGACGGTACCAGTGCCAGCAGGACCAGCTTCGGACATCAGGCTCTTGCAGGTAGCAGAGGCAGTCTTAGCCGTTTGCTTAGTTGCCTTGCCATCGAAACCGCAGCCGTTGGTGACGTTGAGAGAGTACTGGTTAAGGGCAAAAGCCAGCTGCTCCTTGGACGAGCACATACCGTAGGCACCAAAGGGTCCGGCGGTGCTGTTCCTGTTGATGCCTGCGCAATAAGCACCTTTCTTGAGACCACAGATGTAGCCGAAGACCTCGCCGTAGTCATCCTCAGTGGCCTTGTCGGCAACGGTGCAGCTGAGAGTATCCATCATGCATGAGCACAACTGGGAGTTGGGGACGGGAGGGAGAGGAGAGGACTGGGCCTCCCATTTCTGAGCCACAAAAGTAGGGCAGGTGGCGGCAGCAGTGTTGGTAGGATTGTAGTCGGCCATCTTGACACCAGTGGGGGTTGCCTTGGCAATCTCCTTGGAGAGGTTCTCGAAATCCTTGTTTGTCTCAACCTTGCCGTTGGTGACTTTGACAAGACCTGTAAATTGTTAGTGGGTATATTGTGCATTATATCGGCCAAGCTTACCATATTCATTGGCTTCCTCGAAGTACATGTAGACAATGCCGCCGGACCAGATGTTGTTCATCTGGCTGCCATAAAGAGTTCCGACTTCGGTGAAGAGACGGGGACGAACGTTGTTGCAACCATACTCGGCGAAGAAGACAGGGACGTCATACTTTTCGAATTCCTTGGTGCGAACGTCGAATCCAGACTCCTGGAAGGAAGACTTTCCACACCACGAGTAGATGTTGTAGCCCCAGAAATCAATGGCCTCCTCCCGATTTCCGCAATCGAAGTAGGCAGCAAGATTCTTTCGGATATCAGCGTCGTCGTTGGTAGCATAGCCGACGCCCATGGTACGGTAATTCTTGGACTTGATGTAGGCCTTTGTATCACGCACGGCGGCCTTGACATAAGCACTAGCTGCGGTGTTGTTGAACTGGTTCGAAACCTCGTTTCCTGCAAAGAAGCCAAGCGTGTTGTTGTACTTGGACATGACATCGACGACGTTTGTGTAACGCTTGTAGAGATCTGTTGTCCATGAGGGCTGGTCACGGTTGATCGACAGGCCCGGCTCGGACAAATCAGCAACGACGTAGATGCCAGCGTTGGCAAGGGCGTTCATGCAGTCATCGTGGTTCTTGGTAGGATCAATGGCATACACACGAATGGTGTTTGTCCTGAGCTTTACGAGGTATTCGATGTCTCGTTTGCAGGATGTGGTGTCAGCAAGAGGATCGACATATTTGAGGGTCTCTGTCTGTGAGGTGTTGCTGTTGATTTCCTGCTGATAGGCTATGCCCCTCATGTAAAACTGTGTGCCGTTGCCTCCATAGAAGAACTTGGATCCCTTGATGACAATAGGGTCGACTGCACTGACGGATGAGAATAAGGTTGCCGCGGCGGCGATAAGAGTTGAGCCCTTCATGTTGATATCGGTCCAGAGAGATCACCGGAGGGCGAAGAATACCGAGAGTGTTGGCGATGCTTGGTCAAGGAGTTGAGTTCTCGGCGCGGTGTTTCTTTGGAAGGAGCGTGGTGTTTCAGGCAAGCACGAGGGTGCAGTCAATAGACACGCCGAGGATCTGATGTAAGGAGTGTATAGAAGGGTTGTAAACGGGCAATTAAAGAGTTAATGAGGGACTGTGGTAATGGTAAAAGAAAACCGTAAACATGCAACGACACAGAAAACGACAGTGAAGCAAGCTGTGGTGACTGGCGAAGGAGAGGCGGGACCCTGTCTGGGGAGGCACCTCGAAGCTTCACTTGGCCTTGGCGCCTCCTTAATCAATGCAGTTAGTGCCGCGGTTGGTTTGGGGTTAGTGGCGAGGACCGGCAGCCTCGGCGTCCCGAGACGCTCTTGTGGGCCACGTCTCCAATCAATCTGCGAGGATGGGCGTTCAACACTGGCCGATCACACATGGGACGGAAATAGAGTGTGACTACCATAGGATCATTGTATTGTGTGTCTCTGTTGCAAGGCCAAATCTCATATGGGTTTGTTTGTAGAGACATGGATGATTGCAGCACCTGCGATTGCTTGCTGTGCATCTTTCCACCGGCAGGGCCTTTTGCTCCACTCTGGCGCTAGCCACCTACGGGCCCCAAGGGATGCACATGAGGGCTTCACGCAGCACACCACCCACTCACCCACCGATATGCAGGTACCGTACTTGTAAATCGTATTACGGCTGGACGGAGCTCCAAACTTGCCGGGGAGGGGGCCAGGCCCGCTGTGCCCAAGAGGGAACAAGAGAGAACCACATCTAATTTTAAACCCCTCCATACGTACTTTGGTACAGTAATTCTCCTCCACCACACCTCATCCGCACCCCTTCTAGAATGTTGGATGTGCCAGGACTGCCAGAAATAAACGTGCATACAGCATCTTATCCGCATCCGCCGTCCGCAGACGCGGAATCAGAAAGGTGCCCTCAGGCTGGCTGCTGCTTTGGATGACTGTCTGCAACACTCAGTCTGCCGGACGTCTATTCCACTCAAGCTCCAAGCTGTCATAACTTTGCTGAAGCAGGACAGCGCTTGTTGCGCATATTCCCGCTGTCGCCTTCAGACCAGCTGCCAACGTTTCGTCCTGCGGGTCTTCGGCATCGCCTGCGCCAGCTCGCAGTTTCGCAGTGTGGCGAGCGTCGTCCCTCCACCTCCAAAGGCCAATGGAAGCCAGCGTGCGAGCCCAGAGAGTGAGCAACAGCGCATCCTTCGCTTACCTCTGCCTCACATCTCGCTGCTGAATACTGGACTGAACACTGTACATGTGCACTTTCTGGCTCTGTCTTTGCCCTCTTTGCCCTCTTTACCCTCTGAGCCTCGTCGCGCAAAGGGACCTTTTTTTCCAATGTACCAGTACCATGTGTATAAATAGTCGGACCGAAGAGACATTCCGGAGGACGAAGGAACCAACAGCAACAGATGTGTTGTTGAAAAGTCCGACGGCAGACTTCTCGGCTGCTTGGCTACCTGCCGGCTGACTCCGGCGAGAGTTGGCTTGCACATGTGGTGGTGGCTGGTGGCAGGTGGTGGAGCGCAGAAGGCGAACCTCCAGCAACGCAATCATGAGTGCACGACTGATGGACTTCCCCCAACAATACCCGAGCCCTCCAGAGGCCCAGGGCTGGAAATACCCGCAAACGCAACCGCAACCGCTGCCGCAGCGAACTTGGTTGGGAGCAGCAGAGGGCAATCCCATGGAAAAGCCTGCGTAAATCCTAGACAAGAGGTGAATATGTGGGAACTGGGAATTTTCCATATCGCGTTGGTGGCCGGGGCCCTTGTCCTTCAATCTGCTGGGCGGTGGACACCTTCGTCATCCTCGATACCGTTGAATGCAGCTTAATTTAATCGCCAATGGCCCGGAGCACTATTCGTCCTAACCCTGCGGATGGCACCGCATCAGATTGACTTGCGATGCAGTTCTCAGGGGGAGGGAGCAGGAATGGGTTTTTTTTTTCTCCCCTTCGATCCACGACCAAATAGAGTATACCTGATCAAGGAACCAAGAAAGCCCCACGACTTCCAGTAACATGTACTATAGACCAACGATGAACAGAGGATGGCGTCGCGCTGGTGTCAGGATTATCTGTCAGTGTTGTTCGCCAGCCTCAAGAGAGACGCCCGCCGTTGAGGGTCAGGGGGGTTGTATTGTATGACGGGACGACCGCAAACGCCACGTCCGCCATGCCCACTATCTTATCGTGCTACGGCCAGCAGCCATGCATGGCAGCATGGACATGGCAGGTTGGCAGGCTTGACTTGTGTCCAATCTTGCTTGTCGGACATGAGCCTTTGCCGGACCGAGCGACAACGCCAGCCAGTGCAGCGTTTTGGTTTGATCGCCCCCCCGGGCATATCTGCCGTTGGTCGCTCGCTCCCCCATTTGGAGAGAGCAAGGAAAAAGGCGGACTGCAAGCAGGCTTTGTGCGCCTGCTGGTGGCCAACAAGATATTTGCGGTGCGTTATCAAGGCAGCATAGGCGAGGGATAGTGGAAAGTTGGACAGAGGTGAGAACCGCACTCGTAATGATATAGATGCAACATCTGTCTGAACGCAGATAGAAGACAACAGGAGTCTTTGTTGCTAGCAGAGAATCAGGTACCTGTGGAAGGCGTGTCTGATGTCCGCTAAGCCCCAGGGGCAGCGCGGGTATGACGAGGCCGTTCTAGTACAGAACGAGTCTCGATGGGGGAGAGATGAAAGACGGGGGGAGGCATTTCAAAGCAGGTCCCGAATCATGTATCGCGACAGTATCCATTGCGAAGAAGAGGAAGTAGTAGTACAGTAAATGGAATAGAGCACATAGAGCACGTAGAGCAGCACATCACTCAGATACATGATTGAAAAATGATTGAGACATGATGCGCCCCCAATCGAGTCGCAGCAGAAGCAAAAAGTGGCGAGGTCGAGGAACGCGGTGCTGGTATGGGTGTGCGGCGTCGCGGTGGAATCGAAGGGGCAGCTGCCATTGGCCCAGCCTTGTGGAGCCGGCGCAGTGATCTTAAGGGGCGGCCCCCAGTACAAGAGAATCCGCATTCCGCGACCTTTTCCTCCTTACCTCCCCCCTCTCCCGCCACTCCACGACCTTTCTTCACCTCGTGTTTCTTTTTTGTGTTCAGTCTCTCGTTGCCTGCAGGGGATTGAGTTCGCCAGTTCGTCCAACTCGGTCGTCGATTCCATTGCTCTTGAACGTGCTTCACCCGTCCAAGAGTCACCGCTCGCCGTTCGACAACCAGGAAAGCGGCACACCTTTGCACCAGTCGCAGTAGTTGCATCCCCCAGTCAACGCCTTACGCATCACCCAGCATCTCAACTGGAACCACATTCGCTTTTCCTATAACTCCATTTTCGCTCCTCGACAAACACACACCCGGCGAACAGCTTTTGTCTTCACTGGAAGTGCCGCAGACCCTCTTACCAACCAACGGACTGCCCACTTTTACCCACCCGAACGTCAACAGCACAGCACTACACTCGCTCCCTCCCTTCTCTCGCTTGCCTTTGGCAGCTCTACCAATCCAATTTACCATCGTACCCATCTCAATACTAATAATTTTGATCCCGGGCTCTTCTAATGCTCATTGTTTGAGGTACGCCGCTCTAAACACCTCGTGTTTCAGGCACGCCCGCTCCTTCAGCAAGCTGACGGCTGCACATCTAGTCTCTACACCGCGCTTTAATCGCTGCTCAAGATGTCTGGACATCCGCAGGGCGGCCATGGAGGCCAGTATGATGATGGCTACGGCCAGCAACAGCAGCAAGGTCACCACCAAGGCCAGGACTCGTACTACCACGACGATCAGTATGGCCAATATCACGACCAGCCCGGTCAACACGACCAGCATGCCTATAGCGGCGACAACAATAACAACACCCACCACAACCAGCAAGGCGATGCGTATTATGATGAATCAGCTTATTACGATGATCGTGGCCAGCAAGGTCAATATCAACAAGATGGTTACTATGACGATCGCCAACAGGGCTACCAAGATGGATATTACGACAATCAATATTACGATCAAGGTGGTGCTCAAGATGGTTATGGACAAAACGGCCAAGGGTGAGTTACTTGGAAAACACCTGCTCTTCTCCTACACATTGACTAACTTCTCGCAGCGCAAAGCCTCGCCGCCGCGGCCATGACTCCGAGGACGACTCTGAGACTTTCAGCGATTTCACAATGAGATCGGACATGGCTCGCGCCACCGACATGGACTATTACGGTCGTGGCGATGAGCGCTACAACAGCTACGGTGAGGGTATGAATCGGGGATACCGGCCTCCGTCGTCACAGGTCTCTTACGGAGGCAACCGCTCCTCAGGTGCATCAACGCCCATCTATGGTATGGATTACACAAACGCCCTTCCTGCAGGCCAGCGCTCGCGTGAGCCGTACCCAGCTTGGACCGCTGAAGCTCAAATTCCTTGTACCAAGGAAGAAATCGAGGATATCTTCCTCGAGCTCACTGCCAAATTTGGTTTTCAGCGTGACAGCATGCGCAACATGTATGATCATCTGATGACACTTCTCGACTCGCGAGCCTCGCGTATGTCGCCCAATCAAGCGTTGTTGTCATTGCACGCCGATTACATTGGCGGTGAAAACGCCAATTACCGCAGGTGGTACTTTGCTGCTCATCTGGACCTCGATGATGCCGTTGGATTTGCCAACATGAAGCTCGGAAAGGCCGGCCGAAGGACCCGCAAAGCCAGGAAAGCTGCAAAGAAGAAGGCCTCGGAAAACCCTGGAAATGAGGATCAGGCGTTGGAAGCTTTCGAGGGAGATAACAGTTTGGAGGCTGCAGAATACAGATGGAAAACTCGTATGAACCGCATGTCTCAGCACGATCGAGTTCGACAAGTCGCGCTCTACTTGCTCTGTTGGGGTGAGGCGAACCAAGTTCGTTTCATGCCCGAGTGTCTCTGCTTCATTTTCAAGTGCGCAGACGATTATCTCAACTCCCCGGCCGGGCAAGTCCAAGGGGAACCCGTGGAAGAGTTCACCTACCTCAACAATGTCATTACTCCGCTCTATCAGTACTGCCGTGATCAAGGCTACGAAATTCAGGACGGTAAATACGTTCGACGAGAGCGCGATCACGCATCGATTGTTGGATACGATGATATCAACCAACTGTTCTGGTACCCCGAGGGTATCGAGCGCATCATCATGGAAGACAAGTCTCGCATCGTTGACCTTCCCCCTGCAGAGCGGTACGCAAAGCTAAAGGATGTGCACTGGAAGAAGGTCTTTTTCAAGACCTACTATGAGCGTCGGTCTTGGTTCCACATGCTGGTCAACTTCAATCGTATCTGGGTTATTCACGTCACTTCCTTCTGGTTCTATACTGCTTACAACTCGCAGCCCATTTATACAAAGAACTACGAACAACAGTGGGACACTAAGCCACCGAAAGCGGCTATATTCTCAGCCGTTGCTTTAGGCGGTTCGATTGCATCCCTGATCATGATCTTTGCTACACTCTGCGAATGGGCATATGTACCTCGCAAATGGGCTGGAGCTCAGCATTTGACGAAGCGCCTTCTGTTCCTCCTTGCTGTCTTCGCCGTCAACCTGGGTCCCAGTGTTTACATCTTCTTCATCTCGAAAGACCAGAAGGACAAGATCTCACTGATTCTTGGTGTCGTCCAATTTCTCATCGCTTTGGTCACATTCGTATTCTTCTCAATCATGCCCCTCGGTGGTCTATTTGGCAGTTACCTGACCCGTAACTCTCGTCAATATGTCGCCAGTCAAACTTTCACAGCCAGCTACCCTCGCCTCAAGGGGAATGATAAATGGATGTCGTACGGTCTGTGGGTACTTGTCTTTGCTGCCAAACTTGCAGAGTCTTACTTCTTCCTCGCTCTATCCATGAAGGACCCTACCCGAATTCTTTCGCACATGAAGAGTCCCGACTGTTATGGAGACGAAATCCTCAAGACATATCTCTGCAAGTATCAGCCTAGGGTTGTACTTGGACTGATGATGTTCACTGGTTTGATTCTTTTCTTCCTGGACACATATCTATGGTACATTATCCTCAACATGTTGTTCTCGGTAGCAAGGTCTTTTTATCTCGGTGTATCCATCTGGACTCCCTGGAGAAACATCTTCTCGCGCTTGCCCAAGCGTATCTACTCTAAGGTTCTCGCCACCACCGATATGGAGATCAAGTACAAACCGAAAGTCTTGATCTCTCAAATCTGGAATGCCATTGTTATTTCCATGTACCGAGAGCATCTTTTGGCCATCGACCACGTTCAAAAGCTTCTTTACCATCAGGTTCCCTCTGAACAAGAGGGAAAGCGCACTCTCCGAGCCCCCACGTTCTTCGTGTCCCAAGAAGATCATTCGTTCAAGACTGAATTTTTCCCCGCCCAAAGCGAGGCTGAACGTCGTATTTCCTTCTTCGCTCAATCGCTCTCCACTCCGATTCCGGAGCCTCTACCAGTCGACAACATGCCAACTTTCACTGTGTTGATTCCCCATTACGGCGAGAAGATCCTACTCTCTCTCCGTGAGATCATCCGTGAAGATGAGCCTTACTCTCGTGTTACCCTTTTGGAGTATCTTAAGCAGCTTCACCCCCACGAGTGGGATTGCTTTGTTAAGGATACCAAGATCCTCGCTGACGAGACCTCCCAATTCAATGGTGACCAGGAGAAGTCGGAGAAGGATACTGCTAAGAGCAAGATCGACGACCTCCCATTCTATTGCATTGGTTTCAAATCCGCCGCTCCTGAGTACACTCTCCGCACACGAATCTGGGCTTCTCTCCGCTCTCAAACTCTCTACCGTACTATCTCTGGTTTCATGAACTATAGCCGTGCCATCAAGCTTCTTTACCGCGTTGAGAACCCTGAGGTGGTCCAAATGTTTGGAGGTAACTCCGACAAGCTGGAGCGTGAGCTCGAACGAATGGCGAGACGCAAGTACAAGATCTGTGTTTCCATGCAACGTTATGCGAAGTTCTCCAAGGAGGAGCGTGAGAATACTGAGTTTCTCCTTCGCGCTTACCCCGACCTTCAAATCGCTTATCTGGATGAAGAACCTCCGGTCAATGAGGGTGATGAACCCCGCATTTACTCTGCACTCATCGATGGTCACTCCGAGCTGATGGATAATGGTATGCGCCGACCTAAGTTCCGTGTGCAGCTCTCTGGCAATCCTATTCTCGGTGATGGCAAATCTGATAATCAGAACCACGCGATTATCTTCTACCGTGGCGAGTACATTCAGCTTATCGATGCCAACCAGGACAACTACCTTGAGGAGTGCTTGAAGATTCGAAGTGTTCTTGCTGAGTTTGAGGAGATGACCACTGACAACGTTTCCCCATACACCCCTGGCATCCCCAACAGCAACTTCAACCCTGTCGCCATTCTCGGAGCTCGTGAATATATCTTTTCTGAGAATATTGGAATCCTCGGCGACGTTGCTGCCGGCAAGGAACAGACATTCGGTACTATGTTCGCCCGAACACTCGCACAGATTGGTGGAAAGCTCCATTATGGACATCCTGATTTCCTGAACGGTATCTTCATGACCACCCGTGGCGGTGTCTCTAAAGCCCAAAAGGGTCTGCATCTCAACGAGGATATTTACGCTGGTATGAACGCTCTTCTTCGTGGTGGCCGCATAAAGCACTGCGAGTACTACCAGTGTGGTAAAGGCCGTGATCTTGGTTTTGGCTCGATTCTTAACTTCACTACCAAGATTGGTACTGGTATGGGTGAGCAGATGTTGTCCCGCGAGTACTACTACATGGGAACTCAGTTGCCTCTCGATCGTTTCTTGTCCTTCTACTACGCTCATCCTGGTTTCCACATCAACAACTTGTTCATCATGTTGTCTGTGCAGTCCTTCATGTTCGTTCTCATCAACCTAGGAGCTCTCCGACACGAAACCATCACCTGCCGATACAACAAGGATACACCCATCACTGATCCTCTCTGGCCCAATGGATGCGCCAACTTGGTCCCTGTATTCGATTGGGTAGCTCGTTGCATTCTCTCTATCTTCATCGTCTTCTTCATCTCCTTCATCCCTCTTGTTGTTCAAGAACTGACAGAGCGTGGAGCATGGCGTGCGTTGACTCGTCTTGGAAAGCATTTCTCTTCCGGATCTCCGTTCTTTGAGGTGTTCGTCTGCCAAATTTACGCCAACTCTCTACACACTGATCTATCTTTCGGTGGTGCTCGTTATATTGGTACCGGTCGTGGTTTCGCAACGGCTCGCATCCCCTTCGGCATTCTGTACTCTCGATTTGCTGGTCCATCCATCTACATTGGCGCCCGCTCTCTTATGATGTTGCTCTTCGGAACAATCACTGTCTGGGGTCCTTGGCTCATTTATTTCTGGGCGTCCCTGCTTGCTCTCTGTGTTTGCCCGTTCTTGTTCAACCCTCATCAATTCTCCTGGGATGATTTCTTCATTGATTACAGGGAGTACTTGCGCTGGCTCTCCCGTGGAAATACCCGATCACATGCCGCTTCTTGGATCGGTTATTGCCGCCTTTCCAGAACTCGTCTTACTGGATATAAGCGGAAAGCCCTTGGTGATCCATCGTCCAAGCTATCGGGCGACATTCCCCGCGCTTCATTCAGTAACATCTTCCTGAGCGAGATTTTTGGTCCCCTTGTCTTGGTTGCCATCACTTTGGTTCCTTATCTCTTCATCAACGCTATGACTGGTGTCGAGAACAGCAAATTCAAGGACTTGGACCGCGAGGGTGCACCTGACCGAGATAGTCTGAAGCCCACCAACTCACTGATCCGTGTCGGACTCGTTGCCTTTGGCCCTATCGCTGTCAATGCTGGTGTCCTTGCCGGTCTTTTCGCCATGGCTTGCTGTATGGGTCCTCTTCTCAGCATGTGCTGCAAGAAATTTGGTGCTGTCCTCGCTGCCATCGCCCACGCAATTGCTGTGATTATGCTCTTCGCCTTCTTCGAAGTTATGATGTTCTTGGAAGGATGGAACTTTGCCCGTGCCCTGTCTGGCATGATTGCTGTAGTTGCCATCCAACGCTTCTTCTTCAAGCTCATCATCTGTCTGGCTCTTACCCGAGAGTTCAAGGCCGATACCTCCAACATTGCGTGGTGGACGGGCAAGTGGTACACCATGGGGTGGCACACTATCTCCCAACCCGGTCGTGAATTCCTCTGCAAGATCACCGAGCTCGGCATGTTTGCCGCCGATTTCATTTTGGGGCACTTCATCCTTTTTGTCATGCTTCCTGTTCTTTTGATCCCATATGCCGACAAGTTCCATTCGGTTATGCTTTTCTGGCTTCGTCCAAGGTATGTATCCCAGCCACCTTTGATAATTAAACTAGTACTAACATCGCTCGCAGCCGTCAAATCCGACCTCCTATTTACTCCCTGAAGCAAACCAAGCTTCGAAGGAGACGAGTGATCCGTTACGCCATCCTCTACTTCTTCCTGCTTATCATCTTTGTTGCTCTCGTAGTTGGCCCCGCAGTCGGCGGCAAGTACCTGAAGTTCAGCGTTAAGATTCCTCTGGAGCTTATGCAGCCAACTGGCCTGAACAACAACGACACCAGCTCGGACATTACCGGTTCGTGTATCGGTGGACCTTGCCCAGGTGGAGTAGCTGCCAATACTGGATCTGAACGCTTGGCTCGAATGATGGCTTTGTAAATTCGGGATGGGAGGATTTTAAAGAATCAAAGGTCATGGACCTTTTGCATTGTACACACAGGCGCAAACATGAAAATGGGTGACGGTCCCCATAATGATTGTAATATTCCGAGCCGTTGATTCGGCATCTGCTTTCTCTCTTTTTTTTGGGGTGCTGGGTGGTTTAGAAATGCCTTTCGCTTTTATCTCTTTTTATCGACTTCTGCACATAAACTATGACATGGAAGGGTTGAGGGATTATAGTGGCGAAATATGTTAGATGGTGCTTGCATTGTGGACTAAATGTAAAACTCTTAACCCGGGATTTTTGGCATGCCAACCTCCAGTATTTTTCCTTTGTGACTTGTGTGAAAGTTTTTCAGCCATAACATTCCTTTCTCTTGCTCGTACGTTGTTGTGTACATCTTTGGCAATGGCCCGTGATTTCTCAAGCTGGATAAGGGGCTACACGTGACGATTGGAAATTAGCTTGGCATGCTGACAGGAGACCTCCGCCTCCGCGCGTTGCCGTTGCGAAGCTCCTCATGATTTGAACCCTTTTCCACCTTCTTTTTTTTACGTATTGTATGCGCCATGGAGTTCCAGGATGCGCAAGGCGCCATTGTGCGCCTCTTCAACGACGCCAATGCCCAATTTCACAAAATGCCTGGGTCGGCAATCATTCTTCGCTACATCAAAAGCAGCTACCAGAACGACCCTGTTCGAAGCGCAATCGAGCTTTTTCTGTTCCTCTTCGCCGTGCGGTATCTCCTTGCACCAACGTACTCTACGCAGAAGAATCGGCAGGTGAAGCTCACTGAAGAGGTACATACCCTATGGATACTCGCGGTAGTGCTCAGACTAATCAAATATAGGAGATTGATGAGCTGGTCGACGATTGGACACCGGAACCGTTGGTCGCTGAGCCTACCGCATGGGAAAAGTTGGAGAATGAGAAAAGGCCTGTTCTTGTTGGGTATGCTCGCCATACAAATCAAACCTATTGAAGAGCAACATTAACATTGAAACAAGACCTACAGGTCCGAAATCGAAGCTCTCTAATGGGCGAACCGTAACCAACCTCGCATCCTACAACTTCCACAACTTTGTCGCGAACGAAACTCTCAAGGAAAAGGCAATTCAAACACTCCGAACATATGGTGTTGGACCTTGCGGACCCCCCGGGTTCTACGGCACACAAGACGTACACATGAAGACCGAGGCAGATGTTTCGGCACATTTGGGTACTGCGGCTTGTATTATCTACGCACAATCTTTCTCGACCGTTTCCAGTGTCATTCCTTCTTTTTGCAAACGTGGGGATATCATTGTTGCGGACAAAGCTGTCAATTTCTCGCTCAGGAAAGGTATCCAGATCTCTAGGAGTACGGTTCGGTGGTTTGAGCACAATGATATGGAGGATTTGGAGAGGGTTCTGCAGAAGGTTACCAAAGAGCAGGCGAAGAAACCTTTGACTAGGCGGTTCATTATCACGGAGGGTTTGTTTGAGAATGTTGGAGACATCTCTGATCTGCCCAAGCTGGTATGTGAATCTTATCTGTACACCTTTCAGGATGCTAATCTTTGCAGGTTGAACTCAAGCTCAAGTACAAATTCCGACTTATCCTTGACGAGACTTGGTCTTATGGAGTATTGGGCAGAACTGGCCGCGGTCTTACTGAGGCTCAAAATGTGGATGCAACGGAAGTCGACATGATCATCGGTTCGCTCTCAGGGCCTCTCTGTGCAGCTGGAGGATTCTGTGCTGGTACCGAAGAGGTCGTAGAGCATCAACGGATTTCATCTGCTTCTTATACATACTCGGCCGCCCTTCCAGCGCTTCTCGCCACAACCGCAAGCGAGACGATATCAATGCTGCAGGAACAACCGGAGATATTGACTGGACTACGGGAGAACATCAAGGCCATGCGAGCACAACTCGACCCTCGATCTGACTGGGTAAAGTGCACAAGCTCCGTTGACAACCCGATCATGCTGCTGGTTCTCAAGCCAGAGGTTGTTGCCGCGAAGAACCTTTCTCCCCAGGACCAAACCCAATTATTCCAGGATGTTGTTGATGAGGTACGTGATTCCCGAATTCATACTTTACTTTCCGCTAACAATCCATAGTGTGTTGCCAATGGTGTTCTCGTCACGAGACTGAGGGCACCCCCTCAGAGTGTCCGGGGCGAACAAGACTGGCAGCCTACTCCGGCTTTGAAAGTATGCGTCACATCAGGACTGACGAAGAAGGAGACGGAGAAGGCAGGCATTACCATTCGACATGCCATTACCAAAATTGTAACGAGGAAGAAGTAATTGTAATTTCCCCGCGATAGCGATTTTTCTTTCCCTCGTGTATTATACAACAGTACGAAATGGCATGGTATGGCGAGCATTGGATGGCGCTAGGAGAGATCTTGAAGGGACATTAGATTTATTTGCAAGGTATACCTCTACAGTATGTAATGCTTAATCCTAGTGGGGGGGCATGGTTGCGTTGCTGCGAGTCGTCGTGGCCGGTCTCGTAAGGGTTTGAATCCAAACATTCTACCACCACAATTTCGACGTAAATTTGATGTAATGTCCGAGATTGGGAGCTAAGTTGGCCCATTGTCATGCAACATGCTGGCATTGTTGGCTATGGGGGTGAGTTGGATCAATGCAGGGTTGGGCCTCGGGGCGAAGAGCCGACCATTTGGCCCCCATGAATGTTCCAAGGATGTTTGGGACGAAGGCTGGGGCAACCACCAAAAGCGCCCAGCCATCGCCATTGCGGCGTGCGCGGACCTCGTCCAAAACAGAACCAAACAAAATAATCCCCCGCGCCCGTACCCTAAGCGTTGCATCAACTCTTATTCTGCGTGCGATTCTCCAGCTCCTACTCTTTTTCGCTTCTCGTCAGTCTTTGGCTTGCTACTGCGCGCCCTCTCCGCCACTCCCAACGATCCACTCCTTTACAACCCGTGAAGCCTTTCTGTATGCATATCAGACGTCATTCGCTTTCACGACAGCCTCGCGAATACTTCCGTTCCACAACCAATTGCACAACCACCGCGACCAGCATCTACCGGAGAAATTGAACAGTCAGGTGGTCTGCGGTACCTGAAGTGAATAGTCTTCGGAAGGGTTCAATTGCGCCTGTTGCGACACCAACGGGAACAGCACGGCAGATTGACAAGGCGTAGCGCGAGCAGAGCAAGTTCCAGGCACAGTAACATTATCGCGGCACAGCGATCCAGGAACTGAGTTTGACGACGAATTCATCTTTCTGCGACGACCATATCAATTTGAAAAAGCGTGCGCCCACTTTCGACGCCCACCATAACCGCTGACAACGATTCCGCGATTCCGCGATTCCGCGACTCCCGCTCCTACCTCCTCTCTCCTCCGCGGACAAGACACCAGAAGTTCAACTTCCCCCTAACACAACAAACACCACACCACACCACACACAACGCAGCACATAAAGCAACGAAGCAATGGCGCGAACAATCGTAGGCTCCGCCGTCGTAGTGCGCCAGAAATACTACTGGCCCGATGTCCAAATGAACATTTGGTTTATCATAATGCTCGTAACCACCACGCTCATCCTAGGCGTAAACGCACAATTCATGTCGCAACAAAGTACCCTCGGGCTCGGTACACCATGGTAAGTCTCCCCTCCCCGATCCCATTCTCCAACTAACACCACTAGGATCCTCCCCTACGGCGTCACCGTCGGTTGCCTTGGCACCATCTTCATAATCATCATGATCGTGCTCGTGATGCAGCGTCGCCTGCTCCCCGGAACCGTCTTCCTCCTCTCCTTCATCCTGCTCGTGCTCTTTATCACGGGGGTTGTCGGAACAGCGATCCAGCTCTTTGGTGGCCCGAATGTGAATGAGCTCTGTAATCGATTTGTGTTCAACAATAGTCAGGAGGGGTTGTCAGTGAATACGTTGGCGTGGTTGCAGCAGAGGAACACATGTAAGTGGAATTCTTCCGAGAAAGGTGGTGACTAGGGACAAATGCTGATATGTGGATTTAGGTCAGTGTTGGCAGGCTGTTTTCGCTTTCTGGATTATAGGCTCCGTGTTTATGATTTGGATGATGGTGATTGCGAGTCAGGTCAATCAGAATCAGTACGAATAAGCATAATCAGCCACATTAAAGAACGAAAAACGACGGCCAATAAATACCTGACGGACACCCAAACCAATTTCTCGCCTCCTCCGTTTTCTACGACACGGGAAATGCTGGACGCTATCTTCTCAGCACAAGTTTTTTCCTGCCTCCCCCTTTTTTGTTTTCCGACATGCGATATCATGCCCTGAGAAGAAGTCTCGGGTGTATATACAGCATTTCTTTCTTCTTTTCCAGTTTTCGAGTCTTGAATTTTAGTTTGCACGCACCCCCAGGGTCTTGTTTGTCATGAGTATGGTAGCATTGGCGTTGGAAGGAGTTTTTTTTTTTCCTACTGCAACTGCAAAAGTAACAGTGATGGCAGCGTGAGCGAGTGTACATGTTTATGTTTATGTTTTGGATATTTGGGATTGTTTCGAGATACCGATGTCATGAATGGATGGATGAGGGATGGGTATGATATGTATAGGAAGGACGGAATAGGAAAGAAGAGATGGACAAGATGCATGAACGTACCCAAGGACAAGGAAATCAAGCAAGAAAAGAGAACGCATCAAGGCAAGAACCCGGACCAAAAGAGGATTATATGTTCTGTCCTATAGTTATGCCAGCTTATAGTTGTAGTCGCATCAGTGTATATGAAGCAAATTTACAAGCCAATCAAGCGCTGTAGTTATACCTTCCATATGTCTCAGCCACCTGCCATCCGGTCCCACGTCTCCTAAAAAACATACAGACCTATGGAACCGTAACACAAAGATCGATCTATTTGCATCGCCTTTCACTCCCATCTCCTCTTACCCAGCCAGCCAGTGTACCCGTCTACCGCGGTGCTACAAAGTGCCACAACGGCTTTGCTTGTAGGTCCCTTTCGCACTGTACAGTGCATAACCAGCTGCACGTATTACCCTTCTTTCCAAACGGACGCTAGGTACGACATAGATATCGTACACAGACGACGCCACAAAAGCCACCCATCTAGATGCACCATCCCAATCCCCATCCCCATCCCCATCCACACCAACATTCCCTCTCCCTCTCTCCAAGTATCCGCGGAGCCCCCTCTTCCCCCTCTCCCCCCAAACAAACCAAGCTTTCCACAACCCAACTCCCCCAATCCAAAGGTCCCAAGTCTTCCCTCCCCCAAATTTCCCCTGATCAAGCACACCCCCCCGTCGCAGGGCCGCCCGCCTACAAAAGATCCTGCGGTTATCCCCTCCCCTAAACCCTTCTGTTAGACTGCTCGTGTCTTGCCTAACGATGAGAGAGAGTCTTTTTCGTTAAGTAGAAGGAGGGGGAGGGGATCTTCCATCTCTTTTTTTTTTCCCCCTTCTTTTCTTCTTCTCCCCTTTGTTCTTCTGGGTATTCGCCTGTCCTGGCCAGCACGTGTCTAGGTGTGTGCATGTTCATCCGTGGAAGCGTAGGATTGTGCCTATTCACTATCCATCTATCCAACCAACGGACCAATCATGCGGAAATGAGCAGTTGAGAGAGCAGGAGGAAGAGGAGGAGGAGGAGAATAGGACCGTGTCGTGTTGTTCAATGGCACGAATACGAATGTGAAGGAGCCGCGGCTATTGGCTTCCTTTCACATCTCTACCGGCTGCTGCATAAGATCCCGGGACGTGAGATGTGAGATGTGAGATCCAATGCGTGAAAGAAAAGCGAAATTCTGCATTGTTGGATATACGATATGCCAATTGCTTTTCTTCCATGGAATACGTCAAGTTTGCATCTCTATCCACCCCATCTTTTTCGATGGCAGAACCAGAGACATGGGTATCATCATACAAGCATGGCTATCCGCACAATCCTCCTATCCACAAATCATATCCTAAAAAAATCCCTTCCCCAATTCTCTTTTAAAACGCCTCTCCTCATCTGCCTCATCTCCCTCCCCGCCTACCGCACCCGCACCTAGAAGCATAGACCTCCACTCTCGATCGTCATAGCCGCATTCCAAGTTCCCTGTTGCACCACACCCCCAGCACCGAACCAAACCAGACTAAGCCCAGACCAAGCTTACCCTGGCCCGGCCTAGCCGTATCGAGCCCCTGCCCCCCTCTCCCTTAAGTATAATCCAAAATACGATACCAGACCTCGTTACAAAACCATTACATAACCACCCTCTCAAATCTATCTCAAATCTATCCTAGCTGCCCGTCCCATCTCCCCCATCCCCAGCACCCAGCCCGCCAAGCCCCTTCCTTCCTCACACTCCACCCTTGGAAATCAATTAAAACCCCCCATTCATCCTAGCGTCCCCGATGGACGTGTCAAGTTCGCGCCCGCGTCCTCCCCGTCCTTTCTGCCATTCAGGCGCGTCGCCGTCTGGCTTTCTTCATTCGCTGTCCAATTCATGCATGGCGTCGGGTTGGACATGTCTTGTTCAGAATGATGCAGATATGACTCCTATTTCCAGGACGAAGGGGTGATAGGGCTGTCACTGTCTTTGGTTTGTCGAGCTGGAGCTGTCGGCCTAGAGCGAGGGTGAGGCGAGTGCTTGAGTTGCGGGCTGGCTGGAAGTGCTGGGGCTAAGTTGCCTTGGGCTGTGCTGTGCGTGCACAGTAAGAAAGTCCCACAAGAGACGGTCCGTTATCCGCACCGCACGCACACTTTCGCCATGTTTGTCTCATCCTTTGTTTGTATCCAGGAACTATCCTCTCCTGCGCTGGAAATAAACCAAGAATTCCTCCGAAGATAAAGTCTGATCGTCTTCTCGTTCACGCACGGAAATCCCGTTCGCAGTTCGAACTGCGTGGGCCGCGCGTGGGCGATCACCCTTGATGGTGGCGTCCAAGCATAGGGTTCACTTTCGTGTCTTCGTGTCCAACCGAGCAGTCCGTTCCCACGGCTCCAAAACCTGTTCTCTATGTCGTTCGGCGTGAGCATCCTAAAGAAGCACATGGGCAAGACACCGAGACCATAAGCGAATGCACTGTAAGCGATGTAATTACTTGTTTTGGTGTGTTGGTGATCTGGCGATAAGCGGCGCAGTCGCTCCACTATGCTACGGGCGAAGCGTTCGAGAGAAAATGCCCTCCTCTGTTACTGTTCCTTCCTTGGGAATTCTCTATCCCAGAAACATGAATGATATGCAAACAAAAGAAACTCTAGAATACATTGTTAAATCCAGAAGGTACAAGACTAGGAAAGGGTGTGGCACACAGCGCTTGTTCAGCGCTAAATGCCGAGGGGTAATCAGATGAGACAGCAACGAAATTCAGAATGAGGAAGAGAAAGAGGTCCTGCCCACGATGTATTTTAACCTAAAAAAAATGGTTAATAGCGGACTAGCTGTCGATCAAGGTCGCGAAGTTTGTTTGTTTTGTTATTCGCATGATCGAGGCGGTGGAGATGATGCCCCACTTTGTTGCAAAAAAAAACTTTTCAAAAATATCCTCGTGAGGCGCCGTGCTTTTGGTAAGGACTGTAAGAAATCAAAGGAAACAACACATATCCTAGGGGATGGGCGGGGGGGGGAGGGGTGTCGCATATAGGGTCTCGTGATTTGTTATCTTGTGGATATGTGCTGCGTTGTGGTAGTGTCATTATTCGTATCCCAAATATGGGAAGTTGGTAGAACGTGGATTACTGTATAACCGGTGGGGTAATTGGCAGTACGCCAAAAGCATTCAAAAGCCACCGGACTGTCTGATCGGTTGATCTCATCGGTCTGACAGATCTGACAGGCCATGACAAAGTCGTTGTGTTGTGGACATGTTTATGAGACAAGCTCCCCACCCAATTCCATGCCCAGGCCTTCGACCTTGGGCATTCGCATTGAATCGTTTGATTGGGGAAGCATTGTGTCAAAGTTCAGCCGCCGTCGTGCTTCACGAGCTGCAGCAGGAGTCTTCCCGGCCACAGGAGTGCGGTTCCATGACGTCCCGACCTGTGCAGGGCTAGGGCTCATGTTCAGGAAATCAGCAAAGTTGATATTTGCAGAGGGTGTGCTGAGACCAAAGCCTGGGAAGGGTGCATCACCGCCCCGAGGAGTGGACATCATAGATGAGGGAAGGGGGGTGGATTTCATAGGTGGAGTTGAGGGTGCAAGCATGCGAGACTTGGAAGAACCTTGTCGTGCTGGAGATGGAGAGGTGGCCAGATACATGAGGAGGTTTGCGTCATCTTCGCCAGCCCCATCGCGGGCAGCAGCAGCGGCGGTGAATCCGGACTGGCGGAGGCGAGCAGAGCGTGCAACAGCTGGAGGTGGAGTGCGAGGTGCTCGGGGCGGCGAGGAGTGGATATGTGAACGATTGAATTGGAATGAGGTTATGGGGAGGTCTTCGTCATCTTCCTCTGAAAGGAGGGGTGACCTCGGGTCGTCTGGCACGGTGGAGGTCTCGGAGACAAAGGAGAGACTGGGAGCATGGGTGGTACCAAAGCGTGCGTGGCGACGAGGATAGACAGGCGATGACTCAGGCAAACGATGCATGCTCTTCCACGAGGCTGATGAGGATGTCGAAGTCCTGACCTTTGTTCGAGCGTGGTTGCTGGATCCGGGATAATTGGTATATGGCTGGGTGTAGCGTGGTCTCTTGGTCTGGCTGTGGGTGCTGCCAGCCCGACTGCCCCGACTGCCCCGGCTACCTGACCTCTGGATTTCGTCTGAGAATATGGGAGCGGCGAGTGGGGATGAATCGACGAGGGCGGTAGGGAGAAAGCGCTCAGAGATGCTCGAGGCATCTGACATGGTCTCGTTGCTGGAGCCGGGCCGCTTCCGTTTGAGTTCGACATCGACTCTGGGCTCGAGGGTGTCGAGACTGAGGCTCTCCCAGCCGTGCTTGATTTTGACATTGGCGAGAGCGAGGCGGTTCTGCAACGTCCGGGTCATCTGCAGAGAGGCATGGTCAGTATTGAGTGGGTTATAGTGTTAGGCTTAAAGGGAGAAGGAGGAGGGCTCATACCTTGGAGACCTGGGCTCTTCGCAGGACCTTGTTCGCAACCTCGACGGGCTGGTCCATTCTGTCGGTGGAAGCCATGGGGAGAGGGCAATGGCAGCGACAACTGGCGAGAGAGTGCAATGGAGAGGGAGTGTCGAGATGGACGGCTCCTCGAGAGCGTTTCAAGGCAGTTGGAGCTGAGGAGCCGGTGCCGTCGGAGGAATGCGAGGAGGTTTGGCTTTCTGGGAACGGCCAAAGCGGATAGGTAGGTTAGCTCAGGACTGGATTCGCTCTTTTTGCTTGACGACGGCGGTGGCCCCCCTGCTCTGCTGAAGAGAACAGACCATGCAGCGAGAGGACATGTGCAGACAGCAGACAGACAGCAGACAGCAGACAGCAGACTTGCAGGAAAAGAGGCGGACGGCCACAGGGATTGCGTGCCTGGCAGAGGCGGCGCTGTCTGGGTGATGCACGGGGGTGCCGTACTGGAGTCTAGAAGTAGCTTACGGTGACGGGGATCAGTCAGCGGTATGTAATTTACTCATGTAAGTTTTATGGTTTTACTATGGTATGGTTCTTGACCACACCCTGGAGACGGGCTAGTGCAGCTGGCCGGGGGGAAGCGAAAGCTGGGCTCGATTGGCTGGGCCCAGCTTCCCATACCAGCCACAGCATTTGCCCTCCCTCCCTCCTGTGCAGCATGCAAATGTTGTCTTTCCCGGCCTTTTCTCTCCAACGGTGCAAGTGGCCAGACCCGCAGCAACTCAACCACGACGTTATTGTAGCTGTCGCTGCACGCCGTGCCACGCAATGGACTATGCTTTCCCTCCAATGGTGGAGAACAGTCCGACAGTGAAACAGGGCACACTTGCACTGCACTTGCGCGGCCAGACAGGAGGAGACGACGAGACGAGGAGACGAGAGACGACCTTGTAGCGTCGACGTCACCGGGTAGCTACGTGCGGACTGAAACGGCAATCACGGACACAGCATCTGATCCAAAGAGACATATTGTCTAGTACTACGTACATGTCTGCGCACTGCGCATCTTCCTCTAATTCCCTGGCATTGCGACTGCGCTATCCACGGCTTCGCGGCAGCTTCCCTCTTTCCCTTCTCTGTGCCTGCCCAGCTGCTCTTTCCTCCAAAACATTGCCTGCCCTGTTATCTAGCTCCTTGCACCTGCAAGCTCAACGGCACGCCATTTGATAGCGACCGGCCCTTCCTGGACCTTCACTCACTCACCCTCATTCCTCTTCGCTCCCATTCTCCTCCCATTCTCCTCCCTCCTCTCTTCCGTGTGTCTCGTTGTCTTCTTCCGCCCAATTCCACCGTCGCTCCCGGCTATCGACTGTTTGCGCTCGCTGTCTCTTCTTTTCCCAATATCTAATTCTATCGCCACAGTTGCCCTCACCCTACCGATACCCAACCAGACACCAACAACGCACCTGTCGTCTACCAATTGTCATCGTACTCGCTCGCACTCGTCCGCCCTCGGTCGCCTGTCTTTTGCGCACTCCGTTTCCGATTAATGGGATCCTAGAACCTTTTTGCTGACCTACGGTTTTCAGGCATCCGCTGCCATGCCTTCCTTTCTCAGCAATCTCCGACGGAAGTCGAGGATTGATGTCAAGCCAGAAAAGTCGGAGCGTAGCTTAAAGCACGCGCAGAGCCATGGCAGCACTGCCCATACCAATGGTCTCAATGCCACCAACGGCACCAATGGCAATGTTTCGCGCAAGAAATCCTCATCCACCTTGGCCTCATCTGCGACGACTCCCGCAACCTCAACATCTGACGACGGGCCATCGTCCTCACGGAGCGTCAAGAACAGCACACCACCACTGCCGACCCCTCACCCTGCTCGCCCAAATATCAACGCAACGAAGCGTTACAGTTTAAATGTTAGCAAGGAATATGTACTGATTCTAAACCATGGCTAATCTATATCTCTTAGGGCACGGCTTCTGCAAACACCTCTGGCTCTCATATGTCTGTAAATCGGTCGTCATTGCTTGCGCCGCGTGTACTATCGGTTTCAGATGGCTCCTGGGTACACCAACAAGTCCTTCTCATCTTTGGCCAGATTGGCGATTCAGGTCAACGGCCAATGGATGGCCACGTCACTATACACCACTATCAAGGCCGTTTTCCGGCAATGGTCTGGCCCGTCCATGACTGTTATTTCAAGGCACTTCTTCACCTAGAACCCGGCTGGAATCGCATTCGACTAGACTTCAATTCCCCCAAGATCTCAACGAGCAGTACTTCTGTGCCCTCCCATGCATCATTTCTCAATGTCAACTACCTACCTCTCAATAATTCACCGCCCCTCCAACTGGCAATCATCCTCGGTAGCGATTCTCCAGCAACATTTGATGCCGTACCCGAGCGCATGCATAGAGAAGGAAATGGCCTGGAGATCGCCATGAAAAAGTTCCGCACCGCAGCATACCTCTGGCAGGCTTTCACTGGTGAACAAATGCAACGGCAGGGTTTTGGTAGGCGATGCTTTCGGTTTGAGGATTCCTGGGAACCAGGAACTCTGAGCTATCAAGACTGGGGTACTGGTCAATTCCGCACGCAGGCAAAGATTCATGTGATTCGTTCCAGAAAAACCGTTGCAGAAATCAGGGATCTTGAGTTGGCTCAACAATGTAAGCAAAGGGCCAGTCCAAATAACACTCTAGACAATTATCTAACCTCGGCATCCTCTATAGACCCCCCTGCAACGAAGAAGGGCGATTTGTTTGGCATTGCTGCGGAAGCAGTCAAGGATTATTTTGGGATCAGGCCCGGACAAAAGTTATACGTCTCTTGTCTCTTCATGGACACTCATTGGGACCCAAAAGTCAAGACTGTCCGCGGCCACGCTGCATTGGGAGGCGGTGATGGCGATTTGCAGCTCGCCATATTCGGATCTCATTGTCTACAAAGCTATCCGTCAAGCCTTGAAGAGGTATGGGAGGCTTTTGGAGACTGCACGCGAACAGACACGGCATATGTCGCCAACGATTGCAACGATGCTGGGAGCAATTGGGAGGCGGCCAATATTGGTATTGGTGCTCATCTTCACGAAACGGGACATTTATTCGGATGCCCACACCAGGAGTCAGGTGTGATGTTACGTGACTATGTCACCCTCAATCGAACCTTCACTTGCAGAGAGCCCTATTCGACACGAACAAAATCTCCCGGTAAACGACTCGTTCTGCCAAACGACGAATGTGCCTGGCACCGACTTGATACACTGCGTTTTCGGTTCCATCCATGCTTCAGCATTCCTTCCGATGTGCATGTTGCGGATGGATGTGTGCAAGTCTGGAATGTGGACAACAGCCAGGGCGGCGTGATTGCAACATCGAGAGCTGGAATCGCGTGGATAGAGCTATACACTGAGAATGATGAACTGTGCCGTCATTGGAAAGAATGGCCCGAAAACGATAATCAATACCCACGCCAGGTATCTCTTAACGAGGCGGAGCTACGTGGTTTACTACCAAAGGAGAAACGTGTCGGACGATTGAAGCTCGAAATCTTTTCTGCTGGTGGCGGCAAGCACGTCGTTGAGGATTTCAATCAACTCGCCAATCAGAAACTTGCGCGTGTACGCCTTCCGGATGGTAGATTTGGCTATCGAGGGAGCAAGTTAGGCTATTCACAAATGGAGGGTTCGGAGCCTCAGGAGCTTATTCTAGAGAGCGCTCACATTCAGACAAAACTTCTTTTGTCCATCCGCGTATATCACGGATTTGCTTTGGATGGGATCGAATTCTTCTATGAAGACACCACTACCCAATTATTTGGAAAACGAGGCGGCAAACCTGGCGGTAGCGAATTTGCGCTCGACACGCGAAGAGGAGAAAGCCTTATTGGCTTTGCTTTGAGGGCAGGTTTGTGGATTGATGGGCTGCAGATTTTGACAAGCCTGGGACGGAAGAGCGAGTGGTTTGGAAACCCCAACGGTGGCAGCGGGTTTGTTCTCACTCTAACAACATTGATTTGATAACCTTGCTAACCAATTTAGGCACACACTCATCCCTCCTCGTGGCTATACAATTGGCGGCATATCTGGCTCATGCGCCCAATGGGTCGACGGTTTCTCATTGATCATCACAAGATGAAGCCCCAGCACGGACTATACACCCACTTCTTCTTCCTGAGTCATAAAAATGGCTCCCGTATACGATTTATCGACCTTCTTTCTGAACTACAAATCAGTTCAGTTTTAGTCACCGACGACGTCATATACCTAAACGGTATAGTTTTACAAAAGAGTTGCAACCGAATTCACAGGGGTTACCGACCTCTATCGATATTGACACACAGTGATCGCATACCTGGTAATCTGGATAATAGTACAGATCTCTATTCGACATGGATATTGTACATTCCGATTGTCCGATTGAATTCCAAGGCCAAGCAGAAGACCTGCCTTGAAGCGCAAAAAATGGCTGCTGTCGATGATATGATACACCACCGACTTGGCGTCATAAATGCGAGCAATACACCATCAACGAATCATTTTCGTGTAACATTATACGCCGTCTAAGGGAGCAATAGGAACGCATTAGCCGCGTCACTATACAACTCCGGCCATTGACGCGCGCACATAGAATAATATAACATTCCCATCAATACCCAAACTTGTACCAAAGTGATCAATCTTGATGAAATGGTGACATAGTTGATTTTTGAAAGTTGTGCTCGCTAGCTCGTGAACATTAGTACTGTCAATACACGAGCTTATACAAAAGTGTTGAAAGGATAACTCGTTTTTATTCTCAAAAGTTGTATGCGCTAACTCGTGACGATCGTAAAGTCTCTGTTGTCATACCATAAGACCTTCTTAGTAGGTATATTTGCCCATTCGAACCCGCCAAAAAAGAAAGGAAAGGAAAAGGGAAGAAGAAGAAGAAGTGTACTGCTATCCTCCCCTGATTAATCCCGTTCAATCCGCTCCACACCAAAAGTATACCCACTACTACTTTCCAATCCCGTTCCTAGCTTTCCGTCATCCACACCATTTCGTTCCACCTCAACTTATCTCTCCTTCTTCTTGTTCATTCCCCCTCTAAGGCTTCGGTATATGAATAGTCTTACTAACCATCAGACACCCGTGCAACACCCACAGAAACACCACGGGATGAAACTCGAGCAGCGTGCCCGTGCCCCAAGTGCCCAGCGGCACATTCTCCAACGTCCAACCATTCTTGACCCAGTATCCCATCAGACTTGCGAGCGCGAGAGACGTAGGAATGGGGGTCCCCTCGAAGTATTGCGATTTGCCCGTTGCGTCTTTGGGCAGCATGGCGACTGTGACGTTGAAGCGGGCTAGGCGGGTGAGGCCGCAGAGCACGAAAAAGGTAAGCAGGACATGGTCGAGCGGGGTGCGAAGGCCGAGGGAGAAGGCGGCGGCGGCGGGGGAGAGACCGAATGATATCTTTTTTTCATGTCAGTTTCGTTCTTTTCTTTCTCTGTACTTCCTGGAAAAAAACAGTGGAGGGAAATGAGTAAGCAAAAGCGAATATAACGTACCAAATCCGCGAGCGAATCCAATTCCTGGCCCATGAGACTAGCCTTCTTCCTCCAGCGCGCGACCTTGCCGTCCATGAAATCGAAGAAGAGACCGAGCGGGATGAAGCCCAATGCTAGGTAGAGATTTGTGTGGTTCGTGGGATCGGCTTGCACACAGTAGCGTAAGCTGGAGAAGACGGACATTACGCCGCAGAAACCGTTGAGTTCGGTAATGAAGTCTGCTAGGTGGAGGGCGCTGCGGGGATGTTAGAGGGGGTTTAGATAGAGGGGAGGGGATTGGTGGAAGAGGATTTTTGGAGATGGACGTACCGGACAAGAGAGAAATGTCCTGCTTCCGAGGAGAGAAGACGCGCTTGCTTGTCCTGGGCTGTGAAGATGTTAGAAGAGTGTTCGTTTTTAGACAATGGATGAGAGAGGGTAATTTACTCTGGCTAGTTGGCGGCGGAGCGCTGTCTTTGGGGCCCGAAGGCGCGCCGTTTCTGCGTGACATGGTCGTCGTAGATGTTGATGTCGTTGTCGTATCGAATCAAAGAATCAACTCAGAACACAAGCAGAGCGAAGACCTGGACCTTAAATAACTCAAGTGCGAGGACAAATTGTTGTTGCTATTAGCAAGCGGGGACAAAAGATGTTTGGTGTTTGTCGGTGTTTAGGTTCTGGGCGTGGACGTGGGCGGGCGGTTCGCGCGTTTTGTGAGAAAAGAAGTTGGTCGTTGGACGTCATCGGCCTTTTGTTTCGTGGGAAGGGCTGGGCTGGGGAGCGGTGGGTCCAAGCCACACACACACACACACCAACGTACGCATTCGCAGTGCGCACGCACCGCCAGCGTATGGACGGCACTTGCCTCGTGACCCGCCAAGGTTTGAACTTTGGGGAAAGGAATTAGATTGCGTGGAGGGTCAGGCGAGAGGGCTATTGGTTGGTGAGGTTTGGGTTTGGGTTTTTGCACATGTGAATGGGTAGACTGGTTTGTACATTGAATTTGATCATTTAGTTGACCGTTTTGCTGCGTTCACAGGGCCATGTAGCTGATGCGTTTTGCATGTCCCATACAAATCGAGTACATGGCTGTGAATAAATGGAGCGTAGGAAACTGAGAAGTACGTTTAATAGCACAAATACCATGAACATGTTTTGTGGTTTTTCCAAGCCAGGTTTAAGTCTGATTCGTTGTCGTAACGCATGTACAGTAACCTAAAGCTTCCAGAAAACATAGTATGCACTGTCGATTGGAAACGAAATGGAAATTCGAGATACTGTGACAGATACCCGTTACCCCTAAACGCCATTGATGAATCCTGGTATCGGTAGGAGCTCCATCGAGAAAGAACCCATTACTCCCGGAAGTGTCGTGCGCAACTTTTGTTGAGTCGTTTGAAAATGACCTTTTCGTGTCGATTCGACTAGCCGCGACCACGTCCACCAAAGCCTCTGCCGCCTCCACGACCACCTGAGAAACCACCTGAGCCGCCCCGTGAGAAACCGCCTGAACCGCCGCGGCCACCGCCGAAGCCTCCTCCACCTCGTGGGCCACCCCTTCCGCCTCCAAAACCGCCTCTTCCTCTTGGTGCACCACGACCGCGTCCACCACCGAATCCACCACTACCGAACGATCCTCGACCTCCTCGTGCTCCTCGGCCTGCTCCGCCGGCTCGCTTGGGCTTAGGTGCACCTGGAAGAGCTTTCGGCTTGGGGAGGAACCTGGATCTTGTTAGCTACTACGACCAGCATATTTGTTCAATTGCGCACTTCTCAAGAGGAAGCAACTTGTCGCCTCCAATGTAGAATTTATCTCCAGACTTGAAAGAGCCTGCTTGTATGCCGTCTTGAGGCTTGATCGTGAAGAAAACTTGGTTGAGCGGTCCGAGAATCTCGTCAACTTTTCCAACAGGCGTCTGTATTGTATTAGCACTTGCTGTGACTTCCTTTAGAAGCTCTAGTCACTCACTTTATTCTCTAGGTATATCGGCGCGTTGAAGTAGGGGATCTTGGGGTTCACGGATTCGCAGAACATTTCGCCCTCGCAAGCGTGGACGAATGTGCCCAACTCTGTACTGACGTCAATTGAAATCCAGGAGCTAAGATATGATTATAAGCATACCGTGCACTTCATCAGGGGGGCCAAATGACTGTCCGTAACCGCCGCGGCCTGCGCAAAGTTAGCTATCGCAAAAGTTCAGGACAGCCCGAAAGCAGAAGATGGAAACGCACCACCGCGAGGAGCAAATCCACCGCGTCCGCCGAAGCTAGAGCCGCCGCGACCACGAGGTGCGCCACGAAAAGACATGTTGTGTGTTAAGTTGTGAGTTGTGAGGGCGAAGGATAAGTTCGAGGTTGCTGAAGCTTGGAGAAAATGAACATTTTCGCCTTGGCAGCCGGGAGCCAGAAATTCGATCGGTCCGACTATTTCTCCGGACCACCCAAAAGTGGGATGCTCCCTCTATGGCCGTCAAGAGGTAAAACAGTCATACTACCGTGACAGGGCCCGATTTGAGATTATTCTATGACTTGACTTTGCAGGCTCAGCCCAGAACGCGAAATTGATTCGAAACGAGCTTTAATCTTCCGGCCGTGACTCAGAGCGACGATTGAACGATATATTACCCCACCACCGCCTTGAGCGAGCTCCGATCAGACATAAACACCAATACAACATGGCAGATGCTGTTAAGGAGGCCGTTGAAGGCGTAAAAAACCTCGCTGTATCAGCCACCGAAAAGGCTAAGGAGCAGAAGCCACCAAAAGAGAAGGTTGCCAAGAAGAAGAAGGGCGCAGAAGCTGGAGATGGTCGTCCTCTTGAACTCAAACCTGAGCCCGCATTCTTCCAACACCGGATTGATATCTTGTATGTAGAACTTTACATACACAGCTGAACAATGCGCTGATCAAGAATTAGCGAAAAGCTCAAGGCCAAATATGACGAAGAAATCGCTCAGAAGCCCCGCGGTACGACTACTTTTACTTTACTGCAACGAAGATGTATCGCTGACATAAGGGGTATAATATAGAGGACATTACAGTCACGCTAGGCGACGGAAAGACCATCATTGGAAAATCGTGGGAGACCAGCCCAGGAGAGATTGCGCGAAACATTAGCAAGAGCTTGTATGAGCGCACGGTTATTGCGCGTCTCGATAAGGGGAAAGACACCGAGACCCTATGGGATTTGGAACGACCACTAGAAAAGAGCTGTGCTTTAGAACTCCTTCCATTTGAGGACCCAGAAGGCCAGAAAGTGTTTTGGCATTCAAGTGCGCATATCCTTGGAGAAGCTTCCGAGCGACGATTTGGCTGTAATTTGTGCATTGGACCGCCAATTGACGATGGATTCTACTACGAAATGGCTTTACCCGAGCAGGCTGCAGTCGAGTCTACAGACTACAAGCCTCTGGAAACTCTCGTCAGCAGCATTGTCAAGGAGAAGCAGGTCTTCCAGCGACTGACCCTTTCCAAAGAAGATCTGTTGGAGATGTTCAAATCCAACCCTTATAAGCAGCACATTATCAAAGACAAGATTCCGGATGGAACTTTTACAACAGTTTACCGCAATGGGCCACTCATCGATCTCTGCAGGGGGCCGCATGTCCCTCATACTGGAAGGATAAAGCAATTCAAGGTTATGAAGAACAGCGCATCGTACTTCCTAGGAGACGCGAAAAACGACAGTCTGCAACGTATTTATGGTGTATCATTCCCCGATAAAGATCAGATGGCCGCTCATTTGAAGTACCTCGAAGAAGCAGCTAAACGTGACCATCGAAAGATTGGAAAGGAACAGGAGCTTTTCCTATTCCATGACTACAGCCCGGGCTCTCCGTTCTTGCTGCCTCATGGCATGATCATTTTCAACACTCTCCAGAGTTACACGCGCGAACAATATTGGAAGCGTGGGTTCCAGGAAGTCGCCTCGCCAAACATGTACAACTCAGAACTTTGGAAAACGTCTGGTCACTGGCAGCATTACTCCGACGACATGTTCACGTTCGACGTAGAGAAGGATAAATGGGCCCTCAAGCCTATGAACTGTCCTGGACATTGTCTTATCTTTGGACACCGAGTGCGCAACTACCGTGAACTGCCTATCCGATTCGCCGACTTTGGTATTCTTCATCGAAACGAGGCTTCCGGAGCACTGACGGGTCTGACGCGAGTGCGCCGTTTCCAACAAGATGATGCACACATTTTCTGTGCGGAAGATCAAATCAAACAGGAGATCTCCAGCTGCTTCGACTTCTTAAAGGATGTCTACGGCAAATTCGGCTTCACATTCAAGTTGAAACTTAGCACACGTCCCGAAGGCTTCCTCGGCGAGATTGAGACGTGGGACAGAGCTGAAGTCATGTTGACGGATGCTCTCAACCAATTCACAACCGAGGGTGGTGGCAACTGGGAATTAAACCCCGGCGACGGAGCTTTCTACGGACCAAAGATCGACATTACTATCTCAGATGCGCTGAAGCGAGAGTTCCAGTGTGCCACGATCCAGCTTGACTTCCAACTGCCGATCCGATTTGAATTGGAGTACATGACATCCGAAGTACCCGCAAAAGCTAAAGAGGAAGCCTCTAAGGACAGCGTAGTCGCTGAGAAGAGCGATGCTACTTCCACTGTGGCCAATCCAGTCGATACAAAGGATGCTAAGGCCGCAAAGGGACCCAAGCCGCTTTCCCCAGGTTACGCTCGTCCAGTGATGATTCATCGTGCTGTATATGGATCTTTTGAGCGATTCATGGCGTAAGTTTAACCGTGACTTGATTACCTACCTTTACTAATGACGTTCCAGCATTCTCATCGAGCACTTCGCCGGCCGATGGCCATTCTGGCTCTCCCCCCGCCAAGTCCTCATAGTCCCCGTCATGCCCGCCGTGAATGACTACGTTAAGGAAGTACAGGCTCAGCTCCGCGCCCAGGGCTTCCACGCCGATATTGACATCAGCGGCAACACCATGCAAAAGAAGATCCGCACAGGTCAACTAGCACTCTACAACTTCATCTTCGTCGTTGGCGCCGAAGAGCAGACGAACTCTGCAGTCAATGTACGCAACCGTGACGACCAAGCCAATCAACAACGTGGTGAGATCATTCCACTCCAGGAAGCTATCAATAAGCTGGTGGAGTTACGTGATGAGCGGCGGTTGGAAAACAAGTTGGTGTAGAGACGCACAAGTTCTTCACCTTTTATGAGTCTCAGTGCACGGATTGGGGGGGATGCAGTTTGTGGCGTAGAGAGAGGCATAACAGGAACTCGACGTGCTGCGCGAGGTCATCTAACGGAGTTTCGGGATATGTGTATGACATTGATGACTGAGTTGCGGTAGTACCTAAGACGCATCCCTTTGTATGTGCCACATACAACATGTGCATGAAAATTGAAGGGAAATGAGATGGATCATAACCACAAATTAGTCACAAGTCACTTTCTCTTCACTGTTACTCAGCATCCCGCCGTGCAGCTACCCGTTGGTAACCACGCCTTGAAAAGGGTACGGTATATTTTATCTCTTTGCCCAACGTGAATGCAGTGCATATACTAAGATGTATAGCTCGCGAATTTAGACTCACTAGATATTATCTATCAAGTACTTGACTCATATATTCTTGACACTGCCACGCTCTCATGACTGGCTATACTGCAGATCACCGGTTCGAAGCTTGTGAACTGTATATAAAATTCTTAACGCAACACCAGTTTTCATTGACTGTACACTTGAAAAAAGGAACAAGGTCGTTAACCGCCCAGCTCACCCATATGCACACAAACTCACACGTCATATCTCTACCCATAACCCTCCAAAATCTCCCTTAGAGAAATGATTTATACTGAACGATAAAGAGTAGGCCAACAGCTGTTCAGTTTCCGATTTCCGAGCAGAAAAAACTACCCAGGCGAGAAATCCCAAGGACCCTAATTCCTTATTGGCCTTCATCATCATGAACAGGAGACAAAGAAGCTTCCACCACATCCACCGCCTCAGCACTATGTTTCACCTCAGGCATTATTCTATTGTACCCACACAATACGCGTGAAAGATAACAATGAAGAACGAAAACTCCACATTGCATGATCCGTCCTCTCACAATGAACACTACGTCCTCTCTTTGTCACACTACAAAGCGTCCAAGATAAAAACGAATCTCAATTCTCCTTTCCCCATCTCCCAACCTACCATAACACAACCACAACATTCCTTTTCGGTTCTTTCCTTTCCATTCCCTTCCTCCCCACACGTTCCTTCAGTACATCCATTCCCCATTTCCGCGGCCATGGTCCCCCCAAAACCCCTCACAACGGTGCTGGCCACCCTCCTCACCCTCACGGTTCCAACAACCGCAGCCTACACCCTGAAAACCGACCTCTCCCACACGAACTTCTTCTCCAACTTCGCCCACTACACCGGCCCCGACCCCACAAAAGGCTTCGTCCAATACCTGTCCCACGACGCTGCCGTCCAAGCCGGCCTCGTCGGCTACCTCAACACCTCCGTCTTCCTAGGCTCAGACTACACTTCGAAAGACGCCCGGGGCCGCGCCTCCGTCCGCCTCGAAAGCATCCCGACGTTCAATCGCGGGCTGCTCGTTGCCGACATCACGCACATGCCGTCGTCGGGCTGTGGGTCGTGGCCCGCGTTCTGGATGCTGGGGAAGGAGAAGTGGCCGCTTGGTGGCGAGGTGGATATCCTCGAGGGCGTGAACGATTATCAGCACAATGCCGTGACTCTCCACACATCACCCGGATGTATTGTCGATAACGCGACTTCCTCCTCCTCCTCCTCCTCTTCTTCGTCGACAGACGAGCTGCCCTACACAGGCACAATGAAAACATCAAACTGCGACGTCGCGGCCCCCGGCCAGGGGAAGAACGTAGGATGCTCGATCCATGCCGCGCCCGCGGGATCCCCAGACCACCTCCCTACCTACGGCTCCGCGTTCAATACCCAAGGCGGCGGCATCTACGTCGTAGAACTCACTTCGACCTCGATTTCCACCTGGATCTTCCCGCGCTCCACCACCAACACCACGCTTCTTGCTTCCCTTCTCTCCTCTCCAAACCCCTCGACGTTCCCGGCCCCCATCGCCAGATTCTCCGGCTCGGGCTGCGACTTTGAACGCCGGTTCAGGGATATGCGTGTTATTTTCAATACTGCTTTTTGTGGGGTTTGGGCCGCGGGAGAGTGGGAGACGGGCGGTTGTGCGAAGAAGACGGGGGTGAAGAAGTGTGCGGACTATGTGCGGGAGAATCCGGAGGCTTTTCTCGAGGCGTATTGGGAGATTGGCGGGTTGAGGTGGTTTGAGGATGATGGGATTAAGAAGGTTGCGAGGTCCGTTCGGTGGTGAATTGAGCTCTCATGCTCTTTTTTTGGCCATTAGTTTTTTTCTCGAGATGATAGTCAGCAAGTGCTGGACGCGAGCTGGAGGTTATTGTCTTGGCTTGCTTTGTCTTGTTCTGTAGACTGCATTGTCTATGCATCGTCCTCACTCTCTTCTTTCTTTCTTCCTTTCTTTCTTTGTCCGGATACCCAGACTGGCTTTGTCTGCATATTTGTTTTTAGCTTTTGCATTCGATGCATGTGCATTTAGAATTATTATGAGAATACGATCTTTGGGAAAATTTTGATTGTTTAGTGGGGTTGAATGGTGAGTGGTAAGTGATAGTTGAACAACTCAACACAATCAGGCAAACACAGGAACTTGCAGAATCGAAGATCAAACAACTCGTCGTTACATCCATCTATAACTTTCTGAATAAAAACAAGTCGGAAAGACTCAGTAACGTAAACGCATACAAGGTATATATGTACGCCCACCTGCTATCGACATCCAAGTGGCCCATCATGTGAAACATAAACGCTGCGTATGTCGCATCTGAATCTAGACCGCTCTGAACATAGATAAAACCGGAAATCGAGGCATACTGATTGATGAAAGGTGTTGCTGGCGAATGAGAACACAGTGTTGGCCTCCCTCATAAGTCTATTTGCAGGTGAAACTGATATGTGAAAGTGAAATGTTGCGGGATGGGGCTTGTTACAGCTTTCCACCATCCTTGGCTTCTCTGACTTGCTCGAAGACCTGAGATTGTTAGCATTTGTCGTGGTATTCGGCAACCAAGGTTCTTACCTTCAACATCTTCCGGCGTGCACCCAAAGCATTAACACCACGCTTTTCCAAACCTTCGTCATCCAATTCAACCAGTTCCTGCCATTTCAGATCCTTGAGATTATCAGTGTACTTATGCAGGCGGAGACTCCTAAGCCAGCTTGGGATATCTTGGAGTAGGGTAGGGTCGGTAGGATCCTCCGGAGGCTTCGAGCTTCCTCGTCGACCACGTGGGGATCTGCCACGGTTGATTTCACCGTGGTCAGACAGATAACCTTGATGGACGTCACCCGGCACGCCGAGGCCGAACTGGCTTAGATTCAGACCTGCCAGACCATTGCTAACGAGTCCCGGGGTATTGTAATCGGCGGCCAGGAATCCATTGTTCTGTGGAGAGGCAAAGCTCATTGCGCCCATACCACCAGCTCCCTGCATGGCAAAGCCTGGCGAATTGGGGCGTGAACGACGACCCTGCATAGCGGCAAATTGTTGTGCCTGGAGCGCAGCCGCCTGTTGCGGGGTTAAGATCTGGCCGAGATTGTCAGACATAAAGTAATTGGCATTGAGACCAGGAGGACCAACCAGACCAGGGGACATGGGCATATTTCCTGCTCCTTGACCCTCAGAAGATCGAGCACGACGGTACTTCTTGACATCGTCCAATTGAATACGATTGTTGACGGTGGACAGAGCGGCCAGCTTCATAGCGGTAGCGTTAGCGACCATATCAGCCTGGCTTGCTTGCTGTTGAAAATTCGAGACCATGGGGGTGCTAAGCTGGGAAGCCCAACTGCCACCTGGTGCATAGGACGGAGAAAGCATGGGCATACCGCCAGCATTAGGATCAGGTGCGTTGAGTGTGGTTTGTTGCAGGTTTCCACTATCGCTGGAAAGTGGTAGGCGCGGGGAGCGTAGGCCAGCGGAAGGGGGAGGCTGAGAGAATTGGCCCATGGGTTGGTGGCCGGACGATTTGGGACGAGTTGCAGATTGACCCTCATTCCAAGGAGAAGCCGGGGCAGCACTGTCACGCTTATTCTCCTCGGGAGCGGAAATGATGGGCGCAACTAGCGAGCTACGGTCGCCCACGGTGCTGTTGCGATTCGAAGCTGGGGCAAGTCCGGTTATATCGGTGAAATCTGCCTTTTGTTTGGCGATAGCAGCAGCGGCGTCAGGGAACATGCGGTTGATCATGGTGTGATCCAGGCCCGAGTTGCGTTTCGCACCAGGGGATGGCGGAGGACGACCGCCGCCGACGGAGCTACGGTCTCCTGCACTGAGCTTGCTCATGGCATCACTTAGTTTCTGTGTCATAGGATCTAGCAGAATCAGCTTCTGCTCAAACATTAGAATTATATTTCGGGCCGAATCTTACCTTTCTCGCCAAAATTGGCAGGAGACAAAACTCCAGACATGGGCAGACTCTTGGACATTTGCTGCAGAACCTGGATGAAGAAGCGGATCTGCACCTGGGTGGTCTGCTGGAGCAAAGCATACAGAGCGGCGGTCCTCTCGGCTTCGCTGAGCACGCGGAACCACTGCTCGATGGCGCTGAGCTCATCCTTGAAGTCCTGGTCGAGGGTGGCCGTGGCCATTTCCTCGAGAGTAACCTCGTACTGGTCGATGTCTGCCAGCCATTGCTGGGCAGCCCTCTCCATCTCATCCGGGTTCCCTGAATTTGTGCTGTTGCGGCCGAAGTAGACCTCAGAGGCGGGACGAATGCCGCGGTTGGCGAGAGGAGACGAAAAGCCTCCCATATCGGCAGAGGCGCGCAGGTGATGGCCAGCCCCAATTGCGCTACGAGAGCCTGGGGGGCGCAGGGAGCTCGACCCTTCCGGGGTGCTGTTCCTGTTGGCGGCGATATGACTTGCAGACATGGTGATGTTGGAGATTGCGAGTGTTGCTTTGGATTATGCAAGACCCGAGTCTGGTGGGGGGTTGGATATTTCGGATTCTATGAGGTCTCGTTAGTGGGCTAGTGAGCTGGAAAAGTGATAAGAGCATCATGGTGAGCCTGGGAGGAGGCAGAAGACGGTGTCCAAAGGGGGGGGCCACACACAGTAGAATGGTATATGGGTGGACGGGACAATCTTCTTTTAAGCGATCGAGCCTCCTGCAGTTCCTGCTGACCTCAAAGGAGTTCGACGGCGGTGATTCAGGAATACAGGGCGTCGCAGCAGAGGGCTAATGCAGGCAAGCGATGGCGATATGGACCCTCGGCGACGGCGACGGCGGCGGCGGCGGCGGCGGGGGAGCAGCAGCAGGCAAGCGTGAGAGAGGGCAGCAATAAGAAGAGGCGTCTAAAATACCAAGGTACAGAACGAAAGGAATGAAGGAGAAAGGGGGGAGAGGAGGGGGAGAGGAGTGAAGGAGAGAGAAGGATTAGAGCGCAGCGATGCTCACGGTGGAGTGGGTGAAGCAGAAGTTGAGCGCGAGTGAGCAGGAGGGACGTTTTTGGCCGCCCTACTCGGTGCGCTAAGACGCCAATGGACAGACAGTGTCGACTCCACTCCAGGGCGCGGGCTGCTCCTCTCGCCGTGGCCCCCCAGGGTCTCTTCCCGCCCAAGGATTGGCCTTCAGCTTCGATTCACACAGACACACCCGCACCAACACCCATTCCCACTGCTTGCATTCACTCGTACACTCGTACAATCTTACACTCTTGCACTCTTACACAGTACATGCCGCGCAAGAAGCACGCGCTCCTTGCGTGGGTGTGGCCATGTACAATCGCTAGTTGCCAATTGATGCTCGGCTACTGTCCAGAATTCCAAACGCCTGCCTGGGAACACTTGCAACATGAGTGAATGTTATTTTTGTTTCTCCACATTCTTCTCTCTCTGTGAATTCTCTTTTTTTTGGAATACGATCAAACCTTGTCCTGCTTCTGATATCGTATCATCGGGCGATTGCTGCCTCTGCCTCTGCCTCTGCCTGGTCGCCTCAGTCTTCAATCTGTCCACCGCGCACGTTTCAAGCGTGTCCGTGCGACAGATAGACCACACCTGGGCACCAACCCGTGGACGACATTCCCAGTCTGAGTCCCAGATAACCGCCCGCTCCGGTGTCAATTGGCCTTTTGCCAGTCATCGACCTTGTAAGACGCCCCCCTCAGAGGACCCTCTCATCCCGACCAACGACAACATCGGGTAGCCTTGGGAGAAGCCCTTGGGAGAAGCCCGCTGGAGCCAAAAGGCCGGACGGTCCGCGCCGTTCTGCTACAGTCAGTGTCACTCTCGCGCGTGGCCCTCCAAGCCTGCATTTGCATCTGCAGCTGCATCCGCCTCCGAAGCACCGCGTGTTGCGCATGAAGTGCTTCCCCCGGCACAATATTCTGCTGTTTCTCCGCCGTTTGACTTTGCTTCTCCGCATGCAGTTGTTTGGAGCCATGTTTCTATTGCAGGAGCATCGGGGGCGTCGATCTTGAGACCCCGTTGGTGATGCGTAACCCTTTTAGTAGGTAACCCGCTCGGATTTAGTGGGCCCTTCGACATGGACCTGTCGTCCGCTTTTCACAGGGCAGACGCTCCAGAGACGGTGGCAACAGTGCTGAGTTATGGATCCCTATGGGAACGCTCCGGTGGTCTCGGCTTCGGCTTCAGCTTGCCCTTACCATTCGGGCTATTGTACCTAACACGATAGGGACAGGTCCACACCATCCTGCTGACTGTGTTGACCATGGGCTGTATCCACGGATTATACGTGGTCAAGATTGAACAAGACACCACCCCCCGTGACGCCTTAGCTTTTGCTTGCTAACAGTAGCTCTCGGCTGTACGCGGCCGGCCGCTTTTCCATTCATTGTGCATTCACCCTTCACGGCCTCATGGCCCTTCATCACACTGGAGCTTCTCGGCATTTGATGCTTCCCTCCGAGTACCGATTACCTCACCTGTCCAATCACTGCACCGACCATCACCGCAGCCTCGCGTTCCCAGCTCCCCGCCAGGGCACCTCTGCCTTTGCTCAATGGCACCCCGGGCAGTTGTGAACCACGATTTACGCATTCGCGAATGGCATCCCGCACTCCGTCCTTCCTTGACCGCAGTGTCCTAGCCGACACCCCGCCCCGCTGCATGATCTCCTGAACCTTGGGTGAGAGGTTCGAGGCAAGAGACCTCCAAAAGTACGATGGTAGAGAAGACGTATCTAGGGCCTGGAGTAGAGGCTGCAGGAAGTTGGCAGTCGACGATGCGCCTTGTCCGCTACTCTCTACGAGGGGATGGGAGGGAGGCTTGATTGACTCTAGGAGTGTTTCCAGTGCCACAATGTTCTGACAACGGGCCGACACCTCCAACAGCGTCCGATCCAATGATGGGAGCTGTGCCAATGAACGAGCGAGTGATGCCAGAGATGATTTGACTGCTGTTTGCAAATAGTCCTGGAGTGCGTTCAGCAAGAGTGTAGGCTGGAAAGTCTCGAACGTAGCCTTGGCCGGAGTGGGGGAGAGTAAATATAGTGTAAGAAGAGCAGATGTCGTGCGCGACTTAGTGTCCTCGGTCTGAGCAAACGTTGACGCCGTGGACTGGCTCGAGGATGCGAGTAACGAAGACATCGAGAATTCTCTGATTACTTGTTGTGCCCTCGACGCAATGCTCCGCTCGCCGGGATTGATCAATTCGTTCTTTAGTGTGTTGATGACATTTACTTTGTCGAGCCCCTCCCCCTCCCCGCCAGGCCCCGAGGCTGCAAAGGTTTGACGAAGAGAAAGCAAAGTATCCGCTGACCGGACCATTGCTCTGTGGTCCTCTTTCTTTGCCCCTCCAATGCCACCAAGCTCAGACATTCGAACCTCAAGCTGTCTGCCGAGCATAAGGCAGCGAGCTACCGCCCGCCCGAGCTTAACCGTTTGGACAAGTCTCTCAGCGGTCAGTCGGACCTGTTCAGCAACCTCGTAGCGCTCAATGACCTCTTTCTCCAACGTCTTGTACGACTCAGTCAAGCTGGCAACCTGTCCTTCAACCTCCCGGAGTATCCTTCCGCTGGATTCAGCATTGTTCTTTGTATGTTGCAGCAGCGGGATGGCGGATTTCGTGGTAAGGGTGTCAATGTGGGTGTCAATTTCCTGTACATCGAAAAGAACCCGTGAAAGAGGTGTGGAGAGGTCGAGAGGCGTGTCGGAAGGGTTATTCGTCGAGAGAACGAGCGTGTTGGCGAAAGAGGTTGCCGAGAAATCCGGGTCTAAGAAGGCCTCATAGTCAATGTAAGATGGCTCACCGTCGGCCATGGTGAAGCTTGCGGAAAGAAAGAGTTCAGGTGCTGTCGTTGAAGAATTGCAACCGTTTGTTTGCGTGGAGTCGCGGTTGTGTCCTTCGTAGCTTGGCGGACAGGGTCCATTATCGGTCATTATCTTAGCGTTGTTCTTTCACATGCTCAAGCTTCATCGGCACCCGTACTCTTCTCCGCTCCTCGAGCGCTTCACTCCCACCCGCTCAATTGCGGTTGAAGCAGTCAAAATGCCTACCTCTATGCCCTGTCCGTCGATGCGAATTCCCGTCGAGCTACTATCCCAAGCAGCCTTCTCACAATTCGGCACTGTGATCGAGAACCCCGCACATTCCAGCCTCCCAGCGTCTCAACGTGCTCCTCCTCTCAAAGCCGAGTCGGCAAACCAGGGCACTGCTCTCAAGATTTTAGATGTCACACACATGTCCAACCTCTATAATCTTGCACCGAGCCAGAAGCCAGCAAGAGCGGTCATGAACATGTTTGTGTGCGCTCCCCGCGACCTCCGACCGCACGAACCCTCGGACAGCATGCCTTCGAGCTGGGGAGACATTGACTTCGACGACGACGACGATGGGAGCGAAAACACAGACAGGCAGCTTTTCGATGTTCAAATACTAGAGAGGCACCCGTTTACAACACAGACATTTATTCCAATGGGTCTCTCCCAATCAGACAAGCATACACAGTACATTGTTATTGTAGCACCAACACTACCGGCATCTGCTTCCAATAAGCACATCGGTAGACCGCCACCATATCCGACTCCCAAAGTCAAGAAACAGAAATCTCTCAAAGACATATTCGCTCGCGCTCGACCTTCGCCCTTCACAAACGAGAATACTCCGCCTCCAAGCCAACTGAAGAGATTGCATCCATCGCAGAAACCAAAGGGCCCGGGTCTTCCCGATCTGAAGAATCTACGAGCATTCGTTGCTACCGGGAATCAAGCTGTCACATACGGGGCTGGAACCTGGCATGCACCCATGGCTGTTGTTGGCGATAGACCAATCGACTTTGTGGTTGTTCAGTTTGCCAATGGGGTCGGAATTGAGGATTGTCAAGAGATTGTGCTACAACCAGACAAAAGTGCTGAAGAGGGTATGGTAGTGAGAATTGATGCTGATTCTGCAGGGAAAGTGATGGTTCAAGCCGGAGTCGGCTCCGTTAGGTCAAAGTTATGAGTAGGTTTCCACGATTTGCTGCGGTTGGGGTATTCTTCTATGCACATATGTGGTTTATAGTATTCGATGTAGCCTTCAATATCCTGCGCGCTTGATGTTGCATGACATACACAGTTAAAGAAATTTGTCCTTGTCTGTTCCGTAGTGAAGAATTAGATTGGCTAATGTTTCCAAAAGAATTTAAGCTACATTAATCAGGTTGTAATGAGCAGTAGCATATTTAATTGTCTGGAGTTCATGGACTAGTGAATATGACATTGTAGAGCGACCGGTCCTGTTCCATGGCAATGCCAATACCTACTACTTTATGAATACTTAGACTTCTGCTTGTGGCGGTGCATGGTGTGGCGGTGCAGCAATTAATAAACTCGCCCGAGCAGGAAAAGCGCGCTCACGGACGCGACGCGACAATGCGCGACTGCTGGTCTCTCAAACTTCTATGCCACATCCCGCATCCTATCCCGCATTCCACTCTACACTGCACTTCTACGATACCGATTCTTGATACCCCTTGTTTTTTTTGTTCTTCAATTGCACATATGACACCTAAGTCTGCATAATATCTTCTTTAATCCTCTCTACACCATACCTCACAATGGGCCCCCGACGGGCTGGCCAGCCATACCGCCGCGTAGGGAAACTCGGAAATACCTCGTACGGCCCTCGTAAACCAAAGACGGTCGATGCGTCTTCACTTCGCGGAACGGAAGGTACCTCACAGAATGAGAGATTGGAGGCTACGCGCCTTGCGAACCGCATTGATGAGTCCATGGGCTTTCCGCGTTACGACTCGGGGAAGAAGAAGGTCGGGTGGTTATGCAATATGCATTCGACAACATTAGAAGATGAAAATGTTCCAGGTGGAAGAGCAGGCGTGGACTACTACTTTCTCGGTGAGGATGGAGATACTTTTAAAGCCACCCTGGAATACGACCCATATTTTCTCCTTGCAGTCAAGCGGGGCAAGGAGCCCGAGGTTGAAGAGTGGTGTCGTAGGGCGTTTGAGGGCTTGGTGAAAAACATGATAAGAGTGGAGAAGGAGGATTTATCCATGCCGAACCATCTTCTGGGATATCGACGTACATTTCTTCAGCTCACATTCGCGAATGTGAATGATCTGTTAGCGGTGCGGAAAGTGGTAAGTCCAATCACGGACAAGAACAAGAAGAAAGCGAATGCTATGGATACATATGCCGAAGTAGCCAGGTTAGTTTCCAGGTGCAATGACGATCTATCATAAACTAAAGACTAGTAGCGCGAACGCTGGTTTCGACATTTTTGATGATGAAGAACAAGATTATGAGAAACGACCTACGTCTACGATTGATGCGAGCGATTTCATTTTAGATATCAGAGAATATGATGTTCCTTACCACGTGCGAGTCGCTATCGACAAAGGTACTTTCCTTTTGACTTCCAATATGCAACTTCGCTAATAGGCCTAGATATCCGCATCGGAAAGTGGTATACAGTCGAGGCCAAACATGGCGTAGTATCCATGAAGTGCATAGAAGACCGTCTCACGCCTGCGGATCCAGTCGTTATGGCCTATGATATCGAGACGTCTAAGGCCCCCCTGAAATTTCCTGACGCCCTGGTAGATCCAATTATGATGATATCGTACATGATAGACGGACAAGGTTTTCTCATCACCAACCGGGAAATAGTTTCGGAGGATATTCAGGACTTCGAATATACACCAAAGCCCGAATACGAAGGACCGTTCATGATTTTCAACGAGCCAGACGAGAAGGCTTGCATAGAGCGTTTTTTCGAACATATCAAAGAAGCAAGGCCAACGGTGATGGTCACATACAACGGTGACTTTTTCGATTGGCCATATGTGGAAACAAGAGCAAGTGTTCTGGGTATCGACATGTACCAAGAGATTGGCTTCCGAAAGAATAGCGAGGACATCTACCAATCCGATTATTGCGCGCACATGGACGCATTTTCCTGGGTCAATCGAGACAGTTACCTTCCCCAAGGAAGTCGAGGCTTGAAAGCCGTGACTGTTGCGAAGCTTGGATACGATCCTGATGAGTTAGATCCCGAGCTGATGACACCGTATGTACATTTCCAACTCTAAGCTGAATAGTGTTAACAAGAACAACAGCTATGCAAGTGAACGTCCCCAAATCCTCGCCGAGTACTCAGTTTCCGACGCTGTTGCCACTTATTACCTCTACATGAAATATGTGCATCCATTCATCTTTGCGTTGTGCACTATTTTGCCCCTTCCGCCAGATGATGTCCTGCGCAAAGGAACCGGCACACTGTGTGAAATGCTGTTGATGGTGCAAGCATATGAGAAAGGCATCGTGTTGCCCAACAAACATCAGGCACCAAAGGAAGCCTTCTGGGAGGGACATCTCCTAGAGTCTGAGACGTATGTTGGAGGTCATGTCGAAAGTATCGAAGCCGGTGTATTCCGCAGCGATATTCCATGCAACTTTGCTATCGACACAACTGCAATCGACGAGCTCATCAGAGATCTAGATTCTGCCCTGAAGTTCAGTATCGTGGTTGAGGAAAAGAAGAACCTTGAAGATGTAGTAAATTACGAAGAGATCAAAGCTGAAATTGTGGCGAAACTGACAGAACTCAAAACGACACCCAACCGGAGCGAACGACCCTTGATTTATCATTTGGATGTTGCGTCCATGTATCCAAACATCATGACTACGAATCGACTACAACCGGATTCTATGATCAAAGAGTCGGATTGTGCTGCATGCGATTTCAATCGACCTGGGAAGACGTGCGACCGGAGAATGCCATGGGCGTGGAGAGGAGAATTCTTGCCTGCCAAACGAGATGAATACAATATGGTCCGTTATGCTCTAGAGAACGAGAGATTCCCCGGCAAATATCCTAATTCACCATCACGAACATTTCAAGAACTTTCGGCAGATGAGCAAGCCACTCTAGTCAAAAAGCGTCTACAAGAATTCAGCAAAAAGATCTACCACAAAATTCACGAATCTAAGACCATTGAAAGAGAGGCAATCATCTGTCAACGTGAAAACCCTTTCTATATTGATACAGTCAGGAACTTTCGAGACCGAAGATACGACTACAAAGGCAGACAAAAAGTGTGGAAGGGCAAGACCGAAGCCCTGAAGTCCGCAGGAGCTCCTGCAGCGGAAGTTGAAGAGGCAAAGAAGATGATTGTTCTTTTCGACTCAATGCAGCTTGCCCACAAAGTTATCTTGAACAGTTTCTACGGCTACGTCATGCGAAAGGGCTCCCGTTGGTATTCCTTGGAGATGGCCGGTGTCACTTGTTTGACAGGTGCAAGAATCATCCAACTGGCCCGGTCTTTGGTTGAACGAATTGGACGACCCCTGGAACTGGATACAGACGGTATTTGGTGCATTCTGCCCGCAACGTTCCCGGAGAACTTTGCATTCAAGCTGAATAACGGCAAGAAAGTGACAATATCTTACCCCTGTGTTATGTTGAATCATCTCGTTCACGGCCAGTACACCAACGATCAATACGAAACATTGATCGACCCAAATACCTTTCAATACGAAAAGCACAGCGACAATTCGATCTTTTTCGAAGTTGATGGCCCTTATAAAGCTATGATCCTACCAACCTCCAAGGAGGAGGACAAGAATCTTAAAAAGCGATATGCTGTCTTCAACCATGATGGTACATTAGCGGAATTGAAAGGGTTCGAGATGAAGCGACGAGGTGAGCTCAAGCTCATCAAGAACTTCCAAGCTCAAATCTTCAAATTCTTCCTCGAAGGCACAACACTAGCAGAAACATATGGAGCAGTAGCGAAGGTAGCCAACCGTTGGCTGGACATTCTTGATACCCGCGGTGCCACTCTCGCAGACGAAGAAATGATCGATCTCATTGTTGAAAACAAGAACATGGCGAAGACACTTGAGGAATACGGATCGCAAAAGTCAACCGCCATTACCACCGCAAAGCGTCTAGCTGAGTTCTTGGGAGAGCAGATGGTGAAAGACAAAGGGTTGCAATGCAAATACCTTATTTCTTCTCGTCCAAGGAACGCGCCCGTCACTGAACGAGCTATCCCCATTGCCATCTTCTCGGCAGAAGAGTCAGTGAAGCGCTACTTCTTGAGAAAATGGATGAAGGAGGATCCTGGCGACATGGACCCTCGAAGTGTGCTTGACTGGGACTACTATAGAGAGCGATTGGCATCTGTCATTCAAAAGCTTATCACCATTCCAGCTGCGCTTCAAAAGGTTCGAAATCCTGTTCCTCGAGTTCCCCACCCAGAGTGGCTCGACCGCCGTATCAGACAAAAGGAGGACAAGTTCCAACAGAAGAAGATGACCGACATGTTCGACAAGAAAGCCCTAACCGACGTCAATACAAACGTGCTGGGGAATAGAGTAGCAACAGACTTGGAAGATTTTGGTTCCTCAAAACTGTCTCCGAAATCGCAAGTCAAGAAAGGCATTGTTACCAAGATGGTCGCGAAACGAAAGGAGCCCGAGCCGGCGGTTCCTGTGCAAACAGACCCATATGCTGCCCTCCCTAAGATCATGCCCTCGATCACAGAGGACTATTCCGGTTGGCTCATGTACCAGAAGCAAAAGTGGAAAATTCAAAGACTAGCCAGAAAACGACGTCGACAATTGTTTGGCGAAAAGCCAGCCGACGCGACGGATGCCATCGGTAGCTTCTTTCGTAACCAAGCTGAGCTCCTCTTCATCAGTACCTGGCAGCTTATCCAACTTCGACCTACCGAGGTTCCCGGAGAAGTCAAGGCGTTTGTTCTCATTGACAAGAAAGTTCATGCTCTCAAGATTGTCGTTCCTCGCCAAATATATCTTAATCTAAGAGCAGAAGATCTTCCTGATGTCTCTATCGATGAGTGCACGGTGGAGAAAGTCATCAACCATACCCTGCCAAATGGTCACCCTTCCATCCATCTATTCAAATTGCAAATGTCAGAACAGACATATGTAGAGGAATCAAAGAAACTAGCAAGCTTATTCGGTCACCCAAGTGTGGAGGGCGTGTATGAAAAGCAAGTACCTTTGAATATTAGGGCTATCTTGGAACTGGGAAGTTCTTGTACCTTTGACGAGACACAAAAAGGAGTCCTAGGAAAAGGTCTTGAGCAGGGTTTCGACTTATCAGCTCTTCGCAAAGTACCATCTACTACGCCATACTTGTCGGACACTACTTTCAGCTACCTATACGTTTACCATGTCAGTAGTGGAGACCGGAACATCTATGCAATATTCTCCACGGCCAGAGATAATGCCCATATCATTATCCAAAGTAAATCAAAGGATACTCAAGGCATGCCGAACGTGGACCGTATATACAGTGAATCCCTGCGCAAACGACTAGACAACAACAAGGGAGAGCCATGGCAGACATTTGTTGAGTACCAGGATGATATCCATTTCCGAACTGTCGCTGTCTCGACCCGGCGAAAGGCACTTCTCGAACTTGGCGATGCCATCAAAAAGATGAAGGCGGAAGAGGGCAAGCCCGTGATTGTTGTCATGCAATCACCCAATCACTCTCTTCTAGCTCACGATGTGCCAATGCTGAAGGATCTTCCAATTCTTCCTCTTCACCCAGACGAGTCTGATAAGCAGCTTCCGCCTCTTGGTTGGCAATCATTCATCGCAAAGCGCTTAGTAGGACACTACTTGGACCTGGGATCATGGATTTCTCATCTCCTAGAGCTTGCACGATACGGCGACATTCCTCTTTGCAATCTAGAGAGCAATGATCCAAGGTTCTTGATCGACGTGGCCTACGCGAGACGACTTCAGAAAGAGAAGGTAGTGTTGTGGTGGTCTGGAACACCGAAGCCAGATCATGCAGGTTATGAGAAGGACGATGTCTTTGGCCAGCTGGACGGAGTCGACATGCCTTCGATCAATAATCCAGGAACATACGCATCTGTCTGTATCGACATCTCATTACGCAACCTCGCCATCAACACAGTCCTATCTTCGTCTTTAATCAACGATCTCGAAGGTGCAGATTCAGTGTCATTCAATCCAGCAGCACCTTCCTACGATGCTGCCAATGACGGCGCAAACAGCATCTATTCGGATAATGCATTTGCAACGGCTGGTATTACCGTCTTGCGGGAGATGGTGAAAGCCTGGTGGGCAGAAGCTGAACGGGGTGGCTACATGGCAGACGTCATGGTGCAACATCTTGTCCGATGGGTTGGAAGCCCAGGATCTTTCCTCTACGATCGATCATTGCACTACTATGTGCAGATGATGTCAAAGAAGGCACTTCAACAATTGATGATGGACTTTAAGCGCGTTGGATCACACGTGGTCTTTGCTGGACCCAATCGACTTCTACTGCAAACAACAAAGGCCGAAGTCGGGAACGCCTACGCTTACAGCCAGTATATCATCAAGACGATCCAGTCGATGCCCCTCTTCCAGTTCCTCGACCTTGAGATCAAAGAATACTGGGATTACCTTGTCTGGTACGACGAATTCAACTATGGTGGCAAGGCCTGCGAAAAGGTGATTGAAGCGGAGAACCAAACGCTTGATAACATCATGTGTTGGCAATTTGCGCAATTTCTCCCTGCCAACCTCCAGCCAACATTCCACGATTGGGTGATTGAGTTCATTGAAATCATGCATGCCCGCAAACGCCCTGTCATCACGGATGGTTCGACGCCACGACTTACCCAGATTCCTCTCCGACCGTTGACGATCGATCCCACCGAGGCTACCGAGATCCTCCCAAAGACGTTCACGAAGAAGCTCTTCAAACAAATCTCGACATTGCTACGACGGCAACATAACGAAATGCTACATCCAGAGCTTGCTGGAGATTACGTGTTCCCACACCTGCCAGGCTCTCATCTTACACTTTCAAATCCTGTTCTTCAGTTGGTGAAAACCGTCATGCAAGTCTTCAGTCTGGATAGAGCGATTACCTTAGAAGCGCGGATGTTCAGAAAAGAGCTACTCAACCTTTTCGATATCCGTGAATTCAGCGCAGATGGCAGTTTCGCCAATCCAAGCGCCACCTTGTACGTTCGAGGGGTGATTTGCGACGAATGTACCTCGACCCGCGATCTCGATCTTTGTCGCGACTCCTCTTTCTTGCCTACATCTATATTAAATCCCACGGATGCATCAGCTGCACCTGTTCTACCAAAATGGAAGTGCGAGCACTGCGAGTCGCCCTACGACAAGCTTCGCATCGAAGAACTGCTCGTCGCTGAAGTGCAAAAGCTCATCCTAGAATGGTGTACACAAGATCTCAAGTGTGTAAAGTGCAGTCGCCTCCGTAATAACGAGTTCATGGAACATTGTGCATGTTCGGGCGAGTGGGTTGCAACAAAACAGAGAGGCGACGTCAAGAAGAAGTTGAATGTATACGGCAATGTTGCAGACTTCTACCAATTGAAGATGTTAGAAGGTGTGGTCCAAGAATGCTTGGAGGGAGTTTAGTGGTCCGGCATTTAGTGTGACGGAGAAAGCGGACGAATGGGACAGCACGGCGTCAGGCGGGTATATTGCTCTTTTATGGTGGCGTCTAGCAGGCATGCATGCATTTCCCCGGCGTTTGTAGCGTTTCCCTCTATGTGGAGCACATGTGCGAATTTAGGTATTCCGTATTGATATATCTACGGCGCGGAATCGGTCCGCTTCAGAAATGTTATGATACACGTTAAGATTCCATAGTAACAGGATTTCCTTCCCTTCATTGGATATCATTCCACGCAATATCCCCGGCAATTCCTCCAGACACGTGCATTCTTCGACAGAGCTTCACGGTATCAATACCAAGGTCTAATTACGTCAGGACAAAGAGCTTGTCGAAACAGCGGGGCAGAGCCGAACCATACCCCTCGCGACATCTTTCAGGGAATCGAGCACGCAATCCAACACTAATATCGCAACAGGAAGCTTGGAGTATCACATCAGTTCACCCAGCTCAGTGATCATATAATTAATGTGGACAGACATGGTTGCACCATTTTCAAAACGTGCTGCGTGTAATGATGGCCGATTTAGTGAGATATATATAAAGTCCACCAGCTGCCTCCGATTAAGCTTATTTGAAAGCTCTACCTATCTTTGAAGCGTCTCTCATACCAATTCAACGTATTCTGAATTGAGTTCATACAACATCTTCGACTGCTTCTCCATTCCACTCAATTGCCATACCCGCACCTACACCTGCACCTACACCTACCTCCAAGATGGCACCCGCCCTCACCTCCCCCCAACCCACAGCCCCCCACGACCTCCCCTCCTTCTCCAACCACAAAGCCCCCAGATCCATCTATCCAGACGGCATCAAGACCTCCGGCCAACACGCCCCCATCCCCTCCCAAATCCGCCCCTACACTTCCTTCCCCACCGAGATCACCGGCCCCACAGTCTGGAAAGCAGAAGACTACAAGAACAACCCAGAACGCTGGACCCACGTCTTCAGCGACGCCGAGAACGCAGAAATCGGGGCTGCCGCAGATAAATTCCTTGCGTCTGGTACGCCTCTGACGGGGATCTCGAAGGAGAACTTCGTGTTACCCGAGTTTAGCAAGTTTCTGGCCCCGCTCAAGAAGGAGTTGGTGGATGGGAAAGGATTCATCCTCTTCAAGAATCTCCCCGTCACCGAATGGGGGAACAAGAAATCCGCCGTCGCATACATGGGCCTAGGGACCTATCTCGGGTACTTTGTGTCGCAGAACGGACGAGGCCATGTGCTCGGCCACGTCAAGGATCTCGGCGAAGACGCGACGCAGATTGACAAGGTGCGTATTTACCGGACGAACGCGCGGCAGTTTTTCCATGCGGACGACTCGGATATTGTGGGGTTGTTGTGTGTGGCGCGGGCGTTGGAGGGCGGGGAAAGCGATATCGTGAGCTCGCATCATGTTTGGAATACGTTGCAGAGGGAGCATCCGGATGTGGCGAGGACGCTGACGGAGCCGATTTGGTATTTTGATAGGAAGGGGGAGACGAGTGTGGGGGAGGAGGAGTGGATTAAGACGGCGGTTTTCTATCTGGAGACTGGGGAAAATCCGAGAGTGTACTCAAAGTAAGTCATTTTTTCTGTATCTTTTCGGGAAGCTGGATTCGTTTGGAGATGATTTTTGCTGACGATTTGGACAGATGGGATCCGTACTATGTCAAGTCTTTGACAAGGTTCTCGGATAAGGGCATTATCCCGCCGCTCTCGGAGGCGCAGTTACATGCCGCAAAGGTTCTTGAGGACACGAGTCTTCGTCTTTCGTTGCATATGATTCTCGAGATTGGCGATATCCAGTTCCTCTCCAACGCACATGTCTTGCATGCCAGGACTGCATACAAAGACTATCCTGCTCCAGCGCCAAGGAGACATTTGATGCGACTCTGGTTGAGCACTCCAGAGGGCGAGGGTGGTTGGAAGCTACCCTTCCATGACTCACATGAGAAGAAGAGGGGTGGAATCCAGGTTAATGATACCCCACCAGTCGCCCCTGAGGATGCTGAATAGATGTCGGCTAGCGCAATCTGGGTGTACGGTAATATTTGATGTCTTCAAATTATGTCTGAATAGGTCAATAGAAACCAATTTGTCACTTAGAAATGGTGAAATCTTGTCTCACGTATATTTCCCTACATTTTCACACATGGTAAAGCGATGAATTCGAGTGCAAGGGCGTGAATTGAATCCCCGGCCAACACAGGTTTTGAACCATTCCTAAACGCCCTATACAGTTTCCTCGATCTTGTTTGTGCAATCCAGCTTTTGGCGCCCTAACAAATATCAATTTCGGGTGGCTTAAGACGAGTTGGAAAACCCCATACCCAATGCTTGATTAATGCTCGGGCTTCGGCCATGCTATTCGCACCCTCCCAATCGTCGTGGCACCTTGTGACTTCATGTATCTTCCCTCTCAGCTCTGTGGCATCGATCAGAATCCGCGGCCCCTTCCTCGGCCTCTTCCGCGCCCGCGTCCACCTCCTCGGCCACCTCCTCGACCACCACCTCCGCCGCCTCCGCCTCGGCCACCGCGATCTGTCTCCTTTCTCGCCTTGTTCTTGGGTTTTGGCGCGTCATCGATCAGGAGTGTGTCAAGGGGAAGCGAGTCGGGGAGAATGATGTATCGTATAGTTGATCCACGAACATTTATCGTGTCAAGCGTGACAGTGTCGCGGTTCTTAGGTGTCATCTTCACGGCGCGAAGAGCGGTGTTCATTTTCGGTGATACCGAAGCAATCGTGCCGTTGACAATAGTTCCTAAAAGACTGTTAACTCAAACACAAGTATACGGAAGGGATATTTGAAAGGGACGGTCATTCGGTGCTGTGCGCTGGACACTACGTCGGTTGATCAACAGCCGGCGCAATTGCAGCGTAGGATAATAAAACTGTCAGGAGATAAATCCAAACATACCATTCTTGAGTTCGATCGAGACCGTCTCGTTCTGGCATTTCATCAGGAACCTATGCGCAAACATTAGCACCTGGTCATTTGCAGGCCAGTGGAACCGCTGTTCTCAGGCGGTGTGAACATACCTTACGAGCTTCATATTTGCGATGGGCGACTTGGCGCAAATACAACTCTTAGCTCTTTTCGACTGAGAGAGAAGAGCAAGCGTGTATAGTGTTGGTGTTGTAGCTGGATATCACGGCGGTGGGGGTGGAGCTTGAGGTTCACCGCAGCGAAAATAGGCGGCCAAGGCGGTAGCTGGAACATCAATTTTCCGACGTCTGAGCACGTGATTCTGCTTTCACTGACCGCGCATTGTCGTTTCTGACTTTGATAAAACACTTAAGTGGCATTATGTAAGTTTTCAAGGGTTTAAGTGTGTTTGGGTCTTACTCGGGTCTTGTTATTGCGGCTGTAGTGCGTTCACGGAAGGTAATTGATTTTTGGCACCGCTGCAACTGCGGAAAATATTGACACTTGTCATGATGGTGGGAAAATCCTTTGAGAAATTTACTATAATTGAATTCATATTATCAACTTTAAGGTCTCATCCAACTCGTTGAAAGGCTCGCTCGCATCCTGGTACAGATATATTTTGACAAATTGCAACAGCATGAGACTGGGATCAGTGAAGACCACCTTCATAGAAACGATAATAATATTGGTGAGCCATGCACGCTCTCACAATTTGGAGCTCTCTCAAACTGGAGTTTCCAGTTAGTATTTCGTAAGCCGGTAGGCACCTGTTGCTAGAAAAGATTTTGGGGCATAGCGGCGACTTTCGCAACTGCCTCTGCTCGCCAGGGCAACCACAAACAAACGTAAGTCGCAATTCTCAATCATAACACCACCACTTCATAAGAATTCTCCAATTCTGCACTCGCTCCTTCACCCACATCTCTATTCCACCATTACCAACACCAGTCGCCACTCCTGCAGGTGCTCTGTTCGAACACTGCCCAACGTCAAGGGATTGAAGACTTCAGAAGGTAATAAGCTTTTCAAAACTCTCTCTATTCAAGCCCCAAATCCAAGTACTAGTCACATTATCGCTAGTTTGTCAATTTTTTACCTGCTCATGCGCTCGTAAATCTGCCTGCGCCTCTATTACATTCATTCTAGGTAAATAATCAACCTGCGATGAAAAATGGCACAACCGCCACCAACACGTCTGCGACTCCGCTCGAAGACCATAATGGCTGCAGTTCGTTCCGAGAACCCATCGTCGACCGCTCTCTCTCGACCATTTACCTACGACTCAAAGGAATGGGTGACCAAGGATGAACCGTTTGAAGGAATCGAAATCCTCGGCTCAAAAACAACAAAGGGTATTCAAATTGTAAGGAAATTTATTCCTGCTCCCAAGCATATTTCCAGGAAAGATTGGCAATTACCGTACGAAGTTGACTTTTTGGACTTTCTTCCCGAATGTAACCGTGTCGTCAAGCATCTACATTACTTCACGGATTACGACGGACCATATCCAGGATGTTATATTATCTTCGAGCATTATCCACTCGGCGATATGCGTGATTGGAGGAGGAGGAATTTTGACAAAAAGAACAATAAACCCGTTCCGGAGTCGTACATTTGGCGCATGTTTGGTCAATTGGCGCAAGCCCTAGCGTTCATCCACAACCACATCGGACCCAATAGAAACCAACGAACGGTAAATTCAGAGCATACATAAGCAGGGTTGATCAGCCGCTAACGATACCAATAGCCACTGATACATCGAGACATTAAGCCTCGGAACGTGCTAGTCGCCAGCACCGGCACCACATATCCATCTTTCAAACTGCACGACTTTGGCTGCGCAACCTTCCTCACCTCAGATAACAATCGGAAGGACAGCTTGTGCGGAACTCACGAGTGGCAACCCCCCGAGAATCCTCACATCAACTCAGAGGCCTCAGATATCTGGTCCCTCGGCGCACTCGTCCACTTTCTCGCAATTGGGTGTTCACCGGTCCAACGAGGCGCCCAAGACCGATACTCCAAAGTAGTTCAAGAAGGTCCGCACTACCATCAGGCCATGGAAGAATCCGAGAAATATACTAGCTGGACCAAGTACATCGCCGCCAAAGTCCCACGAGTCGTGACTCCTATTAACCTTACGCCCGAACAACAAGAAGAGTTGATGAAAGACGTCGACGTCAATGGGTGCAACTCCTTTAACATTAGAACCCATCAGGGTATCTACAATACGGTGTACAGCGACAGCCTCGACAAGTGGATGAAGGAGTGCTTGAAACCCGCTCGAAGCCGCGCCAATGCCAATAAATTGATCCAGAGTATGCTTCCGGATGCGATGCACATGTTATTTAAGTGTGGCGGACGGAATGCGACCGTGGATATGAATGTCGAATTTCGGAGCACTTAGGAGTATTCTGTGATTGATGTTCGGAATACGTTCTGCGCGAAGAAGATTTCGCGGCCTCCTTTCTGGCCGAGGAGTTTCCGAGGGATCTCTTGGAATTAGGGCGGTGATCGAAGAGGTTTGATACGTGGACGTGTGGATTCTTGTATGGCTTATTATGCTGTATAGGAATTGCACATTGCACTGGAGATGAAAGGTAGTGTTTCCGGCCTGGATACCCATAGATTGCGGTAATTTCTAATGGAATGGATCTACCTAGACGGCAGTGTATAGTTCCTGCAACTGGGGTTCGGAATTCTGTCTTTGATACCCCTGTGGATTGCGATATTTCCTAACTGGGTAGATGGGTGTTTCCAAATGGTGATATCTGTCTTTTTCAATAGAATGTTCTTTTATGGATTGTAGTACAGTGCCTCGACCTGGTATCAGTCCAGTATTAATACCCAAGATGAAGCGCATGAGTCGAGGTGTAAGTGTCAAGCAGTCTTCGAGTGTGTGTTGATTGTTTACCTTGGTGGATTTGTGAGTTTGGGGAAACATGCATGGTAGGAAGAAAATGACCCAAATAATGCTACGAATTGAAACAATGATCAAAAGATCAATGATAACATTGAAAGAAGAGGAAATGAGAAGTAATGTTTCCATGGGGAAAAAAAAAAAACTTCAGACCTAACCAAAGTTCAGACTAGGCTCTTTCGTATCAACATCACCTTTAAAAATATAATAAAAATACAACAACGCAAAGTAGCAAATAAAACTTCGTATATTCATATCAGAAGCATATCTCTCCACCTACGGCCCCGGCACAGCTAAATACATCTGCAGCCGCAACAACATCATCTCCAACGAAACATGATGTCTCGACCCCCTCACCACCACCCAATCCACCCCCTCAAACCTCGTCCCGGCTAGCACCTCCTTTACCCTCTCCGCACCTAAAAGCTCCACCAAACCGTACACTGCGACCCTCCTTCCGCGCCATTCCGCCGTGCTGAACTCCAACGGCGGATATCGCAACCGCGGGTGAAGTTGTGGGACTACAGGTGCCTTATACCATTGCGGGGGTGGAAATGGGTTATTTCCTTTGTGCGGATCGAGTATAGGGGATAGAAGGGAGCGGGTTTGTCGTGCGTAGTCGTCACATATGGAGACTATTTTCGTGGACTGGGCTTGGAGGGTATCGGCAGTGGTCTTGAGGTTTCGCAGCGAGAGGATACACGATACATCATCTATGTCTTTGATTTCTTCTGCACGAAGACTTCCCACTCCCACCATTCTGCTCCCCGAATGCTTAAAATGCCACTTCAGTTGCTCCGCGACATTTTTCTGCATCAGGGATTCGATCAGATCGGCCATGTCTTCGCGCCAGACGAGTTTCGCTGTGCTGGAACTGAGTTTGGCGGTGAGGCGTTCGGGGAGATTGGAGCGCCAGCGCTGTCTTGCGTGGAGGTATTTGGCGACGGGTTTCCAGGCGAGGAAGCGGTATGTTGGGCCCAGGCGGGTGGACGGGGTTGTGAGGTTGACGGGGAGGAGCCAGGGTTCGGAGGTTGAGGGGTGGGGGTGTGGATTGAGGGTTGTGAGGAGGGCGCTGGGGAGGAGGATAGAGAGGGTGCGGCAGACGCGGATGGGGGAGGCGAGGGTGTGGGCTGAGGGGGTGGTGTTAGTATGGGTTTTTGGTTAGAAGAGGGGTGGAGAGAGTGAATGTATCGTACCATATGGATTCTCTAAGAGCTTCTTTTGGAAGGGAGTGAAAGTAGCTGGGTTTGGCTTTGCTTTCTTTTGGGCATATCGTCCCTTTGCTTCGATGACTACCGGGTCCAAAACTGGGGGAAGGGGGAGTGGCTTCCCCTTCTTTCGTATGCGAAAGGTTTGGTGCTCATGTTGTTCAATGGGACCTAGATCTTTCCCTATGGGAATGTGTGAAGTGTACGGTCGGCATTGGAAGGATGGAATTATGCATCTATCGAAGCTCGAGCATGATTTCAGCCGTTGCAGCAGTCTGCTCGGCATCAGGGGGTTGTCATCGGTTTGTGGTGTTGGTGTTGATGTGCACTTGAGAGGTCAATTATTATTTCGGCGTTCATGCGGAGGTGATGCGGAATTCTTGTGTCTGTGCTTTTGGAGCTCTACTCCACTCCACTCCACTTCACAACTTGCATCTCATCCATCTCGCGATTCGACGCCTTAGAATAGATAATTGAGCCCGAACGTTGAGAGTCTCAATTAATTGTAACTTACAGGATACGGTATACGCGACCTAATCTCCACATATATTGGTCTCTAATACAGACACCTCGCTCTCCCACCACCCCCCCTCCTTCTACCTCTTCATCCACCTCTTCCAACTCCTCCACAATGGCCACCCTATTCCGAACCTCAATACGGCCCCTCGCACGGCAAACACCACACAACAGTAACATCATCCGCTCAATATCCACCCTCCCGAAATATCCCCCAGGATTCCAATTCCAATCCCCCTCCTCCCAACCCCAACAACCACAACCACACGCGCAATCTCAATCCACCCGCTCCTGGTCCCCCACCCCCTTTGTAACCGAAACCCTCGCCGGCGGCGGCTGGGCCACTTACGACATCTACTCCCGGCTCCTCAAAGAGCGCATAATCTGCCTCAATGGCGAAGTCGACTCTCCCACCTCCGCCTCCATCGTCGCCCAACTCCTCTTCCTCGAAGCCGACTCCCCCGAAAAGCCAATATCCCTCTACATCAATTCCCCCGGCGGCTCCGTAACCGCCGGCCTCGCCATATACGACACAATGACCTACATCCGCTCTCCCGTACACACAATCTGCATGGGGATGGCGGCGTCCATGGGCGCGTTGCTGCTGTGTGGCGGCGCGAAGGGAAATCGATTCTGTCTGCCGCATTCGAGTGTTATGATTCATCAACCGAGTGGAGGGTATTCGGGGACGGCAGCGGATGTGGCGATTCACGCGAAGGAGATTCTAAGGACAAGGGAGAAGCTTAATAGGATTTTTCAGAAGCATTTGAGTAGGGAGAAGACATTGGGGGAGATTGAGGGGTATATGGAGAGGGATTATTATATGGATGCGGGGGAGGCGTTGGAGTTTGGGATTGTGGATCGGATTTTGGAGAGGAGGGAGGGGGAAGGCGAGGGGAGATGATGGGAGGTTTGAGTGGATGTAGAATCACGATAGCGTGTTTACAACATGGAGCTCGAGGATCGTAAAAAGGAAGAAGAAATGTCCTCCAAGCTCTCTCTGTGGTGGTAGGTAGAGACGTATATTGACTGTAAGAATATATTTACCCCAAATGCTCTCCATACCCATCTCCGTCCAACCAACCACCACTTGGTCCTAAGAAGAATCGAATGCTGAAATGCAAATCATCACGCCAAATTCCCTCCTATACACTAGTTGCTCTTGTTGAAAAAAGAACAACGCCCTTGGACTGGTACCAAGAGCCATTCGACACCCTACTACATACATACATCCATCACGACAGCGTTTCAGCGACACGCGGGAATATCGCACCCAACAGTAATCAAGCTAATCAAAAGCCATCAATGAAGTCACTGAAAGACTCGTGTGTCCCTCAGACATTCGGCTTATACTTGTCCCTCAGAGCATCAATCTCCCTCTGAAACCTCTCCATGTCATCCAAAATCGATGACGAAGAAAGCACCAATTCCCCCAACCTCTCCTCCGAAACCTCTTCCTTCGGCGAATACAATACTTGTTCGTTCTCCGCAGCACTCGGCGCGTACTCGTACCGCAGCGAGCTTTCGCTAGCTACGCTTGTCCGCCTTTTGTTATCGATGCTGTTTCTCTTGTGCTCGGCGCTTGTGCGGCGGCTTTCTGTTGGAGACGAGGTGGGTAGAGGGTGCGGGCGTTCTTTGTCGATGCTGGAGCGGTTGGATTGGCGGCGGCGGGGCGGAGGTGGGGGCGGGGGCATAGTGGAGGTGGTGCTTTCGTTGGAGACGGAGCGCGGGTTGTTGCGAGTGGAGGTTATGGAGGAGGTGCGGGAGAGGCCAGTTGAGGTGAGATCGGGGGAGGCGGGAGGTTGGGAGGAGAAGGTGCTTTTGCGAGATGAAGGGGCGATTGGCGATGTTGCGGCTGGACGGGCCGTTGATGATGTCAGGGGAAGTTCCGTGGTAGATGAACTAGGACTTGGGGTGTTGTTGTTGTTTGTGAGAGATGCGCCATGTCGACGGGCTGGTGGTGGGGGTGGAGGTGGTGCCTTGCTGGAGGATGGCGACGATGTTGGCTCGTACCCCGAGCCTGGACTTAGCAAGGGGAACTCGGTAGAATGTTGGGAAGATGTAGTGAGTGCTGAGTTGCTCCGAGATCGATTGCCGGTTGTATTAGATGTGCGGAGTTGGCTGTGTCTGCGGGCGAGAGGGACTGGCGGAGGTGCCTTTTTCTGGGGAGTTCCAGGTTCGGGATAGCTATATAAATCAAAATTCTTCGTCTCCAATGGGGCGAGTTCGTCCACATCGTGTGTTATGTCCTGAGATACGATGTGTATTGGGGGAGATGTTACCGGCGGCGCAGGGAGCGGTTTATTTAGATCTGAGTTTGTTCTAGTTCTCAAAACCGGGGAAGAAGCAACAAGCTCTGATGCAGAGAAGTCGGAAAAGGAGACGGTCTGCGGTGCCCGGGCGGAGACGGGTTTTCCATGTCTGTGTTTCGGAGGTGGTGGTTTCTTCTTCTCTGGTTTCTTCAAATCTGCCACCAAACCCACTCTTTCATCGTCAGAAGCGGCCATCTCGTACGACGTCCGGGGTGATTCTGCAAGTGATTCTTGGACGGGCTCAAACACAGATTGTCGGGATGTTGAAGATGTGCTGCTGCTACTCTCTAAAATAGATGCCGTAACTGGATTGGGCGCAGTAGCAGTGGCTGGCTGTGAATGTTGACCGGGTTTCGTTGGTCCCGATATGCCAGTCATAAGAAGTTTCTTGAAGCCTTCGACGTCGAGACTGCCTCTCACCGCGTTGGCTCTTGCCTTTTCCGCGGCTGTCCGATCTACCATTGATCTCATCAGCATAGGAACTCTCATGTCACGTCATCCCAAGACGGTCTCCGACTTTCCCTCCTCCCAAATTCTTGGAGAGAGCTTCCAAACAGTCATGTATAAAAGTTACCCACCTCTGTGCTGGCCCGCTGTTTCCGTACTTCTATGCTCTTGGGACTCAATCGTTGCTAGTGTTCTCGAGAACGGATTTGCGGGAGCTCCAGTGGGCGACTGCACAGCTCCCACCATTTCCGAATTGCCGCCGCCTTTTCTTGTTATATATCGTCCCTCGTACGCCTCACCCCCGTGGTGGTCCCTGTACGATGACTCTGCCGCAATGTGGTCTTCGAAGTGGTCTGGGAAGGCGGCGGGAGAGGTAAGGTGCAGACTATCGACATATCGTCCACTGTCTAAGCGCTGCGACAGGGCCTCATCTTCATCGTAGGCATCCGCATGCGGAGGGGAGGAGGTAGGCGATTCTATGCGGACAGATTTCTTTGTCCTCGCAGGCGGCAGGGGGCTTGCATTTCCTGCAACAAGTATTATTCCCACTTCTTTGAGAGTCTGGTACGCCAGAAAGCAAAGGTTTGGATTGTACCAGTGTCATATTCCTGAGCTATTTCATCTGTTCTGCTGCTATCGGTATTGGGGAAGCTGATGGGCGGAGCAGCGGCTTGATTCTGGGACACGGACAGGGACGGGGACGCGCGGAAGGGGTTCCCAGACATGATGAAGCTCTAGAAACAATGCATTGTTCTATGTTATGTACATGAAGAGGAACCGACTGAGTATTGTCAAAGACGAAGCGCAGTCGGGCATCCAGGGGAGTGAAGTTGGAGATCGTCGCTGGATGCCAGGGCCGGGCAGATCTGAGCAAAGAGATGCCCCCACCAACATCATCTTCGTTGTGTGTGTGGCTTGGCCTCAAGCCTTCCACCACCCACCCACACCCATACGCACCCACACACACAGACATGGAACACCCGCCTTGGGATCTGGGGCGTGACAGCTGGTTCAATACTAGCAGCTAGCTTCCCCTGCAGTTGAGGCGCGCGACAGCCTCTTGAAACGATGTCAATTGTGTCGAACCACTCGTCAATTGTATCAGATGGTTCACGAGCGTCGCAGCAGCGAACGACTCACCCCCATATTAATTTGTAGTACATTCTATCGGTAGGAAGAATAGGCGTTGTATATCAATCGATGTAGACGTGCCAGCCAGCTCTCTGTCCGAACCACTTCCGGGCCAGTTGGCCTCCGCTCTCCGTTGGCTGCGAGAAGGCTACCATGCCTTTCTCTAGAGTCATACCATACAGAAAGTCGGACCTGGCGGAATCCAACAGCCGCGAGGCAATGCCTAGTTTCCGATGCAAGTTACTCGTCCATATGCGGGAAATGCCTAGCATGGCATGTTCCGCAGCTGTGCCGAACGAGATACTTGAGCTTTGCACTCGCACACGGCCAGGCACCTGTCCACTTGCTTCTCCTTCAGACACGTCATCCTGGTCTAGGACTGTGTAAGCCTCCTGAATCCTTTCAGCTACGCAGGCTCCAACACACTTCTGGACGAGTACGTATAGGTACACCTTGAACCTTTCGCTAGTCGAATTGGTTCCTTTAGCTTTGGCTGCCTTTCTGCTTAGATCCAAAGTAGTGTCTGACATTTTAGATTTCCCATCATCAGGCTCGGTCTTGGCCGGAACTGCCGCGTCCGCTGCTTTTGACATACTAATCTGGCTCCACAGCACTTCTTCAGATATGGGGACTGCACCGAGCTCCGTGTTGACAACTTTTAGAACCTCAACCGCTTTGTTGCGAAGCGCAAGCGCATCGCCGCGTCTTATGACCGCAATGAAGCTTCCGTCTCCCCCAGCCCAGACCTGGTTCTTCTTCAATTTCTCCACGAAAGCCTTGCTAAAATCGACGCCGCCGATGTTCATGTTGTGGAACTTTCGGTGTAAGGCCGCATCTTCGGTGTTCGATGGTATGTATTCCATGCCACACACCTTGCACGTTTTCCGGAGCTCTCCGACTAGATCCAGTTGCATCTGAACTAAGCGCTTCTTCTTGGCTGGTTCGAATATTGGAGTTGAAATGTTGTCGCTCCTCTCCGCCAAAGGTTCCTTCGCAATTGGCTTTGGTTCCGGTCGAGACTTCCTCTTCATGAAAGAAAACATCGGGCGTCTTGTTTGTATCGGTGGCGATGAGGCTGGTGGGAGTGGAGAAGACGGTGGTGTCGATTTAGGTGGTTCATCTGAGAAGATCGCAGGCGAATCGGTGGACGTCGGAATGAAAGAGACATCGCGCACCGGCGACGAAGATATCGTAGGGTTTGTTGCATCAACATCATCTGCGCATTCTTCCTCAATCGGTTCTGAAATAGATTCAACACATCGGCGTTTTTGTGGCGGTTCTGCATCGGCGAGCGTGGGTTTCTTCTGTCGCGAATACGTTCGGAGCGGCTTTCTGCGAAATAAATTAGTATCATGACTTGCATTGGTATTTGTTACTTACCTCACACCCCAGGAAGACATTGTGGGAGTCATGAATGCGTGAGAGAGCGAGTGTTAAACATTGTCATTGGGACTGAACGCGAACATTTGAAGCTTCTTGGATGGTGAACGCGACGCGAGAAAGCTAGTGCGCACGGACCATGTATCTAATCGACCCCGCCACCTGCGCAAGGGGAAAAGATCCATTAATTCTTGCAAAAGTCTTGGAAATGATATCTTGCAGCTTGTTTTGACTTCATGACCATTGACACGATTAATGACAGTCATATCACCTCAAGCATTTCCAGATACTCTTCAGACATGGAAAAAAACTTTCACCGCTGCATAAACCGATGCCTGAAAGCAAACTATATGACTCCACTATCTGACACGACACCGCCTCAAGAACCTGGATGCAAAGACTCAATACAGAAGGTGTCAATCAGTTCTCATCGTAATCGTCGCATTGACGAATCCATCCAATCGCCCACTCCACCTGATTCAACCACCACCATGATGACTCAGACCGCAGTCCCATTTCTATATATCCCACCAACTTGCCCTACTCCCCAATCCCACAACACAACACCAAACCCACCACCATCATGACATCCCAACTACCACCAGCCCTCGAGGCCATAACATCTCCCCTCCAATCCGAACCCGCCCATCCAGACATCATGACCACCCAGCTCTCCTCCTCCTCCCTGGACCCCAACACCCCACTCCCCAGCCCCCTCTTCACCAGCCAGCGCCTTCTCTTCCGCTCCATGCACCCGCAAGACGCCATCTCCATGCAAAAGGCCTGCGAGCCCGCCTCCATAACGAGATACATGACCCTCGCCTTCGCCCACCCGTACACCCTCGAGCACGCTAATACCTGGATCAAATTGAACCTCACGGACAAGCTCCCCAATTACGTGATCTGTATCAAGGAATCCCCGGAGACCGTAATCGGCGGGATCGGTTTAAAACCCGGTTCCGATGTGCAGGCGCATACGGCCGAGGTCGGGTATTGGATTGCGGAGGAGTATTGGGGGAGGGGGATTGCGACGGAGGCGCTGGAGGCGTTGGTGAGGTATGCGTTTGAGAATGATCAGTATAAGAGGTTGGGGGCGGGGGTGTTTGCAGGGAATGATGCGAGTATTAGGGTGTTGGAGAAGGTAGGGTTCAAGAAGGAAGGCGTGTTAAGGGAGCATATTGAGAAACATGGGGAAACGATGGATTTGGTTATGTTGGGGTTGACCAAGAAAGATTGGTTGGGGGCGAGGGAAGAGAAGACGATATAGAGGCGTTCGTAGGTAAGGTAGTTTCACAATTGTATTTGTGATAGCTTTCACAGCTATGTTGTTTCTATAGTAGACCCAACTTCTTCATCGTGGTGACACTGGCTCTTCCATGTCCACCAACATCGTGCAACCTGCGTGCTGCATAGCTAATGAGTTCTCCTCGCCAATGCCAGAAAACACTTTGTATTTTCGATGCCACTGGCTCGCCTTCAGCCTTTGCCACCATGTCGCATACCCAGACTAGTCGTCGTGAACTGACCCAATTATTCTGGGAAAGAGGATGCGTTATAAGAGAGCGAGTGACGGCTCTTGTGAACAAGGGGCCTATTGGATGACCATTCATTTTCAGATATTTGTACATATAATACATCGAGCGCCAGTTTTGTTTCGGTGTCCTTGTTAAGTCGATTGAGTACTGGTGCGCAAGTTGGTGGAGAATGGGAACTGCGGATGTGATAAGCTCCTCGAAGGATTGACGCTGCATATTTAAAGGGAGGAGGTGTGCATCTTTTGCGCGAGCTAGTATGTGTTGGAACTGGCGACGATACGCCAGACTCTCGGATATAATTTTCATGGTGGTAGGTCGAATGCTATATTCAGAGGCGGCTTCCTCAACCAAGGAAGGCAAGTTTCGTTTCGGCTTGGGGAAAGCCACAAGAGAATCTTTCGCAGCGAGTAGTCGTAGGAAATGGTCGAAATCCTCGTAGCTATGCGTACGATGAATGCTTTTATAAGCACTCTTAAGTTTAAGCCCAGGATCTATCCTGATCCAATTGGATAAAATTGGGCGAGGAAGGCAGTCGAGGATTCGTGCCACTATAGACATGCCCTGGGTAGACCGCCGATATGGCTTGATTACTTGGTTAATACAATCGATTTGGTTGCCTCGTAGGTAGTGTAGCTCTAATAAAGCCTCCACTAAAAGAGGATCCTGAAATGTTGTTGCCATCTTCTTCAGGATTGAGTAGAGTCTAGGGCGCTCGTCTGGTTGCGCGGACTCGAGAGCCAATTCCCAAATCAAGCGGTGGAGACTGCAACGTACAGCTTCAATGATGCCAGGACTGTCTCTGAGAGCTCGCATCGCCAACGTAATAATGAACCGGCGGCCGTCCCTGTCCAACAATTTCTTATCCAGTCGTTCCAAGTGGTGCAGCAGTATTATACTCCTAGAGTCAGTCAGTGATGGGCTGCGGGACCATCCTGCGAAGCTAGGTAGAATTTCCCATATTGGTCGACCCGCACGAGTACAACCTAATATCACCGTTAAAGCGAAGCGCGGAACATGGGCAGGATCTTTTGGAAAATTGTCGAATATGTATGTATTCAAGCCGAGCTGAAAGTCTTTCGCCGTACGGATCGTATCACTGTAGCGGAGGAAACGTTCTAGTTCTGTTGTGTATATCCTCCGTATTGTGGCTTCAGTTTGCTTAAACTCATATGTGGGAGGAGATATTGTGATGTCGGCCATTTTACTTGGGTGAAGGTCCGGATCGCCCAATGTAGTTCCGTGCAAGATTGCGTTTTCAGTTCTGTCCTTGTTGTTTTCATAGGAAGCTTCTGTCTGCTCAACATCTTCTCTCGAAGGGCCAGACCGGAGGGGTTCAGGTGAAGTGCTCTCTGCCGGGGGACGAAGCGATGGTCCCTGATCTATAGTTGACATAGGCACTGGTGGTTCGGGTGCTACTTCATGTCAGTAGGAGTGAATCCCTTTGCAGTAATCAAACATACGCAGGTCCGGCGGAATGAAAGGCTGCGGAAAAGTGGGTGGCTCATATCTCCAGGCTGTCTGAGGTTCTCGACGAGCGCTGAACAGCCCACCAAGGCTGAACAGAGGAAAGCTAGGCGCAACTGAAGGGTGATGGGCTTGAGCAGTCATACGTCGCTTCATTGCCCTCCGCCTGGCCTCCAATGGCCCCGGGACATGGCTGCCATGTCGCTTCTGTTGCGGGCAGGAACCGCGAAAAAATCGATGGATGGTACGGGCGAGGAGATCGTCAGATATCCAAATATGCTGGGGAGTATTGGAATTGAGGGCATGCACTGCTCGTTGGCAGGCAATGGGCGGGCACTGCATCAACGAGGTGGCTGTGGACGAGTTTATTCCTTTTCCACTGAAGCTGCAGTTGCACAATGTGAGGTTGACGCCTTTCCGAAAAGGATCGCTGGGTTAGTCAGCCGCACATGGAAGCCGGAGACCAATGATGACAGCCTCGTGACATGTGAACTATCTGGGCCAGGTAGCGGGAGGGGAGGGAGCAACGACCATCTGGGCCATTGACGCAGAGTCCGGCATGCAGAAACTTTAATCAGATGCCCAACAACGACAACTGCAAGGCAGCCTGCAACCTCGTCCCTGTCATGGTTGTTGTTTGTTGCGATCCGTCTGCCCATGGCCTTCCCGCTTCCCAGCAAAACGAAAAGACCGGGAGGGATGAAGAAGAAGAACTTTGGACGAAAGACGCGATCACGTGAGAGCAAAGCTCGGCATTCGCGATGACATCCCTTCAATCTCCACCCGTGGAGCACTGGAGCTGGGGACGAGCCTCGAGGACAGCAGCCCAGAAGATGCCAGGAGGAGGATGGTGGAGGACAAACCACCGCCACGACGACGAGACCAGAGCCCACCCCACCTAGGCCGCGAGGACAGCGAGGGCGGCCATTACATATCGAGCGACACAGAGTTTTTTCCCACAGGCAGTGTGTGCACCCTGCGTGCCTATGTACGAATGTCAGCGACGGACGGAGACGCATCACTGCTCGTGAGCGTTTTTGGACGCATCCGAGAACGAGCGGCTGGCTAAACCCTCCTGGGTGGACATCGCTGAGTGAAACATTGAGGCCAGGTACCGTTGGCTGCTGGTTGGACGGCTTGACCGTACAGTGGGGTTAGCGGCTGTGAATAGCGCGCGCCCCCTGGGGAGCTTGGGAGAGACGTTGACGAAAGGCCACCACCACCACGGCCCACAACAACTACGAGTCCTTTCTCGCGCGGAGCCAGCGAGGCACAGTGTCCACCTGCTCTTCGTTCTTCACCGTGGCCATGCTGTCGTCCAGTGAATATATTCTCGCTGCTCTTTGCTGGTGGCCGTCGCCATCATCATCGTCGTTCAAGGCCATACAATGCAGCGCAGACCGAACAGACTCTGCACGCCCATATTAATAGCGGCTGGCCAGCAATCAGCAGCGGTAAATGGCGTGTCCGCAATAAGCAGGCCGGATTCGCGGACTTGGAATCCCAGCTCGGCGTGCGTGAGACCAACCTGGCCCCTGCACCTGTGCGCGGCCAATTTACCACAAGTCGTGTCCTTCACCCTCCGTCTCCTGAGCACGCCCCAAGCCTCAACTCTCCCACTGCCGTCTGTCCTTGTCGTCCTATCGTCCTATCGTCCCATCGTTGTCTTTGAGTCTTTGACATCCACACTCGCTCCTGCTCGTCCATCGTAACCGACTTTCATTCTCAACTTCCACCTGTTCTTCTTCTTCTTCTCCTCTGCGATACATTCCTTTTGCTCGCACATCGCCAGGAGAGAAAGGGGTCAAACGCGTTTCACTGCATTCCAGGGACTACACAACGCTTCGTGTTTCGAATTTGGGCTGTCGCGGGCATCGTTGACCGAGTCTGCACAATACCACCATCGAAGCCATCTACCTGGGTGTCGTTCGTGCCTGAATAATATTCACCTTAATCACAGTCCATCACCACCATCGTCCAATACAACCGAACCGGAACCAGTCACGAGGTCGTCGACCCTCATCACTGCTCACAGAAGCTGTGCCATCACATCCCCCATCATAGCAACCCTCTATGCGCACATATACAACTGTTTAGATCAGTGATACAGTCTGCCATCAGGCAACAGCTTGATCCGTAGCAGAACCACACGCGTTGGTCTCTCGGTCCATACGACAAGACTCGCATCATCACAATCCCATCTCCTCGTTTACGAACCATCCATCATGTTCACACACAAACTCGTGTCCGCTTTTGTAGCGGCAGCACTATTATCCATGGCTTCCGCTGCCACTACAACGACAGTTAAACCCATCCCAAGTCCGACACAAACCCTTCCCGCACACGCCCTCGTCCTGAAAGGATGCTTCTCAACCCCTACACCACTCGTCGATTACGGACCGTATCTTTACCAAAGTGAGGGGAATTGTCAACAGATCTGTTTAGGCCTCGGAAAACCGGTCATGGCACTTTCGGATGGAAGCAACTGTTGGTGCGGCGATTTGGTCCCACCAGCTAGCGCCAAAGTGGGCGATGGCAACTGTACCACAACCTGTGGTGGAGGAGACGACAAGTTCTGTAAGTCAGTCTTCGTACCGATGATTTTATTTACTAATTGAACAAAGGTGGCGGTAACAAACACTATTTTGTCGAACTTACTGGCCAATCGAGGAACAACATTGATAATTTTGTGCCAGAAGTATCATCCTCATCAACTAGTGCTGTAAAGCAAACCAGCGCAGCTGCGGAAACTTCTACTGCCACTGTCACTATCCCACCTAAGAGCTCAAATGGTGGTCCGAACAAGGCTGGCATTGCCGCAGGCGTGGTAGTCGGTGTTCTTGCGCTTGCTGGTATTATTGCCGGTGTCTATTTCTTCCTACGCCGCCAACGACGACGAGAGCTCGAGGAGGAACACCGCCGACAGGCTGCTGTCAGCTCATTCGTTTCAGGCGGAAAACTTCATACCAGCAACTCTTCAATCACCGATTCGCGCCTAGATCCAGAATTCATGAATAGGAGGCAGAGCAATGGCAGCATTGCTGATAACGAAGATTACTCGAGGCGAATTCTCAAGGTAAGACTGGTACCGAGCACATAGGGATAGGAGCTTTTCTAACGTATCATTTAGGTTACCAACGCATAGAACCACTCATATTGGAGTCTCACGATCCTTTCCAGCGACCAAACAACCTGTCGTTTTGGCATATGACCATTCTTTACAATCTCCCTGCTAAACCTCGCACCTCTAATTCTACCTCCACATCTATCATGTCACGGCATCACGCAGAAAGAGCGTATTTGGATAACACTCGACCGGCGTTGATCAACTTTCCACCTACCGAGCTTGCGTGCTCCGGTAGGCTTCGTATATGGCTTGCTGGTATTTTTTCACCTGTGTTATATATTAAATAAACTAGGCGTTTTGTGGTGTTCTACTGGAACAATATGTACAGGCTCTGTGGGGGCTTTGTGGTCGTTCCTTTTACATTTGGTCACTCCTTTTTTGCGGACCTGCGAGTCCATCCGATCCTTATCACGGTCCTACGTCCACCCACCCTCCCACCATACACCTTATGGTCTCTCTTAGTCTCTCTATCTTGTAACTCCACCACTACTATACCCCGTCGCTTGCATCGGCTGGGCAAAAGCGGCGATCCGCATATTTCATCAATCTCCTTGGGCTGTTATATAAAGTCTCTCTGTAGTTGGAATCATGAATATCAATAACCTATCTTCCACATGTCCTAACGTGACGAGGTCTTCTCATTAGTGATTGAACTTCCCAATCCACACCAAGCCAAGCTTTAAGCGGCCATATTCACCTACTTTGTTGAACTAACAACATGGCACTGCCTGCTGATGACGTCTCCCTGGTTTCCTCTATGTTTTTTTCCTCCATATCCATTAATAGCGAGCGTCCCCACCACTCCCGACTCGAAGCAGTTAGACGCCCGAACCAGGACCGACTGCATTGCGAGGGCCACCCAAGCAAGACGCCTCATTCAATACTATCGAATGTCATCCCAAGTATTGATTTTCTTATCGATTGTATCTGCAAGCAAGCTTCATACATCTCGTTAACCCTGTGGTACTTTTTGGTTAGTAACGTATATCGCATGATGATAATATCTCCGACCCGAAAGTCCGCATTTGCTGGGATGCAAAACGCATTGATGGTAAAGGCCTGATGTTTCATGCAAATGCCAAGGATAATAATGTGCTAGGTAGGCTGTTCGAGAATGATAGATGGAACTGAGGCTTCACATGTATGTCAATAATCGCATGTATGTCAATAAACGAGACAGTTGTATTAAAAAAAAAAGCACAAAAACCGCGGAGAAAGCATGTGTACAGGATCTCCCCTAAGCCCTAAATCAAGGAGAAGGAAAGCACTTCTCTTTGCGCCCCACTCTTTCCATGGGCACCTGGGCATCGCTGACAATCTTCATCTCGGTACCCCCAGATCTACCTGCACATGACGTCCACTACCCTCACACACCCAAAACCCAGATTCTTGACCCAGTATCTGGTAAACTTCGGGCTTCTGGAGAAACCCTGATCGTCTTAAGGATTGTGTACTAGTACCATCATTGCCTGCTTGGGGCACATGAGGCAGTTGTCAGGCAAACACCTGAAACCCAAGCAACCACAACGCCGAGCCTGAATGCGTCTCGCGTGGCATGGCATCCCCAGAATCCGATAAAAAGAAAGCAAGCCAATTGAAGTTGTGTTTGCGCCCAATGCTATGGAAACGAACCGATGTGCGGCGTTTTTGGGTTTTGGGGCATGCTGGGTATGGAGATGTGATTGGTGAGTTTGCCAAACGTATTCTTGATGTAATATTCGTGAGATTTTCGTGGACGACGGTTGCAAAAATTTCGTCTTTGAATTATAGAGTTGAACCCTGGTGAACACGATGCACATCCGATGGAAAACGCCGTGCTTGTGACACACATGGCAGCATCCTATGTCCACGAGTGATGCTCATGTGTACAGTCCAAAAGAAGACTAGCGCTACTTCCAACCAAGATTACGGAGTCAGGCTTTAGGCTACCCATTTGGACTTCCCATCTCAACCCAGCCTTGGAATCTCGGAAAGGTCGCCTTGATACTTCTTCATTATTTTGACTAAATGCGGATGCTTTGATATGCGTACACCTTGGTGATGCTTAGACAGCAGCAACCAGCGACAGACTGATAGCGCACAACCGGTCTTCCCGCGACCAACCGACGTCATTCGAGCTAGTCAGCTTTAACCATCATCGCGGGGTGGTAGAGTTGATGTCAAGAAAATATCCAAAAAATTTTGCGCAAAATATATTTCAAAAACTAGTCTTTAGGGGTTTAGAGATCAGAAATAGCAGTGATAAAGTGCGAAAACAAAGTGGAACAAAAGAATATCTGATGATCGACTGATCTGGACTTAATATCAGTTAATCGAATTTTCTGTCCTCCTCACCCGAGATTCTGGAATTCGCGCAAGAATATTTCATGATCAAAAGACCTCCATATCAGGACCATTCACAACTAGATTTCTCCCGGATTCCATTTTCTCCATTATGGCTGCCGAATTACCTCCTCTGAAGCCCACCATCGAAGAGCTCCGATACGTTGTGAACAATTTCCCGCTTATCGATAATCACGCGCACAATCTCTTGTTGCCATCCCACATCGAAACTGTTCCATTTGAATCGATCACCTCGGAAGCCCAAGGCCGTGCTTTGCGAGACACGTTCAAATCATTACCCCACCTTCGAGCAGCACGACAACTACGTGAGCTTTACGAGTGTGGCGACGATGCCGACTGGGAGGATATTCTGGAGCAAAGGGTGGAATGGCTTCGAACTGATCCCGAACGCCTGTATCAGAAGTGCTTCCAAGGGACTCATGCTCTTTTAATGGATGATGGACACACTGGTCCGGAAAAGGTGTACGGATACAGTTGGCACGATCGATGTGCTAAAGCACCAACGAGAAGGATTGTGCGAATCGAAACCGTGGCCGAGACCCTGATGGAGTCAATCACCTCAGATGCTAAAGATTCGGATCTGAAACATACCAAATTCTTTACGGATACTTGGCTGACATTCACCGAAGAGTTTGAGCGTGAGATTCAGGACGCTATTCGAGATCCCGATATTGCGGGATTCAAAACTGCCATCTGTTATCGTACCGGGCTTGATATCGAACCAGACTACGAGCAGGCTGCTAGAGAAGTTGGCCATCCGTTTGAACGCTACGTAGAACGCTGTATACGGAAAAGAAAGTACAGAATCGAGCGGAAGGCATTGAATGACTATCTCGTTCTACGAACTTTGGAGATTCTCTCTGAGAGGCCGTCACATCCAGATGCTTTATCGAAACCTCTTCAGTTCCATACTGGACTTGGCGACAACGACATCAGTCTGAGACAATCGAATCCAGCGTACCTGCAGACATTGATTGAGAACTATCCATTCGTCCCTTTTGTTCTGCTTAATTCTGCTTATCCATACACAAGAGAAGCGGCGTACCTCGCAACAGTTTACAACCATGTCTATTTGGATATAGGGAAGGTGTTCCCAATGGTCAGTCGAAACGGCCAGCAGACAGTCCTGCGTCAAGCATTGGAGTTGGTTCCTGGAAGCAAGCTTCTCTACTCTACAGACGGTCACTTGTTCCCAGAGACGTACTGGTTGGCGAATAAACAATTCCGCGAAGTCTGGCTCGATGTACGTATCCTAAATTCTTTTTCTGAGAAATATCACTAATACATCCAGCTTCTCGTCCAATACATCCAGAAAGAAGATCTAACACCCCACCAAGCCATCAACATCACCAAAGACATCCTCTTCAATAATTCAAACCGTCTCTACAATCTCCAATACCAAACCGACTTCATCGATCCCGTTCCCAGTCATCCTGCCCAACAATCAATAGCATGGCATCCAAAAACAACAGAACCGGGTTCGCCAATCCCTCAACCACCCATGGGTCCTCCACCATCAAAGGCCGCAATACCGACTGCAGAATTCCATCCTCCGCCTTTCCCACCTCCACCAAAAGTAGCACAAGTCTATGACTTGACTGTCTTCGATGAATTCATGGCGGTAAATCTAGAGGTGAAGTATATTTACGTCCAATGGGTCGATTACATGGCGACTCCTCGTACTCGAATCGTCCCTATCAAAGAATTCGACCGCTTAATTCGTGCGGGCGACCGAATCGGCATATCGACAGACAATACTGGGATATTGCAAAACGATACTCTTACGTCCAGTGTAAACAGTACAGGGCAGATCTACGTCGAACCTGATCTGCGTTCTCTACGCCGAACCCACGGAAAGGATCCTTTGCCTTCAGCAACTGTTCTCAGTTACTGGCGTGATGAGAATGGACGCCCGATCGGCGAATGCCCGCGCTCGAATCTTGAAATCCTCATTAATGACCTCCAGTTCAATCACGGTACTTCTCTTTTAATCGGATTTGAAATCGATGTCACATTCCTAACCCAAATTCCTTCCACTCCAAATTCCAATTCCACCACCATCACCACCTCCTCCCCTCCCTCATATCGACCCCTAACCCACTCCCACACCCCGGGCACCCTAACCCAAGACCAGCTTCTCCACGCCCTCCCCCTCCTCGCCGAAATCGCCACATCTCTCTCCTCAATCTCCATCTCACTCCTGCAATTCCATTCTGCCTCCGGCCCAGGCCAATACACCTTCACTCTCTCGCCCCTGCCCCCCCTCTCTGCGGTCGACACACTCCTCCAAACACGGCAGGTTATAGCCCAAATTGCGGCTTCCCGCGGTGTGCGCGCAACGCTGCATCCACGACCGTTTCCTGGAGACTCGGGGGCGGGAACACGGACAGAGACAGAGACAGAGACAGTGGTGCAGCAGGCCCAGATCTCTATCGCCCCGCCGGAGCGCGATATACAGTTCTTCGTCGGCGGCGTCCAGCGCCACCTACCCGCTATAATGGCCTTCAGCATGTCTCAAGCTTCTAGCTATCCGCGCGAAGTCGTCGTCGACAAGCATGTCTACGAGCACGACCAAGAACATAACCACGATCAAGACCACGACCACGATGACGACCGCGATGACGACCGCGAGCGCGACCACGAACGCGACCACGAGCACGACTATGACCGTGACCACGGAACAGATAGCAACACCAAGTTCGTATCAGCAACTCAAAATCACAGCATACCGCTGCGGCGCATCGTGCCCGGAACCTGGGAACTCCGCGCTATCGACGGGTTCGCGAACATGTATTTTGCGATTGCGGCAGTGGCGGCGGCGGGACTTTTGGGAATTAAGGAAAATAGGACCGAGGGGGTTGTAGAGATGGATGAGAGGGAGGGGGAGGAGGGGAGGAAAGTGCCGAGAAGTGTGGGGGAGGCGCTTGAGGGACTGGAAAGGGATGTAGCGATGGGGGAGATAATGGCGGAGGGACTAGTGAGGGGGTATTTGAGGGGGAAAAAGATAGAGAGGCAAGAGGGGCAGGGGGGAGAACGGAGGAGGAGAGGGGTTGAGGATGTATGAGAGGAAGAGAAGGGGAGGGAAAGTGATTTTTATTATTTTGGTTTGTGTTGAAATGTGTTGTGTGTGGTCAGATTTTGGACGAGATTAATGACTTACGATTGAAATTATCCAACGAATAACCCTTCTTTCCATCTACGTATCTGCCTCTCTCTTCACGGGCCGCCCCTCCCAAGAACCCAATCCAGCTCCACTCAAACGATACCAACGACCAATACGCCCCTAGATTCGCCCAATCAATCAATCAACCAATCAATCAGTCAACCCTGGACGTCAGACCCGATACTACTTCATCCCCAAGTGGTACGGACTCACCATGGCGTTGGAAGTCAGCGGAGCAATGCGAGTCCTGGGAAAGAGGGTGCTTCCTGGACCTGCACGGACTAGACTGCGTGCCGTGATCGACAGTGACATAGAGGGAGTGAAATGAGTTGCGGCTTTCTATTACCTGCTAGATGATCGTTGGGAGGGGGTCGTATACACTAAGGATGTATGGGAGAGACGGTACAAATAGGACGGTTGGAAGCATTGACCGCGTGAATTACATACAGTATTGGCGTTTTTTTTCCTTCTGGAAAGCAGAAATTTGTATGACAGTACTTTATTTATTGTTACACATACACTATCTACAATTTGTCCACCCACTCCCCTCACGTGGAAAGCTTCAATCTATGCCCCCCACGACGCCCATCATCATTTTCAGCATCTTCAAGCTTATCCTCTATCTCCTTATCATTCTTTTCTAGTCGTTCATCTTTTTGCAGGACCTGCTTGAGTCCGCTTTCCATCTCTGAATCCTTCTCCTGGAATTCTTCGGGGAGGACTAGGCCTAGTGTGTGGCTGTAGGTGACTTCGCCCTTCTCGGCAGCTTCGAGACGTTGCTTTTGGCCGGCTTCGCCAGCACGGCCAAGGACGCCGGCGATGACTTGGGTGCAGCGATGGCTGGAGATGTTAGTACGTGATGGAAAGTTTTGGTTTTGGGTGAAGACGTACCTGTCATCGTTGGCGGGGATAGGGTAAGTCACCCAGGTTGGATCCGCATTTGTATCAATGACACCAATAGTAGGGATATTGTTCAATGCGCACTCGTGCAAGAGCACATAGTTTTCCAAGGGGTTCAAACAGACGACAAGATCAGGTCTGAGCACAGGGAAATTGTTCAGCTGATCCTCGAAGCCCGGAACCTCCTCATCCTTCTCATTCACAACCTTCAATGCGCACTTGCCCAGAATCTGTTGCCCGTTGGTAATGCTTCCGGGGATCCAGCGCTCAAACAGATGGTATCCCTTGGCTAGCTCGGCGGCTCGAACGACGGCTCGATCCTGGCCGTCACGAGTGCCCACGAAAAGGACAATACCTCCCCTCCTACAAACTTCCTGCACGATTTTGGCGCTTCTTCGGAGATGAGCCGCGGTTACTTCGAGCGATATGATATGGACGCCTTGTCTGATGCCATGGATGTAGCGTGCATTGGCGGGATTCCAGAGAGATGTGGCGTGGCCCTGGTGGGCTTCGGATGCGAGGAGAAGTTCGAGGGTGACGTCGGCAACTGAAGGGGGGTTGTTGAGAAGGGTGTGTGGCTTATAATGGGGAGAGATGTCGGATCCTATTTTTCCAATCGATTGCTCTGTGTGGTGTTAGCGTCTCGTAGTTGTACCCCAGGGAGTTCCTACATACGATGCTGCTGGTAGAGTTGATATTGTTCGGCGATGGACATGGGTTGGTCGGCGGTGGCTGCCTGACCCCCAATTGATGGCACTGAACCACTCAGGGAAGCATTGGTTTGGCTATCCAGCAGTTGGGCCTGCTGGGCACTGTTTGCGGCTGGTGTGTTGATGGTTTGGGACTCAGATGACAAAAATCTACGGATGGGCCGAATAGAATTTCGTGCAAAGGCAGAGCGGCCTACGAGCAGTCAGACATGTCACGAGGGTTCAGAGTCGAATGCAAAGTGGTATCACATACCCTGGCGCGCTACGAAGTTTCGTATTATCATCGTGGATGTTTGCGTATGGTGTGCATGTTCCGCCGGCGGGTGAACTTTTGGCAAAGAGTGATGGCTTGGCACTGGGGAATGGCTCGAGCTGAGTCATCATAATCGGCTTATCCTAAACGAGACTAGAGGGTCTCGGCTCCTACCAGCCAACCGGCTCTCAGGGCTCAGGGCACGGGACAAGGCTGTGCAGGACTTGAGGATTGGCGGCACCACCCGTGGGTTGTCAAAGGCTGTCACGCCGTGTTCCCCCTCTTTTCGACACACGACAGAGACGAAAGGTGCAGTGTCTAGCGAGGCTACTGCATCTCTGATGAGAGTTTACTCTACAGATCTGCCTGTATTGTAGATGTGTTGAGTCGGAGTCGGAGCGTACTCCTTGCCTACGCCAGGTGTCCAACGGGCGAAACAGAGTTGGGATGGAAACATAGGCACTATAGGCATGACATCATGGACCGATGGCACTGGGGCCACAACTCCCCTTCTCTCCATTGCCTCTCTACTGCCTCTCCCGCTCCGTCCAGACATCGCCAGCGAACATATGGGCAGCCAGAGGGGCAGAAGACAATTCCTTCAGCTCGCGGCTCACATAGCCGAGTGATAATGGGAATCAGACGTTTTTGTCACAGAGTGTGGATGAGACCTAGCCGGTTTCCCTGCATTTCATCCCCGCATGGATGGGAATCTGTGGAAATCTGTGGGAATCTGGCGTGTTCAGAGGCAGAATGCCATCGTCGTCACAGCCATGCCGCCTGCGGTGGCCCTGCCCCACGCGACCCCGTGTCCCGTCAACCGTCAAGGTTTGCCGTCAATCCCATGGTTGACGGCGAATGGGAGATTATCTAGACATTCTGCGAGCCGTCGTGACCTGAGAGAGTCATGAGAGGCGCTGGCCCGAATCCGACTCGTGCATTGGACCGTCTTGTTGGTGGTGTGCATGTGCCTCCAGCCTTGGCGAGCGACATGCGCTGCCCGGTTTCTCCCCAGCGCTCATTCTCCCCAATATGTTCCCCCTCCACCACCGAGCATTTCCTATCTTCCGTCTCTCCCCAGTTCCCGGGAGCCGCACGCTCTGAACCCTCACGCCTTACGCAGGGCCGCTTGTCACATACCGTGCTAGGCACAGTGCAAAGGTACTGTACTGTGCTTCGCTGTGCTGCAGGCGACGGCGTCGACGTTTTTGTTCCATCGCCTCCCCTGCCTTCCTACGGTCTCCATGCCACTTTTGCTACTCGCCTCGACATCTGTATCCGCCGCCGTCTTCATCCTCTGAATCGGAGCCGTCGCATTGTCCTCCTCACTCGCTGTCTCCCATTGCTCTCCCCCTCCCGAGACCTCATCACGTCGCACGTCGCACATCGCACATCGCACATCGCACATCGCCCTGGGGCTACGTCTCGATGCCTGTGACGCCCACATGCCCGCATAGCACACCTGAGTCCTGCAGCTCTTTTCCACCCACGACGCTGCAATAATGAACGGCTATCCGGTCTTCCCCCAGCGCTCATACCCACCGCAGGTTGGCCATAATGGACACAACAATATGCTGGATTTGTCAAGAGATGGTGACGAATTCGATTTCAGCGCCGTGGGCGAGGGCCAGTCCCTCGATGACATCGTTATGCAGAGTGACAAGATCAACCGCCGCCGCAGCATGCCCGTGTATGCCGGCGGCGCTCCTATGCAGCAGCACATGGGAAGTCCGGATTCCAGGCGATTGTCTATGATGAACTTTGGCGATCCGAACACCGGCGACTTCGACGACTTCCAGTTCGGCATGCCAACAGTCTCTGGAATGGAAGGAATGATGCGCGGCAACACTTTCCCCCAGACTTCTTCTGAGATGCAGAACGACCGTATTTCCGCCAACAATCTTGCCATCAATACGCAGTTCGCAAACCAGAACTCCCCATTTGGTAATCTCCAGGCCCAAGCCTCCGCATATGCTTCCCCCATGCAGTCCAACATGTCTATGGATACAATGGATATAACAAGCCCGTTCCCCAATGCCATCTCAATGCCACTAGACTTAAATGACCCTTCATTGGCAATGATGGGAACAGACATGAACATGATGTCGGGTCCGCCATTTAACACATCCATAATGGATTCACCACTCACCCAAAATTTCATGGGCTCCATGCCCATCTCTCGCCAAGCGACAACGATTAGGCCACCCATACAACAAACCGATTCATACGTAGCTTCTCCTATGAGCGGAACTCCCGACGTCCGTTCTGGTCTGCCGTCGCGGTCTAATAGCCAGGAACAGAGCAGTGCCCGTTCTAGTGTACGACCACAGAGTGAACATCAGTCGTCCTCCAGGATTCAAACGCCACTTAGTGTGCCCAATGCATCGCTTCAACAACAGGAAACTGCAGCCCCCCCTCCACAACCATCGCCCATTCAACAACATCAACAAGAGCCTTCTTCTGATGTAATAGGTGGCTTAAGGCTGCCATGGGCAACTCCTCCAGGTACGATAACAACAATGGTGTAGTGCACATTTCACCACTCTTCTAACACTATTAGGTGGATTTCCATCGACCAGGAATTCTAATCCCCATGTGAATACGCAATTTAAGAACGCATATTCATCCACCGGCTTCGACATGCTTGGTGTTCTAGTCTGTCTCGTCGATTCCTAAGATCCTAGGACCCCTTGAACTGACTTGAGATGTAGATGCGAGTCGCAACAAGATCCAATCCACAAATTGATATTGGATCCGTAGATTTGTCGTGCGCCTTCGTTGTGTGTGATGCGCAAAAGCACGACATACCTATTGTATATTGCTCCGATAACTTTGAGCGCCTCACTGGATATAGCAAGCATATGATCCTCGGTCGGAATTGCCGATTCCTTCAAGCTCCCGATGGGAAGGTTGAGGCTGGGGTGAAACGAAAGTATGTGGACGATGACTCAGTTCTTTACCTGAAGAACACGATATCGGCGAGGCAAGAAGCACAGATCAGTCTTATAAACTATCGTAGAGGAGGTCAGCCTTTCATGAACCTGCTGACTATGATTCCTATCACCTGGGAGGATGGGGGTGAAGTAAAATTCATCGTAGGCTTCCAGGTTGATTTGGTAGAACAGCCAGGCTCTATGATGAACAAAAATCCTGGTGCGTTCTCTCTATGTCTGTCAATGTGGGAACACATCTAACTAGGTCATCTTCTAGATGGATCTTACCGAGTCAACTACCAACGCGGCATGTCTATGCCCAGTTACATATTTGACCCCGATGTCACCAAGACGCATGCCGATGCGGGGCAAACTATCTCGAAAGACGAAGTCTCGAATGTTCTAGCGACTTACGGAGCAGCCGGCGACTCTGAACTCACAAGGCGCATATGGGACAAGGTCTTGCTCGAAAACACGGACGACGTAGTCCATGTACTTTCCCTCAAAGGCTTGTTTCTTTATCTGTCCCCGTCGAGTAATAGGGTTCTCGAATACGATCCAAGCGAACTGGTTGGCACGGCATTATCGTCAGTTTGCCACCCGAGCGATATCGTCCCCGTCACTAGGGAGCTCAAAGAGGCTGCTAATGGCAATTCTGTGAACGTGGTTTTCCGCATCCGTCGAAAGAACAATGGTTACATGTGGTTCGAAGGACATGGCTCGCTACATAATGAACAGGGCAAAGGCCGAAAATGCATAATCCTCGTGGGGCGTGAACGACCAGTGTACACGCTAAGCAAGTCAATCATACAGGCTTCCGGCGGCATCGGCGACAACGAGATGTGGTCGAAGCTATCAACTTCTGGCATGTTTTTATTTATTTCTTCGAATGTTCGACAATTGCTAGACAGACAGCCGGATGAACTCGTTGGAACGAGCATACAGACTCTCATGCGGGCGGAAACGAAAGAGAACTTTGGCCGTATCCTGGAACTGGCGAGAACTGGGCGCAGAGCAGAAGTCAAACACGAAGTGATAAACAAGAGAGGCCAGGTCTTACAAGCCTTCACAACCGTATACCCTGGAGATGCTATCGAAGGCCAAAAGCCGACCTTCATCGTTGCCCAGACTCGACTACTTCGACATTCACGCAACGCCAACCAACGACCCTCAATGTACACACAGAAAGAAAGAAGTTCTGGGGAACAAACCCCAGCCCTATCCCTTCACTCTGTTGGGTCCGGCGCACATGGATCTCTGAAGGGTCCTATGACTGGATCCACGACTCCGCAAAGCGGAATCTCGGGAACCCATTTCCATACCACAGACGGTCATCCGATTACTACACCTGGCCAAAGTGGATTACCCATTGGACACCAGGATCAATCCTTAGCCTCGGATGATAACGTATTTGACGAACTTAAAACAACCAGGAGTACGAGTTGGCAATTCGAACTGCGGCAGATGGAGAAGCGAAACCGATTCTTAGCAGAAGAGGTGCAAAGCTTACTGGCTGCAAAGAAGAAACGGAAGCGAAGAAAGGGGGCCGGCCAACTTCAGAAGGACTGCGCAAACTGCCACACGAGAACGACTCCAGAATGGAGAAGAGGTCCTTCGGGCAACCGAGATTTGTGCAATTCTTGCGGCTTGCGTTGGGCCAAGCAGGTAAGCGATCCGGATATACACGCAGATGGTTGAACTTGCACTAACATGACGATAGAATGGCCGTGTATCGCCGCGAAACTCGCAAGCTTCCCAAAGTGATAAAAGCAAAAAAAGCGTTTCGCCCCATCATAACCAAACGATCTTGCCGAACACTGGCCCTGAGACGGCAGCCCACGCTGCCACTTCCTCGACACCACCTCACGGGGAAAAGAGGTCGTCACAGCAACTCAACAATGACAGCCATGCGGCAAAGATTGCTCGAATGGAGGCCATTGCTTCTCAGGGCTTCTCTGGTGGCATACCTGCCAAAATCGACGAGGGTATCGAACCTCACGACGACGGGTGACGCAAGAAATTCCGTCCTACATATAACTTTTACTTCTGTTTCGCACTTCAAAACGATACCCTTTGCGCTCTGCTGCCTGGAGTTTTTATTTTGTTCAACGTGTGCAGATATTTCCTGGACATGGATATAGATTCGATGACTCTCAAGTTTGGTCGCATTTGATGATGAGGTGTAAAGGTCTGGCGCTGGAGGCAAACGATTTCGATGTATATATCTATATCCCCCACGGCTGCCAAGGCTGCAACACGTATAAACTGCTCGTACCATTTCCAACACTCTTCTTCGGCCAGAGTATGGCTAATCACAGAATGAGGTTTGTCTCTTCGAAATATGCTCTCGCAGAACAACATGATACGACTGCTTGAAACTGTATATCTCACAATACGCTTTCTACGAAGCCTGGATGGGCATGTTAGACTTGATTAGCTGTCATGCTCTACACCGTAAGTTCTATGCGATTAGCCCGCCCACCAAGCATATCGCACTCGAAGTGTCCTGTGGCAGAGATATACGTACGTCTGGAACAGAATCAACAGTTATAGTTGAGATGGACCGCGGTACGAGGGAAAAGCCACATGATTGGACGGGATGATTGGTCGGAGCATATGTCACCTTGCAGACGGGGGAAGCGTCGCCAAACGGTGCGTGCATTGGGAAAGTCTGAAGAGGCGGCCCCTGCGTCGGGTTGGGCTCCAGGGCCTGTTCCTGTCACCCTTGGGTGCTTGGGTGGGAAGGCAATGGGCATGGGGGGGCAGAAGGGACCTCGGGAGGGTCGTGCTCTGCAGATGCCCGCGATGCAGCTATGCGTTGGGTGCAGGTGAGAGGGTCCCAGATGGGGATTTGGATTTTAGACGACATGTTATATGACATGGCTGAGGATCTTGCCTCCTGGGGCCACCCTCATAGTAGAATGAATTAAATCGTGAATTTAAATTTCTCAACAGCGGCAGCAGCAGCGCTACTCTGATCATTTCCTACAGTTTTTCCTGCCTGTCCCGTGCGCGACGCCGCAGCCCTGGCCACACGAGATAAGTGCTAAGGGTTTACGAAGCACCCTGGCCCCCAGGGCAGGACAGTCTCTCGCTCGGCCATCAAAGCAACCTCTCCCTCACTCACTCTCATTTCACGCCTCTTTACCCTACCGACAACCCACCTGCCAACCCTCACGCGCGGGGAGCTTCCACCCTCTCGCTCTCGGATCTTGCCCGTTCGATTCTCTGCTATATTTGTCTCCCACTTGCGCACCACAATCCTCCGCCTTCCCGACCCAAGATCCGTGTATTGACGCATCCTTCTCCGTTGGACGTTATTGGCGAGCGCCGCGCGCAGCTGAATCCGTACCAACAAGAGCCTCCTGCAACCGACGGGGGGCGGACTTATTTGCACCACAACAACGATTACGAAAACGAAAACGAAACGAAAAACACGGTTATAGACTTAGGTTCATATCGCGATTGCTGTCCTGGGAGATTCGGGGAACTAGAGCGCAATGGACGAGAACAATCGCATTACGATTACTGTTTGTGGCGATGGCGGATGCGGTATGCGACCCTGAGAAGATGAAAAAAACATAATGGGCATGGAAGAACATTTGGGCTGACTAGGACGCGCAGGCAAATCTTCAATCACGCTGCGATTAGTGAGGAGTCAATGGACACACGAGTGAGTGCAATTGAGCGTTTTCGTCAACACTGTTTGGGAAGTGTTTGGGCTAACCTTTTCCCTCTAGATATGATCCAACGATAGGTAAGCATACACATCTCTAACCACGATAACAGCGCCCAGGTCGTCGCAATAGTATACGAACCACAACTCCGGACTATTCGAACCTGCGCGCACTCCAATCCCCTCTGCCTCCCCCTACTTCCACATCTCCATCTAACTCCCCACCAGAAGACTCCTACTCCGTAACGCGCAACATAGATGGCCAATCTTACTTCCTCATGCTCACCGACACGGCCGGGCAGGAGGAATATCGCGGTCTCTGGACCGCCTCGAACCTAAAATCTGACGCCTTCCTCCTCGTCTACGACATCACGAACCCGCACTCTCTCGACGCGCTCGAATACTTTACGGAATTGATCGACATGGAAGAGGATGGGCGCATCGATAACGGCCAGGTGCCGCCCGTCAGAATTGTCGCAGGCAATAAGTGCGATTTGCAGGCTGCGAGACAGATCAAGTCGCCGCAGGGACTGGAGTGGGCGAGGAAACACAATTGTGGGTTTATGGAGACGAGTGCGAGGGATATGGTGAATATTGAGGAGACTTTTGCGCGTAGGTTTTTCTATCTCCTTAGAAACTGCACATTTTCTTAAACTAAACGAACACTCCCCCTTCTGTTCATTGGATATACTGACGAATCACCCTAACAGTCCTCGTCCGCCGCGTCGTCGAAGCCCGCCGTCTCGCTGCAAACGGCGGCGTCTACTCTGCTACGATACCGACGCGCACTGCCGCATTACCGCCACCGAGTCACGAGAAAGAAACTTCGTCGCTGAATGCGTTGCCGGAGAAGAGTGGTGATGTGGAGGTAAAGAGGAGGGGGTTCTGGAGGAGGTTGAGATGTTGGTAGCGAGGATGAGGAGGAAGAAGGGGGAAGGGCAAATACATGCATGGAAATACACTAGCATCGGCGTCTTTGTACGATCATGGTTCGATGAGCGGGGATGCGTTGCATGAATGGGGGAGTGTTATGGAAGAGGTTGTGTATTTTTGTACGACTGCCGAGTGAGAAGGGTTCAGCTTTCTTTTTCCTTTTTTTTTCTTTTCTCGTTTACAGCGAGCGCTGCATCATGCGTAGGTGTGTGTAAATGTGTACTACTACCCCATTTCATAGCAGGGGGGGTCTCGAGTAACATTTCCCTTGTTCTTTCCCCGCCCCTTGTACTTTCTTCTTGTTCCTATTAGGTCTCCTTTCCTTTCTCTGTATATCACTTCTACATGTCTTTCTTTTCTTTTTATTCATGTATGCGCCGAAAGTAATGTATAACCTTAGAAGGGGCTGAAGGTTTTTGAGAGGAGGGGTAAATAGAGGCGAGTGATAGAGAGATGAATGGACGGCGAGCTTTCTACATCTAGATTCAACATCGACATCCTAGATATCAAATCATCTTCACTATGGTGTGCTCCTAATTCCAATTCACACTGAATGCGAATTGTCACTCCCCAACCATAACCATTATCGTCAATTGCCTTCATCTAATTATTTGATATTTTTCCAAAAACGGCAACCCGTCCCGGACCCTCATTCCCTGCCCTTGCACCCTCAGCATCAGCGTTATCGGGAAGCTCGTTGTTCGCCAAGCCTCCGAAACAGGGACGCGTGCCCGGAACGGAATAGCGGGGTGCGAGCACGTCACGTCAATTGGAGAAATATTGTGCAGACAAAGCTGTCAATCAGCATCACATATTACAACGGAGTCTGGAAACGGATTGATTGGATTGAACGCAGGGAATTGCAAAGCGGAGAGAATTGATACACTGAGGTGTGATTTTCGTGAATAAGAGGGCGGAGGAAAAAAAAAGTTTGGGGGTGTGGGGTTTCCTTCGTTCGTTTCCCGACGGGCTTCTTCTTTGACTTTCGAGACGTGGGAATTGTCTTTGATAAGACAGGGAATTCCCCCTTTCTCCCGTGTAACGACCGCTCTGAGTCTGGAGTCACAAATCAGAAGAAGGAGCTAGCACAATGGCGCTCGAGGAAATCGATCTGGAGCTGCCCGATCAGGGCTTGAAGAGGACGCTGAAAGATCTCTTTGCGGGGGCTGTGGGAGGTGTTGCGCAGGTTTTGTTGGGTATGTTTATGTTTTTTTTGTTCTTCTGTTATCAAATATGAGAGAGATGGGCTCAAAGATTGGGAATTGGTAATTGGTAATTGGGAATGAAGCGTTTCGGCACTGGAGATTTCGTTATATTGAATATATGCTAATCAAACTCACAGGCCAACCATTCGGTACGTTGTGAACTGTGCACTCTGGCCCTACGTACTCAAAAGATACTTTTATTCCTAACATAGCAATCTCAAGACATCGTCAAGGTCCGGCTCCAAACAACCCAACAATACACAAATGCCCTGGACGCCGCTACCAAAATCTACAAAAACGAAGGCCCCTCCGCATTCTACAAAGGCACTCTGACCCCCCTAATCGGAATCGGAGCATGTGTAAGTCCCCCTCCACAGAAAACAACAACTCAAATCCATCCCTTTCTCTTATCACCCTCCTATCACCCTCCCACCCATATCTCTCTAATCACCCCCCAAAGGTTTCCGTCCAATTCGGCGCCTTCCACTACGCCCGCCGCGCCTTCGAATCCAACAACACGTCCACCCATGGCAAACCCGATCTCTCCTACACCCAATACTACGCCAGCGGGGCCTTCGCCGGCCTCTCCAACACCCTCCTCTCCAGCCCCATCGAACACATCCGCATCCGTCTGCAAACGCAACCACACGGTCCCGCCCGCCTCTATGCCGGCCCCATAGACTGCATGCGCAAACTCTCCTCCCACGCCGGCATCACCCACGGCCTGTACCGCGGCACCGCCGTCACACTCCTGCGCGAAGCCCAAGCCTACGGCGTCTGGTTCACGACGTTCGAGTTCCTGATGAACGCCGACGCGAAACGCAACGGGATCGAAAGGAAAGAGATCAGTACGCCGAAGATTGCGCTGTATGGCGGGTTGGCGGGCGAGGCGCTGTGGATCGCGAGCTATCCGTTTGATGTTGTGAAGAGCAAGATGCAGAGCGATGGGTTTGGCACGGAGCAGCGGTATACCGGGATGCGGGATTGTTTTGCGAAGACGTGGAGGGCCGAGGGCGCGAGAGGGTTTTGGAAGGGCATTGGACCGACGTTGCTCAGGGCTATGCCGGTCAGTGCGGGGACGTTTGCCACGTGAGTTCTTTTCTCTTCTCTTTTTTCTTTCTTTGCAACTGGTTTTATTTGCGATCATGCGTGTGGCGGTTGCGTAAGGTGTTGGGACCGCGCTAACGAGTTACATACAGCGTCGAGTTGACCATGAGGATGATCAGTTAGGTGTGCCGTGGTGGAGAAATCGACCCCCGACCGAGCTGTAGCACGCTGCACTGCCTGACGGACCTAGGTACCCCCCCTGGGATTTTATATACAAACAAGAAACCCCCTTCAGTTTCTCGATTCCTTGTCCTGTCCATCTCATTTAATGTCGTTATTCATGGATCCAATTGACCAATTATATCGTACTAACAGCACCACACAATCGAGATGCACGTACACTAAAGAAACACACATCCTCCAGAATACAAGCATGCCAATTACATGAGACACACGATAAGTAGGAAAAGTTTCCGTTTTGATTCAAAAATACTGGATTGAACACATTCATCTATCCTCTATATCCTTTTGTCGTATGACATCGCATCGCATCGCATCCACACTTCCCTCCCTCCTCCTAGATACTCAAACCAAGAGATCCCGCAACGACGTCATCGTCGTTATTGTTGTCGCTCAAAAGCCGTCAATGAGCGAGCTTATCATAATCATGTGTGTACAAAGAAAAGGCCAACACATGAGACTTAATCGAGGATGGACATAGACAAACCTTCCCTTTTTTCAAAAGACATGAGGAAACTCACGCATCTGTTTCGCTACCGACTAACCATGTGATCTCGCGCAGGACCCACACCAATCCACTTGACCTTCACGCCGATGAAGTTCTCGATGAACTCGATGTATTTCCTCGCGTTCGCGGGGAGGTCGTAGAAGCTCTTGGCTCCCGTAGTGGGTTTTCCCTTCCAGCCGGGGAGGGTTTCGTAGTGGACTTCGACCTGGGCGAGGTTCTCGATGCTCGCGGGGAAACCGTCGAGGGGTTGGCCGTGGAGGGAATATGAAGTTGCGACTTTGAGTTCTTCGAAGTCGTCCAAAACGTCGAGTTTGGTCAGGTTGAGGGCGGTGTAGTCGTTGCATGCATGCGAGTGCTTGAGAACGACAAGATCGAGCCAGCCACAGCGTCGTTTCCGGCCAGTGGTCACGCCGACTTCGCCTCCGATTTTTTGTAGCCGCTCTCCAATGTCGTTGAGTTGTTCGGTTGGGAAGGGACCTGATCCGACACGGGTCGTATATGCCTTGACCACACCGATGACCTCTTTTAGTGACCGCCAGCCCAGAGACAATCCAGTCACGACGCCTCCGAGGCCAGTGTTGGATGATGTAACGAAGGGGTATGTTCCGTAATCGATGTCGAGCATAAGGGCGTTAGCACCTTCGACGAGGATCTTGGCGTTCTTCTCTTTCGCGGAAGCTAGGAGAGGAATCTGGTCAACGACGTAGTCTTGGAGCTTGACACGATATTCCTGCCTTCAATTAGCAATTCCTTTCGATTACCCTTGACATATACCAGACAGATCTGAGCTCACCTTGAATTTAGCAATCTCAGCCTCAGCATCATGTTTGAGTAAATCACCGAAGCGTTTCTCTAGACCGTAGACGAGTCTCCGATATTTGGTCTCGAAGAGTTCCTCGTCGAAGATGTCACAGACTCGGAGGCCGCTTCGGGTCATCTTGGTGCTGTAAGTTGGGCCTGGATGTCCAGTCAGTTAAATGAAGAAATAATAATAACAATGCAAGGTTACAGGTTGGAATGGCGAGACTGACCGATACCCTTCTTGGTAGTACCAATGAAGCCCTCGCCCAATTCGACTTCCTCCAGGCCGTCGGCCAGCTGGTGGAGATCGAAGACGACGTGAGCCCTGTCGGAGATGAAGATCCTGCCATCGGTGTTCAATCCTTTCTTCTCCAAAGCCTCCAATTCCTTGAAAAATGATGGTATGTGAACGACGCATCCACTCCCGATGACATTTATGCAACCGGGGTTGACGAGACCGGACGGAAGGATGTGGAAGTCGTAGGTGATGCCGTTGGCAACGATGGTATGTCCTGCATTGTTACCGCCCTGTGCGCGGCAGCAGATCTGGGAGTCGTTGGCGAGGATGTCGGCGAGCTTTCCTTTGCCTTCGTCGCCCCATTGGGCGCCGAGGACAACGGTGACCGACATGGTGGTGAGCGGAGATGGGCGGGGGAGGGAGGAGGAGGTGGAGAGAGACGGGGGGGAGGTGGAAGAGAACAGGCGCGGAGAGGCTGAGATATTTCAATGTCTGATGTCTAATGCGGCAAACGGGAAACGGGAAGAGTGGAAGGGAAAGGAAGGGGACCCAAGACGGCAGCGGCCGAAAGCGGTGTTTTGCGCTGTGATAGGGTGATGGCCCAATTAAAAGATTTGCGCGACAGTGAGTCGCAGGAGAAAAAAAAGTTGGAACAAGACAAGCAGTGCACACGACGCCGCGGCTTGACGACCTCTGGGTTGGAAAGGCGATTGGCGACAACTACAACTTGTTCACATTGCTGGCATTTGAATTCAATGTGCAATTGAGACGCACACGTCGGCCATTGACGAGAGTGAAAGGCATTGGAGAGGGTCAAAGAGGGACGATGGGCGACCCCACCATCCATTCGCGCCTGCCCCGCCATACAAGACCGATCTCGCAGTGCGTGAGCAATGACGTGCATGTCAGCCAATCATGTCTCTCAGTAATCAGAGAGGGAGTGAGAATCTACACCTGAACACCAAAACCCTTTTCATCATACACCTTCCAAGACGATCATCAAAATGCAGTACAATTCAATCCCATGTTATATTTCATTGTCATGTTCATTATCATTTCGTCCATTACTTCCTCACACCCATCATGGACCATAGCCCTTTTTTCTTTTTTGCCCAAACCAGTCCGCCTCACTCTTACAAAGCAAACGCGGCCACACCAGCAACCACGGACGCAGCAAGTCCACCCCAGAAGAGCGCTCCACCTCCAACCACAAGAGCAGGGGCAGCGCCGGGGAAGGGAGTTGGACTGCTCGTGCCATTGTTGCCGCTGCCGCTGGTCGGTCTCGCCGGCGGGAATGTCGTCGTCGTCGGCGTGCCAGTCAAGTTCTGTACCCGGATGTAGTTGGCCGCCAGGGGAGTGCTGAGGTTGGCTGCCGCCACGAATGCCGTCGTGTTGAAGGGCACTCGGCTCTGCAACACACCGGTAAACGCCTCTGGGAACCGGAATCCAAGGGGTTGTACGAATAGAAGAAACGTGTATGCGTGCGGGATGTCGCCCACCGGTGGGGAAGGTTGCCTGTATGGCGCCTCGGGATTGCCGGGAACCACCAAAGCAGTCTGGTTGTTGATTGCAGTCGAGTTGGACAGCGTCACATTGGTCGCCAGCCAGTGTAACAATTCAATGCGAGATCCGTTGCGAGGAACATCGCTGTCAACCATGAGGAGGATGGCCCGTCCTGCAGTGTTGAAGACTGGCGTCGTGAGGTTGGGTGGGTTGGCCGTGTCTGTGTTCCACCGTCAGCTTCTCCGTCCATCTCCACGGCTGCATATGTACAAAGGTACAACGGTACAACGGTACAACTGTACAACTCGAATAATCGACCTACCTCCTCGGGGAATGAGCTCGCCAGCAGGCGACACTACATTCGATCCAAATGAAACGCCCAATGTCGCCTGCACATTGCTGATTGGGAACCCCGGTGCCGACTGCGCAATCACACTTCCCACTGTCGCGAACAGGGCGCCCAAGCTTAGAGTCTTCGAATTAACCATGGTGCGATAGTACTTTCTGTGTTTTTTTCCTCTGGAACAGTTTTCGTCGACAGAAATTGGGGTGTCCTGGATGGGTCTTTAAAGCTTTGCGATCTCAGACACTGGGGTTGTCTTTTCAAACCGCCACGCAGACAGGCTTTCTCTGCCTTTTGTAATTGGTGTTGCGTTCCGCTTGTTCACTGGTCCATGACGTTTCCCAAGCTTAGAGGCGTCCATTGACCAGGTTACAGCATAAGCTCGGCCGCGTCAACACCAGAGTCGATTACTTTCTATTCCAAATTCGGCAATGTTGCGGATGGCAACCGTGCAACTTGCACTCCAGCTGATCTTGGCAAGCAAATGCAGGTACACGTGGACTCGTGGTTGGTGGACTTTGCTGGAGCGACAACTGTTCACCCCTTGATTGGCCGCCTCTACGCCGATGTTCTCATCCTACAAATATATTCCGCAAGCCCTTTTCCCTCTACAAGCCTCCGCCTCAAGCCTCAAGGTAAATCAAGAGTGGGAATTCATCGTGCGACTAGAGTGGCCGCCACGAGGGGAAGGAAAGTGACAGAAGGTCGATGACGCTGTACCCCGCTGCCGAATTCCGACATGTCATTGCATTCAATATATCGCCTAACCTCCGGAGAAGCCTAAGGTATGTTATTGACGGAAGTTGGAACACCTGAATCCTTGTGTCTGGGCAGCATCATTCGGGTATATTAAATACAGGAGAAACGACCAAGCATCCTAATATCCATTCCGACATGCAATTCGCTTTCGGTAACAAATTCAGTAATCTACATGTTTGTCTAAAAAAAGACCGACACTGCAACGCCCTCTAATTTTCCCATTCCACCTATTCTACAGACCCCCGCCTCACGAGCTTGATGGTGAAGTGCCGGGATCTAGTATGATCTAATTTAATAGTTCGCGCACATAGAGCAGGCGCACTATTGCATATAACAACGTAACTAATTCTTCCTCCAAAACCACACGAACGCCAGGTAACAACGCTCTTTGTCTAAATAGTCATTGACTACAGAACTTTAAGGATTGGTTGCAAAACTTTGAAATCCTACAGTCGCAAACTGGACAGATGAAGAGCGCTGCAAGTTGGCATTTAGTTGGTTTCGCAGTAACAATAGCAGGTTCGTACTAGCTAACAGTGTGCCAGTCATCTGTGCCAGGACGATTAGATCAGACAATGCTAGCTCGTTATTTGATCGTAAGACGATCATTTCACAAAGAAATTATTCTGATCCAATCTCTTCCTTCTCTCCTCTTTTGCTCCACTTTGTTCTCTCCATCGGGGATCCGTCTATTCCTTCGGTTTATCCCGTCGAATGACATCAACCGCTACGTCCAGCCTCGCCTCGTCCGCTGTTGTCCGCGCGGTCATTTCGGCGGCCGGAGTGCATGTACAAGTAGCTCGTGGATTCTGGTGATCGACCCGGTCAGGTGCGGAAGGGAGGGCGTAGGAGGAATGAGAATAGGAGATGTTGGCGGGGGAGTTGCGGGCCGCCGGTTGAATGGATGGGCGCTTCAAGAAATCAAGAAAGAGAGTCGTGATTTTCGACGAAAGTTTCCGGATGGTTGCGCTGCGCTTATGGTGGTTGTTATGGTGTTCATGGGAATCCCGACTGGGGCTGACGCCGTTGCGGGCTTCGGGGAGTAAGGTGCCGGGGCGGTGTTGCTCCTCGGGGGAAATGGCTTCGCGTCTGTTGTTTGTGACGGGGAATAGGCTTGAGTAGGAGAGAGGTGAGTTGGCTGAGGTGGTGTCGATTGAGGTGGAGATGCGCCATCCGTCTTCGCTGGTGGTGGTGGTGGTGGTGGTGGTGATGCTGCTGCTGCTGTTATGGCTCGAGGTCGTAGTTGATTCTGCGTAGTAGGTGGTAATCTCTTAGGTGTCTTCATTTTCTCCTTCCACTTCTTCAGCGCCTTCCTCAGTCCCATCTTCTTTTTCGTCTCCATCTTTAGCCTCGCCGTTGTCGTTGTCGATGTCGATGTCGATGTCGTCGTAGTAGAACCCGTAGACATTGTCGCGGTCGCAGACGTCAAAACCGCCGCCATAATACTTCTTCGCAAAGAAACCCACGAGGCACGCGAAAAAGACCTGATTTTCTAGCAAGAGAAAGGGAGAAAGCGCCTCGCCGCAAGATTTCAGATCCAGAATTCCAGAAGCCTTCCTTCCTATGTGTCTTATTCTCGCGGCACCGGGCCCAACGCCGCATCATGGCCCCCATCCCGAAACCGACATGACCTAGCCTGAGTCGGCCGATACCAGGCACTGGTATGCACATTAATCATAAGCGAAGAGCATAAAGTTCAACGCTCCGGCACCGTGGCGTACGAAGCGTATCTGTGTCTACGCGGGGCAGCCTTGGAACCCGACCCGACCCAACTCGAGCGACCGTGTGTGGACATTGCGGCGTTGCGGTCCAGGGCCGTGCCCCCATGGGATGATACGGACGCCACGATATCGGATAACCCACGGACTGGACACAGCCGGCCTCGGTTAAAACGGTGTTGGATGCATTGCGGATGCAAGTGAGCGGATGCCTAGGTGATGGGACGGATGGTAGGTAAGACAAAGTAAGAATATATTGTAGTTGCAGTGAATGAACGGAGTTGGAGAGGATGAATAGGTAGGTAGGTAAGCAATAAGCATTTTTGATTGTAATAAAGAAATTGAAATGGGAATGGAATGGATTGTCGGTGAATGTGGTTTACTGTGGGTAATTGATGTTTGTAGGAGCATAGATTGTAGAGAGTATATAAGTAGAAGCACAAGGTTTGGGCATCGATTATAATGTAAACATATGGATGTTCAAGTCTTTACATTTTTCACTAAGCAGTTTCATCATGGGCGTATAACGTCGGGCTTGTTCACTTATTTGCTTGTTCAATTGTGTAATTATGCACTCGTCTAGTTTACTTGTTTAGTTTACTTGGTCATCTGTGCACTCCTTCACCCACCCATCAGAGGGAGAAGAAAAGTTGGAACAAATTAGACACAGAGAGATTTAAGGGCTTCAGTGACCAATATCTTGTGCGTTTAGTGAAAAGGGGTTTAATGTTGGAATCAATTGAAGAGGAAGGCGAGAGAACGGGGAGAGAAGTGCAGCTGAAGAGGACGTATTGATCTGTAGGAGTTTTGGAGAGGAGATAAGACAAAGATGGTATCTAGGATGGTGAAGAGAGATGAAATAGTGAGGATGGTAAATATGGGGAATTAGTATGTAATGGTGAATCGAGATGCAACAGTGAATTAGGTCATGAGGTTGAAAGGAGATATATAGTGGTGCACGGACCCCACTGGTCAAGTGGACGAAGGTGCGGGGAACGCAATCGATGGATTCTACCTTACCTGCCTGTTTGGGAAACACTACTTAGAGCACGCTGGATGGGGTTTCGTCAGGGCTGATGTCAATATCCATGTCTCTCGTGCTTGACAAAAAAGTTGTGAGTTGTTATCACAATGTGGGCATCTTTGTATGTGATGTCTAATGTCACGTGATGCATTGTAAGGGCTGCTCAGATTTCAGTGCTAGCGGTGATGGTCGGGTAGGCTAAGTGAGTTTTGGGTCAAGTTAGCGTGGTGAGTGTTCTAGGGTTGAACGAGCGAGTTCCCAACCGTGGATGTTTTTGGAATCACGGAAGGGGTTACTGGTTTTGGAGGAGGTTGGCTGTGGGTATGGAATTTGAGGTTGCTGATCGGCAAACTAAGCTGATCTCCCGCAGCAAACCATCGAGAGGCTATTCGTCGATCATGAAGTGGGGTACGGTCAGCATCAGCAACATTATCAATCACTGTTAAGAGTCACATATCTGTGGTGTCTGTCCCAGGTAATTGTCTCCTCTCCCCGATCGTAGTTGAGTTGATTTGAGAGTTGCGTGTCACTGTTGATAACTTTCGAGGAAGATTGCGAACCATCATCTACGATGGCAGACACTGGTTTTGCTGCTGGACTAGACTCCGCGACTATTCCAATTGTCGATTTTGGGAAATTCCTGAATGGGACTGACGAGGAGAAGAAGATTGTCGGCAAAGAGATCGATGATGCGTTTCGCAATGTCGGGTTCGTATATCTGAAGAACCACGGAGTGAGCGCGCAGGAGGTAGCTCAATGCTTTGAATGGGTAAGCAGACAGTTTCTCATCACAACACACTGATTTCACCAGCACCCATTGGAGCAGTATGCTAACAAATTCTTCCCAAAGTCAAAGAAATTCTTCGATCTGCCCCTGGAAACGAAAATGCTCGCACCACATCCACCTGGCGGCGCACATCATCGCGGATACTCAGCACCAGGCCTCGAAGCTGTGAGCCAACATGTCTACGACGACGATAAAATAGACGAAGTACGAAAGGTATAAACACCCTATTCACATCATCAATTTCTCCCACTAACGATCCCCAGACTCAACCCGACTATAAAGAATCCTTCGAATCCGGCAACACCACCGACGCCTCCCAACCCAACATCTGGCCCCCCGACGCCGTACTCCCCGGGTTCCGCCCCTTCCTCCAGTCCTACTTCCTCACCTGCACCACCCTAATCCACCAAATCCTCGACTCCCTAAGCACCGCCCTCGACGTCCCAGCTCCCGGCCTCTCACCCACGCATTCCAAATCCCTCTTCCAACTTCGCATCCTGCACTATCCACCCATTTCCGCCGAGGAACTCAGGGGAAACAAAAATCGCTCCCGCATAAATGCCCACTCCGACTTCGGCACTCTAACCCTCCTCTTCCAGGACGCAGTCGGAGGTCTCGAAATCGAAGACCCGCACCAACCAGGTACCTTTCGTCCCGCGCCACCGATCCCAGAAACGGTGCTCGTCAACATCGGAGACCTGATGGCGCGCTGGTCAAATGATAGATGGCGTTCAACTGTGCATCGGGTTGGCGTGCCCCAGGGGTTTGGAGACGGAGAAGGGGTTGTGCCAGCGAGGTATTCGATTCCGTTTTTTGCGACGGCAGATATGGAGACGGTTATTGAGGCGTTGCCCGGGTGTTGGGGGGAGGCGATTCCGAGGAAGTATGACCCGGTTACGGCGTGGGGGTATGTGCAGATGAGGATGAAGGCGTTGTATGAGGAGTAGCGGGGAGAGATGTCGGGTTGGGGGAAAGAGGGTATGGCTTTGTTGGAGTTATGTGTTAGCGTGAAAATGCCATGCGATAACGAAGGAGATCGGGATAATGATGTTTATGGAAAGAAAGTGGAATCATCGACGGGTGTTCATTTGATCTTCTTCACTCATTTATTTGGTATAGGTGGGCGGAAGTTAGTAATGGCGTGTACCGTTTCTGGTATTTCGGTAGATGTTTCAGCTCCTATGTCCTGATGTTGATCATACATTTTGATACTTGATGAAGAGCATTGAAGTGGGATATCACACAGAGAGGAAGGGTATGTTTAGACGAAGTGACCAATTTCATCTATCTGAATAAAAAGAGCTACTTGCTTTTTGACAAGGAAAGTTGCGTATCAATGACTAGACTAGGAAAAATACAGAGGAAGAATTAGGCGTATTTTGAGAAAGGAAAACCGGAAACATGGGATCATGTACTGCGCCCACTTACGGCATAGGAGACGGACAGACGAGAAAGGAAAGAAATCAAACAATCGAACCCAGAAACCTCACACACTTCACAGCTCCTCATCATCATCCACTACCGCCATCTTCCCCTGTCGAATCCTCACACTCCCATGACTCACATGGACGCCATGTCCCCCCAAACCCCCAACCCCAAGCCCAAGCGCACCATACCCTCTCTTAGCCGCAGTCGACACAGTAATCTGTCCCTGCCCCTCATCCACAAATCCCCACTCCTTCAGCCCCTCAAAAGCACCCTCACTTGATTCCGCCTTTCCATTTCCAAACTCCTTAGCGGACCATGTTTCCACTCCTTGTGCACCCTTCCACTCCTTCTCGGTACCGAATTGGCGGAAGATCTCCGCGTTCAGTCGCTCGTACTCTGAGTATGGCTTTGGCCAGCTTCCGAGACGCTGGTATGCCAGTTTCAGGAGATGCAAGTGCTTGAGCGCAAGGGCGGAGGAATTGAGAGGTGGGTGTGGAGATGGGGGAGTGATGGATGCAGCATTGCCGCTGAGACTGTGCCTTGGAGAATTCGCTCCGTGTTGAGCGAGCAACTCGGCAGCCGCGTCGAGTTCGTCGTCGGAGTCGTCGCCGGACCCGTTCTCGTACACGATGATCTGGAGAATGTCTTCGTGGGAGCGGAGGGCTTTGCGGAAGTATTCGGCGGCCAGGGGACCGGTCTTCTCCGTTGTAGCTTTGGATTGGTATGTGAGCGCCGTGGAAGTGTAGAGCTGGGCGAGGAGCTCGTAGGTCTCGATTGTGACGGGAGTGCGTGGGCCGTGGGCACGGCGCATGTTGTAGGCAATGTCTTCGCAGAGGCGGATCGCTTTGATCGGATGGCCGGCAAGGTAGCGAGCGCATATGAGGCGGCGACTCAAGGTGATGAGGACAGGTGTTGGCCACGACTTTTGCGCATCGCGAGTTTGCCAGAGAGTAGTGAGGAGCCACTGTGAGAATGTTAGTAACGGCTTTTGGGAAGGGAAAATAACATGAAGAACTTACCTCGAGAGTGACATAATCCTCTTGTCTACCCAACAGCGCGGACAGTCGGTCGAGTTCTGGAAGCTGGATCTGAGCTAAGTTGATCTTCAGTTGCTTACAGATATCCAAGATCTTCTTGACAATCTTGTTGGAGAGATCGAGAGATTTCTTATTTAACTCGGGATCAGATATCTTCTCTCCGTTTTGCCCAACAAGAAGAGACGCGAGCTTGAATCCAAGGCTGATGGACTCAGGTCCACTGTAACCATCGTGCTTCGAGGCGAAGACGAAGCTAAGGTGAGCTACGTCGTATGCCTCCTGGTGCCGCTTGGCCTTAGTAAGAGACGCGACTTGTTCGTTCGAGGAAACTAGTACTGCTCGAATGAAGTTCTTATTCTTGCCATTGCCCAAGTACTCCAGGATGGCGTTGATGAATAATCCTGGGGACTGTTTGTTCATAATGCCAAGGTCCGCGGTGTCACGCTTCATGAAGATCTTGAGGACCTCTTCCTCAACAAATGTGGCAATGTCTTTTTGTCCAGTTCGAAGTAGAAGTACCCGAAGAGGAGCTGCAGCCAAAATGACGCTCTTCGTGCTTTCGTTCTTGTGGAGAATCTGTCTGAAACTCTCAAAATAGATGTACTCCATCGTGATATCCGCCATGATCTCTGCTAAGGTTATAGAAAGATCCTTTCGGGTGTGGTACTGCAGGGAGGCCAGGAAGGCGAGAGAGGAGCGGTCAGATTTGGTGAGATCGAGGGACCACTTGGAAACATTGCGAGAGTCCTTTGCAGATATTTGACGGTGTAGCTCGTGGACAAGCTCAATTAGAGTTTGATGTTGTTGAATGGCATGGAAACTCTCAGCAATAGAAGACGCTGACTCGATCAATTTCTCCGAAGATGTTTCCTTAGTGACTATCTCTTGGACAGCGGTGGTAAGTTTTCTGGTCGCAAGTTCTGACTTTTGCTGGCGGTGATGAAGAATAGCGAGCTCCCGTAAATGAGTAAGTGAGGATTCGTGCGAATACCCGTACTGGCTTGACGCTTGAGAGTATTGCTCTTGAGTGAGGCTGATAGCCCGGTCCACAGTCTCAGTCTTCATGCTAGATGAAGACTTGGATTGCATTTGACGGACATAGAGCGAAGAAAGAGTCTGCTTGATCTCGCTTACGGTGGTCGTGGTCACCTTGGAAGATTTGGAGGCCTCCTCATACAAGGCAATGGCCTGGAGACTGTGATTGTCGCTCTGCTGGGTTACCCGAGCCAATGCTAGTGTTGCCTCTACTGACAGGGTCGACTCGGCGCCGAAAACAGTGAGGCAGGTCGATCGGTATTCTTCAGTGACTTGATGTAAGACCGACCAGCTGGCCTTGGTCTCCTCAAGACTTTGGAAATAGCGCTCGTACAGTGTCTGAACAAACTCTGCGTCACTGAACTGCTTGTACTCCTTCGTCTTACGGACAGAGGTATTCCAGAGAACCCGGTAGACAATGACTGCCTCAGCATATCTCCGATCTTCCCAGTGGGTATTTGCGACAATGATGATAGCCTCGAGCGCATCAGGGTGGCATATATCAGAGTCCTTATTAAGGTTGGTGACAATTTGAAGGTAGTACTCAACCCAATAAGGATGATTTCGCGGATGGGCTCGGCAACGAGCGGCAAGGATATACAAGACTTGGATCGTGTTCTCATGGGCTGACCCAAACTTGGTGCGATAAACACCCAGTATTTCTTGATAGGCTCCAATCGCGTTGTCGAAATAGCCGTGCTTATCATAGAAGTTGATCAGCAGGTTCTTCGTTCTTTCGAAAATGGCCTTATCAACAGTCGCTGAAGTCAGAACGGCTCGGAATAGACGAGCATATACATCTGCAACCTTGTCCATCTGTTTAGATTTTATGTGACACTCGGCAAGGAGTTCGACAAGCTCAATAGATTCGTTCATGAAGATCGTAGTCAACGTGACATCCTGGATGGATCCGGATAAGAATGACTCCCAAGTTCTTGCCAAAACGTCATGGATGACCGAAATTGCAGAGGACCACTTTCTTTGTGCCATGTAGCGTAGGGTCAACTTCTTCGCCAGAGCCATTGTCGTTGCGTCAATCGTTTTGCTTGATTTGATGGCCGAGTAAAATACATCTTGAAATACAGACTCCGAGACAGCGCTTGAAGTTGTAGTTTGTGTTTGAGTGGTGATCAATGTCTGTTTGACTAGCTGTGTTGATGTCTCAGAGATCTAAACGCTTGTTAGTGTGTGCAAGTGTGTTATTCGAAGCGAAACTTACCTCGCGGCTGACCTCCTGCGACATGCTTGACTCTTCCTTGCGAACGTTCTTATAGTAGGAGCTGGCATACTTGAAGATCGACAATGCCACTGAATGATGTCCCAAAACCTTCAAGGATTTGGCGACTGTGGTAAGTCTGGACACGATAGTCTCCGAGAATGAGAGCTGATTCTGATCGTACTGTTGCCAAACACAGGTCAGAACGGCAGAAGATTCTGATTTACGCTTCTGAGTCCTCAGAAATTCGGCGTACGTCGAGGCAATGTCAATGTTCTTCTCATGCCACTCAATAGACCGTACAGATCGCGACCTCGATGAGATTTCGTGCCAAAGTTCCACATATGTTCTTTCGGCCATAGCAATATCACCCCGGGAGATGTATTCTTCGGCCTTGCGGAGATATTCCGTGGTCTTGTGGATGTCGAAGACTTCAACAACGTCATCTTCCTCTTCCTCCGTGAAGAAAGACTCTTTGTAACTGTCGAGTTGGCGCTGGCCCTTTCCCTTTCCAAGCACGACACCAAGATGCTCTGAAATTCCTTGAGCCTCGTGGGAATGACGACCATAGTGCTTGATTGTTGCCTCTTGAATCAAACGGTATACTTCTAGGGCACGATCTTCCTCTTTGAGAGAGCCATATAATTCGACTAGGAGTTGTCGATAGCGAATGACATGTTCATATGTGCTGCCGTATTGGCGCTCATAAGCGGTGATGACTAGAAGCAAGACCTCCTCCCGGCGTGTTACGATTTCAGTTCGACTAGAGAACTTCATGTTTTCCGTCAAAGTGAGGAATCGATTCGCGACCTCAAGTGTCAGAGGGTGGACTTCGCTCAAGACTTTGCGACTGATTTTCGTAGACAAATAGAAGTATTTGATCGCTTGTTGTGTATTTGAAATGGTTGCGTACGTTAACGCCGTGGAGATGTATGTTTGGAGCACAGCTGGGTGACTTTCGGTCAATATCCCAGCTCGAATGGCGCCTACGAGTGTGTACAATTCGACAACCTGAGAGGGCAACCACTGATTGGACCAAGAAATGGTCTCTAGCACAGGTATGATGGTAGATTCAGGGAATGATTTTTGAAGTTCCGGCGTCGGCTTAAAATCGTCGGTAGATTTTGGTGCAAGGGAAGACTGCTTCAGATGGAATGGCCAGTAATGAACAGCATATTCAAGCAAGACAAACTGTTTGAACATGCGATCAGCCAATGTAGGATCTGAGATTTCCAGAGTGGGTTCTCCCTTGTCTCGGATAGTGGATTTTGTGTACGTAAGGATACGTAAGACTAGGTCTGTTTCAATATCCTTAACAGGAAGTGAAATCTTGCCTTGCGTCGCGAATTGATACAACGTGGAACGCACCGAAGGGTGCTTGAATCTGACAATGCCCTCTTGCAGTGCCAAAATCGACTTGAGAGACTGAACAGTCGAGAAAGTATCAATATGCTTGTCTGCAAGATTTCCCGTTTGGACGTTGACACTGAAGAGGCAATGTATTTCCTCGACGGTGAACGGTCGGTTCGCTACCAATTGCCACGATAGGATGGTTTTTGCGTTGCTTGTCAAGTCGAGAGTATTGAAAAGCTTGAGGACCAAGTCAGGAACAGCAGCTTTGGAGGAAACTAAGTTTTCCAAAGTTTTTGTAATATTTTCGCTGGACTTCTGGTTACTCAGAATCTCACACGTTATCGTTGCCCAAAGGAATGATCCATTTGCAACTTGAATTATGCGATCAATCAAACTCTCTTGTTCTTTGGCTGACTTTGCCTGGAAGTTTTTGTTGGGAATGAGGGCTTTGAGCACCACTGCATGAAGGTCATCTCGAACGTCAGCGGGCGTGATATCGTGGTGGAAATCCTGATCCGTCGCAGAGGACGATAGCGAGGAAGACGTAACGATGAGTCTCACTCGCTTTCCTTTGGCAACTGCACTCCTTAATCTTCCAAGCACCGCGGAGACTTCAGCCGGATCCTTAGAAAGCTCGTCAAGCCCGTCAACAATGATGGCAAGCTCATTAGCATTGTCAAGTGGATGTTCAAGCGATTTTGCCAAAGCATGCCAGAGTTGGTCCTCGTAAGCTTTGTTGTCGGCTATATGTTGGCAAAGTTGATATGCTTGAGACAGAGCGTAATACATTGCCATGTTGCCAACCCTCAAATTAAGTAGTTGCACGAGCAGTGACTTCACAAGCCCAAGTGAAGTGGCATGGGAGGTAACTTCAGGATCTGAAAAGATGTCAGCAGATGTAGTTACTTTGCTGGAAAGGAAGTCCTTACTGATAGAGCAGAAGAGTGTATCGAACGACTTGCGGCTCACTGGTCGTTGGAACCTCTCTGCGATCGCTCCCGCCAACACAGTTTTTCCTGATCCGGGCCGGCCGGTAACAAGAAATACGCTGTGATCGCTCTGGACGAATTTCGGGAGATATCTTTGGAACCACAGACACGTAAATTCGGCCTGATGCTCTGTAAAAGCCGCATGGTCCCGACTCAAGGTTGCAACAACCCCGTCCTGTGGTGCTAGCCATTTGTTCAAGATTTTAACATCGAGGACTACGATTGTAAGTATGATCATCTCAACTTAATTCGGGGGTCTATACCTTCGCCTTCTTCGAGGCCTTCGCTATCAATTTGATAGCTCCAGATAGCTTCAATGATTGTGTTCTGACGATTGCGGAATGTCTCGATTGTCTCGCCAAAGATTTCGTAAATGTCTAGACTAACAGATGATGTTGTCATGCCTGATATGTTAGATGACAATTTTCATGCGACAGGGAATGTCATACCATTAACTGTCTTGTAAAATCGAACAGCCACATCAACGACCAGTGATAGAAGGTCGGTGTACAAAAGACACAATTGTTCGCGAATTTCAGAGGTCGCTGCAAGTAGCTCAGAGCGGTGCAGAACGGCAGAAAGAGACAGCCCAAATTTGTAAAGTACTGCGAAAGCCTTGTCAAGTGCTTCGGAGTTTTCGTGTCCGAGCTAGAATCAATCAGCACGAGGGAGTCGATATACCGTATGAAAGCTACATACCTCGAGCAACAACTGGGCGTGGCCGTGTCCCAGTGTCGCGGCGGCGTGACTATCCAAGGCAAACCCTTGGATCGCGGTATCGAATTTATGCAGTTGCTCGGCAAAATATAGAGCTCTAATGAGCACCCTATCCCACCGACTGCCTTTGTGTGGGAGAGTTGTAAGACGCTCAGACTGAATCCATTCAAGCAGCTTAACAAACGAAACATCCGCAACACCTTGAAAGACGCCAGCGCCCAGCTCCGACATGCTCTTTTTCTTCAGTGAAAAAGCAGAATCCTGAACGAATCCAATCTTGTAGCCGTTGGTAGAACGCTTAGTCATTCGTCCTATTGAGCTGTAAGTGCCACTGACGGTTCGAGATCGAGCTTTCGATGGGAAATAAGAGTGCTGGGAGGCTTGAAGGCCACCCATTCCGGGTGTCATGGATAGAATTGGAGACATCATCTTGGATGGTGATGGAGTTGTTCCGGGGGTATTTGGAACTGATGAACGAGTAAGGACCGTGGGTAATTTAGACACTGTAGGTACAGGCGCTGTGGATATGTCTTTGCGAACAACACACGAGGTAGTGTTAGGAGGAACTTCAGTAGCGTGAGATGGCTTTGTGCGTTTCCCTATAGTTATATGATCAGGACAGTGATACGAGGTATGTTACCAGGAGAATGTAAGGAGGCATACAAAATATTAAATATCGTAGTCCAAACAGATGAGAAAGGCGGGGAGAGCACGAGCAGCAGCAGCAACAATTGCGTTTCCTGCACATAAATCTTCGGTCTGGTCAGTAGCTGGAGCTAAATGAGGGAACTGGCTTGGATTAAAATGGTCTACTGCAGAGCTGAAATATAAAGCTAGATTGGATGCATTCAAAGCGCTGTTGAGCCCAGGGAAATATGGAGCATGGATGAGCTCATGGAAACCGAGATGTCCAACTGCCAAACTAGGATACCTATCAAGGATTGAGACGGCGACCAGATGGATGGGCTCTATCAACATGAGCACCCAATGGGCAATGTTTGGCGCGAATCCCCCACTTTGCAGACTTATCAGGTCCATCGGAGCTGAATCTGGTGGTGGTCGGGATGTCCGGAGGTGTTGTAACATGATCATTGGACATGGATACGGCTACTCGCATATCGTCTCGGAGATGGTAGGTTGGAGAGTGAAGTTCACGGCATGAGCAATAAATCAGGAACCGTTCCGACGGTACCGGGAGCTACCGTCAGATCAAAGCTTATTTGCGGAATAGCCCCCAACGCATTGGACCTCGCATGTGGTGACACCACATAACACATGAGATGGAAGCATGGAAACACGATGCATAGCTGGAGAAGGGATCAAACTGTACCTGTCAAAGCTATTCCAAGTTTAACTACAAGGATATCTGGCAACGGCTTCACACTTTCCTTTCCGTCAATGGATTATCTTTGTCGCACGGGTAGATAGCTTCGCCTCGCTCCTCACGGGAACATGGCCAAGTGAAACCAAGAACTTTATCGCCTACTGTTGCCAGCCTCTGAACGCAATGCAGACATTCATCAATTTTCAGCCCAGCCACTGTTTTCGGGAAAAGGAATTGCCATTCCTCAGCACTCTTCTTGGAGCCGCCAATCGCTTGGTTACGACGCGCACTTCCCCACACTTTTACCGAATTCTCCAACCACCTTCGCAGTGCTCGCATCTACTGCAGCACCAACTCGTCCAATTGGTAGCCAGAACGGCACGAAACCGCCGATCATGTAAACAGATGCCCATTTCCGAACGCGCCAGAACCAAAACAAAAGTCCTGGGCATGAGACCAACCATTGACACGTACAACTCGCCCACCTTCAACGTGATTCTATGGAAATTGAGTGGGTCCGGTCTTGGTATATACTAATGCATGCAGTCTGCAAAGTACATGTAGCCATCCAAGCTCGAAACCTTCAACAAAGTGCTTCCTACCGTTAATTTGTCACGAGTTCCCAGCTGAAGATCTGCAATGTGTGCATCGTGCTTGCAGCCTGCATTCACATGCTTGAGGATGAACACAGCCGAATTGGAGGAACCATCGGTGCCAACAACTACTGAATAGTGAATGTCGACAGGTGTTAGTCTCGAAGAAGATGATTTTATCGATTCAAGTCGGCGATTCCTTTGAGAGAGCATAAGTGGCGCTCGAGGATCGGCTCCATTACGGATTGCACGACTGTGGGACTGGAAAATCTACCTCCAAATCTGCGGGCATCATCACATGTACCCCGCAACAGAGCAACCTATACATTGTCGCTCGCCCGCTAGAGAGCTTCGTGCCAACTTCAAAAGACACGTTCGAGTGCGTTTTTGGTATGGCGCGCATTGGTAGCGTTGCATGTCTCCAAATCCATTGCATACATTTGCGTACATTTGCGTCCAATGGCGAAAATCGAGGAGAGCACAATGTTTGGCTACATGGAGGCGATCGAACATATGAACTACCTCATTAGATCTGGTCCAGTAATGCCAGATGTGGAGGCTATCGTCTAGATGCAGAAAGACGAAAGTCCAACACTGCAATAAATGCACTCTTAATAACCTTGAATGTGGGGCAAAGATGATCGTGTAGAACCAGTTGATCTCATAAGCTAATAATGGTTGAGTGTTCAAAGACGATACTGGACCGCAAGCGTGTGCCGGGCACTTATTTGTAAAATAATTACTGTAGAATGACGCAGCAGCTTTGATACATTCGGGAGTAGAAACTGCGAAAGTGCCTAATGACTAGTGTTTTATTGGAGCTGTTGCATCCACCAGTAACCTGAGAAATAAATGCCCAATGTCTGCATTAGTTAGATACCCCAACCCTGAGAGTGTGTTTCTGCTTTGGACACGACTAGCTATGGATTTTACGTTAGAGCTAAAAAAGAAATACACCATAAGTTTTAACTTCAAAAACATGCACCAATGAGCGACGTATGTCTTCATCCGTCATCACGATATATGCACCTTCAGGAGTCTATACACAAGAATCTATTGGTTGTACTTCTCAGTCTGCAAGAATGTGGTTAGCGCTTTGCAGTGTGATAAACTTCAAGACATACCTCGGATTTGGCCCGGCACGAATGAACCATGAAGCTGTTGAAATAACAATTTCAAGTTCCTTGTGCATATAGAATATTCTCCAAGGTACTTGGAATATCGGAAGAAATCTTAGGACCACCAATAGAAGTCGTACCATGCATACACGTGACGTAAATTTTTGGATCGCGAGGTTTTCTCAATCTTCTTCAACTGTTGGGATTAACCATTTGTATAGGAAGTAAATTAGACACGTGAAATCATCCTATGGAGTGAATTTGGATGGGACTTTATTTGACTCACTGGTTACTTTTCAATTCTTGACCCATAATCGCGATCTTATCAGTGACCTGAATGTCATTTCACTACTTATGCAACAGATTTGGATACAATCAATTTGCTACGGTACTGACAGAATGTTAAAGGGAGCAGTATGCGCACGTGGTACGGACACAGCGTTTCTGCTACCATTGAAACAATAATGGCACATATTCGCCTATTCAGATTTTATTCGGATCATTAGTGTGCAATTTCAATATCTAAGCAGTGGAAATAAGCGACGAGATCAAGATTCCCTGCATACTATGTTTATTTCCATCAGGCCCCCCTCGGACATTATTGCAACCGACATTGAATGCTGGAACTTCAAAGCATGGACGATGGTGGCGCGGCGTTGGGATTATCATCACTGCCCTTCCACATTGGGACTAGCGAACCATCGACCCAATCACAAGGCTGTTTTCTGGTCGCTTTGACCAGCCACAGCCACCCAACTCCATCCTTTAACACTGTCATTCACGACAGAACGGCCTTGTCATTTTACAAGAAACTGGTTTCGTTTAGTGAAGGCCTGCAGGGCGTAGCAATGGCGAGGGCCCAACCTCATAGGGTTCGTAATGCGAGGCTGCGCAACGCCCGATGATGCCTTCCAAAATTTAGCAATGTCGGAGTACGGAAGTACTTAAGATGTTCATTGTATTAACAGTTTAGACTCATCAGCATACTACTCTAGCATTATATTTTTCTTTGAAGTCAAACATAATCAATAATAACCATTCATGGAGCATTTTTCATTTCCACGCTCGCTCTCAGCGTTCGCTGTCCTATCTCTTTTTTCTTCCACCTTTGCTGCGCCTACTCTAGACTCTCGAGACATTCAAAACTGCAACAGCACAAACCCTTCTCTCAATATCACAATCTCCAGCATCAAATTCTCGTCATGTCCCGTAGAGCTCGAGCTGCCATCGAGTATGGAATGCGGCACTCTTTCGGTCCCAATCGACTGGGATGATCCGAAAGGCCAACATTTTAATCTTGGTATCACTCGACTTCCTGCTCAAGGCAACAAGACAGACAAAATCGGCTCACTGTTCATAAATCCTGGCGGACCTGGTGCTCCATCTTCTCAGCTAGTCAAATGGGTTGCCGACAATGCAAAAGCAGTCTCAGATCTTGTAAACGTCTTCGACATCATCGGCCTAGATCCTCGCGGCACTGGCCTCAGTAACCAGATCAAATGTAATCAGACCATATATGCAGAGCGCGTCTCCATCTTCCCTAAGACTCAGGAAGAATACGACAAGCTCGTAGACAAAAGCAAACGATGGGGGAAATCTTGCCTAGAACTCACAGGTCCGCTGCTCCAACACGTCGACACCATCAGCGCAGCCAAGGTATGCATCACCTAATCCCATCCATATCAATATGTATTCACTAACCCAACCCCAGGACCACGAAGCTGTCCGCATAGCCCTAGGCAACGAACCGCTAAACTTCCTTGGCCTTTCCTACGGCTCCCAACTTGGCGCTCAATACGCCGCACTCTTCCCCTCCCAAATCCGCACTCTTGTCCTAGACGGCATAGTCCAACACTCGCAATCCGAAGCCTCCAACATCCTCACCGAAACAACCTCCTACGCCCTCTCCCTTTCCCACTTCTTCACTTGGGCCTCCAAAAGTAACCTCTCCGCCTTATCCACCCAGCCCCAATCCCTCCTCAACTTCTGGGAAACCCTCCTAACCAACGCATCCCAAACCCCCATCCCCGCCAAATCCTGCAAAGGCACCCTCTGCGCCCGCGACGTAACAGCAGAAGAAATCCTCTTCAATGTCCAACCCAAACTCTCCAGTACAGAAAAATGGCCCGCACTCGCAGCCGCTCTATATAACGCTTCGCGCGGCGATGCCTCTACTCTTTCCACCCGCTTCGACGACGCCGAAATCCCAACGGGAATCGCAATCGGCTGTCTAGACTGGACGCACGATTCCTCCCTTACCCTCTCCTCCCTGCGCGCAAAGAAACAAATGGCAGACTCCTACTCCCCGCTCACACTTGGTGCCTCCCAATCCTGGACCGCGCAACACGCTTGCATAGGCTGGCCGATCCCTGTCAAGAATCCCCCGCAAAAACTCGACGTCCAGACTGATGCGACGATCCTGATGGTGGCGAGCACGGCGGATCCGAGTACAGGATATGCGTGGGCGGTAGGGATGATGGAGGAGATTGGAAATAAGGTGTTGGTTACGAGGAGGGGAGAGGGACATACGAGTACGTTGGCGAGGGGGAGAACCAGGGAGGTTGTTTTTGAGTATTTGATTACTGGGAAGGCACCAGGGGAGGGGATGGTTCTAGATGATTAGAGGGGATGTTGGATAATGGGTGTGGTATTGGCATTGTAATTGTAGAATTATAGAATAAAATAATACTCATATTAGTTCAGCATACAAACTCCCTCTTCATACCCCCCAAAAAAATTCCATACCCTTTCCCTAGACATTACCCCCCTTGTCTACCCATCTAGGCCAAAAAGATGCAAAAAAACAAAAAATATTGACACGAGTGAGGTTCGAACTCACGCGGATTGCTCCAGTAGAGATCTGAGTATTGCAATTGCTGACAAACTTAAATCTACCGCCTTAGACCACTCGGCCATCGTGTCGAGTGCATATTCTCTTTCTTAGAGGTAGTAAAATGATATTGATGATAAACAGGCCAAGGTGTTTGAGGCACAGGATGAGTGGAAGGGTTAAGAAGGGGGCTATGCTGGTGACGATGCGGGGCAGGGAGCCTAGGATTAGTGTGTAGTTAGATGAGGGGCTGAGCTGGGCTTGGCGGTGGAAGCGTGGTTGGTTTGGGAGTCAAGGGGAGGGGATGAGATGCATGGATCCGGCTTTCAGGAGGCAGGAAAACAGTGCACGATTATATGTCCAGAGGCGTTTCATCATGATTTATGTCCGCTCTCCAGTTCACAAGGAACACGGCAATATTCTACATACACAATACCAGAGCGTGCGTCGATGACGATCTGAGACATGTTCGCCTATCGCGACTAGCGTATTGCATACAAATATTGATAATACTTGAAAAGTTGTACACCTGTGTAGACAAGAGCACGCAGGCGAATAGGAGACTGTATGCATGGAAGATCATAGATATATAACTATATACATCAATACAGGACCTTCATCTTGCAGAGCCAAGAACCACCGAATCCAAGTATCTTCAGATCGATAGTTCCAGCTATCAGGGTATATATAACAACACCTCTCTCCATCTCCATTCCTCTCCTCTGAATCAGAACACCGCCCCCCCAATAATAAAACACCTCTCCTCCTCTCTCCTAACCCACTGCACAACTCTGTTCGCCGCACTCGCCATTGCGCCCCGACTCGTGCTCGCCGGCGCCACGGCATACAACTCAAACAGCGGCGTACTCCACGCCAGCGCAATGTTCGTCGCCGAAGTCTCGTGGTGGATCTTCAGTGATGTTGGTTTCGCGTGCAGCGAGGAGTGCAGGTGGGCGTAGAGTAGGAGGAGGCTGAGGGGGCGTTAGCAAATAGAAACAATTGATTGCGGATGGGTTTCATGGAAGAATTTAATGAAGGCTAGGGAATTGATCAAACTCACCGTCTCCTCTCCCAGCTATCCCCAAAATACGGTTCAAATGCTGGCATGACGAACTGCACATTTCCCCTGCTCTTATAGAGAAAATGGCGCAAGGGCGTGCCTGGAACGATGTCTGTGCATCGCGGTCGACCTAGTTTGACGGCAGCGCGGATCGCGGATATGCTGCCGTTTTTTTGGAGTTGCTGGATGGGGAAGGGGATGCGTTAGTGAGAACTGAAAGGAGTGAGGGAAGTGTGAGGGGATGGGTAAGGTGCAGGGGTAGGTAGGTAGGTAGGTGGGAATAGAAAAGAGGGAAAAGGTATTAGGGAGGGAAGTACGATGAATACAAAAACAACATGAATCGTATGCTCTAGCCTTCATGCGGGGGGGAATCAAAACTGGGTGCCTGGACTTTGCGTCTTTTTCCCCCCATGTAACATCCCATCACTTGCTTAATTCCATGTCTTTCCTCCGTCCAGCTCCGTGGAGGTTGGACTGATGCTCCGTCGTTTGTCTGCGTGGCTCCGTAGGATTTGGGGCACGAACGGCGTGTCGGACATTTGACAATTCCGACTCCGCGACCCGACCGGAGCCGAGCAGAGCATTGGACGCGTATTGTACGAAAGACAGCTCGGATGCGGAGTGCATGCGTGGGGCACATAAGAACGAATAGAAAACCTGAAATGACAGGACAGGGAGGAAACGAAAACACACTCGCGTAAAGAAATATGAGGAGTAGGCAAGGAATTGAGAAGGAAGGGGCCACGTACCTCGACGAGTTTATCCCGCATCTCGCGCAGTTCGAAAAAGCCCTCTTTAGACGCACTGATCAATAGGACGGCGACTTCGTCTTCGACCATCGAGCCCCGGCTCATGGGTCGCTCGTCCACGACTGAGCCCGCTCGTTCGAGATCCAGGAAGCTCACATACATGTACAGAAACCCAGTATTGTTAAAACCAGGCAGGCACACGGGTATCCAGTTCTCGCCACCCCCGGCTTTGACGCTACCGGCTTCGAACAGCATGTTGAAGATCAGGTGCAGGTCCCCGGGGTGGAGTGAGTGCTTTTTGGGCCGGACGACGGAAACGAGGCGTCCGGATGCGACGATGAGGCCATAGAGGAGATTTGGTGAGCGATTGGCGAGGAGGGTTTTATTGATGGTAGCACGATGTGTTTTGCGTAGCTTGAGGCACTCAAGTGCTGAGAGGAGCGTTGATGGCGAGCCTCGAGTAAATCCATCTGAGAGCGCAGATATGAGGGTCTCGGTGCCTTGGAGTGGTCTGCGGAGATCGTAGTTCGCACGCCCGGCGAACATCCGCGTCAAGGTAGGTAGAGTGAGAGTGCTTAGAATTTGAGTATAAAGAGCGTCAAGCTGCGCGCGCAGCTGAGCATCACTTTCGGGGAGGCGTGAGATGGCCACGAGGTTCAGAGGTCCCTTTGAGGATATAACAAAACGCACGTTGCCCGCTGTGAAAGACTTGAGATTGTCGTCGTGTGACTGGTGGAAGGAAATGATGGTTTGGATGACGCCAATATAGTTGGACACGACTTGGTCGTCACCATGGCGGCTGTAGATTGGCTTCCCTGCGGATGAGAGGATGAGGAAATGTTTCAGTTTGGAGCGCCATTGGATCATAATTTTCTCTATTCAAGGCTTCATCAGCTATAGTTCTAATCCTACATACGAGCAATAGATCCTGACCTTCGTTAGACCCGTCTGCCGCCATATCTTCGATTTCGTCAAACTCGTCCGCAAATGTTTGCTCAAAATCTGGGTCTGGTGGAAACATGCTCTCTGATTCCTGGTCTGAGAATTTATGGCCCAATGTCCGTAGTACCGATTTCTCTTCCTGTCCGATCCCGTCTCCAACAACACTTTCCGCTTCTCCAACCTCGATCGTCGGGGCGACACTTCTTATGCTCATGCTGTCGTCGGCATCACTGGCGGCATTATTGAGATTCAGCCCGAAGAAGTTCCTTGCTCGTGACGCGCCTGACGAAGGAGAATCGTCCCTTGGCTCTGGATTTCGGAGTTGTGTGTTTGTATACGACAATTGTGTGGTTGCTTTCGAAACGAGTTGTGGTCTTGCGGGACTAGCTGAGTAAGAAGAGTAGGTAGAATAGGACGTAGAGGGGCGCGAATCGAGGAAAGCGATGTTTTTAGGACGCGGAGGAAGGGGCGGCGGGGTGTCTTCTCGAGAAATCGTGGACAATGCACTTGTTGATTTTCTACGGGAAAGACTCTTCATTATACCGATGGTTGGATTAGTGAACTCCTGCTGTTCGCCATGATTGCTGCTCTTCGTCGACGACAGCCGCGGAGTCGAGACAGCGCTGCCCTCGGGAGCTGCATCCGAGGGCGCGTGTTCGACATTCCCAGTCTCGTCCATGTGTCTACAATGTAAGGAGCATTACAACCAATCCTGGAGTTAATGGGGTATGGTAGAAGAGTGGTGGTGCTATGAGTGTGCCATGATAAGTGAGCAACGTGGTGGAAGGTGAATGCAAGCGAGACTTGTCCCAGTGACGTTTATGTTTATCGCGTTCTAGTAATCGCATGTGCACGGACCGCAGTAACCCTGGTCCTCGGATACCACGACGAACACCCATCTCGTTCTATCTACTATCGCACTGTCCGTGAAACACATAACTAGAAAGTTACATATAAACTGGTCTCGAGCACATTTCGACCAATGAGCAATTGCTTTGTGCTTCGCAGATTTATTGGTCGGATGGCACCTATACTATTGATAGACCATCTCAAGTTGTGTAAAAGCATTCCTCTAATCCTTTCAATCAACGTTCGCATTTAAGAACTCCTCTGTATGAGCCTACTATAATGATTCCCTCCCCTATATACTAAAATCTGCAATTTACCCTCTCCTTGGCAAAATACCCCTAGACTCCAACTCCTCAAACACTTCCTCCAAACTCTCCCACGTGTCCCTATATCCCTGAAACCCCATCTTCCTAGCCTTACTCATACTTAGTACAATATTGTAGTTCCTCCCTAGTACGAAATTCAGAAACCCCCACGTCGCTTGTTCAAAGACATCTTTCTGAAGGCCTTCGCGTTCTGCAATTTTTTCCCATGCCTGCTTGACTTTGGCATCCTGGCTCCATTTGATCAGGTCGATCTGCTTTTCGACTTTGCTCTGTAAAGTGATGGGATGGTTGACAAGACCTAACTCGGATGCGAAATCCACGATGGGCGGGTTTTGACTGAGAGGGGTAGATTCAACAGCGGAGCTGGAGCTCAAATAATTTGTGAGTTGGCGCCAGGAACTCGTCTGGTAGAATTGATCGGGTTGGACCTTGAGGCCATAGTAATCAGCTAGCTGAGGCCACAGTTTCTGCCAGCTTTCCACGTCGCCATTCGCTACATTGAAGGCCTGATTTGCTGCTCTTGGTTCCAGCGCAGCCCAGGCACAGAAACTGGCGTGCAATTTGCTGCTAGTGAAACAATCGAATTTGGTGTAAAATGAAGGTGAGCCGGGGAACACCAGGTCCTGGCCGAGTTCCTTGGTGACGGTCGCGTAGAGACCCAGAGCGAGACTGAGGTTCATGAAGTTGCCCACTGCGTACCCAATCACATCATTGGGATATGTAACAACCCATTCTTTTTGGTGTTTGTGGCAGAAATCATGCAGAATGTTCTGTTGGTTGTAGTAAAAATTCGGAGGTCGATCAGAGCCATTGATCCAGGGGGTGGATTCCACCATTGGATTCTTGGGAGCTCCCAGATGAACGCCATATTGCTTTGCCCCAGTGACGAGAATGATTCGTTTGATGTCGTTCATGGCACCCGTCTTGGCCAAGGCCTCTAGGAAGTTGTGCAGCATAGCCCCGTTTACATCCCAGTTCTCTTGCTCTGAGTCCTTCTGCAGATAGGCAGCGAAAAAGACATACTCGGCGCGCACATTTTTGAGTTCCTGAGCCATGTCTTCGGCCGATAAAGTTAAGTCGATATGGCTGTGGATGACATTTTCAGGGTAATCTTCTTTCTTGCTACGTGAAAGGGCGTGGACTGTCGGCCATTGTTGTGCGTGTCGACCAAGTTCGAAGATAATCTCCCGACCCAAGATGCCTGGCAGATGTAAGTGACTGTTTTATCTTTCATGGCGATTCCAGAACCCACCAGTGGCACCTGTGACTATTGCAGATGGCATTGTGTATATTGATGTGAGTATTAGGAGGACTGAGAAGATTCGTGGCTTATCGAAGAATACTTTTCATTCATCATATGCTGTTGCGAGATGGTGACGTAACATGATGTAACTCTCTTGCATTTCCCCACACCCAGTCCAGCACTTATAGTCCGCTTGCTCTTCTCAATGAACGGGTCTACGAGTAGCGCGAATACATTCAACGTCACCCACTAGATGTCCAAAAGGATTAGATCAATAGTGAGTACTCTTAGCAATTGATAGTATCGGTCGTAACCAATCCTGAAGCATGCCTAGGATGCGAAACAGACTTTGTATCGAGCACAATCCGAGCCTTGTTTGAGAAATGCGATCAAGGTCCTCACGTGGGCGTTTGGTGTGTTGTTTCTCGCATCTGACATGCGACAAGTCAGATAGGGCGGCGTTATGTCGCCGATATAACGTTCCATAGCCATCCCGGGCTGTCGTGTCTGAAGTTGTTCCAACGACCTTCTAGAAGTCATGCTCAAAGATCTGCACGTGGAATCATGAAGGTTCGACTATGCTTGTGTTTCGGTGCCATATCGTTAAGAGGCTTAATTTTTGGGAGGTCGTTTCTGCCACGTCAATTCTCGGAACTGGTGCTTGACCTCGTCTCTGAAATGGTCCAGGGCGGAAGGGCCGGTTCCTACAGGATATTTTAGATGGGGTTTTCTAGTTCTGTATGGGAGGTTCTACATACGGCCGTGACCATTCTCTGGGCCTGCTGGAGGCAATCGGTTGATCTTGCGATGTGCTTTCTGGACTAGGCGGTTGAATAATGGGCTGCGTACGAGCTGTGGACATGCGAGTCAGCCACCTGATTGGGCGGAGGAAGATGGAGGTAAGGAGAGGGCAGTAGTGTGTACCTTTGCAACGGCCCAGCTCTGTTGAGATGGGGCAATGTCAGTGTCATGGACGGCGAGTCGTATGTGGCAATGGGGGCGATGGGGTAACGGGGGCGTACCTCGATGAAAATCAGCCAGGGAGCCATGTGGCAGATGTCACAGACACGTGGGACGCTATTCCAAGCAGGAACAGCGTGAGACAGAAGTTAGGAATATATGCAGCGACACGGGGGCAGAGAATATAGGACTGAAGGTGTGGTGATGGTGATGGTGGGTGTCTTGTCTTGGAATGTAGATGGATTGATGGATGATGAGATGAGATGATAGATGGCGGCGGGCACGACCAAGTGCGGGACCGAAGACCACCAAGACCACCAAGACCACCGACACCACCGAGACCCCCGAGACGGCTTGCCTTTGGCGGCGGAAGACGGGCATGCATGACTAACAAAACACCAGCTTGTCCCTTTGAGCATGCGCTCCCCTTCCTATCTCTTGCATCGGCTATCGCTTCGCCTGCTTCTTGTCTCTGCAAAGATTCTCATCATCATTCTCACGGCCATTCCTACATGCTTCTAGGTATTTCCTAGGTACATCATCGGCCAGTCCCGCCAAGCCAAACCTCACCCCTCGTCGACATTTCTCGTTCTAGAAAGCCGGCGCATCGGCCGCTCTACGACCACACGACACCCCCGTTGACGCCCTCGCCTGGCAGTTGTGAGAAAACAAGGCCGCCGAATCCGTGACCCCAGCCCGCCACTTCGAGCCTCACGCGACACAGATTGGGAAAGGGAAATTGGGGGCAAGGCGGGAGACCAGGTTCCTGGATATAACCTAGCAAGAGGTATGTTGTTAGGGCCCATGAGTGTTACAAACAGACATTGGGCATCTTCAATTGCAGTTGCATTCCCCAACCAAGCAATAGACGAAAGGGGAGAGAGGGAACAGGAAGAGTACAGCTGATTCATTCATCCAGTCAGTCCATTTCAAAGCATCGCCGCCAATCGACAAGTTGCCGTCGGCTTCGATAGATCGAGAACAGGACATTGCCCACTCCACTCGCCCAGCAAGCAGCCACCGGTCACCACCACGCACCCCAGTCCGATCCAATCCCGTCCAGTCCAGTCCAGAGTCCACAACAACAACAACTACCACTACCACCGCTACGGCGACCAATTCTTCTCTCACTTTTCCCACTCCTCCAGTCCGTCTCCATACAATATATAATCTCGTATACGCAACCCCCACCAAACTGCCTGCCAACTGCCTGCCACCTGCAGTCAATGCAGCCGCTGCGGTAAAAGGAACCACTCCCCGCCTATCACCGCCCATCCTGCCCGCCACCTGCCACGCACCCGCATCGCCAGATCCACCCCGTCGTCGCCATTCCGTCCTCAAACTTTCTGGTGCCTCCCCTCCCCAGTCTTGCTGCAGCCTTCTCCGACGCCCCCAAGAACTCGTTCAAGCTGCATAAACTCCGCGCCCTGCGCCGTAAGGCCAGAGGCAAAACCGCTCTCAAGACCGACGCAGAAGACATCAATAGCAACCACCCCTCCTCCTCCGCCATGTCTCTGTCGTCGGCGCCCTTGGCCGTCCCCGTCTCGCCTTCGTCCTCGAAGCGATCTCGCAGCAGGGACAGCTCCAACTCGGCTGCCACCTCCTCCATCGCGAATACCCCCGCCGCGAACACTCCTTCTGCGAGCGCTCCGAGTCTCGTCATCCCCCAGCCGGGCTCACAGACGTCATTTCTCCCAGATTTAGACCCCACTCCATACCCCGCATTCTTGCGAAAGAGCAGAGCAGGTACGATACATATATAGCTTGCGACTCTTCATCTGGCTCCATTTCATTTTGGCTGACCCGGGCGCAACATTTTGCAGATATTCGCGACAAGTTCCAAGATCTCGAGTGGAGACAGCGGGACAGGCTACAGCCGAGCAACGGCGAGACGGAACAGACCTCGCAGTTCCTGCGCTGCGTTGGCGACGATGTGGCGAGCCGCAACCGATATGCGAATGTCGATCCGTACCAGAGTAACCGAGTGAAGCTGCAGGTGCCCGAGGGTCATAGCGACTACATCAATGCATCGCCAATTGTCCTTGAGTCCACAAAGTCTAAAAAGCTGATCAAGTTCATAGCCACTCAGGCAAGTTCCTTATATTCTGTAGTACGATAGTTCTAAACTAACATTTCTCCCGCAGGGGCCAAAATTCGAGAGCGTGTCTCACCTCTGGCGCATGATCTGGAACGAGACCGCATCCCCAGCTGTAATTGTTATGCTCACCAAAACCCACGAAACTGGCCGCGAGAAATGCTTCCCCTATTATCCCCGATCCACCGCTGCTCCGGATCTCAAGCTCAACGCACACGACGAATTCGAGGACGGGCTCGCCCACACCTTACACCTGAGTTCCATTCACGACAATGACGACGTCAGCGCCCAAGTTCGCGAGATAGACATGACCACTGAAGACGGGAGCCAGTCCAAGAAGGTTTGGCATCTGCTGTTTGAAGGGTGGCCTGATTTCGCGGTCCCGGAGGGTGCTCACCAGGCCGCGCTAGGAAACCTGATAGAATTCTCCCGGGTGAAAAACGACAACAATACAGAAAACCCTCGCATTGTGCACTGCAGCGCGGGCGTTGGCAGAAGCGGTACCTTCATCGCGCTAGACTGGCTCCTCCAAGAGCTTGAAGAAGGCAGTCTAGATGATCCCGACATCGAAGATCCCATCCCCATCGTCGTAGACAAACTCCGCGACCAGCGTATGATGATGGTGCAAGGCGAGATCCAATACATCTTCCTTTACGACGTGCTACGCGAGCGCTGGCGAGAGCGCTGGGCAAAATTGCACCCGGAAGAAGCAGAGAGGCTAGGCGTCAACACCGCTCTGCAAGAACCTAAACCCAAGAAGGCGAAACCCAATACAGAGATCGATGTGAGTGGTAGCGATCAAAGCGGTGCAGACGAAGATCTGCACGCTGAGCTTGAAGCCGAATTGGCGGGCGCTCAGCTCGAATTCGAGAAAGGCAAGACGTGATTAGTTTACCGAATGTGTTTATTAACATATCGGTGACTACAGAATCGCGGCTTTCATCGAAGCTTGGGTGGAGGGAATTATCGATTACACATTCCCGGCCGCAATTCTGGTCGGTTTCGGGTCATTCATCGCTCGCCTCTGCTGGCTCCATTGGAGGCGGATAACGCGGGATAGTCTTGGTTTCCATTATTCTTCCTCCCAGTTTCATCGAATCCTCTCATCTGTTATCCACCACTTCTTTTTTTTTTCCAGCGGCATCGTCAGCCTTGATTTGGGGGTTGCCTTTTTGCATACATGGCTAGCGCTTGCTCGTTCTCCCCTTGTCTCTTCCTTTCCTTCCTTCTTCCCCGTATTCCCTTTTGCTTTCTTCTCTGTTGGTTGTTCACTTTGAGCGTGATAAGCCTTCCTTTCACCATGCCTATTGGCGGCATTTGAGACTTTTGGCAATTGGTTGGCAGCGTGGGAATAGCGATTGGATAAGTTTATAGAGTATTGGGTTACTGCCTTTTTTCTAGTGAGGGAAAATGGATGGAAGGAAGGAAGGATGGATGGGAATGGATGGATTGATATACCACTTTGAATAGCGTTGCTTTGCGGATGAAATAGACGGGTGTATGATTTCATCATCATGTTTGATGCGGTGACACTGCTTTGGATTCTTCTCTTTTCCCTTTTCTCCTAACTAAGATATCCTAGTCACAAAGTACGTGTTCACTAATCCTGTATTTCATAATCAGATTCTCCATTTCCTCACTTCATTCTTCTACTCGTTCCATTCTCACGACGGTACGTCACGCATTGATACGATAACACTTATACTCCGTTGCAAACACCCACTTCCTTTGCTTCTTTTTCCGATGTATACAATCGCGGGCTTGGCATATATCTTTATTCTCACTCTCCCAATCCACCTCCCCTTCCCTTCCCTGTGGCCCACCCACTGACTCCCAACACTATGTCCTGGTCAAACCCCCAGCATAAACCGACAATTCTCTAGGAATGCTACTATAGATATGTATCCAATATGTCCCAAATACTTCCAAACACAATACATTCACAGCACTAGCCTTCTTACCCCAGGGCCAACCAACTCCAGCAATAGATGGAAAAGTAACAAGGATAGGGATTTTTAGGGTGAATTGCGGATAGAACGAGATTAGAAATCTATATAGTACTGCGTTGTGATACCGAGTTGCGGAATTGGAAAGTAAAAGATAGGAGGATAGTCTGTTTTAGTAGGAATGCGGATTGAATTGTTTGGGATGGAAGGCTGGCGAACTGTGCGAGGGAGGAGAATACAGTAGGAAAGAAGAAATGGTAGTTCGATTCAGTTGGGTTTTTTCAAGGCGTTGGGAAGAGATATCCTATCTAGGTAGATAAGCGATAGGATTAGAACTTGTTCAACTCCATTCCAAAAGTCTAGTCTAACAAAGTAAGAATGATTTCGTCAATCTAACAAAGGAAATTGTCCCGTGTCCTTTCAAGTCTCATGAGTTTGTTTCCGTGAAAGAGAAATAAATAAGGCAAGTTACGAGCGGAATCATGTTTCCCTCCTAGGCTTTTTGATTATTGCGTCGATAACCTACATGAAACCAGTCTTGGAATTTCAAACCCAACGCTGAATCTTTTTCCTATCGCTACATCCCCCTTTACTGAAATAAAAAAACCAAAAACTCCACATCCACGTCCCCGGAATCCCGTGTCCATGACTATGGCGCCAGCACAGCTCCCTTAGCATCTTAGCGCCTACGAATCTCACCTCATCACCCTTCCCATTTACCGAATACACATCTAAAGGGAACAGGAAGGGAGAAAAAAAAAAGCTCTGGACTCGCAACGGAGTGCCGAACACGGGAAGCGAGATTACACTATCATGCTTGTTACTATAATCCTAGTACCAGTCCATCGGACAATTATCGCAATGCCCTCCCTACCACAGCTCCAAATCCATCCAATCATCCTAGCTCACATCCTGCATCACATCTCACACCTCACAAATCTCCATACGTGCGCAACAGACGTAGAGCGCCATTAATGCGAGACGACGTGCTGGCGTACGCGTTAAAGGCTGATAGGGTAAAGAAGAGGAATTGTGGCTGCTGAGATCAGCGACAGCATGGCAAGATCTTAGGGCTAGCGCGATTGGGATCATGGGTTCGTGGCCTAGTGGGCTTAGACGATAAGGTGGTTGAGGTGAATGGGGAGTATGAACGGCATAGGGAGGTTGAGGAATTTTGGCGTGGAAGGTAGAAGGGAACGAAAGAGATGATTGTTTTGTCCACATCTTCTTCATTTCAATATTAGGAGAAATGTTGATACGAATTCGATCTAAGACGATGAGGTTGTATCTTTGGCAAGATTTCTCGCAGGTGCAAAAAAGTAAACTATCGCCCTTTACTTGGGGCTAGATCAGAAAGAACTGATCATAAACAGCATAAATCAAAACAACCGTAACCACTGACGATTTCTAGCCCAATACCTCTTACCCCTGGATCTCTGACAAATAATGCTTCCACTTTCTCATTCAGGCTTCCGCTGTATACTATTTCTCCACCCAACTATCGAAATGCTTTCTCCAAAAAGGGTAATCAAACACCTCACCAACCCTCTCACAGTGCACTTACTCGCCACCGAAAAAACACCACCACGTATCCGTCCCCCACCCACCCCCCCAAACCACATACTCCATAATGTAAATTCCAAACCCAAAACCCCTACATCCAACCCTCTCCCTTCCTAAACCAATACGAGATCACCTGACCCTCCCCCAACGCAGGCCCATCTCACCTGCATAAACACCCAATTCAACCTCACCACCTACGCCCCGCCAATACCCACCTTTTACTCTGCCACTCCCTCACTCCACTCTACTCTACTCATACAAAACCTCCATTCTCTTTCCACCTCTACTAATCCTCCCCACATAGTTTTCGAAAGTGCCGCAGCACAGCATAGCGAAGAGCAGTGCGGTACAGCACAGCGCAAACGAAATAGCCGGGCGCTTAACCCATCTTCTTCGTCGCCGCAACCGCAAATGTGCGTTTTACGGCGTCTAAAGGCTCTGTATGTGGCCGCGCCAGCTTCCAGTGCCTATTTTGGGGGCTGAGCTGGGTATGGCTGGGTAAGGTGAAGTGGAGGGGGGGGGCTTGGGCTATGTAGGATGGAGGCGATGCTGGTAGAGGGGCGGGGGCGGGGGCGGTGCGATGCGATGCACGATGCGAGAGTGTATGCTGCAGAATTGTATAGAGGATCTGGGATCGGTGGATTGGGGCGGTGGATTGGGTGTTGAGAATGAGAGTGTAAGGTATGGGTAGGAGGTGTGACGGCCTGGGAGTGAAAGGAAGAAGAACGTGGATGATGAGACTTATCCATTCTCTATCATATAACACCATAATTGATTCTATTTGCTCCTCCCGTTCTAGAGTACAGGTCACAGATTCAAGATCAGACAGACGGGAAGATACATATATCCAAGAACGTAAATCATAACCAGCCTTGGAACAACACAGCATTACACCAAACCTATCCACTTCACGTCAGGTCACGATTTTCCATCATGTCTCTGAATAATTTCCTGGTTTACCCAGATACAGCCCCAGTTCAATTCACCGACCATCACCACCAGCGTTAGAACCCCCATTTCCTCATCCATTCTTTTATCGTTCTCTCATCCCGAATTGCGCCTCACCGCACCCAAGCGCCAACTGCCACACCAACCTCAAACGCTATTCTACCGATCCACCATCTATATTCGCACTCCAACAATCAAATCAACTTTTCATGAGGATGAGAGGGGGCGGTTTCCCCCTCTCCCCTCCCCTCACCCTCACCGTTCATGCGGCCTGAAAGGAAACCCTTGCCAAGAACCCTCTACACATGTGCAAGTTCCACGAACTCGACTACAAGTGCCTATACAGAAACATGCACACCTGTTCAAGACATCCCCAAGATGAGTGTTGATTTGATTCCCAAGCACATTCGAAAAGTCCCTCTTGGCCATTATCCGCATCGTCAAGTCTACCCATTCACTCTCTTCGTACCTAGGTACCCAGACAGGTATAGTATTCTCCCTTTTTCTTTCTTTCTCTTTCGGGATTTGTTCTGCGGCGCATATGACAGCAAAGGTCTGAGTAGTCAGCCTTACAGAGGACGAATCTGCATTTGCATCTTTCGCAACGCCTTCGCATATGTCTGCGGCGGTCTGAGATGGCGGCGGCGGCGGCGTTTCGCGCTTAGCTGAAGAGGAAAAAAGAAGGAAGATATGTGCGGGGCGGGAATTTGTTTGTCTACAGCACATCACAGCACAGCACAGCACAGCTTACAAGTAAATGTGCCTGGTGCATGTAGATGCGCATAGCCAGATGTGTTGGCACCTCATCTCATCTCATCTCACCTTACCTGACATGGCTACCTTAGCACCTCACCATCTCACCAACACCAGGATCTCCATCGGTGAGCCAGAACCCGATAATCAACAGCCAGAGGATAATGCCAGAAGAAAAATACGATCCCAGGCGGTGCTGGCTATGCCCTATAAACGTAATTGAGGCACAGCCATGTCCCTCATCCTTGTCCTCGTCCTTTCCTGATCTTTCTGCCAACGTCCCGGGCGATGCGGCGTCGTCCTTTTTTTTGCCCCTGCTCTTCTCCAAGTTCTTTTTTTTGTTTTGTTTCTGGGGGTTTAATTGGAGCGGAGAGTTTTGTTTTTGGTCTAATCGGTGAGATTGGAAGGGAACCGAGCGGGGGTGCGTGTTGTGTTTTTTGTTCCTGTTGGGTAGTGCTGAGGCGAGGGGATGTTGGACGTAAAGGGGATGGATGGGAAATGAGTGAGGGAGTGAGGAGTCGGGGGAGGAGTAATGTAGTAAGATAGAGAGGAGGGCGAAAGAGTTGGTTTATGCGATATGACTGATGATGTTTTTGTATAATGAGATAGGATAATGGGTAAATGAATGAGTGGGTTGATGCGTGCGTGCAGCGTGCATAGTCTTACTGTACGTGCCTTTCTTTGTGGGGAAATAATTTCTGAATCAAAGGGACTAGGTCTTACGCCCTGCATCCATCAGAATATGATAGTTTGGTACTTAGCGTTTCTAGCAAATTCAAAGACAAAAACCAAACCCCCTTTTCCCAAAACCAGAAATAAAGTGGAAAAGCGTCTGTATTTCGAACGTCGCGACGCGGTACGGAGTATTCTAGAATCCCGATTACAATGATGTCCCTCCCTTCGGAGCTAAGCCAAACCACGGCCGGCGTTAAGCCTCACCCCCAACCACGACCAAATCCACATGTGCTTTAATCTGAATGGATGACAGGGGCAAGTAAAAGTGCAAACTTCACTTGCAAGTGCAAATCCCCAGACTCCCAGACTCCCAGACTCCCAGACTCCCAGACTCCCAGACTCCCAGACTCCACCCAACGCCAAACCACCAAAATCTCTCCGCAAACCTAAGCCCGGCAACAAAGCATCTTCCGACCCATTCCCACGGATCTATGCAATGCATCATCTCGGTATGTATTCCCATCCCTATCCCCATGTCCCATGCCATTACTTTGCTCAGCCCGAGCCTGGTGATGAATCCCCCACGTGACATCGCGAATCCCAACCAATCCGACCCTCGACCGGTTCGGAACCGTTCCCAGTTCCCGTTTGCCTCTCACCCTTTCCACCCCTCTCGGACATGCACATATCCCCTTGTCCCCTGTCCTTACTCTCTCCCTCCCTCTCTCCTCGTCCCCCCTGCTCCGACCCTACTTTCCGAAACACAATTCCGTCCGTGCGTTCGGGCGAAACCGCACGCTCGCGACACGCGCTTTCAACAACGACCGTTGGAAGATTAGAGTTTACGAAATTCTCCATGATTGTTTCGAGTAGAACCGCCATGTATGCATGTAGTGCATTGTTGATGAGCAATCAATCAATGAATCACGAACAGACTAATCATGTGGATATAGGATATGGTACGGGGATTCTGATACAGTGCAGTGCAGTGCAGTGTTGTGTACGTACCATGTGCGAGATGATTCCGGGGGGAGTGAGGGGGCCGGGGGATAGGATGTGATGTGAGGGCGTAGGTGACAAATCCAATCATTACAAACTGTAACGAGCATAATCAATCACCTGGCTTGGGCATGGGTAGGTCCGAGAGCGCGAGCGAGTATATTCGACGCCAGGTGGACAGAGGGGAGGAGAGGAAAGGGTGCGGGCGGCTTGGCGTGACTCGGTGGCAGTCGGTCGAATCGGACGGACCTGTTTGACAAAACGGAATGGGGTGGTTTGCGCTGATATTAGAGAGTGTATGGTGTAGGAGGAGGGGAAGGGCGGAGTCTAGATTTTGGCGAATTGGTAAAGTTGAAATATAGTTTTGCAGTGCATGTATTTGTATCCGTGTTATGTGTGCGAAAAATAATCATACAAGCTTGAGGTAAGCATAGGCATAGTCACGAGACTGTAGCATGTAGGTAGATGATAGGTAGTTGCACTCAACGCTAACGCCAAGTTGTCAATTAGGCGTTAGAATAACAAGAAAAATGAAGAGGAAGAAGAAGCTTTGAAATCCATTCCACACTGTCGGTACCATACCTCCCTACATGCATACCTGCATATCTAACTATTTTCTGGGATAGTCACTATTCCATCTACCGGAGACCCACAGCGGAAGACCGGTCTTGGGTTGCTGCTGGTTGCCCGTCAGGCTAACATTCTGTCAAAAGTGTGCTTTTGCTCGAGATCGTCGTCGGTTTTTTTTTTCTTTCGCCAGCGTTTGGAAAGAACTTTCGCCAACGTGACCGACGGTGAAATAACTCTTGGCAATTTTTCTTGAATGGAATGGTCTCGGTTTGTTGCGGTCGGCGGGCGAGCGAGCGGATGAGGAAAGTTGCATGTTCGGAGATAATGTAGATGTGGCGTTGAGGCATGTGTGCAGTCAGTGTGCATGTTTTGAGGTAATGAGGAGAGAGAGATGGATGATGATGATGATGGTAATGATGATGGTGTTGGTGGTGGACAATCCATGAGGCAGTGCATGCAAGGTGTATTTGATGCGTTGATCATACTTGCTTGCTTGCATGTAGAGTGGTGGCAGTGCGAACATCAGTGTGCATTTGAGTTGTGCAACACCTCGCTTATTGCTTTGATGTGTAGTGCTGTGCCATCCAATTCAATATGCCATCTTCTGTCCATATCTACCTATAATATTCCTTGCGCAGAATATCTCTAATAATCCACATCCGTATCCACAATGAAGGGGTTGCTGGTGTCTTGGTTTCTAAATTCGCAAAAAACAAAATTATTTCCTCGGCGAGCTTCTATCGTGTTCATGTGAGAGAGGGTCTGTTCCGTTAGTGTGTAACATGCGCGCGTTACGATGGCTTCATTTCTCGTGGGCCAGCGATCGCAAAATCCCCACTCATAGACGGAGCGGCGACCGCTTTCTGATCAAAGGGCCACGACACATGCTTAATATTTTTCTGTTCGCCCCACATGACGATCGGGAACCGAGTTGACAGGAAATCCCGTGATACACGATAGGTATGTTTTGAAAGTTTTTTCGTTTGGTAGTGTTATATGGTACTTTCCTGCATTGACAAAAGATGATGCGGTATTGCTCACAATTACTCATTTCGGCCGAGGCGAAGGAGAACCAGTGGATATCCATGGATTGATCTACTGTCGCTAGCATGATGCTTGATGCGCGTTGGGGGTTTCCCCTATTCCTCTCTGGCGGGTACATTTATTTCCTACGAGAGAGAGCAAACATATTCAGGGCGTGAAGAACGGGGCCCGGTTACTAAAGGCACCGGGTCGCAAAATGGTTCCGTCGGTGGTGATTATGATGATGACGCTGATGATTGTGCTGGTGATTCAAGATGTGATATTGCAGGGTCGGCCACAGACAGTTTGGAGAACGGTGCTATAGGGCTGGCGAACAGATGGCTAGAACGGCGCGGTGACTTGTTTGGGCCATGACGACGACGCGCGCAGGCAGCGACATCTGGAATCGGGACCGGAAACAGAATTTCTAGTGGAGTGATCAAGTCCCACGGCGCTGGCCTGGACTGAGCTGGGCTTGCGATGCCTCAGGGAGCCCGGAGCCCTTTGGTTTGGGGGTGGGTGGAAATGGCATGGGATGGGCTGTCCTGGCTGTCTGGGTGCCCGTTGGATGCGTGGATGTGCAAACGGCAGCGGAAGCGGAAGCGGGAGCCCAAGTGACCGAGCAGCGCGCGGATCCCGAGCGCAAGATTTCGTCCAGTGCCAAGGTGAGAGTTGAAATTCAAGGCTGAGCGTGGGAGAGGAGAGGAATAGACGAGAGTTAGTAGTGGGAAAGCATTTAGAGTAGCTAGAACAGGGAAGCGTGGGCGGAAGCTCGCTGAATTCGTCTCCTTCTGGATGGCGCCTGAGGAAGAGCCACTATTCCACCACCGAGCCAGGGGCCACGCGACGCCCTAATCCCTGTACATTTACTCTTGCAGATCGTAAAGAATCGTGATGGAGAGTGCGTTCGATTGCACACATGATGCAAATATGGAATGGTGTAAGTCACCGGTGGGTGAGTTGGGTGAATGCAATAGATACAAATCGGCCTTGGCACCTTTTGGGCAGCAGAATGAACGGAGGAAAGAAAGCAAAACTGCCCCGAAAGGCGCACTCCGGCAAGGCTCAAACGCTGCTTGGAAATGGAAAAACCGAGTCTGGACGAGTCTTGATGATGGAAGCTGGGCTTCCATTTCGAGTATCATGACGGTCTTGGTATAGGAGTCGTCGTCGTCCTCGTGGGGCTGCGCGGCGCCCATCCTAGCTCTCGCATGCCAACTCGTTTGTGTCCTGGCACTGATCCCATGTCGACGACCCAAGCAGCGGGGAAGCGTATCGAAATACTGGGTTGTACACAGTACATGCGATTGTACAGTACCGCTGTAATGATCATACTCAATACTGGGGTCGACTGGATATACACAGGCGAGGCTGTGCTGTGCAATGTCAAATGATGAGCGGGAAGCGGGCTCACTCGGCCTTGGTGATTGCGTGTTGCGGTGCTCGGAAGAGAGCTTGGCATTTATCCGTCCTTCTTGACCATCGAGTCCGGCGAAGCTTGGGGGCACATTCCGAATTGCATTGTGACGATGGTCGATGGTCGATGGTCGATGGCGGAGAGGGAGAGTGGAGGTGTGAAGGTTTCGAGGGGAGCGCCAAGGACGTGTTGCTCGGACAGGGCGAGCGCTGGTTGGTCGACGTCCCCGCATGGTCAAGGCTTCTGTTAGCCCTGGCAGCTTTGGCGGGAAGGGGAAAATAGAGTGGCCGAGCGTAAAATACGTGTTGCGCGTATCTGAACATGAATCCTGCCCAGGTTGTAAACGAAGTGTGTGACTTGTCCTGTACGTGTTCCTTCACTCCTCCCACCACCACCGTATACAAAAGAGAATACCGTTGTAATAATTGCTCAGCGGCCCACACCTCATTCCGCTTTGGGTTCTTGGTAGTAGTGGGTGGTTTGAACGTTGCGCTGTTCCTGCACGCAATTCCTGTTCGCGGCATTCTTAGGCCAACTGTTACCAACATGGTCAATCAGGGAAATCTGCATTAATGTACAACTCCCAAGCCCTTGAGCCTTGTCGCAGATGCTGTTGCTCGCCTGTTGATGCATCATCGGAGGCCCGACTCCAGAAGGAGGTTGTGTACAAGGGTAGAGTAATGTGTGGCGCTATCTGTGGCTTACGCCCACCCTTACCAACCACAAGGCCATGGGACTGTAGACCGTGTAAAGAATGCCTGTTATTGTACCGTCGTATGTCTTTGCAATACATACCGTACAATTAGACTTCTGCCGGTGCGACTGGCGTTGCTGCTGGGCGGTTTGATGTTTTGGTAGTCGTCGTTGTCGCTGTCGCTGTCGCTGTCGCTGTCGTTATCGCTCTCGCTCTCGTACTCCTAGACCATCACACCATTAACTTCGCACTCTTTCGCTTTCTGGTTCAAAACCTACCCCCCCAAACCAAATTTCAAAATCAGGGCGGTAATGATTCTATCCCATACGTCAGATGTTGTGTTGTCGCACCTGTGGCGCTGCACCCTCTCATGGAGATCCCTCCTGCCCAGTGCCCAAGGACCCACCGCCAAAGGTGGGACCAAGACACTGAGACCCAAGCACCATGTCCCAACCTACATACCACTCCCCACGTCCAATCCCAAAAAACAAATGGTGATAGCAATAGTGTGAAATAAAAGAGGAGGCACGTTTTGAGATTAGCACAACGACCCTGGGTCCCCCTGGAGTGGTCTAAAGTGATTAATTCATCCGGATCGGCGAAAAGTCACCATGTGTAAGGCCGTTGTCAAATGTCTGGTACCTTTTCGTCCGCATTTGCTGTGTGCTTTGACTCTCTTTGAGTGTGCTTCGGCGCCTTGCGTGCAGTAGCAATTTGTACCTTTTGGGCAAACGACAAAAAAATAGCATCGGCTGATGATTAGCGAATGGCTTACAAACACGCGCCGACCCGCCTCGTAGTGATGCAACATCTTCATTATCTTGCATGAAGGGCCCCGAAGCGTAATGTTGAATGAGCAGAATTGTTTCCATCTGGAAGGAGTACAAAGAGTTAACTAATTGTTGGTGATGCGATCCACTGCTGCATTCACATCAACGATTAATCTATCTGGCGTCGCAAGTAACCGTTCCATGTGGTGTTACCGTGGCTTGATGACTCGCGAGGTCCAGATGAGGCCGCAGCCTGCATGCCGTTGCGGTGCAGGGGAGGGGGAACTGTGGGGTTTGAATGAGGTCCACGGTGTGATTGTTGATGTGTGATGGGCGTTGTGACGATGCCCTACCGCTCACTCATGCTCTCCCAACCCCCCAAGCGCTCCCGACCTGATGGGTGTCGAAACTCAACTCAAACGACGACTCGACTCGGTCTTGTCAATGGCAGACATTCGTGCTTCCCCAGCCAATGGCCCATTTCGGACCAAGTCCCGCATAAATTTTGATTGCTAGCGCCCAGACATGCCACAGATGAATCAAGATATTGAGCACGTTGTACATCTTAACCCCCCGCAAAGTCTTCGTTGAGCTGCTGGTCGGTGCTGCACAGATTCGAAAAAAGGACCGTAAAAATGGCTCGATTGAAAAGCAAATATGCCTGATCCGTTGAGTTAGAATAAGAAAAGAAAATTATGCGTTGTTTGTTTCGTTGTTGTCAACGGTGTTGACGTCGCTGACGTCGTTGACTTTTTCCAAAGTTGTTTGTTGCAGAGGGTCGCATGCCGCGTCTTTGTGGCATGGCGAAATGCTGAATCTGAATAGTAAGGGCAAGTGCAACAAAAGACACCAGCGAAACAAATCATACCGAACTATCCATGAATAATCAGTTCGTTGCTTGAGCAGACTGTCGCATAGGTAGAATCTCAGTCAAAAAAAGTATCATGAATTAATACTGGGATTACTGGAAATGGACGCCATGGAGGAGTCTTGTTTCAAGTCCACTCGAGAGTACGTGTTAATCCTCACCCTGTGGTAGAGTGCATGATTATATCCGGGATGTACTGTGTAGTTGATTGATTGTGCAGTGCTAGCTCTTGTTATCAATCCGCGCACTCGCTGCCTCACTTCGGAGTTAGGGCTTAGTCAATAGGCTCCGAATGCCTCAAAGTCAGCAATACTGAGGGTTTGCTAGTTGGTCGCAATTGCTGGAATACCCTTTATAGTTTAACATAATAGCACTGGATTGGAAAGACCTTAATTCTTGGTTGCATGATCGCTTCATGGGAACCCATAACTTTAAAAGTTGAATAAGCCATAACGACATGCAGGGACGTGACCTGAAAGGTGATCTGCTTTGTGGCTTGGCCCTCCGATCGTGGGAGGGCAGCGACTCTCACGATAACAGAGGAATGGAGCTTGGTTGGAAGGCTGGAGCCGAGCAAGCAGTCAGCCAAGTGTCTGTACAGGGTAATTGCCCATCAGGGACAGTACTGATTAGGATAAAGCACTGAGTGGGCTGCAACAAACTGCCTATTCGTCGACGGCGCTGACTAGGCGTTTGAAGCTGCTGACGTTACACGCGAGCTTGGTGCTTTCGCTCTCGTTTAACAGATTTATTGCTATGCGAGAATGCGCCAGATACGCCCTATACGAGCGGAGAAGTATCTCGCAAGCTTGCACCAAAGCAGCACTCTGCGCCACGCTGCCTGACGACGACGATGTTCCTTCTCTGGTGCGCAATTTCCCTATGATAGTAGGGGGAACACGCGAGTACACGAATGCTATATGCAGCTTGAGCAATACAGGTGATCAACAGTCTGCCTCGAATGAGTAGGCTCAGTAATTTTAAATAATTCAAACGCCTTCTGGACTGTCAGATCAAAAAACGGCCGGGGTCAGTTGGAGAGAGAGAGAGATATGCAGGGCAAACACCCACACCGGAGCATTGGCTTGTACTGGTTATTAGTGTTGGCGTGGTATTGTATTGTTGGAGCTGTGTTGCTGGCGATGGATCAATCATTGATGAGCTGCAGGCCACCCGTGATGAGCCTGACAAACCTGGCTTAACAAAAGATTCGTGATGAGTATATGCGACGGGATGATGAAAGGGCGGAGAAGTCCTGTGTAGATATACAAAAGCAGCACTCCATGGAACAAGAGGTGGAATCTCCGTGCCCCTCGCTGCATGCAAGTGGAATTGATAAGCAACACCCATGGAGCCTGGAGAGTGAGGGGAGCACGGACGAACATGGCCTTACATGTTTAGGCCACGATATTTTGCTCTCTTCGCACGATAGCACGACGCGACTGGTTGTTTAGGGCACAGCAGCTTGGGAATATCCACAGCGAAAGAGTCATATTCAGCACGCAGTCAGCAGCCTTTGCACGTCACGCTGCGCTCCATGTGGGCATTGATTGGTAGATTGGTAGCGGTGATAATTTGACGCTGCTGTGGTCGGAGACTTGTTCGCACCTCGCTCTTTTCACAGCGCCGTCGTCGGAATTGACTAGTCGGGAGGGAAAAGTGACCGAGGCATGTGGCTTAATAAATGAAAGGGCGACAACGGTGCTAGGTGGAGTGGTTTTGAAGAGGAGCAAGTAGAGACAAAGGCGTTCCAGGTGGAGGTGGAAGTGCACACCTGGCAGATCGCGCGGTTAATCGAGTCGTCGTGGCTCGGGGACTCGGTTGTGGGTGTCTCGTCTTTCAGGTGATGTTGGTAGAACGTCAAGGTTACCATTACTTGACGAAAGGCCGTGAGCCATTTTTCGCATAACCTGTAAATGACCATGACCCATTCCCGAGGTTGTTTTTTTATTTCGATTTCATTTCGCATCTCTCTCTTTGATGATGATCATACGTGCCCTAATGCTCGGCCGAGGCGGCCTTCAGCACGAGATTTCGCGACGTCAGGCACGGGACTGTATAACTTTCTTTACCATAGCGGTGGAGCCCTGTAATAGTAATGGAGCGCAAATGGGATGAGGAAAAAACGCAGGGCTGCGATCTGTTCTGGAAAGGGATTAGAATAGCGTTGCCTAGGTGTGAGTGAGTGATGAGTGATGAGTGATCGAGCATCATGGATTTTGTATGATGCACCGTGTCAAAGCTGGACTGCCGTGGGCCAGGCGGTGGGAAGCGGGCATTTTCTTCGTCCGAGTGGGAAATGGAGTGGGATTTGACCCTCTACGGTGAATTGGAGTGCGCGCGTGGAGGGAGGTAGGGCGGATTTGAACAGGTTCCGATATCCGAGCAAACAACGACTCCCTCTGCTCTCTCATGGCTCAGTGCTCAATGGCCTACTCGCGCTGCTTGTTCTTCCCCGTGTGATCGTCCGCACCGGTCTGTGCCCGCAAGCTGGATCCAGGGCTGGCGATGGTGTCGAAACGTTCACCCCCAAGATTTTCCACGCGCCCACGGATGGCGAAGCAAGTGACAGGAGCATCATCATAGTCGATTCTCGGTGGTATTCGGCGCTAGGATCTTGTCGACGTCCCTCCTCTTTCTCATTCTCTCAGAGTCTCTTCCAAGCACTCCCATGCCCATTGTTCACGGCCCACTGGCTGGCCGGTCCCGCGCCGCTCTGTTGCGTGCGCGGGCGCCTTCAGGCTTTGTCAGTCTGCCTGTTCAGTCTGCACAGTGCTGCACTCTTCCCTCCTCCTTGCCCGTTGAACTGAGCCCAGTGTCTTCGTAAGATTGGCGCAGCGCCGCCAATGCTCTCGAGAGGTCAAGACTCAAAAGTCGCCGGGGTGGTGGACACACCCTTGCCCGGCCCTAATCATACCAACACGCTCCGACCCCCTTCAGGTGTGGCCGACAAGGGAGGTTTGGCACACCGGAGCCAGTCCCGTTGATTTATTACATTTTTCATTACACCCGCTCTCTGCACTTTCCATCCCCCCCTGCCCCGACCCTCCATCGTCCAACGTTAAGGCCGAACGTCCGTTTGGACCTTCCCTCTGACGTGAATAGATATAATGCTGTCGTGCCCACAAAAAGCCATGGCCTTATTTAGGATCCAACAATTCCACCACATCCTTCAATCTTGGTCTTTATCCTCTTGACTCCAATCATCTTCTATTCCTCCAAGACATCGACCAACCCTTGTCAAGGTTCTTTGTATTCTCACCCGTCTACCTGTCCTTCAAGTAGTTGGTTCCACTCGACATCGTCGTCTTCGCTCGTAACAATATAACAATATAATTCCCATGTCGTCGCAAAGAGCAAATTCAATGGAGGCCTCACAAGATAACATTCGAAAGCGGGTCTGCAAAGCTTGTGACCGATGCCGACTCAAGAAGTCAAAGGTATGTTCCACCCCTCTACTGCTAGCACATCACCATCACAATCTTGTACACGGACACCCAGTCCTGACCAATTACAGTGTGATGGCGCAAGCCCATGCAGTCGCTGCAAAGCAGACAACGCCATTTGTGTTTTTGGCGAGCGTAAAAAGTCTCAAGATAAAGTATATCCTAAAGGGTAAGCTCCACTGTGCTTCACGTTCGCCTTCTCTTGTTCATCACACTGACCCAATATCACAGATACGTCGAGATGCTCGAGCAACAACAAACACAACTCGTCGCAGGTCTCCGAGAGCTATACAGTCGGTTACAAAGCGGACAGGGCTGGCAGGGCGCGCCACTTCGCGAGGCACAGGGCGGCCATCCTCTCACCCACGACATTCTCGAAAGATTAGATCTTCTCCACCCCACTGGTGACCATGGTAGCAACTACGAAGGTTTCGAAGAGGATTGTGGCAAGATGCAGCAGAAGCTTCTCGAGCGCGGCGCAACATACACCCACCGACGGGGCTCAATAAGTTCCAACTCTGACCACGGTCACTCTTCGTCTTCTGGTTCATCATATGGCGGCACCCCGACCACGAAATCACTACCCTACAGCGACGCATTTGGCCGCAATCTGTCCCCACCGACACCGCCCATGAACAGCCCGTTCCCCCGCCAATCGCAAATCGTATCACCAGTGAAGCAAGAATCGCCAATGGTCTCATCAAACTTCATCAACTCTGGAGCCCTGGATCCATCAGCTCTCAGCCGCCCAGCGTGGACGTCGGAACCCATGATGATGGACGAGCCAATGGATTTCAACGCCAAACCTATGTATGCCTTCGAGACCTTCAGCAACTTCGACTCCAACGCCATGCTTCTGGATCCCTACGTGATCAACCCTGCCATGCAAGAATGGAGCGAACAGGCCGACCTAGATTTCAGCAGTTTCTTACAGAATTCAGTGGGCGCATGATTTCATTGGCTCAGCCTCGGCATCCTCGCATATCTCGTTCGTTGGTACAAGGTCTAGCGTTCAAGCGTTTTGGGAATAGATTCACGACTCAAAGTTCGGATCTGGTAAAGGTTATCGGCGTTAAGAGGGGTTTAATTGGGCTTGCATTATTCATCTGTATAAATTGGGCGGGCGGTGGTCATTTGAAATTATCGACTATTCACAATGACGTTGGTAGACCCCAACGGTCATCTGCATTCAGAAGGATCTCAGCAAGGGTGTAAGAACACCACAATTACTATCGGTGATGCTGAGACGAGGACGGGAGCGTTGGCTTTGGAGTTGCAGTAGTAATCATGACGGCTATGAGTTGCAGGAACTGTATCAATATTTTTCTCAGATTCCATGTTCAAAAATTCTCCCCTGCAAGAGCTTTCGGTTACTTTTATTTTGTCGTGATGAGCAATCAAATTGACAGTGCACTTTTCACGTGCGGCGCTCAGACCCTGGCTGACTAAACGCCTCTCGAACATTGATACCAATTTGGGAAAGCAGCGACGCCACACAACTCAATGCCTGTCACCACACACTCCTTGAACGCCAACCGTTGTGGGATGCGGCTCTTGGGTATCGCCGTTGTCAAATCCGCTGATTTTTTTACTTCATCCCCACTACCTAACTTTGCAGTCGACTCACGTGCTAGGTATTTCGTCCCACCGGAACAACCAACATGAATTTCTCCGTCGGATTAGCCTAATGAAACCTCCTCTTCAGGTTATTCACCATCTTTTGCATCCTCAAAACCACAATCTTCACCTACAGTAACCAGCCCCAATCTTGTGCACGCGTTGATTATTTTTATCGCCAAACTGCAATTGAGGCCAGCCCATCTTTTCATCGGACATCTCAGCTGTGTGGTGAGTCTTTGCGGCCATTGGACCTGCCCCGCACCTTGCGTTTCAACGCTCCAGCTTCCCCTCACCCGACGCCACGGATGCATTGACTAGATCAAAGTCAATTCACGAGCATGAATACAAGGTTGTGTGGCTACTACCTGAATCATCAACTGACGCGCTTAACTATAATAGACTTTAGTTTGACACCGCATAATTCAGCATATTCACCATGTCTTCTGCCAAGGCCTTTACTTTCCTCCCCTTGGGTGCCATTATCCAAGAGTTCAACGTCAAGGGCCACAATATTGTACAAGGCTTCCCAACTGCTGAACTCTACAAGAAGTATAATGATCCTTATTTTGGTGAGACTATCGGCCGAATCGCCAACCGAGTATCTGGCGCCAAGATCAACGACTTGAATGGCAAGTCTTATCAGCTTCCTGTCAACAATGGTCCCAATTCTCTGCACGGGGGAGACCAAGGATGGGGAAAGAAGGAGTGGGAGGGGCCTACCACGGTTGAGCGAGATGGAAAGGAGGCCACCCTTTTCAAGTACACCAGTGTCGACGGCGAAGAAGGCTACCCAGGTACTGTGGAGGTCAAGGTCTGGTATATCCAAGAGAAAGAGCAGGCTGATGGCGTTGAGAAAGAGGTGTTGCACATTGAGTATGAGGCCGAGCTGGTTGGTGACCAAGTCAGTGAAACTGCCCTCAATATAACCAATCACAGGTGAGCGCCTAGCCAGAGGATTCGTTGAATGAAAGAATGGTTTACTAAGGCGACATCCGCAGTTACTTCAACCTCAGTGGCGCTGCAAGCATTGCTGGCACCGAGGTCACCTTGATCACCAACAAGTACCAGGTCGTAGACTCTGGCGGCATTCCTACAGGTCCCATTGAAGAGTACCCTGGTGTCACGCCAAACAAGGCTTTCACTCTGGGAGAGAAGGAACCGGACATCGACGACTGCTTTGTTGCCAACCCCAATTCCTCCAGTATTCCGATCGATACGCGAAACGAGCCCCTCCAGAAGGTTGCCTCATTCTACCATCCCGATACCAAGATCCACCTCGAGATCTCCACCACCGAGCCAGGGTTCCAGTTCTACACTGGCAAGTATATTGACGTTCCAGCCGTCGAGGGACTACCAGCACGCGCTGCTCGATCAGGTTTCTGTGTCGAGCCGAGTCGTTATGTCAATGCCATTAACATCCCCGAGTATAAATCACAGATGGTTTTGAAAAAGGGCGAGAAATACGGCAGCAAGATCGTGTACCGTGGCTGGGGAGCGTAGATGCATTTTTTCGAGTCCATGCGCTTGTACTCTTGATATCCGATCGAGATCGTGTCGGCCGGCTAGCGCGTAAATTTCTTGCTTGCAGCTTGCATAGCCTCCAATTCAATATCACGAGATTCATGGCAGCTATTACAATGGTTTCGGATTTCAACTATACCATCGGGTCGTGTAAGATGCCATGCCTATCTACTAAATCCGTGAACAGACCCATAGTCGCATCCACACCTTCAACAATTGTCTCATTCTGCGCACTTTGATCGGACTTTGACAATGACTGATTGTTCAAAAGCTTATTACAACATCAAAGCACCCCCAATCCGCGACCAGCGACCCACTTTTTGCATCGATCGGGAACTGGAGCTCGTACGAACACAGCAAAAAAATCGATGATTCGGGCCTGCATCCTTTCCGCTTCCGAAGAGCCTCGCAAGTCCACCAACTCGTCCAACTTTTCCAAAATTCCCACAACCTGCTTCCCGTCGCAAACGGCATCTCGGCACCCGAGGGCATCGGTACTTTTCTAGATTTTTTCTCCCCATCCAGCCTGTTTCCGCCCGATCGTGCTGCCGATTCTGGATTCTCAGTCTTCCACATGCATCACTTGTGTCTGTCCCCACATCCGCGAGTCCAGAACAACCAAAAGGAACGTGGAGGTGGAGCAAACCAAGAGCCACCACGAAAGTGAAAGGAACAATAACGTCACACTGCTTTTTACATTTTCTTCTTCTTCTGCACAACGCATGCACGCCAGAACGCGTCGAACCACCGAACGAACGAAGCCATCAAGCTTAACCATGCCCATGCCGATGCACGCAGATCCACGTCACACATCTATGACTATCCATCTTCTGACGTTTCGCTTTCTTCTTATTCCCAGAGCATTTCTTAATCCCCTTGCCAACTTGCCAACCCGCAAGCCGACCTGCTAGCTAACCTGCCAGCTAACCTGCCCACGCAAACACAAATCTATTCCTCAACGCTCAGAATCCCATATCCAGCCCCCGTGCGCATGGATTACCAATCGGAGTCATCTCGGTCAACAATCGGCCACAGAGTAATTTTGGTATTACAGCATCGCCAAGCCTGATGACTGAACGTTCCGATGCGGGACAATCTATGACTTCAGCCTTGCGTTCACTGTTTATTAAGCATAGAAGCCGGCTCTTACCTAAGGCGGTATCAGGACCCCTGCCCCCTGGCGCATGCTGTGCTTCGCGATTAGATGGATATAGGTAATAGAGGATTTCCTTTCGTTCGAAACGAACTTGCACTCTTGCGTATTATTGCGATGGTAGTGCTAGGTTTTCGCCTCTTTGGGCGCGTCGAGTTTGTCTGTCGCTTATGAGATGCATGCACCGACTCAGACATGATGTGATGTGTACAGGGTTTCCGTCCCAACCCAGTGAATTGGCCTCAGCCTTCCGAGTTACTTGTGAAAATGCGCGCTTTGTTCGCTTTAGACGCAGCCGAGTTCGCCGATTATTCATCTATGAAAATATATCGGAACCTCGATTTCGACTTTTGGGCATGATGATGCGAGCACGACTTTTGGGACACCGAATCTTCAACTACGTCATCTACCTAGGGTTTGCGTTTCGGAACCATCTCCGGCCATTCGTTGATGTGTTTTCGGCCTTGGCGAATGATTACTCGTGCACCGGATTTGGACTGCTCTTTCTTGACTCGAATAAAAGGCCAGCATGCGTGCCTAGGTATATGCACATGCAGTTCGCTGACCATGTTCAACGAGTTTTGTAATCGCAACCGTACCGATTTGTGCACTTGACAGAATTCTCTTGCTCGTCTTGGCCTGTCAGGTCTGGTCTGGTCTGATCTTGTGGTGGTGGTGCATCGCACCAGATGGATTACTGAGAATGAGGGGTGGTTGGCTCGTTCGTATATGGAGCAAGGGCTTTTATCCAGACACGATTTCGTGCATTGTTCCCCGGGCCATGGCACAAGGGACGAGATGGAAGGGACGCTAGAATTGTCTCGGTGATCCTGACTGAATTGGGGGTTTGATCGAGGGGAGTGCTTGGTATTCATCTGTCAAGGAACGTATTCGGGATTCATAGTACTATGGTTGCATAGCTTGCACATGGTAGACATAACGTCAACCAATAACTCCGTCATTTTTGTCAACACTACACTCGGCATCCATAACAAGATGTCAGCAACCCCGCATCAAACCATTTGAACAATCAGTCATCCAAGATCGCGATATCGACGCAAGACCCTCTCATTACCAATACTTTCTCTCTCAACCCACACATCTTTCAAATCCCCCCACCCCCAAGAAACCCCCTCTCACACTCGTCCACAAAAATCCCATACGCACTCTGAGTCTCCCCCAACGCCCTCGCCTCAAAACTCGCACGCAAAGAATTCAGAAACCGTCCTTTGCAGTCACAAGACTCACAACTGATTTTTCTTCCTCCCCCAGCCCCACTGCTCTTTCGTCTTTCTGTCTCTCTAACTTGAAGCTCGTTTGCTTCTCCGGGATTGATGTTACCTTCACTGCTTTCGCGACCTGTATGCTCGTGTGCGGAGAGCGAAAGGCGGCGGCGGCGGCGGTGGTGGTGGTGGTGGTGGTAGAGTTTGGCGGCTTTGTAGTCTACATCTGCATCTGCATTCCTACTCGCACTTCCCACTCCCTTATCTACAGATGATTTAAGAGGTACCATCAAACCCAATCCAGACGTCATGCTCCTATTCCTCTTCATCCCTCCCTCCATCCCGCCCCTCTCAAGCGAGAGATCAGTCGCGCTTACGCCTTTGAGAAAACGATGATATTCCCATAGCATGTGGCGTCGTTCTTGCATTTCGATTTTTTGCTCTGAGTCTTCGGCGGCATCTCCGTCTTTTGCTCCGTCAGGTTCCGTCTGATTTGCAGCTCTTGTTCCCGAGAAGAAATCCACCAACGTGCCGGGATGAGGTTCCAAGTCGCCCAGTAATGGCGACGACGGTAAGGCAAACAAGTCTTTCGCTTCTCCTTCTTCGTCCCCGTCTTTCAGCTTTGTACCTTGATCGCCTACAGAGCCTAGACTTCTTCCTCGACCCATTCCGCTCTCGCCTGAGCGCACGATGTGGCCGAAAGGGAATCCGAGATCCTGCTCTTCTCCGAAAAGAATGTCTTGTGAAGAAAGAGGGAGAGTGAAAGGCGCACTGTGTGTATGCGTGTGAGGCCGATCACGAACCATCTTCCCCCTCCCCACTCTTACAATTCCGATTTCCTCTCTACAAACCTTTGTAGCGGTTCGAGCTGTTACGATTGTTGTCGGAGAGATGGGTGGGCTGGGGAGGACGGCTGTTTCTTTTCCATCCCTTTCACCTCGTGCGTTTCCTGCATTTTCTTTTGTTCCTGCATTGTTGAGAAATGGATTTCTCCACAAACTCTTCGGTTTCTCTCTCCTTTGTGAAATGCTTTCTGGTGTTTGGGGTATGGTAGAGGTGCTGGAGCGCGTATGTGTTGTGTAAGGTGAGGGGGTGGAGAGAAAGGAGGTTGTGTGCGGGGAGATTTGGGAGGAGGATGAGGATGAGGAGGCAGAGCTAGTAGAGGAGTAAGATGAGAAGGTTGACCGTGGTTCGAGCGGGACGAGGGAGAGGGAGAGGAGTTTGATTGTTGTACGTTCAAGGGGTGTGGGTTGCATTCTGGTTGTGGTGGTTGTGGTAGGTAGGTGCGATAGTGGTAGCGTGTGTGTTGATATCGCCTCGTGTCGTTGTGTTTTCCTTCGTTGCGGTCCCGATATCTCGTCCTATTCTTCTCGAACTCCTAATCTTTTTCCAAGAATCCACTTGAGTAAAATACCTAATGTTTCACTTCTTCACCACAAAGCGTTAAACGACTATAGAAAAGCACTTAGTCTCTCGATCCAATATCTTAATAACCTCTTTAGTCGCACTCCCAGATTTTCCTCTCAAATTTTATTCTTCTTCTCACTCGTACTTTCACTTCCACAAAAATCCAAGTCAAAGTCACTCTCACTCCCGTCCCCTCGCCAGATTCCCTCTTATCTATACTTCCCTCCATCCCACCCACCCACAACACCAGCACCGACCTCAGCACCCAGACTCACGATCCGCTCCCTGCTTGCCGCACGTCCCTCTGCGCCACCCTCGCGTTACTCTTCTTCACATCCCATCCATATCATACCTTCCCATCTACCTCACCTCGCCGACCACACCTACCGCACCTACCACTCTCCCAAATCTTCAGCACCCCTCCAGACCATAGCCCCACCACCTTACGTGCCCAGATCCTACGTACCACAGACCCTTCTCAAACAAGCACACGAATCACACCCTCCCCAATTCCCCATACAGACCCGGCCCGGCCCCGACGGCCCGTTCCCGTTATGCATAAAAGTAATGCGGGGAGAGTGGTTGGTTGGTGGCGGACCGCAGTTCGGGATTTTATCGAGTTGGGCTGGAGATTAAGGGTCTGGATGGACGGTACTATTGAGGGTCTGGGTTTTGGGACCGTGGGCTGAGAGGCGAGATAGGAGGGATCCGTGGGTGAGGTGGAAAAGGAGAGAGGATGGGATAGTCGATGGTTGAAGGTGGGCTGTCAGTTCCTGTCACGGCGTGTCACTCATGCGTATGTAAACTGTGGTTGCAGCGGAAGTGATCGGGTGTGTATTCTGTATTTGGGCGATCATCCAGATATTCAGCTGTTCAGCTTCTGCCACGGCTGCGCCGTCATGTCATCCCATGCCATGTGCAAATCTATTCATAGTCCAGTCTTTGAACAACAGATCAAAAAAGAAGGGAAGGGAATATGTAACAAGAAAAGTTCAGCACTGGAGCTGAAGCCAAGGAAGAAGTCAATGTACCACCACAAATCCAACCTAGATTCCACGCACAGTATCCCAGTCGTATTCCAGTTTTGAGTTTCCTTCTTTTCTTCTTCCAACTTTGCAATCGTCCCCCTCACTAGTCCATCCCGACTTCCTGGCCACACATTTCCTGTTCCTGTTCCTATTCCTTGCTTTCCTCCCTCTGTCGATCGTAGGTTCTCCTCACACAACCACAGCCACAATTACACACCCATCCCCTTCCCATCTGCCTGTCCGTCCACTTGTAATTCTTTCCACCCTTACATCGACTCATACATCCAAATCTCCCCGTCAATCTCTGTGCTCCCCATCACAAAACTCTAAACCCGTCCATCCATCGAGCAAAAAACCAGCTAAAAACTCTACTTTCCATTTTTCCTATCTCGATTCGATATTCATCTACTGCCTTACAAAACCTCTTCAGGATTATTATTCTTAGAAATTTACGTTGCTCTATAACAGTATTTTCCGCTCTCCCCGAGAAAAGAAATTACCTTTTCGTTTTCCACCCTTAAAAAGTTCTCCCTTCTACCTCCCGAATCCTTCACCCCCCCTTCCCCTATAACCCCCCAACTCATAACAACACTAACAAACTCCCCCTCGTACCCTACCTCCCTACCCCAAGCACTTCCAACCTACCTAGCACACATATTCACTCCTCTTCCCCAGCCTCCCCCGTCTTCCCCTACAACTCCTTACCCCAAACAACGCCCTTTTACTCCGCTCTCCAACACCAATCCGAAGAAAACCCCGATTCTGCGTTCCAAATCCTCCACCCCTGCCCTTTCGCGCTTTTCTAAACCCCCCATCTAATCGCCTTTTTTTTCGTACTCTTTTGTGGAAGAAGGTACTTATAGCCCTTTGCACGGATTCATGTTCTAGATCCAAGACACGCCCCCAAACGTACCAACACGAGCATTCACGTTTCTTCCGGTATTCATTTACCCACGCACTCACCCTTTTCTTTCCCTCCAATCCCTTCTTTAAATTGTCCCTCTTTCACTCCACTCTCCAATATCATCCTCAACAGCCCTTGATTCCATATATCCAATTCGTAATTCCTGCCAGGCCATATTACCCTAGCCCACTACTTGACCGCATCGTCTATTTACTCTCAATAAACCAAAACACCGACAAATCTATTCACAACACCCAACCCCCTCCCCCAAACCATCTTCAACCCACCACACCCCCAGAACCCTAGAGTCAACCTCATCCAACCTCTCTCTACCTTAATCGAAGCCTCCCCTCCATCCCCTCCATCCCCCAGCCCTTACTCTGCCACAATCCAACATCATGAAAATCACATCACCAAAGCACAGCGTATTACATGAAAATTACACTTTCTCAAAAAGCTATCGTAAAATCCACCTAAACTCCCCCATCCCATTTCCACCCCTATTCACCATTATTCATCAATCAAAGAGAAGAAGAAAAAAGCCAGACCAGCCCAGAGAAAGCTGCTGGGGCAAGAAACTGTAAAAACCGAGAAACAACCCGAATCTGATTGTACACCCGCCCAAATCCAGCCAACACCCAAAGGCAAAAAACCGCCATCGGTGAGCAGGAGGAAAAAAAGGCCACGAGAGGAGGCCGGCCAGGGGGAAAGAGACGAAAGGGGGCCAGAAGGGGTACACTCAGAGACGAGTGTACCTTCTTCGGCTGAAGGGGTTGCGGATCCATCGTCGCCGCTTCTTTTCCTCGACTAGGATGGAATTAGCAAAGGGCTCCCGGATCGAGAAACGTTCCGCTAGCTCTGTAATGCACTCCGAGGGCGGTCGAGTCCAACATTCATCGTACCTTCTTCGTCGAGATTCTTCTCGACTGCCAGCGGTCTGAGCTCCCGCCCGGTGGAGCGTTGACGGCGGCTGATGCTGTCTTCCGCAGATTGCGGGCGGCGCGCGTCCATTACGATCTGTCGACCTTCCTGGGCTGAAAGGCTGGAGTTAGTGTTTTGAACGCAGTTTTGTTTACGCTGAGATAAAGATCGCAAGATTTGTCCGCTCTTCGCGACGCTCCGGTACCAGAACTTTCGGAAGGCATTCAAAAATCGCTGTCTATGATACACGTTGCGAGACATACCGATAGCGTCGTTCCGACTGACGGCGCGAGATTGCTTGACTGGCAGACCAGCCTCGTCGAAACGCTCAGTCCAAGGACCTAAGGTGGAATTAGCATGGGTTCGTAGAAGATTGTACAGGAATGCCATACCGTGCACGTAAACATCTTGGCTATCGCTGGAGATTACCGATACATCAGAGGCCACAGACAGATTGGACACTATAGACCTGCCCGTCATCGCTCGGAGCTCCCGCTCGTACTCGGTCTGAGATTGAGGAGCAGTAACAGCCGCGTTGTTTGCACTACGACGAAGTAGGTTGCGAAATCGGCGACGCTTTTGCTCGCCCTGGTTCTCATCAGAGCCGTCTGAGAGCCGGCTGTGGGTGGACCCCATTTCGTCAGGGTTGATGAAGGTTGGTGAGGTAAGTGACGAAGTTGGGTAGCGTTCTCCAGCTTCGTGGTGGGTGCGGTGGGCGTGAAGGTGAAGGGACCCAGTAGTGCCAAGGCCCACAGATATAAGGTCGCGCTGCTCTGTTGGTGAGAATGCGCCAAAACCGCTCAAGCTCTGGGAATGAAAACCGCTTGAAGCAGGAACCGACACAGTCACCGGGGACAGGGAAGCAGATGCGGGCAACGTGGCTCCAGTTTCGAAGGAGTCTGATACTCGATAACGCAAAGCAGAGGGTCCTGGACGCGGAGATGCCTGCACAGGCGACGGCGACGGAAGCGAGATATCGATGGAAGGGATATTGTCCAAAGCCCAAGGATAGTTTTTGTCGCTGTTCCAGGGTCGCGAGTCGGTCGCGGTCGCGGTAGGTGTACTCAGGACAGAGCGCAGAGATTTCGAAGACAATCTGGATTCGACAATCGATCGACGATCTTGATTGCACATTGATTGCGACCTCAGCCGTAATGCAGAGGGGGGAATCGGGGCCTCGAGTTCTGCTACCGCAATGTTACTCGTTGATTCACTGCTGGTTGTCGCATCTTGCGCGAAACTCCCGTCACCTAGGGAACCCCTCCCCACCGATGTATCCTCTACCTCGTCCACCGACTTCTTCTCTCGGCCAGTCAACTCCTCGTAAACATCGTCATCTACCACCACCAGCTGAGGTGAGCCAGGCATTGGTCGTAGGCGGGCAGAGGATCGCTTCTGTCCGGGACCAGCGAAAGCCTGAAGCTGCTCCATCGCGTGCTCCATGATGGTCTCCTCGTCTTCGAACTCTCCTTCCTCACAAGGCTCAAGCCGCTCATAGAGCTTTGGTAACCATTCCGAGAATCGCTGCGTTAAACCACCGACCGACGGAATGGTCAAATTCTCAAGATCCGCCAGAACATCTTCGTCGGCAGTTGATCGATGCGAAGGCAGCAACTTTTGGATTGTTGACAAGTCAGGCGCGTTTCCTGTCCGCTCGAACTCCTGCTCAACATCTTCCAAACCGGCAATGATGCTACGAAATTTTTCGTTGAATTTTGCGTTCAGCCCTTGACTTGAGGTAGGTCTGGGCTCTAGGCTATGAATATTACCACCCTGCTCACCATCTATAGTGCCGGGAAGTTCAAGAGAACGCCTAAGAGCGTGTTTTAGACTGGAGATTAGGTCCATGCGACTAAAATTCATGGATGGTAGTCGGCGACATCGTATCAAACTACTCCTAGGTCCTGAATTGACGGAGGCCGTGCGGCCCAGTAGAGCAATTCCGTCAACCGAACCCCGCGTGCAAAGCTGAGGTTCGAAAGGATATTTGTGACTGGTATACTTCAAATTGCTTGCACTAGTGTTCAGGCTGGAGTCTTCGTGTGATTCCTCTTTCAAGTCTGGGAGTTCATGGGAAAGATATTGCTTCTTGGCGTACGCGGAAAGCCTGAGATCGGTAGTCGTATCCTCTCGGCCATAACCCTGGGACATTCGAGCGTTATTCAGGATCGCCTGCTCTCCTAGTGCAAAGGTCTTCGGGGCTAGTGACCAGCTCAGGTATGTCGTTGACTGACTGTCTCGCACATGATACTCTGCCGAAATATGAGATTCCTCGGTCCGGAGCTGCACGTAGCGTGTCAATAACGAAGAAAAGTTATCATAGGGGTACAATACTGCCAAATCTAGGAGTGGGGTGGGAGGGAGAGCTACCCTCATCACATCCAAATTGTGGCTTGATGTTTGATCGCCTCGCATATCAGGCCCTGGAAAAACATAGTCCTGTGCCAGTTGACCCTGGTTGGATGATACTCCAGAATCATCCAAGTCTCCAGATTGAATATTGATAGTCATATCCGGATTGGTAGTGGTCTCTTCACTGTCGTCAGGTAGATTCTGAATCGTTTGCAGCCCAGAATTGTCGATGGTTGTTCCCTTGCTCCGCTTGCTCGGAAATTTGGGTTTAAGTTTAGCACAGAAGTTCTTAACCTTTTGTCCTATTCGATGAACATCTTTTGCTAAACCGGTCTTTTGTGAAGGTATGACAGTAGTCAGCAGCACATTGTCCCCAGTATGAGGCACACTCTGTGCAGGGGAAGAATCGACAATGGCACCTGTCATGGACGAATCAAGCACTGAAGAGATAGATTGGGACTCGAGCAAAGGTTGCTCCGTGCTTGAACCCGGCTTACCGGACTTGAGGTTGGGTACCGACTTTGCACCATGACGTAGTACTGGAGTGAAATTGGCTCGAGAGGACTTGAAGGATGGTCGCGGCTCGCTCAGGTTTGGACATGTTGTGAAAGATTGTTGATCAGATGATTTGGGTGTATGTCCACGCTTCCCATCCAATTCTTCGATCTTGATTCCAGATAAGTCTTCCAGTCCAGTCGTAGAGGGAGAGCCAATCCCTTCCTTCACTCGTTTCCGCGTGAGCGGCTTGCCAACTGGCGTAGCAGCAAGTTCTGCAATGCACTCATGGTACGCAGCAGTTGATAAAGCTAGAGGAACCAGAATCTGCGGACCGCTTCGAGCACTAGAAACGATGCGAGTCTGCGTGTCGGATTTTGGATGCGCTGGCGGTGAAGTCGCATGCTGAGTAGAGCGGACAGAGAGCTTATTATCAAATTCCTCGCTATAATCCATATATCCAGGGTGGATGAGAACATCGCTTCCGTTGTTAGCGGTGATAGGGTCACTGTCACCGCCAGTAACTCTCACAGGAAGATCCACCGCTGAGCCATCGTTTGGTGTTGACGGAAATGGACTATCTGAGGACGGGCCCTCCGAATCGGTAGGACGGTTTGAAGAACGACTGGAGTGACCATCGCGACGCATGCGATCCAGCGAGGCACGGCTACGTCGGGAGCTAGCGAGATGCTCAATTGGAATGTGGGGTATGGCCCTGTCCCTAACAGGTGCAGCCACAGGCGCGGCGACAGGCACGGCAACAGGCACGGCAACAGCGTCGCGGTATTGTGGGGGTATCTCAGGAACGGCTGGAGCACCACGAGGAGTAGTATACTCTCGACTCCGGCTTCGGCGCCGACGACGCATATCACTCGTGGTCTGACCACGACGCTGATGGTTGGGTCCTCTATCTTGGCTGCTCTGAATCCAATTGGGTGGATAATTATTACCGGATGCTGGAGCAGCACCACGAGTCTCTTGGGGAGCTCGCAAGTTGACAACGGATTGGCTTGTTACGAGACGGGACGTAGACGTGAGGCTGCGAGTCTCCGAACGCGAAATGTTTTGGGGATTGGACTTCGGATCAATCCCTGCTCCAGGCTCCTCGAATCGATACCTGCTGCGAGATCGAGGACCATTGCTGTCTTGACCGGAAGGACGCGAATGCCTAGGAGGCTGTGAATTGTTTCTAGATCCTGGCCTGGAGCCCGACAGAGAGGACACATTAGACAAACGCGAGATGCCTCGTGGCTGCACATTTGAGAAGGGGTCGAACTCCTGGGAGTACGTTATAAACTCGGGAGCATCCAAGCTCGGGTTTATCATATTCCTCACCGAGGCCGGTAAAGCATCTTGGTCTGGCTCACGGGCAGAGTGTCCGTGAGAGCCAGTGGTTACAATAGATGCTCTGCTAGTACGACCACTTCGTTCCATCGATGGAATGAACCGGCCGCTATTCTGTCGTTGATACTCTAAGTCAATGGGTGGACCGATCACAGACGCTTCTCTAAAGCGTTGATGTGGTTCGTCAAAAATTGAATCCAAGTTTGGAATGACTGGTCTGATCTGGCGATTTCGAGGTCGGTGACTCCGAGGTAGGTTTGTGTTGTTGCCGTCGTCCGCTAGTGTCGAAGGCTCAGTACCATCTCGATCGGCAGACAACGCAGCACGAGACAGAGATATGGAGGGGCGGCGAGCTCTCCGGCCCTGCCGAGATTGAAACTGGATGGGAGAACCCAAAGCCGGAACAGTCGGTCTGGTCTGATTGTCTCGAGATTCGTGACTCTGAGGTAGATTTGTGTTGTTACCGCCATCCGCCAGTCTCGAAGGCTCAGTACCAACTCGATCGGCAGACAACGCGGCACGAGACAGAGGTATGAAGGGACGATAATAGTCTTCGGGAGCACCCGTACTAACAGAGAACCGATTGGAGACCCCAGTACTGCTGCCGACAAAAGACGGAGACGATGCCAGGGGAGGCGCGGGAGGTCGAACGCTCTGGGAGCTATCAGGCGGCGAGGATAAAGCAGGGACAGCCATCATTTGAGACGTGTCGCAGTCGATTTCCTGAGGATGCTCGTCGGAAGAGTCCACAGGAGGTGAAGACGGTTTGTCAAGCTCAGCGGCCTTGCTCTCGATGGGGTGCTCATCGAGCGGTTCCATGGTGATGGAGGCGTGTTTGTCTCAGCAGCTGCAGTTGCAAAAGAGATCGTAGTTGCAAAAAGTGCTGATGAGCTTGACCAAGACAGACGTAGCAGATGCTGAGATGTTCAAGCTGTTGACCGAAAGGTGAAAGGGTATGTTTGTAGGCGTCCAAACACAAGAAAAAAAGATGCCAGCGGAAGATACTGTCACCAAAAGAGAGACGACTTGCAGCAGCTCGCGGCAGCTCGCAGCCAATCCTCACAGATCCCCCCCAAAAAAGAAGAGACTGTTGAGGTAGGATGCGAGATAGACAAAAAGCGAATGTTAAAGAGCGTGGGTGAAGAAGATGATAAGGTGGAGGAGAAGGAGGATGGTGGGGGGGGGGGAGAGGAAGTGGGAGCTGGAGGGTGAGGTAGGTGGATGGGCACGCCTTCCTCCCTCTCACCGTGAGAAAGCTCGGTCGGCGTCAACACAGATGGCACGAATGGCTGCACCACGTGCGCGGGGCCTCACCTTGTCTGTCTGAGGGGGCTTGTAGATGGGCAAGCTGTCTGGCAGGCTTGAATGTGCGGAGATCTGGATGCGCAGTGCAGAGAAGACGGGGAGACGGGGAGACGGAAGACCATGAGAAAAGACAGAAAAGAGAAATACCATGCGTTGAATAGAGGCCTGGATTCAGCCATGTTCATGAGATTCTACCTACCTGACTGCCGGCCCATTGAACGGCAGGGCAGTCAGTACAGTACGCACCCGGGTATGCAAAGATGCATTTATCGCTCCTCCTCCTCCTCCTCCTCCTCCTCCTCTTCCTGATTCTCCTTGTGCATCTCTTACTCTTGCAGAGTCTTTGCTTGACCGGTAACGGGCGGGCAGGGTGAGGCTATCTAGCCTAGTTGCATTGCAATGAGTCGCTCTAATATCGCGGGATTGCAGAGCTCGCGGCTTCTCCGACACCAGTGTGCAAAGACGAACTTTTCGCCCCTACTCCTGATCAGCTCGTGCATCATCTGCTTTTCCAGACTCTCAGTTTGCCAGTTGGCAAGAGTCCTACTTGTCCAGAGGCGCCCAGGCTGAGACTACCCGGTTCAGTTGCATTGCGTTGAGTATTTAGGCCACGAATGACCATGGTTTGTAGAACTTGCAGCTACTCCTATACCAGTGTGCGGAGAGAGACTCCTTGTCCACCCCTCTGGCATCATTATGCATACTCTGCCCTTCCGGACTCTGTAATTGCATGTTTTAAGGAGCCACTGTTGTTCAGATGCGTCAAAGGAGAGGCTATTTGCTTCGTGGAGTATCCGGTCCGGGCTCCAACACGACAGGTTGCAACTGGTCTCTGCTGGCATCTTTCCCTACACCAGCATGCGGAGATGCCCTTCCATTACCTCCTCCTAATCACCTCGTGCCTAGCCAGCCTACTCTTCAATCCTCCTCATGCGTAAGCTCTCCATAACCAGAAGCACACCTGAAGCCCGCGGGCACGGCCTCCCAGTTCATCTCCGCATCCGCGGCGTCGAGTTTCCAAACCCTCCTCCAACACCCCAAGCTGCCCTGTGAGCCATCTCCTCCCACATTAGTATGCAACGAGCATACCCTTTCCTCCTCCTTTTTCTTCGTCCTGTCGAAGCTCTTCGTTTGCCTGCGAGCAAATCCTCAAACACCAAGAGACAGAACAGAGACAGGAACGTCAAACCACATCCAACCAATCCAGGTACGCAGGGTAGAACCTCATGTCCAAGCCTCCATGAACGCCAAATGCTGAATTACTTCCTCCTCCTAGTCCTTCTATCGAACAAACCGCTACCCATGAACACAAGGACACATTACACTACCGACGAGAGACTTCAGACAGCCACAAACAACCTCCACATGATACCAGAACACACTGGGTTCTGCCTGCAATCGGCAGTGCCGACCTCTAAATCCAGAGACAGTAAACCCGGATTCATTCTTGCTCATGACAAATAGGCTGTGGCATGTCTGATCTCAAGACTATCGCCCTCCTTATCCGTATACCAATCGTCGATAGCATCCGCAACCGATGTCTGCGTCTCCGAATATTCGAAACCGTCATTAAACTATCGTCGTGAGCTCGTTACACACAAGCACATACATACACACACACACACAAAGAGAGCCCAGGATAATATACAAGATCTGAGATCAGAAGAGGCAGACAATAGTACAAGAACAAAACCAGAAATCAAAAAAACAAAAACCCACCAAGAAGAAAAAGGGTATATAATTGCAGTCGCACACGCACGAACAGCCGACAGAAAATGGATGACATGGCGTGATATGGTATGGTGGCAAATGCTCGCTGGGGAAAACAAGGGGGTATGACAAGACGGGACAAACATGGGTACAAAAAAACATCACTCGGCAATGCTATCCACTCCTGCTTTGTTCTTCTTGCCCCCAAACAGTCTTCTCAATGACGAGAGACTGGTCTTTTTCAGAAGACTACGTGACGAGGAGGGGTGGTTGTCCAACGAGGTTTGGGCTCGCGACATGGGGGGATGCACGGGGGAATCCATAATTCGAGGGGATGAGAACGCTGGAGACATTGCCCCGTTGCGTCCTCCCGGGGTTGAGGGCTTCGGAGTGCCAGGGGTGCTACTGGGAAACAAGCCAAACTGAGGGCGAGGATACGATGACTGGGCCGATGCCGATCGAAGATGGACTATACCAGTAGGGGAAGCATGGGAGCCACCAGATATGGACGAGTAAGCGGAATCCTTGCCAGTCAACGGAGGACTCAGATCGGCCTGACTGGTACCCACGATGATATGCTTCGGTTTGATAGCATGATCTCGTTCAGAGTGTGTGTGGTCAGTCCGATGGATGTGTGCGAAATGGCCTAGAGTGGGAGAGAATCCGTCACGTGACCTATCCTGTTCGTCGGGTTCGCCATGGTTCTGCAATATGGATGTACCCTGGTCATTACGCGGCTGCACATTGCGTTCGCGAGGTTGCACAGTCACGTCCGAACCCGACGTTTCTGCACGAATGGACATGGACACGCCCGAAGAGTCTTTCCGAAGCTTTAAGGACTCGTCCGAATCGGAAAGTTCGACGGTCCTCATCTGGCTGCGGCCACGGCTGTTGCTGGGCAGATGCTTGATACTGGGATGTCGTTGGATGGTGATTTCTCCCGAATTTGCATCGTTAAACGCAGAAGAAGGGGGCATGAACGGGGGCCGTTCGTTGGGGACGTTGGGCAGGGGTTTGTTGTTTGCGAAATTGCGAAATGATCGGGCGGCATCTCTTGAACTTGTACTCCGCGACGAGGAGCGACTCGCAATCTGAAGTACATGTCAGCAAAAGTCGACTGGTAGACGGGGGTGCAACACGACACTAGGAACGAGGAATGGCAGCACAGGGGCGAAGTGGATAGGAGAAGGACTTACCAGACTGCGGCGACTAGCGGCTCCGCAACGTTTCTCAATCTCATTGCAATAGCTGCTCACCTGCACGAGCACAACTCCCAATCGCTCGGCCTTTGCGACCAGGCTCTGCAGGAATTGCGACCAGCCGGCAGTGTTTCCACACATGGCCGAGTAGATTCGCCCCACGTCGTCGCTCTGATGAGTCCATAGGTTGCCGATATGGGCCAAGTACATGTCGAGGTCGGTTGTGGCGTCCCGGAAGGTGCTCAGATCGATGAGATAGTCGTTGAGGAGTTCCGACATGCGGTTGATGGTGCGCTCGATGACGACGTTGCCATGGAGTAATTGGGCGCGATAGGTGCGGTCCTCGAGGAGGCGGTCGAATTCGCTGACATGCTCCATGGGCACCTTGAGGCACTTCCGGCGGAACAGCATGTCTTTTAAGCTCCCTTCGATGTCCTCGTTGGCGCGCTGCAGGAAGCCATCGAGTTCGTTGACATGCTTGAGCAGAATGTCTGCGACATCGGCGACGGATTTCTCCAGATGCTGGTGCAGCAGATGCACGCCGAATACAATCTGGGCGATTGTCTTGAGAAGGGGGTGGAATTTTCCCTTTGAGGTATTTCGCCAATGGCAATTGTATGTGAAGTTCCACTCCAGCTCGGATGCATCGTTGTCCCTACACAGGGCCTCCTGGCGCTTGTCGACACCGGTGGTCGTGTTGGTGAAGGGAACGAAACCTGTCTCGCCGGTCGCGTCGAGCATGGACTCTTCGAATGGAGCCTGCATGGCGGGCAGGGGATGTATTGGAAAGGTCATGATGTATGGATCGCGTTCGGGGGTCCATTCGAAAGGATTCTCGGGGTTGTTGCGGCGGTGAAGGAGGAGCTGCGCGTGCTGGTTGTTGTGTGCATGCTGCTGTGCATGCTGGTGCTGCTGCTGTTGCTGGTGCTGCTGGTGCTGCTGCTGTTGTTGTTGTGCATAGTGTGGGTGGTTGTTATTGTGGGTGTGGTTGAGGTTGAGGTTGTGGTTGTGGTTTTGGTTTTGGTTTTGGTTTTGGTGTTCGTCGAGGCTTCGACGACCTTTGCGCGAGGAGGTGCGAAAAGGGACCATGACCAGAGATTCGAGAAGCCTCGCGAATCAATGGAGTCGAGGTGCGAGGAGCGACGACGACAGCAGAGAGGAGAGCACTGCGTGAGCTAGGTATATTGTAACAATAATTGCCCAGGTGAGTCTGATTTCCGAAGACCGTAGGTGGGACGGATGGGGGCCCTCTTCCTCGGTGTAGGTAGATTATGGCTGCAGGGACACGGACCTGTCGGCCAGGCTACGGTTCGAAGGGGATGCGTGGGCGGAGCATAAGCATGGATGGGCGGTCGAGTGAGCCACGAGACAGTGAGACAGACGGTTGACGATCAGGTGGTTTGTGTTGATGATGATGATGAGGAATAATAAGCAGGAGGAGGAGGAGGAGGAGGGAGAAGAAGAAGAAATAAAAAATAAAAAATAAGAGCAGAGCACAGTTGGTATGGGCGAGGATTCAGGAGACGAGGGGGCAAGGCATGGGATAGGCGATGAGGATGGGCGACGACGACATGCTGCTGCTGCTACTTCTGCTTGGGGGGGAGGAGAAGTGGTAGGCAAAATGCAGGCGGGGGGGTGTGGGTGTGTAGGAAGCTTGAGCTTGTTCGTGCAGGCCTCTCAGCAGGAGCGGCGACAGCAAGATGGCGAGAATCAGTCAATCATTAATCAGTCAGGCTGCAGCAGGAGGAAGGATAAGATTGAAAACCAAAAAAGAGAGAAGGGAGAGGGGGAAGAGAGAGAGAGGGAGAGAGAGAGTGAGAGGCTGTGTGGAGGGTGAATGGATGAATGGTGAGGAAAGAATACCGGAGGAAGCAGAACAAGAGGAGAAGGTCTGAGAGCTGCAGGATGGCCTGCAGTGCAGCAGACGCCTGGGGGGGGAGCACACCGACCATTCACGGACCAGCGAACCCACGACAACCCACGACAACCCACAACAGTCGACGATAGCCTACGACCAGTCGACGATAGCCCACGACCAGTTGACTGCACGCACACACCCGTCTCTCATGCACAGAAGAGACACACGACGCACCACCAGTGACTGCAGTGGCCGCGGTGACCGCAGTGACCAGGGACGCACGCATCACGGTCCACGGAGCGACAGGAGAGTCGAACGGCCAGCCGGCGGGGGTCTTGACCCTGGACGAACGGTGGAAGATGCACCAGCGACCAGACTGAGTGACGATTCAAGAAGTCAAGAGCGATTACATGCCTCTCTCTTTTCTTTTCTTTCGACTCCAGGTAATCACCATTCCAGCTCCCGTTAAACTTACCGTCTATACTATAGTACTTTTCCTTAGTCTCCTCCCTTCCTCCCTTCCTCTCTCTCTCTCTCTCTCTCTCTTTAGTCAACCACCAAGACCAGCGGAAGGAGCAGCAGGACACGGAACTCGAGCACCTGATTGGCTCCACCCCCTGGACGGACACGGCGGGCACGTCCACAGCCGGGGCTAAATCGTGCAAGTGCCACCCCTGCTCTTTCCTCCGACCAGCATGGCCCCTGCCTCTTCCACTCGCTCCCCAGTCGTGCCTTCTCCCTGTGTTTCCGGGGACAGCAGAAGACAGCCAGCCCAGCCAGCCAACGACAAACCCCAATACGAAGGGCAGACCATGGCAATTACATAGTTACTTTCAGATACTCAGATATACAGATATACACCATGTCTATCTTTGGTTTTTGGCTGGTACTTAGTGGGGGTACATATATACACACAGTACACACAGTACACGCACTTCACACAGTCCACACGGTGATACACTCAAACACACTACCTATTTCATCCCTCCCCCAAGAAGAAACGCACCTGCAAGCCCATCCGCCCCAGCCCGCAAACATACTTTTCCCCTCCCCCAGCTGGCCGTTTCGAAACTCCTGCACCACTTGCCACGACTCGCCCGCCCACCTATCGTCCACCCATCCATCCATCCACCCATCCATCATCTGGCCAGAAAAACAGCGAATGGGGATCGCCCTGTAATTGCAAAAAAAAGCATGTCTCACCAGATGTAATCACCACGATACGTCGTCGTCGTCGTCGACATTTCTTTCTTTCTTTCTTTCTTGAACCATTGAAACATTGAAAGAAAAAACCAAGATAAAGATTTCCAATCATCAGATAGCATAGTACGGACCGAGTGCCAACTAAGTGGATGGCGACATAGTGGTACCCTCCCCCTCCCCTCCCGGCAACAAGCAACCGTTCCGCCGCGCTGCGCTGCGCTGCTGCTGGCCTGATCGCTGCTGCTGCAAGTGCAAGTGCGGACAGTGCGGACGCTCCTTTGCTCAGGAGGGGGGGAGGGGGGGATTGTCCCGCAAATCTATCCTGGGCAGCCGACAGCCCAACCAGCCAAACTGGCTGCGAACCGAACCCGAAGGGGCTTGGCGCTCGCTGGGAGTAGTCGGTCACGGGACTTTTCTTTTTCTTTTTTGGCTTTCTTATACATCAATATATATACATATATACATATATATATATCTCTATTTGGAACATGGTGAATGTGAACAACTACATCCATGGCCCAGCCCGACTTGGGGATTATACCAGGATTCCTTCCAAGCAGTAAACATGGATTCATGACAACCTCTCCTACCACCCCCTCCACCTCACCCAAACATCCACCACCTTTGCCTCCTCCCCACCCTCCGAGTCCACAACAGCATACCACCCAAACCCGGCCCCAGCAACACAAGCATGGTTAACCCACACACTGACCCTCTCTCCAACCCCCAACTCCACACACTCCTCCCTCCTCCCCTCCCACGTCAAAACCCCATGTTCCTGGCTCACCCTCCCCACAATCCACCCCTCCCTGTCTCCCCGCTCATCATACACCTTCCCCCCCGAGCCTCGGAAATCCCCCGTCACGATGCCCCAGCCCGGATACGATTTACACGGTTCGCGGCCCAGGGCGAGAGACCCGGCGCTCACCAATGCCTCTGGTCTCTCGCGCTCCGTATACACGCTCGACACTTCGAGCAGCACTTTCAACGCGATGGATTCTTTGGCCAGCGGCGCGAATCCGTCCCTCGCTCCTCCCGTCTCCGGCCGCGCCTGCGTGGCCAGTTGTTGCAGGTCGAGGAGCGGGTACACGCCTGCGTGCAATTCGACTAGGTTGTCTTTTTTCAGTTCCTGCAGTAGCGTTTTGAACTCGACGACTTTGGGGTCCGACAACGAGGAGGAGGCTGAGAGCAGGTTCTGGGCTGCCGTGGCCGTGGGGGTTGCCCCGACGCTGAGTGTGAGTTTCCCTCTCCTTTTCGAGCCGGGAGGGACGGCGCGCAGTGCCTCTCGCATGCTTTGCAGTTCTTCCAGTAACCCCTGTGCTGCGTCCGACGGGCTGGATCCCGCGTACGAATGCCCGTAGTGCGAGTAGAAACCTCGGAATCCTTCCCCGGATGTTTCGGTGACGGTTTGGACCAGCGAGGGAAAGCGAGGGGATGTTGTTTCTATGCCTGCGCGGTGGTAGCCCGAGTCGATTTTGATGAAGACGCCAATTTCGGGGGCGTTGGGCGTGCTGGAGAGGGTGGTGCGGAAGTGGGAGTAGGCCGTTTCGTTGTCGATTAGGATGGAGAGGGTGTAGGGGGGGAGCGGGGAGGCGAGGTGGAGCAGTCGGGGAATATGGCCTTGGGGGATGGGTACGCCGTAGAGAATCTTGAGGGGTTTGTTAGTAAGGATATAGTAAGGGATTGAGAAGGAGGAGGAAGGGAGGAATGTGTACGCTAAAGGGGGTTTTGCGGTCTTTGTAGAAGGCGACGAGATGTTCTGCTTCGATGAGGGTTGAGACGATGAAGTCCTTGCTTTTTTCTCCTTCTTTCCCTGCTTCTTTCCCTTCTTCTTCTTGTGCGATGTCGTTGATATCGCCGACTTGGAGGCGCGAGATTTCTATCGTCTGTTACAAGTTAGTCAACTTCCCCCCTTTTTTCACTTCATCTTTTGTGGTGAGTGGAAGCCGTACCTTGTGACTCTTCACGTGCGCACGAAATCCTACACCAAGGCCTTTGCATGCTTCGAGCATAGCTTTGCAGTTCCTTTTCACCACAGCTCGGTCGATGATTGCTGCGGGGGTGGGGAGAGACGAGAGGGGTTGGCCGATAAATGGGTGGGGGGTGGAGGAGGAGGAGGGGGTTAGGGGGTAGAGGGAGGTGTGAAGAGGGAGAGACATTGTGGAGGTTAGGTAACCTAGGTTCTGATATCGATCTTTGATTTTTGAGGGTGAGCATGAGAAGGGGGTGGTGGTTGATCTTTATTTATAGAGTGATGTTGTGAAGTGTCGTCCAGGATGCACGATATCCGGGGGTAACCCTTCGATTTCCCGACGGGGAAAGCTAGCGATATGAAAGATTACCGTGCCAGATGTTCAGTTGCTCCCAGGATAGAAAACAGTAAGTCGACGTTTTGGTTGCAATGTGGGGGACACGGAAAGCGATGGGGAAGAGTGTGTTGAGTCACGATTTTATGCGGTCGCAGCTCTCAAGACTAGGACATTCAAAGTCCGATGCATTACAAAGATAGGAATTGGGATATGGTACGAACGGCCGCGGATGTCATGGTACAGTCATCCTAGTCTGTCTCTTTACTCGGGTTTTGCGGCCGTAGGGGGGGAGTTCCTCTATTTATGATTCATTGTTGGATTATGGAAATGGAATGGAATGGAGTTGTTCATCAAGAGATGGATGTGGGGTATGAAGTGCAAGTTATGACGTCGGGCCTTTGGTGGGCTAGGGTTTTGGGGGCCAGGGGGGCGAGGATAAACTGGCCAATTAAAAACACAAACCAGGTGCCCGCTATGCCTGTTTGGGGCTAATCTCAAGAGAACGGACTAAGAGACTCTAAGAGACTTCGCACTTCTCTGAAGTATCCATATTCTCATTTCTGTATAAATTTCCTTTGTAGATTCTCCACGATCTCGTGCGAGCTTTTGGTTAACGAAATTATGAAACTTGTTTGCCCTCTAGGTGTGAATGTTTCTAAGGTTATTGGTGTAGACGACATTCACGTGACTTTCCACCCGGCTCGACTAGCCCCGTTTCAGAACGATCCTTATCGAAGGAAAGGGGAATTGCTTTTCGCCTTTCGTTGGCCGCTTTGTCTCGCCTCGCCTTGCCAAATCCTTTATCGCGGACGTTACCTGCGGCGAACGGCGGCGGTGCTGGGGCAGATCCTATCCCTATCTCTCCGTTGTTTATCTCAATTTCCTAGTCTTCTTCTTTTCTCTTCATACAAACGACTGCACCTGCACCTACTAACTTCCGCTGCTTTATACTGTGTACATCCCTGCGTCCTCGATAGCCATAACCCGCTCGTTCCGTATCCGTACGCTGATTTGTCGGCGCGCTTATTCGGGCTAGCGTACCGGGAGAGACGAGCGAAGCTTGTTTTTCGTGTCGGATTGCCTTGATCGTACGAGGGAAACAAAAGGTGGGGACGGTTTACATAAGAGGAGGATTTCTTTTGTGGGGAAAGGCTCCCAAAGAGTATTGTAGGGGTTGGAGCTAAGAACTAAGAGGAGGGCAAGACGATGGCTGGGCGTGCGGCAAGTTCGGCGTGGAATGGGAGTGGTGCGGGTACGGGTGCGGGTGTAGGTGGAGATGGAAACCCCAATGGGAATGGCAATGGTAATGCGAATGGAAATGCAAATGGAAACGGATGGAGCGGAAGGGGGAGATCGCCATTGGTCTTGACTGAGAGTGTGGGCGTGAATGCAAATGGAAATGAGAATGGCAACGGCAACGGCAATCCTCATTTCAATGCCCATCCTAATAATCCCAATTCCGGGGATAATGGCAGCACCGACACGCGCAGCAAACCGCTCCACTCTGCTTCCTATACAGGTCATGTCCGAATACCCGAACATCTCAATCGTCCGCATCTCACGTCGAACCACCGGACTGTCAGCGACGCCCTGCGTGCGGTCCGAAGCCGCGAGGAACAAGAGACGCTTCTAGGCGACGACGAGGTTGCTGATGCGGACGGGTGTCTAAGAGAAGACGGCGATGCTCGCGGTCCGCGAGAAGTTTTCTGCCCAGATCCGCATGCTGAGTTAGGGGTCTATTATACGATTCAGCGGATCAGGCGGTTGGTGTTGACCAGTATCGATGATCCGTACACGGCGGATCAGTTAAAGGAGCCCAGGATGAATGTCTTGATTGTGAGACCGCTTGTGGATAGGTTGTTCGATCCTAATGATGTTAGTGTTGGTATGTATCGGGTGTATCAAAGTCGTCAGGGGGGTCAACTTTGCTAATCGTGGGATTAGTATACTGTTTGCTGGTGAACAGGACGCAATTCCTCCGCGAGCAGTCATTCCAACATAATCACCAGACGGTTAACTTAACGCGAGCGAATCTATGTGAAATTGTGGCGATGAAGATGCTCCGCAAGTACAGCGAAGAAAAAACAGGTCGAGCTGGGCTTCTGCAACTTGCACACATTCTGGTCGCTCCATTCCAACCCTTCCAAAACGCCCCACCTGAGGTTTGTCCAGAAAGATTCAAGTTTTCCTATCAGCAACAAGGTGGTTATGAAGGAAAACTCACTGCCTTGGAGGTCGCCATCATCTCCGAAAGCAAACTCTTTCTAGCTAGCTCTGCGTGCCAGAAAGTCATCGATGCCGTCTACCGCGGACGTATTGTTTATACTCCAACATCCTTTCTCGATATCATACCCGACCACTACAAGCACAAACCAATCTCGCTCTACGATCCGCGCAAAGCACACATCTTGAACCAGTACCGACTCGTCGTACCCCGAAATCGGAACGTTATCGAGGTCCTTCACTTCATGATCCTGCTCGGCCTTTACTGTTTCTGTATGATGTCTCGCGACCTCACCATGCACACTAATTTCACCACACCCGAGATTCTCTTTGCCGTCTACGCCTCGGGCTGGGTGCTCGACGAATGTGCGTCTGTCCTAGAGCACGGCTGGGTCGTGCACACTCAAGAACTTTGGGCTTTCCTCGACCTGACCTTCGTATTCATCTTCTTTGTCTACTCAACCATGCGCATGCATGGCTTCACAACCTCCAATCCCGAGCTCGGCCGCCAGGCTCTTGATGTCCTGTCTATCGCTGCTCCCATTCTCTTCCCCCGCCTAGCCTTCAATCTCATGCCAGAGAACATGCTCTTCATCTCCCTGCGCGCCATGGTCAAAGAATTCACAGCACTCTCTCTAATTGCCGTCTGGTGTTTCGGTGGTTTCCTCCTCGCCCTAAAATGGCTTTCCATGGGCAACATTTCCAATCCTGATTTCGAATCCTCACCCACTCCTATCACTATCTCCAAATGGATGCTCTGGATCTGGTTCGGTCTCGACGGCACCGGAATTCAACAAGCCCCGCGCTTCCACGAAATCCTAGGCCCAACCCTGATGGTTATCTACGCCTTCTTGGGCAACACACTCTTCCTCACGGTACTCGTATCCATTCTCTCCAACACATTCTCTAAAATCGCCGCCGAAGCCACTGCCGAAATCCAATTCCGCCGTGCCGTCACCACCTTCGAAGGCGTGAAATCAGACTCTCTATTCCTCTACCCAGCTCCCTTCAATCTCCTTGCCTTCTTCGTCCTGATTCCACTCAAATTTCTCTTGACGCCGCGCTGGTTCCACAAGATCAACATTACCCTCGTGCGCATTCTCAATTTCCCAATTCTGCTAGCAATTGCGTGGCACGAGAGGCGCACCCTTTGGAAACCGTTGAAGAAACCGGCGGTGGGATTCCGGGGCCCAATTAAAAGGTCTAGAGGTGTGTGGAGTTTGTTCAGTTGGGGCACGTTTAGTCCACATGCGGATTTAACGGCTGTATTCGAGGAGGAGCCGCCAGAGGAGTTGGTAAAGAGGATTGAGGAGGAAGATGAAGTGGGAGATGAGGTGTTGCTGAATAGTTTTGCCGGAATTAGGAGTGGCAGTCCTGGGAGTGTTGGGTTCGGAGGAAGGCTGGGCAGTGTTGGGGGTAGTGTGGGTGGGACAAGGAGGAGAAGAAGATTGAGTAGTGTGTGGCAGGGATGAAGCAGGAAAGACCAAGCTAGCTGTAGAATATAGTTCTGTTTGAAATTGGATGCAGGTTCGAGAATAAACCGTACCTTAAAAAGTGGAATGTTGGTAGAAGCTTCATTTACCAGGGAATTCTTTCAGTGGTAGGATTAGAAACTTTACCATTCCACGTAGAAGGTTAACAAACGCTTCAACAAAAAGCATTCACTCAAAAGAATATAGAAGCTGGTATTCGAACCACATAACTATTATCTACCTTCAATGTTTTCTACATACCTGTTAACTACTTAAAGCCTCCTGTACGCCATCAGGACCCAACAACATGAGTTATAACTTACCAATACTTTTCCAATCTCTCAACCTCTACAGTCTCAATCACACCCAAAATGGTAGCAGCTACTCCCGCAACCGATCTGTATGACTCCCCCTACCCAAATCTACTCATCCAATTCTAACATCTCCCCCCAGCACCGACCCCACCAACCTTCTCACCATCAAAGTCGGCCAAGCCCCCATGACCCAAACCCATACCATCCCCGCCTCCTTCCTAACCGCCCGCTCCGAATTCTTTCAACGCTGCCTAAACGGGAACTGGCCCACCTCTTCGACAAAAGTGATAACGCTACCGCACGAAGACCCCGAAACCTTCGCAACCTACATTTCCATTGCACGCACTAACTGCCTCACAACCAAGGGCATAAACACGACGTTCAACACAATCGAAACCCTAATCGAGGCTTACACAATAGCAATGGATAAACTAATCTCCCTCTACACCCTTTCCACCTTCCTGCTCGACCCGGCAACCAAAAACATCGCCGTCCTCCAAATGCTTCTCTGGGCCCGCAAATGCGCTAACAACGACGCTTCCACCATTCAACACCCTTCCTACCAGCACATTCGCAAGTTGTACGAAGGGACGCACCGGGGCTGTCTTGCGCGCACCCTGTTTGTGGATATTTGGCTAAAGTTTCGCGAGGACAGTTTGGTGGGGGCGGCATGTTGGGTGCCTGGGCAATTTTTGGAGGATTTTGCGGTCGCGGTGCATACGAGGCTTTGGGGGGGAAGTTTCATAGTATTAGGTGTGGGGGTGGGGAGAGGTATCTGGAGAGGGTTTAGATGGAGAGGGGAAACATGCAGGGGTGGGAGAGCGATATCGAAAGTTTGGTTGGTTGTAGGGTGTTTCTTCTGGCCTTGATGATGCCGAGGAGGGACTAATGTTTCGAACCGTTGGTAGTGACCTGAGGGGGGTTCGTGAATGGGGAATATTTTCTGATTTTTCCCCTCAACAGCCGGAATCCTACGATTTTGTTGCGACACTTGCAAGCATAATCTATCGTAAAGCAAAGACGAGAGGAGAGGTTCAGTGTTATGTAAAATGATTAGTTCCTTACAGAAACTATTTTAGAGATTGACCAATTAAAACAGAGCTATATGCAGTATTATTACCAAAACTCTTGTTAGGAAAAGGAGGGTAGCGCAGGTAATGTAGTCTGGACTGTAAAGTCCGCAATAGTTACTAAGATAAAGCCGTCTCTACCATTCAAAAGACATTGCAAGAAAAGTGGCAAGATCACCGACAGTTCGCTTTGACGTTTAGAATACGTGACAACATCAGCTAGGTCCTCGCATTATTCGTTCGTTCTTGTCGCTCACTACCTAGGTCTGAATCTTAAGATCATGTGTTGAACCTCACCCAGTATTAGTCAACCTCGCCTAACGCCATTCGATCAAATCCTACCGCAATGAGACGGTTCATCGCCACCATCCCCGCAAACAAGAACACTCTTGTTCACATCCTGCGTCGAAACAGCAACATCCAAACCAGGGTTTCCAGAAAAGAAATTAACAGGCTTAAGTCCCACCATCATCTTCTCACAAGGCATTACCGGCCAGTCCTCAATGCGCGGATTATGAGTTGATCCGAATGTGTGCCATACAACAACATCTGCATTCCTGACTGAAGATTCTTCACCAGATCCAGTACGATGCTGGATAGCAGATGCAATACCCTCACCGCCCATCGACTGCATTGTATGTCTTCCCGACGGAAACAATTCATCGTCCCGATACTTCGTGACCCAGACTGCATGTTTGCCGTATTCGGAACGTTTTGCATGGAAAGACTCTGGATGCGAAAGAAGCATCTGGCTATATGACGGCAAAAGCTTGAACCCGACTGGTGTGTTGGTGATTGGATTGATCTTCTTCTCGTTCACAAACTTGAACGTGCGATTCTTGGTGAAATCGAGATCGAACCCACCTTCTCGTTCGACGAAGTGACTCTTGGACGTGTAGCCGTTGCCGAAAGGATTGTGAACGTCCGGGTCCCCAAATGGCATTGGTTCGGATTCTTCGATCAAAACGGAGTTTTGGTGACCGTCGATAGCTGCGTCGATACGCAAACAGAATAGATGTTGATGATACGGTGCAAGAACGCCTGGGGCAACGATAGTGCCATATGGAACTGTGTTTTTTTCCCCAAAGTGGATTGGTACGGTCGATAGAATCCCCGTAGCGCGAACTTCGTAGGATATCGAAGCATCTTGGCCGAAATGGAATGCAAAGATGTATTCGTAGTTGCTTACTGTGATGATTGTTTGGAGGACCAGGATACGCGAGCGAGTGACAACTGCGTTTCCGGTGCGAAAGTTTGTGTGTTTCCATAGGATGCCATCGTCTTGTTCGTGACAGCATACCACGTTTGGCAACTTCATTGGCTCTCCAGATTGAGTGTTGTGCCAGCCATCGAAGTATTTAATGCTACCTGGCTTGTATGTCAGTACAAAAGTGTAGGTATTGATTTTGTATGTCTAACCAAGGCAATCGCATCCAAGCTGTAAGTTGTTGGCATTGATTCCTGCGCCATCGTTCCCAAGATCAAAAGCTGCTTTCCTTGGATACGGTTTTCTTGGATCGCCATATGGTACAAACATCTCCGCGAGCGATAAGCGGTAGAAAAGACTGCGACCATCGTAGCGGACATCGTGAAGTGTAAGGCCTTCACGATAGTTGAATCCGACTCGAAAAGTCCATTTCTCCCAATCCACCTCATTTCCACTAATTTTGAATGATGGCCCTTCCGGTTGAACTACTTGCAGCGGTCTGGTGGAGTTTCGGGGATTTGGTCGAAGATCTGGATGATATTCACTCGCAGTGCTTGGATAGATCTTGCGACGATCAAACGAGCGTATCTCGTCGTGAATGCGCTCGTTTGTGGAAGAAGGTAAACGATAGACTTTAGTAACCTCCAGAGTTTCTGAAACTTCCGCGCAGATGTCAAGCGGGTAAGCATAATAGTTCGCATCCAAATGCTCCGACAGGCGAAGATAGAACCAGCACTGTAAGAAGTTAGACCATATGCCCGTCCGTCCCAGACATTCGAAATCGAACTAACCATTGTGATGCGTTGAGACATGTCGCTCATTCCATCCGTGGCATATGCCCAAGGTTCAACAATCACTGAAGCACCAAGCGGCAGGTCGAGGCTGCGAATTTGAGACTTCACCTCCTCATTTCCCATGCACGCCACTTCGACTTCCTTCATATAGGAGGAGTCAATATATGAGTGCTTGCCCTTCAAATGTTGCTGTTTGATGATTGATTCTTTGCCAAGGTCCACATGAATCTCGAACAGTTCATTCGCATCGGAGTCGTTTTTTGCTAATATCTCAACCCGCGCACATCGAATTGGTCTAGAAATTGTATAGTCGCTTAGGTGACCATGCTCCAGAAACGTGAGCATTTCATTTTTGGGCGGTTCCTTAAGCGTGATGACCCGGAAGTTGAGGTTTTGTCCCGCGAAAGTGGAACGGACAATGGTCGCTGCCTTCAAAGTTGCGATTAGATACTGATATGATAATTAGAACGGTGACAATCGCTTACCGCAGAGATTTCCGCCGGCGTGAGGGGATCTAAGGGATGGCCGGAATACGACATGCTAAAACTTTCCGAGGCACAAGAAACTAAAGCCTACTGCGATGAAATCTCTGTAGTAGTTCGTTAAAGATGAGAGGCTAGAAGCTGGAGGCGGGTTGCCCACTTATCTATTTATTTACCAAAATTGCAAACGCAGGCACAACCAGATCATTCGCTGCGCTGGGTTACACAACTCACCGACCCACTTCGACGTGTGCTCTATCGGTTCGCCGCATATGATTACCTTTGGCGACATAGATTTTCAATTGTTACGTAGAACCCCGGATTTACGCACCTCCAAAGGTTAGCCGAAAAAAGTTAGCTTGGCCCTCTGACCCACCAATGTCTTCCAAAGGAAATGTTGTGATCATCAGCACTCAAAATAACCCCTGTGCTGATTCTTAGGATTCGAAGTCCAGACAGACATGCCTTCGAACTCATCACAGGAGTTCTTTAAAACTAAAAAGATCTCTTCTAAAAATTACGCGTCATTTGTTTCGCCTGTGCATGCACTCTCACCATCTAGGTATAGCTTCCATGCAACGTAAACAACAAGCTATACGTTTATCTCAAAAGTGTTGATTACATCTCATGACTATATTTTTCCATTTCAAACCAAATACTATGTTTCTCAGACGAGGTCAATCTGACGTGAACTTGGAGAAATCCTATGAAATTTTATTAAGCATAATCCCCTTACCGAAAGCCACAATGTGCACAGATCAAAACCCTTCATTTACTTTAAATCCCATTCAGTAAAAAGGTTTTTCATCGCGTGTCCTTCCAACGAGCCAAAAGTCCCATAAAGGCAAAGATTGTCAGATTGCTCGTTTGTTGAAGTTTAAATAATGACATAATGTCTCGGTCTTTCCACCTTGTTCGGAAAGCCTTTCCAAAAATAGATAGCCCACATGTCAAGAATGAGAGCGATTTCAAGATTGTGCCGTTTTTGAACTTGAATTTGAATATCTAGACAGTTTCTAGAATCAAGGCATTGGTCAAGATGTGGCTAATAAGCTTGTAGAACCCTTGGAGTGTAGATTCATAAGAGCTGCTCTGGCAATATCGAGGAGAAAAGCTTGATTGAGGCCATCCTTCAGATCACCCGGTTCCATGATTGCGATGCAAAATTCGACAAAGATCTCTCTAAGGGCGCACGGTCCATTGGTTATGCCGTAGATGATTCTGCTGAATTCATCAATGCCAAACGATTTGAGTCGATTTTGTCGAAGAAAATCTCCAAACATCGCCTCCCGGAATTCGTCATCTTGAAGAATTTCGGCAACTGCACAGCCTTGGAGACTTCGAATTTCCTTTTGGGTAAAGACACTCTCTTCTTCGAAATTTGGAATCGTACCACTATATAGCCATTGGACATATACTTCGAGACCTTCTGAGTTTAAGTCGCTGCATTGGATATCCTGAGCCGATTTCTCGTTGAAAGAATCTGGAGCACGACACATGGGACAGCTATTCGCGGCCCATTCGGATTTGCATTTGCGATGGAAGTTATTGCCACATGCTTCACACCACGTTATGGGTTGGGTTTCGGGGTGCATGAAATCATGGCAGATGCTGCATTCTTCATTGTAGATTTTCTTCCGAACCTTCTGGAGGCGGTCCTTGAAGTATGGCGATCTCGCACAAAGAAGGTCTTGGTGAACACTGATCACTTGGCCATCGATACCGGCAATAATATTGACGAATTTATTTCCTAGACTGGAATAGTATTAGTGAGCCACCTTTAAAAGAGTTCCTCTGATGCTGACAATAATGGTCTGTGTTTCCTGGGTTTCTTCACGGCACCACGGTTGCTAGAAGGCGTCATCTTGATTTGACAAACAACCCAAATCAGCGTCTTGTTTGTTTTGACAGAGATATAGAGCAAACTAATGGTGTTAATATCATGGACCACAGTTAAAGCGTACTGCAAGCGTTTTGGAGAAGGAAGCCTTCGATTCTCAAAGAGTATATAGAAAGATGAAGGGGGCTTGTGGAACAAGTATGAATCCAGAAGTTGTATGTGTGAAGTGAGATAAACTCAGGCAGAAAGAGAGGGCGGTGAACCTCGAAGATAGGGATGGAAGTAACCCGGGAGAAACGAAAAGGTCGGCAGACATTGATCGTGTTCGTGAAGAAGACAGACTTAAGAGTATAAATTGTAAAATTTTGAGGAAGTAGCGAATTGGGCAGGAAAGATGTATATCAAGGTTCAAAAGAGCACCAAGGCTATATCAGGCACGGTGCATAGGCTGTTCCACATGTGGGCAGCATCAGTGGTGAAGTAATCATTAAGTATGTGATGTATACGTTCACTTGACCAATACTTTTGCTGTCATTACCGAAATTTAACTGTTGATATTTCAGCTGATATTTGTAGCACATGTGTCTTTGAGGGAGGGGTGGGGGGCGGATGATACAGAATGCTTCCAATAGGTCGGTAATGAATGAACTAGGTGATTGAAAGAATGATTGTTGAAGTACAACTGTCCGCAGTAGAGCCATTCTATGTAGACACATAAGACTTCGGCATCAAAATTGAATGAATGGTTCCGATCGAGCATTAGAGATCAAAATCAAATTTCAAGGCAGCATGGGCAACAAATTTGACCGTCTTTTGCAGTTCAATGCGAGTCACTCGTCAGTGCATTCTCCGTGTATGTTCCGTGTCACCATCCTTGCGTCTAGGATGAAATCTATTCCTTCGCATTAGTCAACTCCATGAAAACAACTAACAGATCCTTCAGAAACCCAGCTGGAATCTCTCTCCAAAGATCTACTCCGAAACAGTTGTAGGTTGCAACCTCGGCGTGTTCCTGAACCAGTAGGTGGCGTAATTTGCATATACGAGCGAAAAAAGATGTCGAGCCAGTGTCCAGCCGAGGGAGTTCGGAATTCCTACCATGGGCATATCCAACGGTGGTATCTTTGCTGATTTCAATGTGCTTGCAATATAGTCATTCAGAATAAATCTCGAAGGGTTTCGCTGTGGCTTGCGTACAAAAATAGGCTCGATCGAGTTTGAAAACTTTGAGCAATTCTGTTCGGCAGAGAGGACATCTCACGCCATGGGGACCTGATGATGTGGATCTCCATTGGTAAAAGCACCCATGATTTATGTTTACTCCACAGTCAGCGGCATAGTATTCGATCCATTTAGCGCCAAGTTCCATAGTATCCAAGCAGATTTCTCATTCTCCCTCCATGGGGCTGTCCAGTGTCTGAATTTTGCATAGAGAATGAAGAGACATGCCACACAAAAGGTTTTCGTGCGAGAATCTGCTTCACAACTAGGCAAAAGATTCAGGCGGACAATCTTGCAGCCGAATCTGGTATTATCAAATCATTAGGCCTAGAAAACTGGAGGTGGGTGAAACGTGCTGCATGCAGGATTTGCGCTTTATGCGCACGGTTATGCATTGCTATGCCATTGGAGACGATATAGCGAGTGTTAATTATGTATTAATCAAATAGTTTTAGCAAAGTATGGCAGGAAGTATATCAGCATTCTCTTACCTGATGGCTTCAGATAGTGGCGGTGTTTATCACGATGGTAGCTCAGCGGTTTGTCTACGTCTGGTGAGAATTGTTTTGAAAACAAAAATGCAGCCGCACAGATGAGGAAAATCACATCTGAAAATCCGGGGGCATATGATTAATCCATTTGGGCCTCGAAAAAGCATGTGACAACTGGGACGTGTACTGGAACAATGAAAGAATTATAGGAAATGGAAATATCAGCTAGCGCGAAAAAGAAGTAAAGACACGAGACCAACTGCTCAAAGTTGTGTAAAGAGAATCTGGAGCTCGTTTCACTGGGCCATCGAGAAGCTTCATAGCACAAATCACAGGCGAAATGAAAAACTCGGATGAATACTGATTAATTGAGTGAGGAATTAAGCAACATTGACACCGTTCATTAACAACGTCGAACCATACAAGTATCACAACATATCATCCGAGAATTCATATCATAGGTTACAGCACTGATCAGATATAAAAATAGCTTAAGCTCCTAGCATTGATCAAAAGAGAACCCAGCCCATAGCGCAACAGCCTCTCTTCTTTCCAAGTATGGTGTTTTACCGAACAAAACCTAGTCCGCAATCCCTCTTTTGGTGACTGAGGCGAACTGCAATAGCTGGTTAGCGCACAAGCTTTTGAACAGCATCGCAATTGTCATATTCTATGGCTTAACAGCGCCACCAAACTTCCATCACTTGGACTGCAATTTAGAAGAACTATGGTTTCGTTTGGGCGAGTCTTCACTGTTGAATTAGGGAGCGGGACATATAGAATTGAATTTGCATGGCGTTTTGAGCTAAACTTTACGAGACGAGCTACGCTTGTAAGATGTAGTATGTCTGACTAATGAGGCAAATTTATCCATCTGCACAGCCATTTATCTTGTTCCTAGTAAATACCTGATATTTTTATTTAGTAACGAAGGCGTTTTGAGATGAATAATTTCCTGAAGCTTTGATGTTATTCGAAGAAGTTGGCATCTACATATTCAGCTATAACAGCTAACATGATTATAGCTTTAGGATTGCTATTACAGAACTTTGTTTATGATTTGGTAGGGAAAGGATGAATCAGTGCTTACGAGGTCATAGTTTACAGTTTTGTGAGAAATGGAAATGGCAGCGTGCCTGGAAAGCCATGATCCTATGAGAGAGCAACAAGGAGATGGAACGTAATGAAGCTACCAGCAACATGGAGTTAGTGAGCTGTAAAAGTAGCACTAGCTATAGATTCCATTCAAAGAACTCATCCACATTTTTGGCGATGCGATGGGTACGACCTCTGATCTCTAAATCAATGACACCACTTCTCGACATTATCAGAACAATTGTCAAAACATACGTAGTCACCATGAGAGATCTCGTAGTTCTCCTCCACAATGATATCACACTCGTATTTGAGTAAATAACCACCATCCACCATTATATTATGTTGAGAGTAGTGTGACATAATGGCGCAGAGTAGGCCTTGAGCAATAAAGTTGGAATAGTAAATTTCCTATGGGATATCAGCTGCTGCTCGATTTGGCGAGTCGGAACAGTCGTAATTTGGGTGAAGTATCAGTCAACACTGAGATTATCAGAGCCCAAAGTAAGAAACTGCAGGTTCTCTATGTTTACCGTTGGGTATATAATATATCTAATACTCGATGAATTTCCCTTAGTGTAATTTTTATTCCATCGTGATTTACGAGCCAGGTCAGGTAATTAGGGATTTCTAGCTCTTTACTGAACCTAAGGTACACAAGTAGTTGGGAAGGAGAGGGAGGGACGATTGCGCAGAAGAAAGAATGGGCTTTACCGTAATTAACCCCCCGTTTCGTAGTTGCGAAGGTAGAAGGAGGAACGTTGTACAGTTTTACTTCTTCTTTGTTGTTCATGATTCACAACGCGAGCTCCTGGACCGCATCGCCAAGAAGCTTTATGAGGGCGGTGTCATCAATCCTAGATGGGAAATCATGGGCAGGCTCCTGTTCCATCTTTGCGGCATCATATTGTAAAGTAGCGGTAATATCATCGTCCTCTGTGATAATGAAGAGAATATTTCTGCATAATTATCCTTTTCTTCATAGCTGCAATGGTAGGTTGAGGAACGTCGGAGTTGAAATTTTGGAAAAAAAACAAGGATTGACAAGGAACCTCGCATATTGCAATATGATGCGTAACTCGGGCTGCACTACTCTCGACAAAAATGAATTGTTGGGACGCGACCTCGGTCGAGACAAGCCTGTTACCATCCTGCTTCACCATTAGCATTTTGCTAACGGCAGGACACATGACCTCCTTGGAATTGGCGATATCCTTGTACTAGAAATGTCATTGTCATTCATGTTTTTCTCGTCATCCTTGATTTCTTTGTCGTCGGTTGATATGTCGTAGTCATTCTGCGGTAGTTATTGTAACCATCCTCTATGGGAACGACTTCAGAAACGTTATTCTTGCTTCTATTGATAAAATTCCCAAAGAACTCCATGGCGGTGACTGTTCCAAGAGGAAGTAGTTGAATCGATATGGATCGTGGCTGAACGGGGCTGAGTGAAATGGCTGCTTTTCAGGTTCGGCGAGGGTTGAAGCGCAGGGATGATCATGGTGAGAAGTTGGGAGTAGAGTGTCATGCTCGCTCGGGCGAGGTGGGATCTGAGTGTGAGGGTAGTAGAATCTTTGTATCCTATCAAATTCTTGAAGCTGCCGAGTTCGCGAGGTTTGAAGGCGGGGTTAAAGTTCGATGGGTGAGATTGGGATCGGGCGGAATAGATTGGAAAGATATAGAATCTTTTACGTGCGGATGGAGGTAACAAAATCTCGGACGTCTGCGAGAGTCTTGGCGTCGGAGATGAGGCTGAGAGGAGCGCATTGTGGATATGACGTATAGGAGCGCCCTTAGGGTAGAAGTGACTTTCCTATCTACGTTGCAGGGCAAACATTCGCGGGGCGTTTGAGGCATGGAATCGACCGTTCTAAGTAGATAATAACCGGAATTGTTGGAAATGGTAGCTTCTATATGGGCCATTTCTAGCCTAGGCCAATCAATTACTGATAGTGATCTTTGCCATGATTAGGGAGGAGGGTGGGGCGTTAACTTTGGTATTGACTTGATTGTTATCAGCGCCCTCTTGAACTGGCCAGCTGCGTTGCTTTTGACTGTGTCAGATGTACGTCTTTATGTTGGCACAAAGATCCTATATTTTCTCAGGGCCAACGCTTGATCTGTGAAATATCTCTTTTTTGTACTTTGGCATTGTACTGCAGTCCAAAAGAGAGCTTGGCATGATTCGAGTCAGATGGCTTTCTGGAATCATGTTTGTGTTGAATGGTGGGCTTTTACTTGGTACAGAGATAATGGACTTTTTGACTAGGAAACGGGTTGAACGAACGGGAATTTGCAAAAGAATATTGCTACATGCCAGTTCGAAGGACATGTACGAATTGGGAAGATATGAAGATGCTCGTGGAAACGAAAAATTGATATTTTATAACAGTAACAGAAAATGGTACGGTTTCTTATTCGAGCCCATACTTATACTCGGTACATCTAGCGAATCTCCGTCTCATGTTGGACCCATCGCAACTTGTATATACATACTCTCCTCGCGTTCGACAAATCCTGTGCCATGCGATCATTTATTTCGTAACGTGCTCGGGGGTAACAGCAAATGTCGGCCTCACAAAACTGAAATCTCATGTTAGTGCATCCGTTCCCCAACCCCACCAGTTCTCTGATATCCACGTACCGATCGCTGTTATAGGGCTTTGTCTCCGTTCCCAACAACTCCTTCTCCCTCGCTCGGTCTGCGAGATATCTCCGGACCTGGTCGCGATCCTCCTCTGCCTGCAATGCTGGGATGAGATGTATCCGTGCCCACATCTTCTCGCGGGCGAGTTCGCTACACTACCCGTCAGTTCCCATCTCAATTGCATCCCAATTGTACGCCAGATCCTCAAAAGATATTTAGAGCGAGCCTTTTACGCACTTGTGTTCCCGAATACCCTGTCCAACCCTCCAAAATCCGTATGTCATGAGCACGACGGTGCCGACGATGTAGGCGGCGGGGCGGAAGCCGCGAGCAGGCAGGTTGCGCTTGTACTGGATGGGACTATAGCCGCCGGTGGGCGGCATATCCTGAGGCATGGTGGGCGGCGGTCAATTGGTATATGTCGGGAGGGTTATCGATGTTTGTGCCGTTTTGTCGTGAGGCATGAGGTTGCGAGCTTCAGTGATCGGAAGCCGGGGTACGATCATGCTTGGCGCGCTAATTATGTCATCGGCCTTTTTTTCGAAATTCCAAAACGTTGAGTGGTGAGACAGCTTCTAGGAAAGACACTTACACCCAACATGGAGACTGATGAACGTCCAGCAAAAATGAGGAAGCTGGCGCATGGGGAGGATGGACAGACTGGAGAAGAGATGGCTGAATCAGTGGCAAATGGCTCTACAGCACCCACTGATAGCTCGCCGATTAGAGAACAAAATGCAGCAGCAGTATCAGAAGATCAATCGGCCTCGGAATCAAACAAGACGATTGAGGGCCAAGAATCGGAACCAAAAATCTCTAAAAATCAGTTGAAGAAGGCAAGACGGTTAGCAGCCTGGGAAGCCGGCCGTGAAAACCGAAAAATTATTCGCCGAGAAAAGATCAAGGCCAAGAAAGAGCGACGGCGAGACGAGTGGGCTCGTAACCACCCCGAAGCAGAAAAATCTCATGCGCTAGAAGGCAATACTCCGGCCAACAGTGATCAGACAGGCGAGGAGGATGAGCATCGAGAAAAAGACGACAACGAGACACAGGGCACGGACGCTCAAGCAAAACCACCTCGAGAAGTTGCAAATGGCGACAAGAAGCGGCCAAAGCAAGTTAGAGAAAGATCCGCCAAAAAGATGACTGGCACCCAAGTTCCAATAACAGTCATCTTCGATTGCGATTTTGAGGATCTTATGTTCGACAACGAACTGAAGTCACTAGGCCTCCAAATCACCCGCTGCTACTCGGACAACCGCAAGTCATCATTTCGAACTCATCTGGCTGTGTCATCATTTAAGGGCAAGATGAAGGAGAGATTTGATGGGATCCTCGAGAAGCAATACACGCATTGGACCAATGTTCGTTTCTTCGAGGAAGACTTTGTCTCTGTAGCGAAATTTTCAAAAGAGTGGATGTCGGGAGTAGAGGGAGGAAAAATTGCCGGCGCACTATCACAGGATGATGCACCTACCAATGACGAAGAGGGCGAAATTGTCTACCTGTCTAGTGAAAGTGAAAATACTCTAGAGCGGCTCAAACCTAACGGAACCTATATCATCGGTGGATTGGTTGACAAGAATCGTCACAAGGGCCTATGTCACAAACGAGCCGTCAATCGGGGCATCAAGACAGCCAAACTTCCAATTGGGGAGTTCTTGGAGATGAAGAGCCGGCAGGTTTTGGTCACCAACCATGTGCTTGAGATTATGCTCAAGTGGATGGAGTTTGGTGATTGGGGTAAGGCTTTCATGGAAGTTATTCCTAAGAGGAAGGGAGGCGTGTTGAAAAGTGATGCTGAATCAAAAGCGCGAGACGAGACAGCAATGCCATCGGGGACCGGCGAACCAGCTGACGTGGATGTCAACATGAGAGATGGGGACGAAACTTTTGCAGACCAGGTTCCCCGAATATCAGAAGTTCTGGAGGAGGCAGATGGAGGTACGGCTGCCGAGGACGCCGCGGGGATTGCGGAGACTGGGAACACCGTAAGAGTTGCATAACAACAGGCTTCGTGAAGTCCCTGTCTTGATACGGGCGTATTAAAAATTAAATTCTCTAGTCAAATACCAACTTGTATGGAGGCATGACACAGCTGTTAACCCAAATGCCTGTCGATGTCCCAGGCTTTCCCTTCGCAATGCCTCTTTTAGCTAGCAGCAAAACAAGCTTTCCGGGGAAGCGCTAAGATTCGGTGGCGCGTATTGCTCCTCGTCCCATTGAGAGGCACACGACAGAGAATTGGAGAATAAATAGGCTTAGTATGTGAGAATTTAATATAGTTATTACGTTTGGATGATTGAGACATGTCCAGAAAATCCACTCGCTCTTTGTTCCTTGGATTGTCGCGTGCCCTGTGCCGGCTTGGCGGGCATTTGTCAAACTCAGCCCACTCCACGTAATAACTGCTGAATAACGTCAGAGCCAGATCCGCCAGCAACCATCAACTTCTTTACAGTCGCATCTGTAAACAACGCAATATACCCAAAACATATAACACCCCCACCATTTTGTTACGATCCGCTGATTGCGCCTCGCTCTAGTCTCCGTATAGACGCCATACACATATCTAATACCGTTCACCAACCAAGGTTTCCCATGCCGACAGCTTCAGATTTGCATTCCTCCCTTAACAACTCCTCGCCGCAACCCTCCTCCTCCTCCTCCACCAACGCTCGCTCTTCGTCCTCATACTTCACCTACCCAGTCTCTTATGCCGTCTCTGGCCTTCTGCGTCGTCTTTCGCAACCGCCAGACAACGATCGCAACAGCAACCGCACTCGTAACTCCAACCCAGCCTCCGGCACAACGAGCCTAAGCCAAAGCATTCAAAGTATCGCTAGCGACGGCTCCCACATGGAGGGCGTATTCACACCACCAAGGCGGAAGTTGTCGCCCTTCCAACCACCCCCACTTACGCCCTTGTCATTGAAAGGGTGGAAGAACAGTACTCCAGCTAGTGGGCGGTTACTGAGCAAAGCATTAGCGGAAGAGATACGGTTATTAGTTCCGCCGCGATTACAGTTGGTGGATGATTGGGACTTGATATATAGTCTGGAACAGAACGGAGTATCCCTTGGGACGTTGTATGAAAAGGCTGAAGAGTATCGTGGGAAGAGAGGTGGATTCGTCCTCGTGGTACAAGATACTTCTGGAGGGGTAAGATAACACCATTCACAAAATTTCATGCCGGCGAAAAACTTTATTAACATACTATGGCTGTAGATCTTTGGTTCATACCTCAGCGACGCTCCTCGTCCGTCTCCCCACTTCTACGGCAACGGCGAATGCTTCCTCTGGCGCGCACACACGCTTCCCGCACTCCCCGATCTCAGTTCTCTACCCCCACCCCCAAGTGCTGACACTACGAATGCCCAGCGCATGACTACAATTGCCGTACCCAAAGCTGTGAGCGCATTAAGCCCACCGACGTCAGGGAGCGGCAGTAGAAGCGGCACAAGTACACCCGAGAGAATACGTTTCAAGGCGTTTCCATATAGTGGAGTGAACGACTACATGATGTTTTGCGAGCACACATTCTTGAGCGTTGGTGGAGGGTAAGCACATAGACTATGAAGGCTGCGAGAGGAAGGTCTACTAACCTTTTACAGTGATGGTCACTATGGTCTCTGGCTTGACGACAACCTGGAGCACGGCGTCTCAAGCAGTTGCCCTACATTCGGAAACGAACCACTCAGTGACGACGGAACAAAATTCGAAGTTCTTGGTGTGGAACTTTGGTATCTTGGCGCATGATCTTTACCATTTTATATGATCAGGTTTTTTCATTATCTCAAATCCAAAAAGGCAATCCACACAGTTTGGAATGGTCAGGCGTTTCACAAGGATACCAAAGCGGCGCTTTCATGGATTTTACCCACCGTTACCCATCTCATATCTTACGCGATCCTCACACGGCGAAAATGTCAGGAATCAAATGCATCGTTGAGTACACTCGGAACTCCATTCTTAGAGAAAAGCAATACCAATCGAATTATTATCTCCATCCCCATTATCCTCGATCCTCACCTAAAAATTCGTCGTCCCCATAACCCTCTCCTTCCCTCCTTCACAAAATCCTACTGTGCTCTTTTTAACAATGCCCCCCCACAAACCTCCACCTCCTTCTATCTCCCAACAAGTACCCCAACAAGCACCCTCATAACAATCCCCGCCACCTTCTATCTACTAGTAACCTCGCCCTTGGAAACTTGTTCGCACTACTCCCCACTCAATAGCCCCGTCCTCACGGTCCCAGGACAAACGGCATTAACGTGGATCCCGATCCTTTCATGGAAGTAGAATGGTGTTATTGTGCGCATGAAACCCAAGATACTGTGTGCAGTCGCCGTGTAGATGAGGGCATAGTAATTCGGATACAGCGCGCCTTACGACGCCTTCATCACGAGTGATTTTTACAGATTCGGGCGCGCATTGCTTCTGGTTCTTGGGGCTGGGTGGAACTGAATTTTCTTTAGCGTTCTTTGTTTCAAAACTTGCAAACCCAAAGTAATTACCAAACCTGGAAAAACAGACCATAATGGACGCCGCCCTACCAGATTTACGTAAATATCTACTCCTTACCCGATCCTCAAACAGTGTCGCATCTGGAGAACATGTTTCCATGTAAAGGGTAATCAGCAAAGGAGAACCGCACGACAGGGACGCGTATAATGAGCGTGAATACAGTGGAGTATTTTACACCCTTTTTAGAACGTTCAATATGATAAAGTAGAATACATAGCTTTTGTACGATAATCCAAGCTAGTTAATACAAATGCATGTGTCCAAGAGACCACGAGGCCCTACCTATGTATCTATATAGGTAGGTTAAGAGGTGTAAGTGACTAGAACATAATTATGCAATCAGCCGCACATTGTCTTTTCCACCCTCGATCTTTTCAATCAAAAAGCGAATTGAAATGATTCAGCACAATGCCAATACTTATTCATCTCCACCTCCCACATCCCGAACCACACTTCCCCAGACCCCTTCCCAGTCGGCTTCTCCACCGCCGTACACCTCCTCGAACTTAACCAGCGCCAGATTCCCCAAGAAAGGTCGTACTACCCTATCAATAAGTTCTTTGCGCGCCATATCCATCACACTAGCCCCCTCCTCCTTCTCTAGTGCATGAATCAATGGATCCAAAAAGAGCCTTCGTTTCGGCTCTGAGGATGTCGGTGCATTGTTTGGATGAGAGATCGGTGTATGCGCCGTAGGCGTACTCTCCGTCTGATTCAAAATTTCTGCAATTTCGTCGGTTAGGGAGGTATTGGAGAAGGTCGTTATGCCACTAGACGGTTTGTACACAGCATCAATGGTGTCTGTCAGGAAAAGCCATTCGATGAGTTGGAAATCATCTGGGTCGAGGACAACTAGCTGATCGAGGAGTTTGCAAGTTTGAATAAGGCCATTGTTAGTGTAAGTTTCCTTATTGTCTGCTTCAGGCAGGAGGGATGATAGACCAGAGGTTAATTCGCCGTTGATAATGGGCCAGAGTGGAGCGAGATGGACCGGACTAGTTTTGAGGATGAGAGCGCGGAGAAGGAGTAGGACTTCGCCACGGGTTGTGGATGATGGGGAGGATGCGGGTGTTGCCGTAAGAAGTTCGACGATCTTTTCAGTGAGTTGAGGGAAGTGGAGAGTGAAGGTATCTTCCGGGGCAGCTAAGATGAGTAAAGCGACGCGTCTGAGTGTGAACTGGGTCTTGCGATCGGCTTCTTGTCTAGCAGATGAGGCACCCACCCCAAACATGATACCTGCTGTTGTTGGAGCTGAAAGCCTGGATAGTAGTTCCGGGAGGCGGTCCTTATCTGCTTGTGTCCATTGTGCAAGAATTGGTAGCCATGCATCCTTGAGCAGTGCTAACGTTGTGTTGAAGAAGCGAGAATCGTTAAAGGCATCGAATAACTCCTTCTTCCAAAATTTGTTTGTTTGCGCAATGCGAGCAAGCTGGAACAGAAGATCAAGGAGCGATCTCGATACATTCTCGGGAAATGCTTTTGCACGAAATGTCGGGCCAATCACACTAGTTGCAATACTCGTTACTACATTTGTTACTCTGTCATTCTCCACGAGAATAGTAGTGAGGTGTGGAACAATTGAAGTTAGAATGGTCACAATGTCGGTCGCACGCTGATGGCCATGATTGCTATTGGTCGACGAGGACGTCTTTTCAGCTGCTACGACCTGAGATGGTTCTTGCAGGAAACCCATTGACCTGGTGGTGAAAACCGCTGTCAAAATTCTCGTAAAAATGTCCTGGAAATTGTTAGACTTGACACAGAAAAACCAAGATGTTACTCACCGCCAGTTCTTTCCTCAGCCTTCTTTGCTCTCCGAAGTTTGTGTTGTCAACCTTCTGACCAATAACAGCAGTGAACTCTAGTAAACCTGGTAGGATTGATCGGTGCGGTAAAGGATTCGCAAGCACGTCCCGGAGGAACACCTGGCAATCGGCCCAGATCTCGTCCATGACATCGTCCTCCAAGGACTTAGTATATGCTACAAGAAAAGCGACCAGATCGGTGTCCGCCAGATCAGACGTCAAGGTCGACATGCGGTTGGGATCTAGCGCATTTGGATTTGTCCGGCTGTACACTGCGTTGAAAATGGCGGGAATTGTGTGTTTGGGCTGAGAACCCTTGAGAACATTGAGAAGGCCCATGACCGCAGTAGCTTGGATGTCATCTTTCGGAGAATTTGTCCACAACACAGTGAGTGTTTCTAAGCACTCCAGTGCCTCCGCAGCAAACAGATGTTCGAGAATCCGGCGAGCACGATTGCGCATCCGAAGTGATGTGTATGCGAATGATGACGCCGAAGTTGAATCTATCCATCCATTTTTGGGTGCATACCCACCCCAACTCCAGATAGCGAAACAAATACGGACAGTATCTTGGAAGCACAGAAGAACAGTAAGCCTGGTGTTAGCTGTCGGAGTACGTGCTTGGTTTGCTTCACTTGCGAATACTCCCGACACCATATTACCAAAGAAACCTTGCGGCTGCTCAGGAGTTTTGCTTGCTATGCTCTTGGTTTCTTGGAGCATCAATCGGTCGTGTGCTTTCGCTAGTATTTGCTCTAAGCCGTTGATCAAGGAGATCAAACTAGATTCTGGCGATATACCGCCCGTGGATTTCATTGTGCTAAACGCAGACCTGAGCTCTTCAAATGTAATCTTTATTTGTTTGCAGAGAGATTCTACAAGCGGGAGAAGATTCTGGAATATAGTATCGGCGAAGAGGGGAAGCACTTCTGTAAGGAAATGAACCCAGTCGTCCAAAACCAGCCGACTTGAAGGCGATGAAAATCCATACTTGAGGCACTCAACCAACTGCGGAGGTGGCGGTACTGGCTCGGGCTGTACTTCTATTGAAGACCTGTCCATGACTAAAGAAAGCCTCGATCGATGCGTGGGCTGCTGTGGTGTCTTGAGCTCCCCTTCATTATCTACAGGGGGTCTAATGGTGCGAAGCCTGAGGGCTGATAGGATGGCATCTAATAAGAGACTTTGTAGAGAAGGCAGAGCAGTCTTGAGTCTTGCCATCAAGGGAACTTCTAGTTCCATATCTCGCATCGATACAGCAAATGGACTATGATATACCTGGGATATGATGGCGACAGATGTACTATAAAGCTCCTGGATAGATCGTTCCTCTCCGATACTATTCTGCACTGAAAGGGCTTTGAGACAAGTTCTGACAAGCCATTCCTGGAGAGATATCCTCATATTCGAAGTGCTGTGACTAAATGGTGCTGCTTCTTCGGACAGGGTGACCCACATGTAATGGGTAGGTCGCCTTAGAATCCAGAAAAGATGCCTGAGATAGTACAAGCATTCCTGCGTGTCATCTGACTTGGGACGGGATCGCTGGTTTTGAGTCGCTTCGTTTGGAACTAAACTGTCATTGGCAGAAAGACACTGCAAATCCTCCAAATGGATAGCAATAATCTCAAAAACTTTGTTTAAGGTTGAGAGATCCTGAAGCCAACTCTGGATGTAGGCCGAGCGCTCTGCCCCTTCATCAACGAGTGAATCCAAAAGAAGGAGTAAAGGTCTGGTGAGGATTGATTGATACCCCCCTGGAATGGTGGGGGGTGCTGACACACCAATACCGCTGGACCTACGCGATACATTCCCGCGCTTTTCAGACTGAAGACTGACTTCGTACATGGTGTGCGTCCAAAGAATTGTAAACCGTCGCGCACTGTCTCCTGTGTCGAGGAATGCAGGTAGATGTTCTGAAGCATCATCAACGAAAATAGAAGAAATTGCAGCTTCCACCATGCGGTCGGCGGGGCAGATTGCATGCAGTTGAAGCATACAACGAACGGCCTCAACATGATATTTCGGCATTAGCGGATTTAAGTAATCCCAGAGCGCGATGACCAGAGGATGTATTACATCCGGTAATTGAGAGTAGTCTATGAATGGTTTCGATAGCGGCGGCGTCTGGAGAGCCAATAGAACCGTCGTGATGGCGGCAAGAAAAGGGAAGGCCGGAAGTTGTGGCAATGATAGCACTCCGTGAAATGTGGACACTAGATCGACTTCGTCGAGGATATGTATTCTTCTGATCTTCGAAACCAGATTTGCTAGAATTCTTGCAGGCAGTTCGGCCGTAATGGGGAACGAGTCTTGCTGTATGGACGCTGCAAACATCCTTGATGATTCTCGAAGTATGTATTGGCCAATCTCCGCTTCCATGAAGGGCGGATCAACGACGTCTAGACTACCTTGATTCTCTTCGTAAAACGCCCGAATGTTCTTAAAAACTGTTTGTGTAGGAACAGTTGGGACTCTACTCAGATCATCGTCAGGACCCTGTCGACTCTTCAATGCATATTCAGGTACAATCTGGATCAAAGAGTCGACAATTTCGAGGGCAATATCCACAACCTCCTTGCCCACTTTGAGTGATGCAGCTGAATCCTCGAAGACAGAGTTAAGCGTGGCGAGAGTGGAGAGAATCATTAGTGGCATGTGGTGGAGTAGCATCTCCTCTTCCTTCAAGTTAAACCTGGCAAGAACGAATTTAGCGAGCCTGATTCTCCGCAGTGCTTCATCGCGATTGGACACCTGTGGCGAAAAGGAGGATGTGACTAGATGGATTAACTTCCCCCAAATTAAGCCGCTGTCAACACCATCGAAGAAAGTGTTCGCACTACGCATGACCTCATCCACTTCATCTTTCGTGGCAGATTCACTATATGATTGCACACTTTGCAGCGCTGGGAGGAAGATGTCTGGTACGACAAGACCACCCACTTCTAGGCGATCCATGAAGGAGAGGCAGATCCGGAACGGCCTCGCGCGATCTGCTGGAAGCTTACTTGGTCGATTTATCATCTTCATGACGCTACGAACCAAAGCCTGAAGACCATAATCCGAGAAGTATTCTGCATGATGGGCTGCTGGATCTTGTCCGGACGTTCGAGTCTGTGTAGGAGACGCTAACGAATCGCCTTCTTCTGTACCGGTCGCTGGCTCCGGTCCAAGAAGCCATGCCCATAGTCGACGGTTAAGACTCATGTCTTTCCTCGATACAACCCCAGCAGCGGCCGCTACAAGGCGCTCCAAGTCCCCAGCCCCGAGTCTCTGCTGCAGAACTGGGGAGTCTAGAGGTAAATGCGTAACAAGCAAATCTAGAAACCCACGTTGGATCAGGAGCTGAGGATCCGAAAGACCAGCTTCAAAGCAACGGATTAGTAGGCCTGGCTCTGGCGAGATGGCTGCCTCGGCCTCTGCTGAGAGGGAATTCGATGACAACCGGAAATTTGGCAAGCGACGCACGAGGAAAGCAAGAGCACCCTGTCGTCGGGAAGCGTTCGTAATGGTAGCCAAGAAGAAACACTGCCAGAAGTGCGAAGACGCACCCTCGCTTTTGAGCTGGCTGACCTCGTCAGATTGGGGTTCCACAGTTTCTCGTAGTTTGTCGAGAGCAGCCGCCATGCGCTCAAAGTCTTCGCTAGTCTCGTCCTCGAGGCCGGGAAGAAGTGACAATATGACAGCCTTCAAGGCCGGACGCAGCGCACCCCCTTCCAATCTCAAAATATGACCTTCAAGAACCGAAAGAAATAGCGGCCGGACCGATAACGATGCAAATGACAGCACGGGTGCTAAGCCGGGGAAGTAGATGATTAGATCGCGAGCTAATGCTTCCTTCTGCGCCATGGTTAGCTTTAATGAATCAAAGTAAGCTATGAGCTTTCATACGCCAATTGTTGCAAATATATATCCGTATACCTCGAGGGCCTTTTGATGGACACCGGAGGGCAGCGTCGGGTTTAGACATTGGGATAATCGAAGTGCAACCAAGTCGCTCTGAGGTATCGTGGAGGTATCAGAAGGATGTGCTTGTAGCGCCTATAGATCTTCAATCAGTACTTTAATATCAATCCATCAGGTTGAATAGAGACTAACCTTCAGCAAACGCGCAAGAAACGATATGTAGTCTGCCCATTCCTGCTGGGCCGTGTCCCAGAGGGCAAGCGCACGTTCAACACCAGCGGCATATCGACGGAAGTTTTTATCCTTCTTGTATAAGGCTGACATAAAAAAATGGAGTCAGCATGTGATTGACCATCATTAAAGTTGGTGATGAATACACACCTTCCTCGGTGGTGTTGCGAGAGGCCCGCGGGGAAGGCGATGTGCGCCCGGAGCCAGCGGGGGAGAAAATCTGCAGGTTAGCAGAAGTCTCATGAGACATGCTGAGCCGGGCAGTAGAAGTAGTGTCCGTAAATCAAGTGTATATCCATGGACATGCTTGAAGGTGAGCTGGTTGGTGTTTTGGACTTCTGCCTGTCGTCACACGCACACCGGAGAAGACATGGCCATGCTTCAAAGACACCTGGACAGCTCTGCCGGATAAACCTCGGTCTGATCTTTGTTGCTGACTCAGCAAACCTAACGCATTCGTCTAATTCGCACCCCCATGCCGCCTCACTCCCAAATCGCACCTCAATGCGATACATTTTTTCTTTAAGATCAACAAAAATCCGCTGTAAGAGCATATATATGAAACTACCATGTAATGCTTCTCACATTGTACCACATTTTCCCACCTCTCAATCAGAGTTCATTACCACCACGCAAAACATCCTAATCCTTTTATTTCATTGGCGCCAACAAAAAAATAATCTCTGAAAGCAAGTCAAAATTACTGAAAGTAGCACATAGATCATATGAAAGACAATACATCGCCCCTTAAAATTCAGGGCAGGAAGTAATCAAATCTTGGGATCGAGGGCTTCCAAGATTTCGAGGTTCAACTCCTCATTCACAAATGAATGGGCTGCCGTTTCTCCCCTGTACAATCAAGTTTAGTTTCTGACAAAGGGTTCGAAATGTATTCAAATTTGTGATAACAAATGACACATGATTCTAACCCCTTGAAGGATAAAGAATTATCTTATATGCGCGCAGCCTTCACTGAATTTATAAACTTCGAACTCTACGTATATCAGCTAGATCACCGAGGCGCACCTCAGTTACAAGGTGAAGATTCGTAACACCGGAAACATTGCAGATAAACGGGTCCAACGGCATGTCATGGAAGGGGCGAAGGTTGTGGCGTTTTGTTGAACGTCCTTCAGTTTATGCACAGATGTGCTGTGCCGCATTTCACGGTTTGTCCCGTGGCAGTGTGTTTTAATCACAGTTGGCAATCAAGAGGACACAACAACGTCTGCGTCCTCAATATTTCAACGAATACACGACAACATTTACCACAACGAAGTGAGAGCATGTAGCATGTCAAAGTAGGTAGATTGATCTCTTCGTTGCTCCACCTAGGTAGACCTGGTAAGATCCATCGACTACGCGGTGTAGAGCCCTACAACATTGTGTTTACCTCTTCTATCAAGCCCATACAGCCCCCACTCTGGGTTCCTGTTCCAATAGGCTAAACAATCAAGGCAGGATTTGCACAACTAGGCAGGGTAAGATGGTCTAAGCCACTCATGCAGAGTTCCACAGGTACCTATCACCGCCCGATAAGTCAAAGCTCTATTCTTCTAAAAGATCAGTGTATCTTTATGTCTGCCTGAAGAGTTTCGTCCTTTTGATCCATCTTTGTCACGAGAAAAATCACTCCAATAGCGTACGGATTTCACTCGAAGATTGCAATATGTCGACCTCGTGCAGCGGTGATACAGGAACTTCCGGTACCACAACAGCTTGTGGAATATCTGCCCGATCTACCGATACCCCATCTACACAAAGTCAGAGCCCAGTGTGGTCCACGTTCGGCTACTATTCTACGGGTGAAAGCAGCGGGACAACTCTTTGTAAGGTTATCGCGAACGTCATAGATGCATTTGCTGATACTGTGAATCTCGACCAGACACGATTTCAACATATAATGCCAATGAATATTTCACCACCTCGTCAAAAGGAGTATTCGAGATATACCCACGCGGTGTCGCCTTTAATCAAATGTTTACATCGTGCACCTCTGACGTTTATGGTACACATTATCTGATGTACGCTAGTGGGCTATCCCTTGTCTGGTAAGACATCTCAAATTCATCTGCTATTCTCTGAAGATTAATTAGCTCTAATCCAAATTATTAGCTCGGGTTCCTGTACGCACAACAGTGTTTTAGCATCTCTTGGCGCGTCATCCCACTTGACACAGAATTTTTGTGGAGCTACAGGGCGTACTATATTTCAAATATCACCATCACAGTGTAAGCTCCAATGGTCTGTCATTCGACAGCTTTGAAACTCTGACCCCAGCATAGCTCCGAGTGTAATCCGGTCATCCACAATGTCAAATACATCGCTGCCTGTCTCAACTGTATCATCGTCAGTCTCAACTGCGGCACAGGCCAATTCAAAAACCAATACCGGAGTCATTGTCGGCGCAGTGATCGGCGGTCTTGTAGTCCTTGGCATCATCATCTCCAGTATTGTGGTTCTTTTATTGCGACATAGGCGGGCTAATCGCGCAGCCAATGTAGAGTTCAACCGCGTTTCAAACGTCTCAGAATATAGAGGGCCTGGAAATTTACGAACCTAATCCTTTCACGGTCATTATTCTGCCAATTCAAGTGCTCTCTAGCGGTATAATCAGCCTCTTCGTTGCATGTACTTTATATTTAAGATAAAAATAACGCCAAATTGACAGTGATTCAAGATTTTAGCTTAGATTTAAGACTTGTAAATGATCGTATACTTAAGTGTCCTAACTCCTTGAACAGCATTTACGCCGAGTAGGAAGTACTTCCCGTTGTAAGGCTCGTAAGCAACAATCCCATCGTCTAAAAGAAAGAGGTGCATTAGAATGCGTTGTCAAAGCGTGTACCAAAACTACAATTCCTGCCATACAAACCATCTAATGATGCTCCAGACGAAAATGCTGCAAATCTTGAATGCATTAAATCTTCCATCTATGGGACACAACAAACCAGTTCAGTTTCAACTCTGTTGTTATTTTCTAGCCAATACGACTCAACACCTTCTCTTGCCCTTTATCAAGATGAACACTGTTATTTCGGCGGTACTTGTGGTAATTTCACCATCGTTGCATAAATTATACCCTGCAACGTCGCAAAATATCATTGCAGTTCTCATTAAAACACAAATGCCACCTATCAACCTTGGTAACAAATCTATTATATTGCAAGAAGTGAGCATGTTTTCTAGTCAGAAAACTCATGAAAGACCTTACTTACGTCTCGATCTCGAGGCCTTTGCCATCGTTTCCAAACATCAAGCTCGCCAAGAACCAGTCTCCATGTTCTTCAACAGTAACAGGCTTCTGGTCATTCTTTGTCCTGTTCATTTCCCTTATGATGTAGTGTTTCCCATTATCCAAGAAAGTAAACACAATTTTTTTGAGACGATCGGCGCCGTCTTTATGGTCCAGAAGCATGTCACTTTCTGCTTCCGGAAGAAGTGAACCGTTGTATATAGCATCCCGGCGTTTATCTGGAAACAAACGATCAAGGCGTGCGCTCCCCAAAAATAGCAGAGGCAGGGCCGCCGCAAATTGCTTAATTAGTTTTATTTGTTCTGGATATACCCCAAATAGCTTATACGTGCCGCCAACAATGTATGATCCAAGAGAATCGGGGTCAAAGACTTTGTTGCAGAACATAATTGGGATTTTTTTATAGTCCCAACGTGTTAAGTTCGATCCAAATGGTATTTCTAATGACTTAGCACGAGCCCTTCTTTTTCTGCAGTACTCTTCTTCTCCAAGATCTTTCCTGGGAAGCGGTTGATCATAGGCTCCTTCACCAGAGGCCCATTGACTATTTGGCTGTTGGCCTGTTGGTTGGAAACATCCTGGTGTCCAATAAGCAGCTTGGGGATTGTACCAAGATTGGTTGGCCATGTTCAAGAGTATATGGTCCTTAAACTGATGTTTATAATTGAGAAAGTGGTTTGGGAAGAATTGGCCGCTTTATAGTTGATGTATGAATTATAAGATGAACTCGTAAAAGGTTACGTGTGCAAATTTTTGGATGCAACGATTCATAAAGGAAGGATTTGGAACTGTGTCAGCATCTGATCGCGATCGCAGCGCTTGTGGACACTGTGCTTGAACAATTATCGGCCCTTCTGTGCCGTAGCACACTAGTTTATTGTATCATTCAGTTAGAATGCCTTTGTTTCTGATGGTGTTAAAGTTGAAATTCGGGACATTAAATACGGATCTCATAGGTGGCAAGATTGTCATGAATTTTGTAGTGCTCGGATACTGGGGAATATGGTCGGAAAAAATATCGAACTATAGAATGATATACCATCTAGGAAGTCTCGCTGTATGTGGGAATGATTGCTGTACCTCACTTCTGTCTTTTGCACATTACTTCGCGTGGCGTGAGTCCAATCTAACACCAAGCTATGTACGAGGCACATTGCAACGCCCCATACTAGTGTCTAGGCAGTTAACTGATAATGCACTAGATGAATTATTTTCTGTTTTCATTACACGTGTTTATTTAGGGCGGTTGAAACTGCAATTTCTGACTTGATACACCTGAACACCTGTTCCGTAGAGCTCGGGACCTTATGCCACTAATTCACACACTTCCTGCTGCCCTTAATTTCTTACATAAACAATATTGTCACATGCCTGTTAAACTAGAAAGTAGATTCAACAGTGTTGGAATTATACTGAACAGGCCATTCGAGAGTCCTCGCTCGGGATCGGCTCGGTCAGATTTCCTCTTTCCTTCCACGATTCTCGAACATGGTCACCGTTTCCGTAACAAAAAGGAAAACCGAGAGAGCATTATCTAAGAACTCCATATTCGACATTGTGATAAATATCTGGTAACATGCACCGGCCCAAATATTTCATTTGGAAAGGAGTGACAAAGAATCATGTCCTCTTGACTATACGCTGCGTAATAAGCGACTCGTATCACATTGTAGAGATGCCTGCGTTTATGTTACAGTAACTTTTTATTACAGCCGAACTTTGAACGTGACTTTGTATGCACAATCAGATAGACGAGAAGAGTTTCATTGGCTCAGAAACAACATTGGCAGGGAATCGATGCCGTGCCACATCGCCACGTCGGTTCCATTCCGACACGCGGTTTGTCCCGTCCTTCTGTCCGTTGCGGTCGATAGATAGACTAAGGGGTCCAAAATACTTTGAAAGTGAAAGAAAATAACAAATTTGCCTTGTTAGAGAGTCCCTCTGGTTACTGTGGCCATCCACTCACACAGTTATGATCTGATTTTCCGGTGAGTAAGTTTCTCAAGCCGAACAATCGTGGACACCCGTAACTCGTCAATTCAGTACCACTGCAGTGGATCATCATGCACCTAACGTCGAATAAGAGCAAATCAAGAGGACAGAAACGCAGACCTATGGCCGCCTGCATATTATAATTCTTTCTCGCAAAGCATGAGCTCCACATTCGCGATAAGCAATGCGAGCCTTGCACTGCTGCCTGGTCATAGACAGGATATAGCTGGGTAGCGAAATATCGATTTGTATTGAAAGAGTAACACCTCTAATATTTGGCTTCACAAGCTTTACAGTGTCCTACACTACCCAAATCGGGTTCATACAAGAACACGGATCGCAAGATCTCAGGCTTACTTGCGAAGCGAGTAGGTCGTGCAGAATATGAGTGGCTGGCGAAACAACAGAGGAAATGGAGGCTTGCGTGGAACTTGGCGTGGGGGAAGAGGCGGAGCACCAGGGAAACAGTCTGATAGCCGTGGAGTCTGTCGATTCTTTCAGCAAAAGGGTTCTTGCAAATATGGAGCAGCATGCAAGTGGTCTCACGATATTGCACCAGAGAGGGAGAAGAGAAAGCCTCGAGAGGAAGAGAAGCCCACACAGCTCCAGGCCAGAGATAATTACAACTATTGGAAACGATTTCTCAAATCCCTTCCAGTCCCAAACGACGATCGAACAGCCCTTCAACTCTGGACTGGTGCTCTGAATATACTCAATGGAGAAGAAACTGAGTCAAAACAGATGCTCCCAAGAGACATTGATAATGAGCAGAACAATGGTCAGCTGCATATCAAGAACATGATGGCTATGCGAACTCGGCTCACGAAATATCACCAATTCATCGAATTATCTCTAGCGTTCCTTCAAACTATCACTCACCCTGCGATCCTAGATTGTCTCTCCGTCGATACATACGCGGGCAGTATTTATAACTTTATTTCCGGAGCGAACGGTACCCGTGCTATCCCGTTTTTTCAGCATCTCTGCGAAACTGTCGGCAAGGCGTATGGAGTTGATATTGCGCCAGAACTCACTGCAATGGCGGAGCGATCGCTGATCGCAATGTCTCTGGCGCTTCGCGAGATACTCAGGAGGGAATCCCGAGCCCGATTTAACGAGGATTTGCCTTCCTTAATGGATGCGATTAAAGACGTGGCTCGAATGATCAGCACAGAACAGTCGCAAACATATATAATCGTAATCCGCCACGTTGACGAACTGCGTGCGGTTGTGGACCGCGCGAATGGACTGCTCGCTCAGGAAGATGAGGTTCAAGATCTCCTACGGCCATCGGTGGCTACATCGTCTTACCCCCAAAATATCGAAATCCCCCGTGATAGATATGACAACGACAAAGCAGATATTTCACAGATGGAGATATTTCCCACTCGCGAGGAACTTCTAACTGAAGTACCTAGTTTCTTACCATCCATAGATAAGGACCAACCTCACTTTCTCGTTGATCCAGTCCAACGCCACACAGACACCAATTTTCGTCTTCTTCGTCACGATACTTTCGGAGAACTCAACGCCGCTTTGGGAAATCTTATGCACGCCATAGAGGTCGACCCGAAGTCTTTGAAGAACCCGAAGCTCAGCTTTGGTGACTTCCGAGCCCACCATTACACGAATTCCTACGTCAGTTATCTCTCTTTCGACCAGCGTAAGGGTCTAGAGGTTAACATATCCTTCCCACAATTGCTATTTTTACGTGGTAAATCGGCATCCGAGCGAAGCAAGTGGTGGGAGGACTGCAAGAGACTTAGCGAAGGTTTACTTCTTTCATTCATCGCACCACACGAAGGTGTTGTTCAGCATATATTTCTCACTGTTACAATTCGACAGACAGACAATAGAAAGGAGAATAGTTTGACGCATGACGACCGTCATGTTACCATTACCGCGAAACTTGCACGACATGATCAAAAGGACGTCGAAACACTGGTTCGGCTCAGTTGCGGAAAGACCCGAGGGGTATTGATTGAATTTCCTGGTGTCCTCCCAGCGACGTTCATGCCAGTATTGAAGAATCTCCAAGATATGAATCGTTTAGGACGGTTATCCTTCAAACAGTGGATCCTTCCTGACAGAATTGATCCGCTGACTAGAGTAACAAACGTCGATATTCCACCACCACTATATGCCCGGGGCGGCTTTCACTTTTCCTTGAAACCAATTCTGAAGTCGGATGCGCTCGGTGATGCGGATATGCTTCTCAATCCTGATTTGGTTCATGATAATTCAGATATCATTCACGAACTGGAAAAAAGGACGGAGCTCGATCTTGGCCAATGTCGTGCATTACTTGCAGCACTTTTTCGCGAGTTCGCTTTCATTCAAGGCCCGCCCGGTACTGGAAAATCCTATCTTGGTGTTCAGTTGATGAAGGTTCTCATGGAATGTAAGATAAGGGCCAGTCTAGGTCCAATTGTCATTGTGTAAGTTATTCAGCCAAAATTTTGCACATAAAAGCTTACGATGGGTGAGTTGTTATACCAATCATGCCCTGGATCAATTTCTGGAACACTTGCTTGGAATAGGTATTCGAAAGATCGTCCGCCTCGGTGGCCAGAGCCATTCCACTTTGCTAGAGGATCATAACCTTCGAAAGGTGGCCCAAGCCGAGCTAAAGACTCGATCCGAACGCTACATTTTGGCTAAATCTTATGAAGCTTTAGAAGAAGAAAGCAAACGAATCCGGGCAAGTTTAGGGAGGGCCCATGGAGTCGGACGCGCCGAATGGAAACACATAGAGTATCACCTCGGTAGAAAATATCCGAAGATCCACAACCAGTTTAGGCGGATAGACGGAGACGATTTTGAGGTTGTCGGTCGTCATCCTTTTGACATATGGGCATCCAATGGAGCAGCTACCGAAATCTCAGATTCACCCTCGCTCGAAGACAATGATTTACTGGAAAAGTCAGAGAGAAACGTCTATTCTTTGTCGCGTGTCGAGAGAGGGAGGCTTCAAGATATCTGGGCTCGGGAGATTCGAGAAATTGCTCTGGACGACATTTACGAGAGAGTGAAGGACACCGAGCGTATCCAGAAGGAAGTAACAAATGTGCACGATGAGATAGATCGACGAGTGCTCCAAAATGCAGATGTGATCGGCATCACAACTACAGGATTGGCGAAGCGGATTGCGACCTTACAGCGTGTGAGATGCAAAGTGGTTATCTGTGAAGAAGCAGGGGAGGTTATGGAACCCCATATAATATCCGCGCTTCTCCCGTCTGCCGAACATTTCATACAGATTGGAGATCACGAGCAACTACGACCGCAAATCAACAATTTCAAACAACTATCACTTGAGAGCCGACAAGGACATTTGTATCAATTGGATCGTAGTCAATTCGAACGACTGTCAGTTGGAGAACCCAGAAGACTGCGAATGCCAGTTGCCCAACTCAACGTTCAACGACGTATGCGTCCCGAAATCTCAAGATTGATTCGAGAAACAATCTACCCAGAATTGATTGATCATGTCAGCACCACAATGCAATCCGACGTCGTTGGTATGCGAAAAAATGTTTTCTGGCTTGACCACAACCAATTTGAAGACAATCAACGATCAGATATAGATAACAAGTCTCACACCAATATTTGGGAAGTGGATATGGTACATGCAATGGTTCGTCATATCGTTCGCCAAGGAGCATACAAGAGCAGTGATATCGCGGTTCTGACACCATATACTGGACAGCTCCAGAAGCTACGTGCGGCCATGCGCAATGATTTCGAAATCGTTGTCAGCGACCGAGATCAAGAAGCACTTGAGAAGGATGGCCTGGGAAATTTGAAGGACGATTCAGCAGCGAATTTGCAGAAAGATGCCGCTAGTCATAGGAAAGCACCTCTTGAGAAGAAGAAATTGAGTGAATTACTGAGAGTGGCCACTGTCGATAATTTTCAAGGCGAAGAAGCGAAAGTCATCATCATTTCGCTCGTGCGGAGCAACAGCAACAAGAAAGTCGGATTCTTGAAAACCACGAATCGTATCAACGTCCTTCTCAGTCGAGCCCAGCACGGCATGTATCTCTTCGGCAACGCAGATACATACTCAAACGTTAGCATGTGGGAGAAGGTTGTTCACATCCTTCGAGAGAATGATTCGGTCGGGGAGGCTTTAGAGCTATGCTGCCCTCGTCACCAAGAAACACCGATTCAAGTATCTCAGCCAGACGATTTCTCGAGGCTCAGTCCCGAAGGTGGATGCCGTGAGGCGTGTCCGTGGCGTCTCCCGGATTGTGGGCACATGTGTCAGGCCCGATGTCATTCTAAAAGCATGCACGAGGTTTTCTCGTGTCCACAGCCATGCCAGCGTCTCCATGAGCCGTGTCAACATCTATGTCAAAAAACGACATGTGGAGAAGACTGTGGGAAGTGTCTTGTGAAGTTAGACAATATCAAACTTCCTTGCGGCCACTTGAAATCTGGAATACACTGTTATATTGCGCAGGTCCCAAGTCTGATTCGCTGCAGCATACAGGTGGAGAAGACAGTACCTGGGTGTAACCATTCAGTGCAAGTGCCATGTTCTATGGATGTAAACTCTGATGACTACAAATGCTCTATGCCTTGTTCTTGTCCTTTGGAGTGTGCGCACCCGTGTCCCGGAACTTGCAGCCGGTGCAAACCCAAAGCTGGAGAGGTGACCGTAATCCATCAAATATGCCGCAAGCAATGTGGAAGAAAAATGGGAGCCTGCAACCATACTTGTCAAAAACTATGCCACGAGGGCAAGGATTGTGGCACATGTTCAGCGCGTTGCGAAGTTCGATGCAAACATTCCAAATGCACTGCGCCTTGTCATGAAGCCTGTGCCCCCTGCGTGGAGGTTTGCGCATGGAGCTGCGAACATCAAGGATCTTGCACGATGCCCTGTTCTGCACCTTGTAATCGGCTGCCTTGTGATCATCGATGCTCAAGGGATTTGGAATGTGGCCACCAATGCCCTGGGCTTTGTGGAGAAACATGTCCAGAGACGCTCTGTCACAAGTGTACTACCAAGCATGATAGCCGAGTTGATCTCTATGAAATGAAAACCTACGCCGAGATTAATATCGATGAAAACCCCATAGTCGTTCTCGGGTGTGGGCACTTTTTCACCGCCGAGAGCCTTGATGGCCACATTGGTTTGACTGACGTATACACATACGACAAGACTGGCAACATTGCGGGTCTAAAAGACATTTCTGGCGCCTTTGCCGGAAAGATTCCTCGATGCCCAGACTGCCAACTTCCGGTGAGACAGTACGTTACGCAACGATACAACCGTGTTATTAACAGAGCGGTTATTGATGAACTTTCAAAACGATTTCTCGTCCATGGACAGACAGAAATGAGAGATCTTGAAGAGAGGGTGGGCGTAATTGAGAAAGGGTTGGAAAACTCTCGAGCTGAGATCACTGACGCAACTCGGGCCAACGATCATGGGATCCCAATGCATCAAAGAGTACTTGAAATACATAGGAGAACCATAAACGCCAACAAAATCCAACGTCGATACGATTCAGCTCTCAAGGTGGAAAAAGATATTAGGCTGTTCCTCAGAAAGGTCGCAAATCGACACCAACCTGCGCAGAAGCTCTACGAAGCCACTGTTCATGCCGCCACAGTCAATCGATCGAAATCGCTGGATGAAATGCTTGCATTGCTAGACATACATGAGACGTTTCCACTGGTCGAGAGGGATCGCCGTGTCGTACTAGGGGGACGAATTCTTCAGATCAGAACCGAATCCATGATGATCGAGGACAAGTTCCGCATCAAGCAAAAAATAAAGGATGACGAGGCCAACACAAGTCTCCCGGGAGGTTCGCCGGGGAAACTGACCGTTCCATTTCTCACATCATGCGACGCCTTCATATCCGAAAGCACCGCTGCCAACATTCCCAAACTCGCCGTCGAAGCCACAATATATTTTGCCACTATATCGCGCTTGTATCAATCGTCTGGACTCGCTCAAGAAAGCGACAAAGCCAAAGCAGCCGCATACGTGGACAGGGCCAAAGTTCTTCTGGAAGCGGCAATTGAAAGCTGCAAGAACCCATTTCAGAACGCGGATGATTTGTGCAAGGCGGTTGAGCAAAGTATCGAGCTGTTGCGTCGGCCATGGTATGAGGAGGTGACGCCTGAGGAACTGGCAGCAATCAGGGCCGCGATGGTATCAGGGCCGAGGGGAATCGCGACACATTCGGGGCATTGGTACAATTGTGTTAACGGGCATCCGGTAAGTGTTGAGAATCTTCACCTGGCAATACACGTGCTGAATTCTGCTCATGCAGTTTGCGATTGGTGAGTGCGGTATGCCAATGGAGCAGGCACGGTGTCCAGAATGTGGAGCACAGATTGGGGGCAGGAATCATGAGGCTGTGGCCGGCGTTACGCGGGCTGCAAACATGGAGCGATAGACTTTGGGGATCGCGACAAATTCAACTGGCTGGAAAATCTCGAAACTGTATATGCAGATTCTCTGAATCGTCATTGATGGTACATATCGTCGCACCCGTATCGTCTCCCAACAGATGGAGGCAGGGTCCACGTAGAAGCTATGGCATAGCTTTGAAGCAACAATAACGAAACCCTTCTATAAGACATGGCAACATAACCCCGCCCCCCGCCCGCAAAAAAAATTAAATATGAAAAGTTAAGGTATATCCCTGCCCACCGGGATGACCAACGGACGGGGATGGGCAACGAATACTTTGACTTTACACACCCTTAAATCACCACACACATTGAGCTTTAGTATAGGCACATACAAATCCTGAGCTGTAGCTATTTCCGAACATTTATAACCCACCACACCTAAAACCTACGCTCGCACCGTCGCGCTTTCGCGTAGTTTACACAGAGTCTCTATTCGTAGTATAATCGTATCCCTTCTCTGCAGCACCCTCCATGCGACCTTACTGCTTCTAATGCGTATATAAAGCTCTTACCTGACCTTCAGAACTTACTAGAAAGTTCGTGAGCTATCCCCAGCCTTGCGTCCGCTCTGGTGCTGATTTTCATGCAGGGTCGCCACGTTGCTCAGTACTTCGGATAGAAGGGCTTGCCAATCTCGGCTAGCGTGGTGTTATTCTCGCTTGCATCCTTGCGTAATTTACATGTCGTGTAACTTAACTTGGAGGGTTAGGCTTATTGACCGTCCGCCCTGTGGCTGTGCAGACAATCAGAGTTCACGTGTCCGACCATGAACCAGTCCGCAAAAGACACAACCGGTAGACTTATCTCACATTGGCACCCACTTACATAGCATAGCATACTCAACACCGGGCTAGATCGACTTGATATAGTAACATTCACGTAAACATGTTGGAAATGACAAGACATTCTCTCTTGTCGAAATATTGTGCGTACCTTAGTCGAAGCGACATGCTGTGTCAATATTGGTATGTATTTCCTTCCGATACGTAGTCAACAAGGCCCAGAGATGTGGGGTATAACAGAATAGATAAACAACATTGCAAAGTCTCGATTGATTTCAGACAGCGCCAGCATTGAGCAGCAGCGTCACCACCTGCTCATAGCCTTCAGATAAAGCCGCCTGGAGTGCGTTGCTGTAGAGTCCGCCCTGCGCGTTTGGGTTGGCGTCCTTGTCGAGCAGCAGCTTCACCACTTGCTCGTGACCTCCAAGTGAAGCTGCCTGGAGTGCGTTGCCGTAGTCTCCACCCTGCGCGTTTGGGTCAGCGTCCTTGTCGAGCAGCAGCCTCACCACCTGCTCGTGGCCTCTTTCTGAAGCTGCCTGGAGTGCGTTGCCGTAGAATCCGCCCTGCGCGTTTGGGTCGGCGTCCTTGTTGAGCAGTAGCCTCGCCACCTGCTCGTGGCCTCTAAGTGAAGCCGCCTGGAGTGCGTTGCCGTAGTATCCACCCTGCGCGTTCGGGTTGGCGTCCTCGTCGAGCAGTAGCCTCACCACCTGCTCGTAGCCTCTAAGTGAAGCCGCCTGGAGTGCGTTGCTGTAGTATCCACCCTGCGCGTTTGGGTCGGCGTCCTTGTCGAGCAGCAGCCTCACCACCTGCTCGTGGCCTCTTTCTGAAGCTGCCTGGAGTGCGTTGCCGTAGAATCCGCCCTGCGCGTTCGGGTTGGCGTCCTTGTCGAGCAGCAGCCTCACCACCTGCTCGTGGCCTCCAGATGAAGCCGCCTGGAGTGCGCTGCCGTACTCTCCACCCTGCGCGTTCGGGTCGGTGCCCCTTTCGAGCAACAATTTCACCACTACCCTCAAGCCCAGCATTGCTGCATAATACAAGGGAGCTGGTATTTCCTCCAAAGATTTTCGTAAATTTGGCTCCTGCCAGGGCCTGTCTGGATCGAATAACCGAATCCAGATCAGATATGTTCGGTGTTCTGTCAATAGGTCCATTGCAACTTCGCTCCAGGTTTCTAGTCTCCCTTCTGTTTGCCAGGCGTGCCTAATCCAGAATTCTGCCGAGTATCGTGCGAGCGGATATTCTCTGAGGGTTTCATCAGAGAACATTTCTGGCTGATGTAATGGAAGAAGGTACCCTAAGCAGCACTTCGCTAGAGTATTGTGGCATGCGACATCTTGCATGCTGTACTGCGCTGCCTGGCTTTGCTTGATCCTGTCTGAGAGAAGATACTCTTGAACAGAGTAGTGCGCCAAAGCAATAACAGTTCGAACGGGTCCAACTTCATCGTCTTCATCGTCTTCATCGTCTTCATCGTCTTCATCGTCTTCATCGTCTTCATCATCTCCGTTGTCTATACTTATAGTGATAAGACTAGAGCAGATGTCCAAAGCGTCTAGTGGATCTTCTAGGACTTCGTCGCGGTCGAATACAGGGTTCCGGTCCGCGTCAATGGCGACGACTTCTGCCACTTCTTCTACCGACAGGGGACGGGCTGAGAAAGTCAGCCACCGGAGAATGCGTATAGCATACTCGGAATCCTCTTCACTGATCGCAGAGAGAATACGATCGTATGTCTGGTCTAGAGTTGGTGGCAGTGTCGCGAGAGCGTTGCGCAGCGTTACTCGATTACGGCACTTTGCTAAAGCGTCCAGCTGACACGCAGCCCATCGAAACCTACAACAATCATCAGTATTACATCATTCGAGTTTGGGGGTAATGAGATACATTCCATGAGCTCCTTCCATCAAAGCAGCCTCAATCTCCTCCCTAACAACGGCGTCTTTCTCCCATTTGCGCAAGCTTTTGTCGCCAGACAGCCTTTGTCGAACGTATCTCTGTATATCTTTGTCCACTAGCTCGCTTTGGAGAGGGATTCTATTCTGATGATCTATAAATTCATTCAACGAGCTCTCGATGTCTCTTTCTCTTCGACTTGTTAGGAGAAGGTGCAAGTTGGGAAGCTGCCACCCAGCGACCGCTTCAAGCATCTCCATCAGCTCTGCGCGTCGACTGCATTCATCCAGAGCGTCAAGAATTATATAGACCTGTGGGAGCGCTTCGATGATCTGTTGCGTTACTCCCAGGAGTGCATGTGCCGACGGCTGACACTTCCCTTTTTCGCAGGAGAAGAATAGCGCGTCGAGACTCTGCGGCATCTGCATAGATTGTTGCAGGAGCTGGCAAATCAATGAACGCAGCATCAACTCCGCATCCTGCTTCTGTGTGTCATTGAAGTCGAAGAAAAAGTACGCAGTTACCTTGTGAGTATCGCCATGGCAGTGCTCCAACACATTTTGAACGATCGTAGCGCTCAGGATGGTCTTTCCACATCCTGGAATCCCATACAGCCAGAGTCGCGATGCCGCATCCTCCTTCCACTGAGCAAACTGCTCGCCTTCGAGAAACCAGAGCCCTGTGTCGGCCTGCCGTTGTTTGAGTGCTTTGTGGTAGTTCGTGGACGGGCCTGGCGCAGACAACCATCGGCGTATCTCATGAAGTTTCTCCTCTTGGATCCTATTGTGACTTTCAGCACCTCGCATTGGAGCAGCGGGTACCTCCTCGGAAGACTCTTTTATCTCTCTCTGGAGTCGCTTCAGCGCCTTCTCTTTGCCTTCGCCGTAGATCAGCGGCATATGGATGTCAAAGATGCCCAGGAGAGCGTAGGCTGCGTCTTCTTCGCGCTTCGTCTCCCGCTTTGCTGCCCATTCCATTCGCTCATGGACACTAAACTCTGACAATGCTCTTCCCTGGAGGGCGTCCACAGATATGCCAGTGATTTTGGCAACCTCTTGCACAAGCGAGTGCCTATCACCAAGCAGATCGCCTTCCGCCGAGAAGAACTCAACCGACGTGGGTGCGAGAAGCTCTTGTAACGTCCATCCGCGGGTAAACCACCTGCTCTTCCGAAGGGACTGGTCGTCGCAGGCGAAACCATCAGTCGAGACATCAGGTAGGTATACATAGCATTTCTCGGCCTTCTGGTACCATTGGAACATGGAGTTGATGGCCTCGGAAAGCTCTGTGCTGCTCGATTTGTCAATGCAGCACGTGTCTACCCAGAAGTATTGCAGCTTGTCTTTCGCAGCTTGCTTTGCGCAGAAGCGAATCTTCTCATAGCCTTTCTTATGCCTACCAGTGTCCTCTTCCAGGTCTCTAAATGTGACCTCTGCGTCGTCCGCTCCCCAGGTGTGCGACAGGATCGCATACTGTGGGATCCGACCTCCCACTCGCTCAACCAGGCTGAAGTTACCACCCTCTTTGATCTGAAACAGACGCATAAAGGACGGCCTGCAAGCTTAACAAAAGGTAAACGAGGGATAAACGAAGAGTATGATGATGACATTCAAGGAACCAGAGCAACGCTAAGCAAGCATGTATGTGACAAGTGCCGGTGGGCTAAGTGTCCACGACCGAAGGGTCGAGGGGTATGCCCTGTGGACCAAGACTGATGCTTAGTAATCAAGCCGGCTGAACAATTAGGCAGATGTCGCTAGCGTCTAGCAAAGGGACCATTATGGATGACACGAGATCATACGGACCTACAGCCCTACAGAGCGTATGCAGTCGTTGAAAAATAGCCGTATTACCAAAACTCGATGTCGCATCGCTCTTATCGATAAGAAAATACCCCTTTTCCCACGGCTACGTTAAACTAAGCTCTTCCACTGCAGAGAATCGTTGCATGTCAACATTGCATGGTTTTAGAAACTTCCACACCGGTCACGTGGGCATTCTATTCTTAGAAGCAAGACGTGCTGCTTGCTGTGAGGTCTCTCAGTCGCTTCTTCCTGCAGGAGCATTTCCCGTCTCATTAGCATTCCTACCATCACCATCCTAATATGGATCCAGCCAGGCAGGTACTTGCGCAACGCTTCAAGCTAGGTGTACCCAAGGCATATTCTCGCCTAGCAGTATGGGGCAATGTTCCTCGCTCTACCCTCCACGCTCGTAACTAGGGACAACCCTTGAAAAAGGAGTCAGCTCAACGCTGGCAATACCTCACCCTGGAGGAAGAGACAGCTCTTGTTTTGTTTCTGCTATCCATGTCCTCTTTTGGAAGACCTGTTTAAGTAAAGCATTTACCCTCGCTAGCCTTTAGCATTGCCTGCTAGCAGTTAAACAATCTAATGGACAGCCTACGCAAGCCCCTAAGCAAGAACTAGCCCCAAGCCTTCAAGAAATAACACCTAGAAATCTAAGCAAGAAAGGCCAGGGCGATTGACTAGAAGCGCTATGAAAAGAATATATATAACAAGATAGTAGAGTAGTTTAACGTGATTAGAACAGTGCTACAGGATCTAGCTGTCCTGCTAGAGAACGTGTATAACATGGACGAGATAGGAGTTATGCTAAGCAAGCTTAGCTCTGTTAAAGTTATTGTAGGTAAGGATAATCTGCATAACTATAAGGGCGCAAGTGTTAAGCAGACTATAGTAACTGCTATAGAGTGTATTAGTAGAAACAGTAGGCTATTGTTACTGCTTATAATCTAGCTAGCTTCTACCTATTAAAGTAACTAGACTATATATAAAACTTTAGAGTAGCACTATGCGTATTCTAACAACAGGTATAATAATTCTTATATTAGCTTGCAGTAGCTTTAGCAGGTATTTAACTATAAGACTAACACTATAGCTAAAGGAAAGCTACAAGTACTGTGCCGGGGTAGGAGGTGCCACCTCCGCTCTTAGGTCTGTGGCCGTAATTCCGGCTGGAAATGGAGATGGGTTTTTCCGGTAGGTTTGGTGGAGGGGTTTACTCATTCAGTTCCTGAATGAAACAACCATCCTATCTCTCATCCATCCTATCCGACACAGAAGTCATCTAATCTTTGCAGAATGATTTCAGTTTGCAGTCTTTAGTTATAGTATAAAAATTGATAGTAGTACGCTGTAAAAGCTTTGTTCCTCGTGTTCCTTCCTTCAAGAATCCTTTCAACTCAGGCTCCGTGCCTGAACACCTCCGAATCTCTACACGCATACCCCATCTGACTGGCTACCCCCACACCTAGCGAGCATGTCTTGCCGGTACAGTACTAATCTATAATAGCTTTAGAACTTACAAAACGCTTAAGGTCCTTAAGTTTTGCCTTAGAAATAATATTGTCCTGTGTTGTCTCCCCTCGCACACCTTACATAAGTTCTAGCCTTGTAATGTTAAAGTTTTTAAGCTGCTAAAAATAGCCTATTGCAACTAGGTTAAACAACTATTATAGGGAGGTGTAGATATAGTTAGTAAAGAGGATTTTACCTTGCTATATAGCCCTGCAAGGAAAGAAGCAATTACTAAGAGAAACATTAAGGCTGCGTAGGCTGCAACTAGTTTGCTTTTATCTAACTTTAAAAGAGTTTTAAGAGCTACACTAAAGCTACTTACACAGCTTACTACTTTAGAAACTAATAAGAATGCTAAACCTTATCCTTATAAAAAGGAGCTCTAAACACCTGCAACACTAATTATAGCAGAGGCTTTTACATCTTTGCACAATATAATTAAAGAGAATGCTCTTAGACTTAATAAGATAAACAAACAGCGCTTACAGAAGCTTGCAAGTGCTGCCTAAATATCCTTTACTAAGCAAGCCCTTCTTTAGGATTAGAATTAGCTCTTAACAGAAATAAACAGCGAAGTTAAGACGCGCTGATCTACAAGATCATTGGTACTAAAGAAGGATGACGGGAAAGGCAAGGTGATGAGCTACGCAGAGCTTGAAGAGGCGCGAGCGAAACGTGCCGCGAAAGACAATGCTGCTGCAGTCAAAGGCCGACGCGGTCGTAAACGCAAGAGTCCCGCGCCAGAGACTGAACCGGAGCCAGGCTCGCCAGAACCAGAGGCTAAGATGGCACGGAGAAGTCGAGTGCAAGATATCGAGAAGGCCTCAAAATCTAAATGGAAGGCCCCCATAGCACAAATGTACTAGGACGATATCACTAGAGGTGGTTGTTATTGGGAAATGATATAAATTTTTTTTAGTCATTGAGGTCATGGCAAATGGACACTTATGTAAGGTGTGCCTGGCGATCGTGTTCCATTTGCTGTGATGTCGGGAGCTGAGACTCCGAGGGGGGATGGCCTACGAACGTTATAGTAAGTTCTGGAGGTCAGGTAAGAGCCTTACATACGCAGTGGAAGCAGCAAGAGCGCATAGACGGTGTCGCAGGGAAGGGACGTAATTGCACTGTGAATACAGACTCTGTACAGACTACGCGAAAGCGCGGCGGTGCGAATGTAATTTTTAGGTGTGATAGGTTATAAACGTTTGGAAATAGCTACAGCTCAGGATCCGTAGGTGCTTATAATAAAGCTCAACGCGTGTTGTGATTTACGGCTGCTTGAAGCGGAAGTATTGTTCGCTCATCCCGGTAGTGCAGGCATCCCGGTTCTGGTGGATAGACTGTACATTTTTTTTTCAACAATGACAAACGTTACTTGGATTTAAACTAATATGAATTATGAGAACCAAGCCACTGTTTCTATTCTAGGCGTTCGGGTTCGGGACCTCCTTAATAAAGTAGTCACATACCGCGACGCGATGGTATCGGATATTCGCAGGTGCTTCGCATTCATTTTGCTCATTTTCACGTGGGTAAACGGCCCCTGGGATGTCCTTTTCCTTATCTGCCTTGCAGTCGACAATGAATGGCAGATAAGCAGCCCCAGGTTTATCACCCTTAATCGAATCGTGAAACTCGACTCGAAGTTGTCCGGCCGGATTTTTGATGGGTATAGTGTATTCGTCAATAGTGTTCCTGTATACAGCGTTATAAGTCATCCCGCCGAGGATTTGGTCGGCTCTAATGAAGAATTTTCTTGTATTGGTTACGTTCGGTGCCAGTATCGAATAATTGGCGGGGAAATTGGGTGCCTCGATAGTACCTTGTTCGCCGTCAGTGGGGCCACCTTTGTGATAGTTTCCGCTGCAAGGCAGATCAGCAGTTTTTCCAAAGGCGGTTCCGTAGGCTCGCCATTCTCTGAGGTTATTTTTGTTGCGGTCTACCGTGAGGACGATTTGGATTGAAAAGTTTGGAGCATCGGTGGGTACGGGACCTAGAACCTCCGTTGGTTTTGGAGGTGTTTGGGTTGTCAAGGTTGTAGGCAACGGAGGTGATTGTTCAGGGCGTGGCGTCGCAGCGGCCAGGCCAACGAGCAGGCTTAGGAGGTAGCAGAATGGTAGTAGACTGGGCATTTTCGGATTGTTTTTCTTGATTTTAGCAAGTGATTACCGCACAGGTGATGCCCAAAAGATCGAGGGCTATTGGTTGATGAATTGCTTAGATTGTCTGGAGTTCCAATGAACAGCAACTAGGATGCATTTATACCTTCGGTAGATGATACATATCGATCCAACGAACTTTCAGAGGACAGATAAAATATTAGTTTCATGTGTGTTTCTCAGCAGAGGCGGAGATGGACTCAAGCCAACAGTGTTGACATAGACGCCGTGAAGTCACGCCGCAATACCAACACCTCTCAATCCTTTTGCCGGATTTTGTGGAGATGACAGATTCCCACACCATTCAATCACTCGCTCCTTAATAATCTTACCGTTCTGTTCGTTTCTTATAGATAGTTCTGACATCAACAACATATGTCAAATCCCAAACAGTGTGTAATTTTCCTATCGACCGGCGCACCAATGTCGATGCTCGTGCATATGCAAAGACATGAGTTTTTTTCCTGTAGAAACTGTGCGTATAGAACACTCACTAACTAAAAGTTGCGTATGAAATATGTGTAGAAGGTGAACGTGTATTAAGATGATTTAATTTTGCGACTTCAAATGATGAACTCACACCCAAGTACACTGTTGACGCCTACAGATAGCGCTCTCAATACGCAACCAGTAAATTCCCGGAAACTAAACTCAGATGTTCATTGTAATTTAATCATATGACCAAATGTGTCCCAAATAGAAACCGCTCCAGCTTGAGTTTTATGTCAGGTGGATGAAATGTACTAGTCCCAATTAGTATTAGATAGGTCCCTGGGCCGAGATGCATGGCACGAGCTAACGCGATAAACTGTCGCAACCGATAACACGCAGCCTCAACACAAACAGCCCACTCTGCACTCCTTCGCCACCTCACTTTTTACATGCGCAGACGCATATTCGACTAGTTGCTGGACGTATTGTGCTTCGGCTGACAACACGAACCACTAACCATGAACCCTTCATATACGGTATGTGGATTAAGTACAATCTTCCGCAGACAGACTAGACTAACCACTACTGCAGGTCCCACTCGACCGACCTCCCCCTCCAGGCCATACCCCGCCTCCCCCAGACCAACCTCCAGGGTATTATACCATCCCCATGCCCGAGGATCCTCCGCCTTCATATGACGATGCTACTCATTCGGAGAGGACACCCCTACTCGTAGGACCACCGCCCGACTACGGTGTATACAGAGCGTACGTGGAGCCCGATGCATCCTCGACAGCCAGCAGCGACCAAGGAGTTACGACAAGAAGCCTTCCTGAGTGGGTGGGTCAGATCTTCGTCGTCTTCTGCTTCGTGATTATAATGTATGCCTTCTGGCAATTTGCTAGCGATCCCTACTTCGACGGCTACCCGCCTTCTGGATGAGATGGAGCACATCCAGCGGTTCTCAGCCCATATTAAGCTGAATCATTCAGCACTCTGATACGGCTATACTGGTTCATATAGACATGCGCATCAACCTTTTTGCGCACCTATTTGGAACGGAAATCGAGTGTCTCGTGCGGCGTGGACTATACTGCCACGGTACTAGAGGGACGCATCACTCGAACAGTTTGTGGCTTCGAAGGGCAGCATGAGTGCTCAAAAGACGCCCCATTCGATTTATCACCGGAATGTAAGCTCTTGCTCCTAGGGATCCAATGCAGTAACTCCAAGCCCGGTTCATGAGGAGGCACCCGACTAAATATATGACTATCAACCTTGATAGGGTCCTTAACATGACTGCATTGTCGTTTCATTGGCAAGAAGAACGATAAGTTTCGATACGTGTGATATTTTTGCGAAATCTTTCTCCTGCTTTTCAGGCGCTCGATATTGCAGGACCGTCGTGGTGGTGGAGGATTGATGAATTCGCAGGTTCGCACATTGTCACAAGAGTTCCGATACGAAAGTCAATGTTCAGGGGCGACGCTTGGTAGAGGAAAGGAATATGCATCATGCCAAACAAGGGATACTAGACTTGTTGGATTGTGGAATGTACACAATGTACGGCGTTCTATCCACTAATCTCGGTGTCCATATGCTCCGCATTGGCCGCATGTGCCCCAACGTTGCTTGCAAGGCCACGCGCATGACACCCTGGAATTCATCAAAATATCATACCACGCAGCATTTAGGCGTACTCCAAATATTTGGATTGATTTTCCCATCACCGCTACTTCTGCTCAGTGCTCACCGGTGATCCGCAAAACCTAAGTGAGCATGAGAGCCACCAACCTGGTCGCTGCGGATTCTAGAAAGATGGTGCGAGGCACACGTTCGCCCGCAGTAAGTCACCAAGTACATCGGTCACGCCTTGGTCAAAATTCATGGACACCGCCAGATGCACGACAGTCATTTTGGGCTAGCTCTTAGTACATTGCCACCATCAGCCCTACTCTATCCGCCAATCATAACGTGTCGATCCTGGAAAGATCACCAGCGTTTTCACTCTCTAGCAGACTAGCCTAGAAGCTACGTACAAACACATTGAAACTTATGAATCTCGGTCGCAAAATATGACTTTCAATTCCAGTTGATATGAACTCGTACCTGTTTACTCCATAGGGCAAAACGACGCTCCATTAAGAGGAATGACATAAGCCCGTCTGGTTGCCACCCATGTCCTGCCCCGTATTCGGATTATCACTCACACTATTCACCCACTATGCAGATCGCTAGTTTAGACTCACGAACCGGCTATGCCGCTTCGCCTCGATGCTGGATCTAAATGCACACTCGTTCGATCCACGTCTTGCCACCAAACTGACAAGCTTCACACTTCAGCCTTCCCGCTATTTTGGTCTACGCTCCCAGAATAGATCAGGGCGGTAGCTTCCCAGCTTCCCAGCTTCCTCTATTGGAGTCCAACAGGATTTGGCTGCCTCACTGGAGATGAGTATTTGAGTCTGTGACTAAGGGATCGTCTTCTTTCGCTCATCTATGCCCTACTAGGCCGTGCAAGGTGTTCGACATGTGCAGTTGGGGCAGTACATGTATATCTTTGGCTCATTATGCAACTACAGGGATATCCTTCTGTTAGGCATGCACATGAAGCATACTCTCTTCCTGCAACATGGCGTTGCATATGAACTTGCTGTATTTGAGGCCCGCAAATGTTCAGTGGGCAGGCTACGCCTGGGTTTGGTCGCCAGGTAATTTTCAGAAAACCCGACGCAAAAGGCCACGCTCAAGATCTGATGTCGATATCGCCTGTTCCGAATCTGCTCTTTGCATGTCCGAATGATGCACGCTATTGGATGTGCTCTCACGTCGGAGGTCTGAAAGAACTCTGCTAGGCTATACTATTCAACTGGCCAGCGAATATCATTTCAACCGAGACCTGGCGCAAAGCATCGACATTGGCTCCCTAGAAAGCATATGTAGACTCTTCGCTGCGTCGAGCTGAGCCTGAGACCTTAAATTTATCCTGTGTTATCGCCTAAACAATATCGAAGGTTGAGGACAGGGTTTGGGCATTACTGTGATATAATCAAGATGTCAAAATCTGATCTCTCCCTATTTGGTACCACATACTAGTGCACTTTGGCCAATGCCACTGGATGCTAGGTCCCACTGGCACATGACAGCTAACTATCGAGCAGTTGCCTAATGTATTGCCCACAAGTAGGGTCTTTGATATGGTTACGGAATAGTGCTAAAGGTAGATAACAACAAGCACCAGCGATCCGATCCTACTGGTTTCTTTGAGCAAATAACCACTATCTAGTATCCAATAAAACTCAAGACCACCAACCTAACGTGAGATTTTCCAGCAATTCAGCAACCCGTGCGATCCAGCTACTCCCAGCTTTCCCCTTTCCATTCACTTTCTTCCTTCTATCTTCTCCTTTCCCTGGCGGTGGCCTGGGTCCAAAGAATCTCCCACCCCAATACCCCGTTCTTCCCCTGGCCGCACTCTCGTTTCGGCACACTGGCTTCTTATGATCTTCCAGCTCGCCCATAGGCCAGATAGGAATCCAACAAACCTCGTCATCCCCACAAGTCCCACATTCCTTCCACGTCGTCCACTGCAGATACGCAACCAGCTCATCTACAATTTCTAGCGCCCGAGCCGGTGGCGGCGCAGCCAACGAGCGCGACATTGTCGCTGCCGTGATATCGTGCGTAGAAATCAGCGTGCTACAGATATGCGTCGTAACAGCATGAACTGCCCTATACGCCAATGGATACGCATCCTCTCCATTCCCCGGCTCTACTTCCGGCACAAACTGCGCAACACACCTTCTAATTTCCTCTCCCGTATCCCTACTACCAAAATCTACAAACGGCCTTAACAACCCCTCTAAACTCTCCAGAAAGCGCTCCTTTGTACTCCGAACCCTCTCATCAGTAATTAGAAAATGCAACTTCCCACTATATCTCCGCACTACCAAATCCACCACGCCCTGCCAATCTCTCCCCTCTCTCTGTCGGGGCTGCAAAACCATCTCCGTAACCTTGTCCCTCACGCGCACGAGCTCTTCTTTCGTCAACCCCGTCAATCTCGGCATCAGAACATCGCTCTGGACGTCATTATCCCACAATGCCAATCCCCTACCCCCTTCTCCCTGCTCTGCAAACACGCTAACGAAGTTCTCGTAGTCCAGCATAATTCTATCCCCTCCAATCCCGTCGTACCGACTCGTGAGTGCCTGGATATACGGCCAGCCGCCCATTACCCCCGGGGATCCGGGGCGCGACGACGAGGGAGGTGATACGCCGATAATCGACGAGACATTGACATGTGCTGAGAAATCGCAGAGTATGATTTCGAAGCCTCCTTCCATGCGAAGGAAGCCGGAGATTTTGTTGGCCCAGAGGGAGTGGGTGAGGTTGCAGAGATGAGAAGCGCGAAGGTATTCGTTGGACATGCCGGTACCGGGGCTGGCACCGGGGGTGTGGGACGAATTGGGGAGTAGGGACGAAAGGAGCAGAAGGTCCTGCGTGTCAAGGGTGCCGTTGGAGGTTTTGCCTGCAGAGAGCCCGTCGATGTAGAGGAGGTGGAGAGGGTGGGCGGGGGTGTAGGTGTGGAGGTAGCCATGGGGGATGGGAGAGGGGGTGAGGGTGTGCATAGGGTTTTGGAAGGGGTTTTGGGGAGGACTATGATGAGGTGGAGGGGGGCGTTTGTGATCAGATAGAGGTGGACGTCCATGGTTTGGTGGTGGTGGAGGTCGTTCGCGGCCTGGTAGTAGAGGTCCTGGACCTGGAGGAAGAGAATGCTGTTTCCCATGCATTCCACGGTGCTCTTTCTCCTTTGACTCCCTCGAATAACAACTTCCCTCATCATTACCCCCGGAACGTCCATATTCCCCATCCATCCCCAAAACCCTCTTCCCTTCTGCCTCTTCATATCTCTTTCCCTCCCCACCCCTCCCCCCTCCCCCCGGCGGCCCCCTCTCCCTTGCAAAAATCAATGCATGCTCCGGCTCGAAAGCCAACCACTCCATCCCAGTGACTGGCTCAGGCGTACCTGTCCCATGATAAAGCTGCGTGCCTGCGGGAACGGTGGCGAGGAAAAAGGACATTCCGTTGTGGTTTAGTGAGGAGCCCCATTGGCGGAGAGAGGAGTGGAGGGTATTGAATATGTGGTTTGCGTTTGGAGGGGGGAGGGGAGTGGAGAGGGCGAGGGTTGAAGGGAGGAGGAGGAAGAGAAGGAAGGGAACGAGGGGATTGGAGCGCATGCTGGGGAGTTGATGGGTCAGAGGTAGAAGCAGGGCATGGAGGGTTGTGTAGAAATGTAGAACTGCAAAAATTATTTATCGCGATAGAAAAGAAAAGTAAAAAAGGTGTTGTACTGGTCTGTTTTGGCACGGCAAAACCCCCAAATGCGTTCGCTGCACGATGGGTAGATAGATAAGCAAAACCAAACCCTTCAATTCCCTCCAAACCAACACTACCTATCCAAAACAAACCACCCCCATCTGTTGTAATTTCGCACAAACACAACTATTCAAACCCATCCACGTATACCGTCCACGTCCTCAATTATCTCAAAATCTCTCCAAACCTCATCCAGTCACCCCATGACGCGGCCCCGTCTGTTATCAGATGTACGAGCCCCAAGCGTACTCCGACGTCGGCGCCCGTTCATCGCACAACGAAACGAGCGAGCGCTGAATCGCGCGCAAACACGCTGATTCGCCATGTCCTTTTGGCGTGATTCTTACGCAGCGTTTCAGCGCAACATGTCCAACTCGTCTCCAATGCCTTCAATGTTATCTAGCGGCGCAGCACAGCACAGCACAGCACGCAAAAACACGTGAGCGAGGGTATTCCGCCCCGTCCTTCCCTGCTCTCTCGGACCACCGCTCTGGATCACGGAACGGAAACGAAAGAAACTCCCCTTTCCGAACATGGCCCTCGCCTTACATCAGCCCTACTTGCCGGGCGTAAACAAGTGTATCGGAAGTTCCATCGTGATTAGTGGGATTCGTTGGATGGAAGTCGAGTCAGATTTCGCATTGCATGCCTACTGCATCGGAGGGTCAGTGCGGCGTATGTGCTCGTCGGACGAATCGCAGGGAGAGATGGGACGTTGACGAATGGGAGAGCAAAGCGAGAAATGGAAGCTGGGAGCCGGGGGGAGCTGGGAGCATGCGGGCGGGCAGTGCGGGGCGTTGTGTGATATGGGATGAGATGCGTGGATGTGGCGAGGTGGGATGGATGGGTATATGGGTGGGTAAATGGATGGATGAAGCTTATTGTATCGCGAACAGATAGATTGGATGGGAATGGAGATGGAGGGTATGGTTCGTTGGTAGCTCCGATGGGGGGGTAAGTTGTTGTGTGGTGGTGTAAACATTGCATGTGGATAAGGTTTGGTTTGGTGGTAATGGTAATGGAGGAAATGTGTGCTGTGTCCTTGGTAATTAAGTTACTCTCGGGACTAGGAATGTAATGGAGTTGATCGAGCGAACCTGGATTAGATCCGGGAGTACACATTTCTCTGCATCATGTCTGTCCGTGTGATTGTGACTTAGTCATCAGTGTACGGGGTTCGGGCGATGGGAAGACCATGTTCCGGGTCGGGTCGGCGACTTGAGGCAACGCGACGCGATGCGATGAGAGACCAGGACACGGCGTTGTGGGGAAGCAACAGTGCCCCGCTGCGAAGGAATAGGGGTGCAGGGCTTGGAGGGGAGGGGTGGTTGCATATGTAGGTAAGGAGATGAGATGAAATGAGACGGGAGGATCAGAGTTCGGGTTGGTGCGGCGATGAGGGTTTCTTGTCGTGATCAGTGTGGGAGAAAGGAGAGAAGAAGGGTCATGACTGGGATGTTGGTGCAACGATCCGACATCTGCACATATCGCGATGCTGACAATTGGACGACTGTTCGCATGTTATTATGTGCACGAACCGATAGGAAAACAACACCATCTCGTTGTTCCAGAAAGCGAATGCGAACATTCAGGTCCATATTTCGTTTCCACTTCAATCATTCCCCCCCCCCCCCCCCATTTGTATCATGCGTTTGTCGATTCGACCCGCAGAAGAACTCCCATGTTCAGCCGTGGGCGTGGGTCGTTGAACGTACAAAAAAGTGGAATCAATACTCAGGTGGCCCAACCCATTTCTCAAGTGCAAGTGCAAAATGCAGCAATCCGTCATGAAAATTTCTGTGGGTTCTCCACTGTAGTCCATGTATGGTAAACAAAGCAAAAGAAAGTCAAGAGTCATTAGATACCTTTGGACATGCCACTTGGTACTGGGTACACACCTGTACTGTGTACATCGTAACCACCCATAGCCGTCAGATAGCTGAACAAGGTTCAGTTCGGCCATGAAGCTAAAATAAAACCCAGGCCAGGTCTTGTACCCTAATACTAGCAATGCAGGTCCGGAGTCTCTGGACGGCCGGAAAAGGGACTTCAGGTGTGCGCCAAGTGCGAATGCAAGTGCGTGCGCGTTGTACTGCTACTGCAATGTATACTTGTAAAGGTAGACTGGACTTGTGTACAGTCACAGTCACAGGTACAGGTCAGGTACGCGTTTCGGCGTTTAGGGCGAGAGTGAGCAACGTCATCGCATCGGCAATTGCTGTACATTGCAACCTGAACGAAATGAAAGTGGGTCTGGTCTGGTCAGGTCAGTGCAGTGTAGCGAGAGTGACGGTGTGTGATGTGACAAGTTAACAAACGACAAGTGCACTGAAAGGAGGATGTGAAACTTCCAGGACAGATAATTCGTAGCATAGCCACCTCCATCGTTCGGTCCCAACACCAGTCCATCGGGCAGGTAATAGGGAGCTGGGAATGTAAATATAGGTACAGAACATGCCTATGCCCATGCGAGCAACGTGATTGTCGCCCACACTCTCCCTCTGCGGGCATTGGCTGTTGGGTCCCGTGCAAGCGATCAGAACGTCTGGGAAGGCCGAAAAAGCTTGATGAGGAGCTGCGCCTCTGCAACGACTGCAAAGACGGCTTTCTTGTTATGGATCTGATGGAATGAATTGTCTCGATGAGTGGCGTGTGGACACACTAGCCCGAGGAGCCTAAGACCAACATGGCTTGGGTGCTCGAGGCGAAGGATCGTGCTATGGAGAGAAGAAAGGGAAAAAAATGGGGGCCATCATGTGTCTTTCACGCGGCGTCTTTCCGCCTCTCTCTCTCTCTCTCTCTCTCTGTGTGTGTGTGTGTGTGTGCTGTTCTCCTCCCTCTCTCCCCCCCTCGCTCCAGGGTACTCGCGGGTGCGTCTGTGTGTTTGCTCAATCGAGAACAGTCAGTTCGGAGGCTCGACTAAAAACTGATGTTGCTGGTTACCGCCCAGACGAAGGTGCCGAAGCTGCTGTCATGCTGTGCAACATCTTCTCCGCTTGGGCTGTGCGCATCTATCCAGCCACGCACTTCGGGTCGAATAAGCGGTCGCAGGCTTCCAATTCACTCCGTCAGCCAGATCGGCGCTAATGCAACCTAGTCAAAACAGGTAACGCGTGGTTGCTGGGGTGAATGGCGAATCGCACTCCAAGCCTTCGAGTGAAGCTTTTGGCTATGGAAAATAAGCACTCTGGTAATTCCTATCAAACCGCCCGGCTGCTGTGGCCAACACTGATTGACCGGTTCCGGTCATGGAAGATGAAAGAGCGGATTGCTTCACCGCATCATGATCCGACTTGGTGGTAGAAGGCATGCTTTCGTGATCATTATTCGATGATGTGTAGAGTGGAGCAGGCCGATCTCGTCCAAGACTCTGTTCGTGACTCGTTCGAGAAGATGGAATCATTCGAACTGAACTGCAAATTAGTCCTTGTTGTCGTAGCAAGGCCAAGCGTAATGTGGGGGCGGCGGCGGCGGCGGCGGCGGCTGTATACCAAGCACTCTGCTCACTGTGCGCATTCATTCCCCTGACCGGACCAGTGGTGCACATTTCGGCCGCAACATTCCCCCGTCGTAACGACAATGCAGGGCTTAAACTGTCAAAAGTACGATTCAACATGTACGGGACCATGTATGTACGTATGGAACTATGTGCCAACATGCTCGCCCTACTTCTCCAAGAGACAGGTGACGCAAGCACACTTCATTAGGAAATCGGTCAGGACACGCGTGGAAGGATGTTGCGCGCGGCGGGAAGACCCGTCAGAACCTCATTCTCAACTTTTCGCTGACTAATTTGGTCCAGTTATAGTTTGGCACAAGATTCACCGCGAACCCTATGGGGGTTCTTCCTATCCGATCGTTGGGCCTAGTTGGAATGCGACCGACAAGGGGAGTGGGAATATTGTCCGATCTGGTGCAATCGGCAGGATTTGTGCCCGCGGCGGGATCTTGCAGTGCGGCGCAAAGGAAGGAGGAATGTGTTTGTTGCAAAGAAAGACACAAGGCACGTATTGTATGGTAAGAGTGTTGGATTGTGTGCGTTTTTGGCCGCTGATTTTTCGAGATATGTACAGGCTGTGAATCCAGGGATCGGTTGGGCACTGTACCGATGGGTAGTAGTCCGTTGCCGGCTGCGGTACGTCCCATTCCAGATACGCGCAATGCGTTCAATGCTATCGCAATTGCTACTTTCTGCGTACCATATCGGTATGCGGAGCCAGTTCGATACTTGATGCCATTTCGGATTGGATAAGCGAGCAGGGGCTCACCTAAGCCAGCCATACTCTTCACGCGACTTGTTCACGCCTATTTGGTATCCCTGTTGCGACCACCCTAAGATCCCCTAACGTCGCAGCCACCAACACTGCCGCTTGTCCGCGCGACTTCACTCCATTGTCTGGTGCGAAAAGGGAACGGAAGCAACCCGCTGTCCGCAATCGTTTGACCGCCGCCCCCATCTTCGCAAAACAAACTCTACTCTGTTGTTAGTTCAGGGCGTCGGCAGAGATGATCGCAGATTATGATGTGAACACGTCGTTGGTCGTCGGCGCCTCCGCCCGTAAAACGGCTTTCGAACTGCTGTCAGCCTTGCGGTCATGTAAGGCCTCCCACTAACTGCACTCGTTTCAGCCCGGTCAACAATGTGACGCACCAGCTCCCTTCGCAACCAGCCGGAGAATGGCTTGACTCTCCTCTCCAATCTCATCTTTTGGTGCACCAATATCGACTGTGTTTGAGCCTTTGAGGGCCACTGATCGTGGGTAATGGAAATTAGTCAAGCGGTATTCTGTGGGAGAGCGATGACACTCAGGAGCACTTGCCTGTCCCGCCGTCTATGACTGGATGTGGCAGAGCTGTGGTCGTTGGCTGTTGTAAGCATCGTGAAATGTGAATCGAGTTGTAACAAAAACAAGTGAGGTTGGGGAGGTGGACGTGGAGTTGTGATAGAGGAAGAGACTTCCTATACATTCGTGAAAGCAATGCAGGTGGATATCTATATTGTATGTTGCCATCATGTTGTCTCTACCTGAGTGTGCGATGGTCCTTCTCTTGACGAGGCCCTCGTTGCTATGGGTCACAGCTAACGAGGGGTGATGTTCTTCACCAGAATTTCCAACGTACTCTCGTGCGACAAAACAGTGACATAGCCAAACGCCAACGCCCGCTACTTCGGCGGGGTACCGGTAATCTTTCAGAGCGAACGTGGTGAGCGCATCGTGGGGGTATCGAAAACGATGGTAAGGAGAAAATCGTACGTTTTGGTCGCGTTCCTTTCGGGGACACCGAGCCGTCTTGAACTTATGCATCAATCATAGGAGGCATTTCGTCAAGCGATAATTTGTTCGAAGCCAGAGTCTATACGATGCGCTGGTTTGTGCAGCGGTGATCCTTTTCCTTTTGCTGCCTTCAGATGTATCCGTTTTACATGGTCTCTCTGCTCAACTAATTAGCTTGTTTGAGCCGTCTCAAAAGGTAGGGTTCTCTTACCATGTTATCGACACGACTGAAAACCCTATCACAGCCTTCGACGTCACACCGAACGCCGGGGTTGTGTTTTGCTTCGTGCCGCGCAAGATCCTTTTTACTTGAAAATCCTCCGCCTGTTGCTTGTGGACACCCTTCGTGGTGACAGAAGAACGTCTTTCTATGTCTCTTGTAATGTTTCCTTAGATCACATCCTCTTGTAAACACAGCTCTTGAGTTACACCCCGGATACTTGCAGCTCCAGGTCCCATTCTGGTTGAGGATACCAAATCCTCGGAGATCTGGTGAGCTGGGTGATATGGATCGAGACTGTGGAGGCGGTGAGCGATCCGATCGTTCGTTTAATGAGTATCCCAGCATCCCTGACGATGAAGCTGAAGGTGATCGCTCTGGCCTCGTAGAGGGATAGTCGTCATTGTATATGGGATGTGACGCATATGTAGGTGCCGATGACGTTCCGGTGAGTGGGAGATAGGTGGAGTAGGATACATGTACCGGTGGTAAAGGTTGGTTTGGTATTATCCAAGGCTGCAGTTGCGAGGGTATTCCCCTATATTCGTAGGCGTGTGAGTATGGTATTGGTGATTCCGTCTGGCCTGTGGTTGGTCCAAGTGGTGATGAATAGAGGATGCTTGGGGGAGACTGGCAACTGCTAGAAGGAAATAGGTGGCGAAGGTTATCGTCGTCTTCTGTGCCCAAGAGTGCCATCTCCGCTTCGGGAGAGAATGAAAGGCTTGCCATGGTGGGATGAGGAGTCCACTTCGTAGCCGTCGATGAACTGAAATACTGCTCTATGATGGGTAGGTATAGGAACAATAAAGGCTCTTGTTCCAGGCAGCGGTCATACAAGTAATATATTGGCACTAGGTGGGTTGTTCGTGTGATGGCGGAAGGGTTGGTCAAATAGGATGATGAAATGAAGTGACAACGGCTGAGCTTTAAGAGATGTACCAGGCTGTAGAGGGCTAGGGCCAAAGTAGATGTAGGGGCAGGGTGTGTATGTTTAGGTAGTCCAGGGTATGGTAGGGGCTCGCCTCTTGTAGAATAAGGCTGAAGCACTCGACAGTGGGACTCCTCGACGTGGCGGGTAGTGGCGGAGTTTGCTGTGAATGTCTTGCAATTTGGTATGGATGATTGGCCGTCGATGTTGGGCCTAAATGTGGCCAATGTTAGAAACAGGATGAGAGGGCAACGAAGAATCCAACTTGCTCGTTCTTAGAGCAATTTGTAGTATGCAATTTATGACGCGGGGAATGTGGGCGCGTATGAAGGTCAGTGAAGCAGAAGTGGCTTCGTTGAGGCCCTTGAGGGGATGGGAAGGATAGAAACGATAAATGGGACGCAAGTAGATGCCGGAAACAACTGGAGGTAAGGGCTTGCCCATTACAGATGGCAGCTTGGCTGCTGCCTCCCGCTTGTAGCGACAATTGCATAATCCCACACAAATGCGGTGGGCGCGCGGTGGGCGCAGGTGAGCCGTGGGTCATGATATTCCGTGCTAGTTGGAAACCCTGCCAGCTCGATGGGTCCCAGCGTAACGGTAAATACACACTATGTACACAGTACCTATACATGCCAGGTTTCTGTGTCTAGCCCATCGAGGAGGCCGGGCAGGGCAACGGCTCGAGGCCCATGCTGCCACGCGCCAGTTCACACTCCGAACAATTCACTCGCGAGATGCACCCTTGCGGCGCTCCCTCCTGCACAACGACGGACATCCCAAAAAAAAAAGAACGCATCGGCCATGGAAGCTTTCTAGAAGTTTTCGCAGAGCCCCAACCTGGAGGTACAGGAGGATTTCTCCGAGCTCGCCTTTGAATGCGGTGCTCGCAAGAGAAAAAGAGTAGCGGTACCCGTCGTTGGCAAGGATCAGCATCTGTGTCTGCGTCTGCGCCAGGACCATGTGGAGCACCAAGCAGTCAGTGGGCATGTGAGACAGCATCAGAGGCGTGAGGACAGGGCGGGCAGGGTGGACAAGCTCAGGCTCGACAATATGGGCCAGCCGACAAGTCTCAAGGTGTGGACAAGGGCCAGGGAACAGAGCAAAAGGCTGTTCCCCCCAGAACGTGCGCCGGTTCGACTTGTGTGGAAATGATGGGACGGTCGATCACAACGCAGTCGGTGTGCACGGTGGGCTTATGCCTTAGGCCCTTTGGGGGAGTGAGGCATAAGCCAATAGGCTTGCAGGCAGTCCGGCAGTGTGTAGCCGGAAGTACAAGTAGTCTGCGAGTGGTTGGGGCCAAGGGGCGCGGGCGAAGAACGGAGCGGATGTATAATTAGTAATAATGCGGGTCCGAAAACCGAAAGGCCCGCGGCCAAGCACAAACGGACCCTGGACGGTGAGTTTCTTTCGTTGTTGCTGAGGTTGCTCTCTTATTGTTGTTTCTCGTCATGCTCGTCGTGCTCATCCTGCTCATCCTGCTCATCGTTGCGCCTCTGATCACTTAATTTCTAACTCGGAATCTTGGGGCGGTCGGTTGGCTGAGCTGATGCACGGTCGATGTCAACGTCAATGACAATGTCCCGGTCACCCAGTTGCCCGTCTCCCACCCAACTCTGCTATTTTCGACGACTTTCCCATGCCTGCTCGAGTCCGTTCACAGGTGGAGGGAGTTCGACAACCAGACAGTGGATATCCGACAAGCGAAGCTAAGCTTTTCTCCCGAGGCTGTACAGGTAGAATATATGTCGCCAAGCAAGCCAGCGTGCCGCCCCTCTTGGGACTTGTTGTGTGACGCCATGCACCAACACAAACATGTCCAGGTAGAGCGTGTTCACCAACGGTGTTGGTGCGCTTTGCATTGTTTGCCCGCTCGAACAGCGTGCATCTTTGCACTTCGGCTGGGCCTTGGGGAAGAATACGACGGGCGGTTGCGAAGTGTTCCAAAATGTCTGTCCCTGATGCATGAAGGAACCTGTTCCTGAAGTGGCGAGATGAGATATATGATCGAGTCGTCGTGCGTTGTTTGTTGCGAGCTGTATCGATGCCTAATTTCCGAAATGATAGCACTTGTCATGAAAGTGAAGCTGTTTCGAGAGAGACATGATGATTGTTTGGGGCTTTGAGGCGGACGTTTGATGTCTGAGGCACGAATCCGATACTCGTCGGAACCCAGTTACTGGTCCTCCAACGGCCAGCCATGGGCCGTCCGGCCTCTGCCCGTGGTCTTCTACGGATGAGTGCATGCCCCGGGGTAGTGGGTTGTGATGCGAGTGGTACGTGGGGTGATGAAGAATTTGCGGCATGGAGGTTGGTGGTGTCTCTCTCCCCTTCCTACCCGAAATGGTAATCACGCTGCCCAAGTGGGGCATGAACAGCTGGGAGCGAGCGGAAGCTTGGCGGGGGTGAATAATTTGGCCGAGACAGACCTTCTTTCGACCACACTCCTCCATCCTCCTCCCCCTCCTCCTCCTCCTCCTCCTCCTCCTCCTCTCTCTCCAACTCTCCAATCTACCGCACACACTACCATGCAGCCAAGGTCCCCGTTTCAAGCAAATCACCTGCGTTTCGAGCAGAGGAGGATGTGCACCAGCACCGGCAACCACGCTCGTGGATCATCTCCCAGCTCTTACCTGATGCGGACAATCGGATACCTGCGCCACCCCCGACTTTCTAAAAATAAGTGACACAACATTTCGACTTCATCTCGGTTAATACTCGACCTTCATTCCATCACTCGACATCTACGCAATCTCGACAATCTGCTGAATACCTCAGTCCGCCATGTGCCCGATTGTGGATGAAAATCATCGTCGTCAGAAGTACCTTGGTAGCTACACGGTACGCCCGTGGTCATCCCGTGGCCGGCACACCGACCTCGTATGATCGGAGCACTAAAACCGTTGTTTGACGGATTTCGGCACAATGGCTGGGGTCACTACCCGGGCATTCAGACCACGAGGAATCCACATGTGGGTCACCCACACGCCCGCGTATCGCATCTACAATGTGCACCCTCGTCTCCATGTGCAGCAGGATGGCCAAAGCGCAAGGCAGATTCAACTTGACGTCGAGCCCCTGCCGACGGGTATAGCCTGTGCTTCTTACATTAGCGTCAGCCACTCTATTTTCACCTCATGTTCATTCCACTTCGTTATCCCGTGTCAAACGAACGACACATGGAAACTTCAGCAGTGAGTCGGAGAGCAAACTTGAGTAGATCGGACTCCGACTTCTTCCAATCAGAGGTTACCGTGTGCCTGGTCTGTGCTGTTGCAACAGGAATTACGTTCAGAACACTATAGCTGGCTTGCCCAATAATATATTCAGGATAACCGGTAGCTAACCTCGAAGGGGCCAATTTACCTGCACGGACCCTTTCTCGGCGACTTTTGTAGGGCATCTCAAAGCACATTGCGGCCTCGGATCGAAATGCGCAAACGTCAGTGACAGGCATATCCACGGCAGTTCCAGTTGCGATATTGTGGCAGTCATGGAGATGCTCTTGGTGCTCCAGCATTTACTGCATTCGACTACACGGTATATGCCATGGCGCTATTCAACAAGTACCACTTCTCATGGTCCAGCTGGTAATGTTGGCGGAACTCTTTATTCATCTCACAACTCCCATATATATTCCCCACTTCACGCCACCTAGCATCAAAAATCATGCATACTATGTTGATAGAGTCTAGCGACATGCTTTGTATGGACAAAGGTTCCTTGCAGAGTCAAGTACTGCGACTGCGCCTCGCAGAATTTCACGTGCGTAAGAAGCAACCGGATCCTAAAAGCTTAGCAAGCCATCCTTGTTGGAATGAATCCCGCTCGTCTAAACTTGCTTTTGCCACATTGCATTAAGCCAGGATCCCGCCGCAGAGCCGCAAAGCCGCAAAGCCCAGAGCCGCAAAGCCCCAAACCCCTGCTGACGTCACTCATCCAGAAGAACCTCTATTTACATATGTTCAGGTTCCAAAAGTGCAGAGACAAACAATGTGCTCACACCTCCAGGGCCTCGTTTCGTAAGAACAATCATCTCGCAACATAGATTCACCCTCCACGCGATGGCCATGTTCCGAAACAAGCACAGCCCCCATTTCGGCTCCCGGGTCATGAAATTGCTAGAAACGGCAGCAAACCCGCAACAAATTTCGCAAAACACTACCCCAAATCATCCCCCATTCGGCAACTAGCGCCAATCGGGACAAATCGCAAATCCTTCAGGATTCTTTTAGCCGTCATTGTTGTTTGTCCCGACTTCTACCGTGGGAACGAGCGTTCGACAATAACATGCAAAAAACGTGGCTTTTGTGATTGCCTGCCCGTGGCCGCGTGTGTGATATGGCGTTACTTAATTTAGAAGCATTTAGTGTCGTCTCGCTTTGCACCGCAAAGCGATGCGGAGACGTTTCTTCGGCGATTAATTCGACGGGTTTGAGAATGCGGGGATGTCGCATGCGAGGCGTGGGAACGACGGCGGGAAGGTGACATTACTCTGGGGCCTCGTCCTTCATATACGAGATACTTCGCCTCTAACTTTTTTCAGGCTCCACCTAGCTCATATAGCCGTCTCTATATACCGAAATGGTATCCCGAATCGTGAACGGCGATGATAATGAATGAGACGGAAACCAGGTTAAATGTCGATTCGACGAATTCTAACCCTAGGCCCTTATTCTAGATGAATGCGATCGCTCTATGATGATGGGTTTTGCATATTTTTGGATTTTCATCGCCTCCATCACTTCCAAGTGCCAACATCGCCACACCTAGAACACTAGTGTTGTGTCTTTAGTTCAATCGGATCGATCAATGATGGCAGATCAAAGATGATTGCTATTTGGGTACAATGAACATGGAGAATTGAGAAACCTTGGGAAACCTTGGCATTCTAACTCACATTTGTACCAAACATGAATTTCGCGATATCCCACCGAAAATAGTAAATGGCATTCGTACGTGCGAGCAATCGATACGGTTTCCCATACTCATGTCGTCTCGTCAGGACCCATCTGCTAGTTCTCCTATATTTCTTGTGCAGACGTTGCCCATTATCGTAAGATGGCCGTGAAGATTGTCGCTTTGGAAATAGAGCCCCTGCTGTGTCGAGACATGCATCACCGCCGATGACGCCTTCAACAGGTCATAACTCAGTGAAGGAGTGATTGTGAGTCTGTAAAATAAGCACAATTCCTTTTCTCTGCAATTCCTTGTTTACAATTCGATTTGCAAGCTTTTGGGTGTAGAAGTCATCATCATGGTGTGTTGGACGAGTGTCACTGTGATAAAAGTTAAGCGGCAGTAGATATAACAGTTTCGACTTGGAGCTCTTGTTCACGACAGAATTCTATTTTTATTTTTATTTTTTGGGGGGGTTGTGGTTTGGACGCATGGAAGTGTCAGGAAGACCACTGATTGGGCAATTGTTGGATGATGACGATTGTTTTAAAATGAACTTTTTCAACAAGAGTATCGAAGACAATAAATTTTTGTGGGGAACTCTGATACTTTATCAAACCTGACTCTTTGTTTCTGTTATAGGATGATAATTTATAGTTATATCGCTAGAATTCTTGTAGAACAGAGATGGGATATAACGTATTTTCTCTTGTAGGACCTAGTTGGGCACATTATTGAGTATCTCAACAAGAACTTCTATGAGTTTAAACAAGACAATAGCTACTTTTGCCTTAAAATTCCTACATGTCGAATAGATAATTTCTAAAATTAGATCTAGCGTCGATTTTACATTCAGATGATCATCAGGCTTACATGTATTACGATTGTGGGCATGAGCTTTCTTCACGAATTCCAGAAAATCTTTGGGATTTGTAAATCGTGTTTCGAAAGAATGAGGGCAGGGTTTATTTGAGTCAGGGTATTTTCACCCGAGGTTTCAGGTAAGGTATAACTTTTGCTAACTTTCCACGTGAACCTTTTGCAGATGGAACAACAGAGATTGACTAAAATTTGTAGGTTAAAACGGGACCGAACCGCTATGGAATAAGGAAGCAGAAAATGTAGTGTAGGTTGTGCCAATTAATACAACAGGGGACCATTCGAGATGAGGCAAGCTTGGTGTACAAGTATGCCACGCTAGCCGCTTTTTAAATGCACAATGCGGAGGAATGTCTTTGATGGCAGTTTAGTAAAACGCCGACTCAATTTCACTCTCCACATACCTTAACAAGCAGGGGGATCCATAGACGAAAGTACTAGTCATCCATACGATTTAAGGGCATTGCAACTGAGACAGTAACGAAAGCTGTGAACTTATACACAATTTTTCCCTGTCGCTAGCTATATCTACAATAGCCTATTCACTGTATCTTATTTAGCCTCGACGCTCATTTGCATCTCAATACGCACCAGTTCTCCACAATTCATTATTTCCTTGCAGAAGTTGCTAGCAACTGGATTTGGCCCAGTCCCCACTGTTGCATTAGGTCTTGGCTTGAGAAATTACTGCAAGGCATCGGGCCGACCCATGGTGATCAATTCGATCGAGAGAACCAATCTATCCAAACACATATCCGCAAATGTAATTAGTGTTGGTGTCTGATCCCATACGTTAGAGCGATAATTTTTTCGAAATTGAGCTTCCAATGCTTCAAATACTATGAAATTTTGTAAATATCATTTCTGAAATGCGCCTGTATCTTGTACTTAGACATGACGGCAAGATACAGGCATTCTGTATCGGAAATAGCCAATGACAAGTTTTTGAATAGACCAAGGTTACACAATTTCAAATACGCCATACTCAAATGGTCAATTCAGTCACTTTTGACAGACGAACATTGGGCGTCTGCAAGTTCTTCAAGTCATCAAATTGTGCTTGCATACACACTGTATATGTTGATTTAAGGGAATGACGAAGGCTCGGCTGAGCATTCGATCTCTGTGACGAAACGAATTTAGTGCGACCCGTCTGAGAAATTCATCTATTTGCCGCCAAGCTAAACCATGTTTGCTGTCCCCGCACACCTAGATTTCCCAATCACCATTCACGCATAAATGATCGTCCCAATGCATACTCTATTGAGTACCTACATGACCGAAGATGGATGAACGGTGTTTGTTTCGGACGGTCACGTTGCAAGGTTCGCTTTCCGCGAACGCCGACTCTCCGACTGGCTCATACACCATCACGACCCATCTCCAACAACTACCCGCCTCACCGGTGCTACTAATTCTCGTACGAAAACAATGATCAGTGATCATGAATGACGCCTATATGTGCAGGTGTAGCGGATAATATATTGAGAAAGTGGAGAAGTGGAGCTTACGATACAAACTGGGAAGTTCGGAGCTTCGCCTTCACGGTTCGCCGATGTTACTGTGGAGGTTTCGATTTTGTGCAGGTTTCTATGGATAGGCAGGGATTGTGAATCCGGCATATTGGAGGAATTGAGTTACTAGGCCTCAGGTGATGGACTTCCAGCCAAGTAATGTTTCCTTGTCCGATCTACTATTTAACGGTTCATTTCCTTCAAGCCAAGTTTCCCACCTGCTAAGCATTCGTTCATTTGATACGGATCCCCCTGCGGTCTTTGGAGAGTATCCTCGTTCTCAGTGAAAACCATCAGTCATGCAAGTTCATGTCCTTGCACCTACTGTTATAGTAGTGTATGGTGTCTGGAAGTTGCTGTTGGTATGAGGCAAGACCGACGATTATTATACATCTATCTAAACGCGAGCAGACCTATATCCAGCATCGAAATAGTCCTCTGAATGATGTACCCGGTCCGTGGTACACGAAGTGGACAACTTCAGTCTTGAGATACAAATGGATGAGTGGACAAAGAGCCGAGTACGTTCAGGCATTACATGAGAAGTATGGTGTGTGTTAGATTTATCCTTTGGATATACATCGTCAGAACTTACCATATAATCAAGGTCCCGTCGTGCGTCTGAGTCCCAATGAAGTCGACTTCTCCTCTGTATCAGGCGCTAAGCGGATCCACGCATTCAAACAGCCTTTCCCTAAAGGCTCGATGTACAACTCCCTTCGAAATTTCAATGGTGCTACAAATGTGTTCAACACTCGAAGCTTGGATGATCACGCACGCCACCGACGCCTTCTCTCTACAGCAATGTCGGAAACTAACCTGAAACAGTTCCACAATCTCATATATGACCGGGCTGATCTCGTGGTGGAGAAACTCGGGTTGGATATGAAGAAGAATGGAGCAACGGATGTCTTCAAATGGTGGTTGTTTTACAGTACTGATGTCATTGGGGAGTTGACGTTTGGAGACAGCTTTCGGATGCTGGAGCAAGGCAAGGTAGAGACGTCCAAACCTGACCCTTTCTATCTATCTCAGCTGACATAATAATGACAGATGAATCAATACACCTACGATCTCCAGCAAACGGGCGCCCGAGTGGCCAATCGTGTCGCTTTCCCCGGAATGATAACACTCGCATCGCGCATCCCGCTTCCGGTTTTCAGCGCCGCCGCAGATGCAGTGAAGCGCATGCACTCCTATGCCGAAGAATCTATTCGTCGATATGAGCGCATCATTGCAGCGGAACCGAACAAACCTAACCCCACCCTGTTCACGAAGGTCTTCAACGCCAGCGACGAAATAATGACTCAAGCTGAGATTGTAACCAACGCACAGGCATACATAGTCGCTGGCAGTGACACGACTGCAAATACCTTGACATATCTAGTCTGGGCAATATGTCGCAATAAAGCCTTGCAGGAAAGACTTGTCAGAGAAGTTCAGGGTTTGCCTGACAGCTTCCAAGACGAGGATATAAGGGCTTTGCCGTTCCTGAATCAGGTCATTAAGGAGACATTAAGATGCTATGCTTCGGCTCCTGCCTACCTTCCCAGAGTTGTCCCGTCCGATGGATGCGATATCGATGGGTATTGGATGCCTGGTGGAACGGAGGTGCAGACTCAGGCATACAGCATGCACAGAAACCATGCAGTCTTCCCTAATCCTAATCAGTGAGTTTGTTTACCCGTGCAATGATTTTGCTACTAATGTATGGAATATCAGATTCAACCCTTCGAGGTGGGAGTCACCATCTAAGGAGATGAAAGACGCCTGGATGCCATTCGGAGGCGGACCTCGAAGTAAGCCGCACAGTCAAGTTCTGTGTTTGTGTACCGCTAACGGTTTTGAAAGTCTGTATAGGGTTACATCTGGCCCAGATAGAGATTCGCGCTGCAGCCGCTAAGTTCTTTCGCGCGTTTCCCAATGCTAAAGTTTCTGCATTGGATGGATTCAGCGATAATGAAATGGAGCAGGTGATCTATTTTCTCATGTATCCTAAAGGTAAGCGCTGTCTTATTCAGATGTCGTGAGAGATTTGATACAAGAACCAAGATGAGAGTCACGGTTGATTAAGGAGTGGTTCTTCTGCCTGAAAGGAGAACCACATTCACTATCTGTTAGAATGAACATTGTGTTTCAACATCCGAAGAAGTGGAAAATGTGCCTGATTATGCTTTAGTTGAAGAGATGATTTATCCGTCGTCAGTAAAAGTACTTTCTGGGACGCCACTCCCTTAACTTAAAGACTCCCTCAATTTCTCCTTTTGTTGGCTACTCAATTTTCCAGGATAGTTGATTTTAGTCACCTTGATGATGAGCAAGCCTCTCAAATGTGGATCGTTGATGAGTGGCATGCCGAATTCTTTAAAGCTAGTTTCCCAAGAATGAGGCGTCGAACATTCAACAATAACATCTAGAGATACCCCATCTATCATATGCACAGTACGTTCCCATCCAACAAGAGATTCAAGTACGCTGATCTCGACACCATGAATAAGATCGTCCCCAGATCGTTCGAAGAGAGGATGAGGCTTCTAAGTGCTGTGAGTAACATAGGTGACAAGACACATGTGAATTACTTACTTCACGAACAAAGAATTTTAGGTCCGTTGGTTTACCATCTACCTCATCGCCGTATCCGTTGAACGTAATTACTTGCCCATCCTTGAGACCTTTCTTAACTGAGACGGGTAGCATGTTCTTCACTAAAGAATACTCGCCGGACCCGACTTCATAGATTTTCCTCGAGATCTTCTTCATCTGAGTCGTACCGGTAAAAAGTTGTTCTAGGGATAACCAAACCTCATTTTCTTTTGCCTCTATGTTTTCCTTATGCGCTAATACAGGTTTATAGAAGGATGGAGATGGAGGAAAGACTACGCTATGATGATAAGATGATCGAAGGGAAGTCGACCCCACAGGTGCATATGGGTTAACCCAGGGTGATATAGTGACAGACTCGAATGAACGATTGGGTTTCTCTTCGAGATCCCTTTTGGGATCATTTATGGGGCCTTCCTTTTGCTGCCTTTTGGACTGCTCTCTGGGTTTCGAGGAGGAAACTTTCCAGTCCTTTTGAAGTCCGAATAGTTGATCAAATGGTCCCTTCTTGCTAGATCGAGCAGGCCGGTGGGACTCACGCTTTTGGCTAGTGTTGGATTCGCTAGCGTTCTTCTTTGAATCTCCCGATGACCTTTTATTGGAACTTGGTATTCTTTTTCCAAGAATTATATCCTTGTTGATGTTTCCGGCATCTTCTTTTACAACGCTGCTATGTTTGTTATCTGAACTGACTTTTCGTCTGTCCTCAGCCATGACTTCATCCTGTTTCTTGGTTTGATTCCTCTGTGGCCCAAATTCACCCGAAGTTCCTTGTTCTAATATATCAAATTCTGTATTCACGAATTGAAGAGATCGTCGTTTTCGTCTTGCCGGGCCTCCTTCATGTTGAGTGAAGCGCTGCTGGAGTTCTTGCCAAGGCCATTTATCTGTTGCCTCTACTTCGGTATCATCGCCACTCTCATCCAAGTCGTCTTCATAGTCAAATTTTGAATCAGGTTGTGGGGAAGCTTGCTCAGTTTTTGATCTCGGTCGCGGTGATGTTCGTTTTGTGCGTCCACAATTATCCAAACTGGACACAGGTTTCGGCTGTGGAATAGATGGAGAAGGATTTGGAGAGGCAGTCTGAGGACTATGATCACTTTGTGAGTCGCGCTGGATCGTCTGTTGTGCGTTGCCCTGAATGGGCTGCGGATCGGCGAGTGTTGCTTTATTCTTTAGCCATTCATTGATAACCTCCCTGCTTTCTTCGACATCGGCTACAGTAACGTCATCATCTACGAGCTCTTTCTCCAAAGCTGTCCGGTCCAGCCACTCATTCATAAAGTCCGCATTTCGGAAACCGAGTCGCATTTCTCGAAATAATTGTTCCAGTTTCGATAACACTTTCTCTTGACCGCCATCTTCCACAGAGGTAGGAATGTTTGGTGTTCTAGCAATCTCGGCAGGCGGAACAATAGAAAGTATTTCTTTGGCAGATGCTGCAGCCGTCGCGGCGGCGTAGGGTTGCCAGTCTTTGTGCTTGTGACTATCCGCATAGTCGCAAATCCCTCGAATGACAAGGCATGGGAAGTCGTTCATGAGTCCAGCAGCTTCCATCTCGAAACAGATAACTCCACCTAATTCGTCGCTGATCTTGTCTCTACTGACTCCATCCTTCATGACTTGGTTGCCGGAAGCGATCGTGCCGTAATGGATCTTGATGAGATTACCTTTCCGGGCGCGTCGTGAAATTTCCATCTTCTCGTCGCATTTTGAACACGTTGGACCGCCAACATGCGTGTATGTGCGCTCAAAAAGTACATCTGGCCCCACGGCATCCCGCTTAAACCTCTCCAGTCGTTCATCTGTTTCAAAAACGGCCATATAATTTGAAATTTTGCTGATTCCTCGAAATTCAAGCGCCCTGTGCTGCGATATTGCGTGAAGTAAGACTGGAGGTGGTGCATTGAGCCACCCTGTTCGAGTTTTGCGCCCTCCCTCTCCAGTCTTCCCAAAATCGTATTGCACTACACCTCCATGATCACGATATGGAAGACTGATAACCACATCTCCAAGACGGACATCTGCCTCGAAGCTAGGAACACCGCCACCAATACCAACCATCAGCCCAAAGCGGATTGAGGTAAACTTTGATTTCATTCGTGTGGCCACCGTAGCGGCCGACTGAGTTCCAGTACTCCCCGCAGGAAGACTTCAGCCAATCTTAAAGTCAGTACAAACTATGAGTAATTGTCGACACTGAAGAACTACGCACCAGGCCATGACTACATTATGCATTCCAATGCGGCCGAGTGTGTAATTATTGGGATCGAAACTGTCTTGTGTGAGAGCCTGGTCGATCTCGTCCAGCATCTCTTGGGCGGCGGCGAGCTCGATCGGAAGTGCGCATATCCATCCTACAGTGTAATCTCTTATGTTGAGTTGGCGTGGAGAGCTCATGGAACCAAGTAGGTAGCGTCATGTGGTGGAAGAAGTGATGTTGCGTTGAAGAAGCGTTAGGTGTGCGAGGCCTGGAGTTGGTGAGGCAAGCATGTTGGGCTTGTAACTGCACAGCCACATGATGGTGGGGTCGTCGTGGGGGCCAAAATTGCTTCATGTTGATAAGCATGTCCTATTTCAAAGTAAAGAAGTAATGTCATAATTGTGATGAATTGACACTTTGCTGTAAAAGATATCATCTATCACTACAGCCTGAGCTGGTCTCAAAATATCCGTCTTAACTTTCTATTTCATTCATTTGTCTTTCGATCAATGGACATCCTCTTGTCTCCAGAGGGAAATTCGCTCTTTTTGTGAATTGAGGCAAGGATCAAAGCGGATGTTCTCATATAGTTCGGGCATAACGACCTCCTATCTCTTCTGCAGATCAACAATGAACTCAATTGATTTGACGAGAGGAATTCTCACAGCCTTAATGTTCCCGCCATCACGCATATCAGGACCGTTAAGTGATAAAAGTTTGTTGGCGAGAGTCTCAAAAGCTATCGAGGCATCAAGGAAGTGGTCATCGCCAGTGCGGACTATGACGACGGTATTGGGTTGCTCATAATCTGATGTTATGGGCACTCGAGGAGTATGAGCTGCATTGCTTATGCAGCAGAGTTGAAGGCTGCTTCCGTCTACATGATCGAAGACAACGATAAGAGCGCGACAGAGCCAGTGAAGTTGATAATTGCGGGGGTTGAAGTCATCATCTTCATTGGTTCTCTAGAATCTCTGCATTTGTAGATTCAAAGACCTTGCGCTACCGAGCTTATGATGCGCATCAATCAATTGAGGGATATTACCAACCTTGCAATCTAGAATCCTGAATGGGTTGGCGAAGTAACGGCCAAAATCAATAGTTGGACGTACATCGTGTAAATGGTACCAAGTCTGGAAAATAGTGCCAGCGGGACCATCGCAGAACGGTTGGTTGTTGACGCGTTGTGACATATCCGGTTGGGATGACGTATGAAAGAGAGTGGTGCTATTGCAATTCGTGATTATGAGTCTATGAAACTCTCCAGAAATGTCCATACTTAGTAGATGCACTACCTCGTGGTGAAACGTCTCGGTATCTTGCGAGTCGAGCATCGTTGGTGCAAGTTCCTATCGCCACTTCACCATAAAGTGACGCTCCTAAAGATGAAAAGCATGAAACTCGTCATAGAGCCGCGAGAGTAATCTTTCGTTGCGGTAACGAACGTGTGAGGATAGGCCGCCCCATAGCGTGGCTGAGATGATTCTTTATCCATCAGTATATGTTTCGCAACAAAAGATTGATTGCAAGCATAAGTTTTACGTGAGCTGTAACGAGAGAAAAATAAGTTTCTGTGATGGTAAAAGACGGTGTTTAGAATAGTCGACGGGGGAATAAAATGTGTGGTCATGAGGGCTAGAAGCAAGAGCATGAGCGGTGAGGGCTTCGACTATTTTGGCTTCTCTTGCCCATATAGGCGGTCGAAACCCATGCATTTGATCATGGTATTGTCCTATAGATCTTTAGAGTACGGAAGCAAATCATTGTGTGCAGCAGTCGATAATCCATTTCGTTCTAGAAGCCGAATCACTTTCATCAGCTCATCTTGGGTGACTCCAATAGAAGTGATGAAAGATAATCCACAAGCAAATATCGCATCTTCCAAACACACCACACAAGCGCTGCAGCAGTTGTCAGTGAATATAATTATTTGTACCCGACCAAGCAGAAAAGAATGACGCAAATCTCTTAAAAGAGCACACAACTCGCTTCGGCGAGTATCCAGTCCCGCCCAGATATCATTATTCAACCTTCTGTTTCTCAATATTGTCATCCTCGCCCTTTTCCTCCTCAACCCTGACATTCTCAAACTCCTCTCTCTTAGCACTGTCATTCTCCTCATCCTCAGCCTCGAGAGTCTGAAGACCCTTCATATCCCCATAATACCCCAAATCGAGCCCTACCACGTCCCCCACGCCCAACCCCTTGATACACAACCAGTTTGGTATAGCGTTCCTGTTTATCCTCCCCTCCTTCTGGAACCTTACAACCATGAACGAACCGCCATGCCTCCCTATCCCGTCCAGCAAATCCGCCTGTCCGAATCCGTATTCCCATAAGGCCCAATTCAGCAACCGGAACATGATGACTGTAAGTCCTTTCTCGTGATCGGGATCGTCCCATGAGAGTTTCCGTCCGGGAATTAGTGTGTGAGAGAAGAATTTGTAGATGCGGGCATCTTGATGTAGCGGGCGAACAAAATTCCACGATCGAAGTGTCTTGGAGCAGAGTTCGAGGCTGAATGATAAGCGTCCCTTTTCTTTGTCGGTTAGTTGGCCGGGACGATCGAGGATTTCCTGGTAAATGTCGACTACGGCTTGCTTTAGTGCGTCCGTAGTATGTGGCGTGGGAAACGACATGTTGCGATCAAATGATGCAGCGAATGAATATTGAGATCGGGAACGATGACTAGGCTGAACGTGAACTGAACCGATAGTTGAGATTGTTTCTGTGGTGAAGTTGGTTAAAACATGTTGTTTTGAGCCAGATAAGAGTCAGTTGCTGCTATAGCAAGAGCCATTCTGTGACTTCTTTAATCACATATAACATGGCAAGATCGTGGAGATCGTGAGTATTTTAGCAGGTATGCACTGTGCACAGAAGCAAGAAGAAATGACACGATTAATAGAGATAATGCCAAGGTACTTTCCTAGCACTTGCAATCGCTTAGTGACTGTTTCCGGATGAAAGCGAATTTCAAATCTATCCCGCGCCCAACCCGCTCCCGAACACCAAATCAATTCTCCTCCGCCGTTCCCACACTAACACCCCATCTCCCTTTCGTTTGAAATACAGAATACGATGTTGCGGAATGAACTCTTCGTCTGTTTGCTCGGTCTTCCACTTTTCAATTCCGATCTCCTTGGTGCCTAGGAAACGGTCCTCGTACCCGATAATATAATCGTTGGGATCGAGATGTGGGTCCCACCGAAGGCGGTTTAGAACATCTGATGCTGGGCGAAGCTTGTTGCTAGAAACGGGTGTTGTGGTAGAAGATGCGTGGGCTCTGATGGGGAGGTGTGTCAGTGCTTCCTCGTCCAAATCCCCCACATCCTCTTCCTCATCGTCCGAATCAGGTTCTAGCTCAGGCACGTAGTCGCCCCATTCTCGGTCATCGAGGCGCAAATTTTTTATTTCATTGGACTTCACAAGGGAAATGCCGATCCAGGATGTGTTGGGATCGTAGTGTGTTTCATCGGCTTGCAGTTGTGTCAACAATCGTCCCATCGACTGATGTATCGTTTTCTTTGCAAGAAACTTTTCCTCTTTGGTGCTGTACGTCATGAGGTCGCAATTCCGTGACAGGCCGATAAGATAGCAGCCCTGATAATCGGCTTCCGACTCCAAAGTTTCGCTATCAGTAAAGCGCGCGGGCCAAATACGAACATCCAGGTCAGGAAGAGCTCGATGTATGTCTAGATCACTGGTTAGCTCATGCGACAACGACGTTTGAAGTCATTTTACACACCCACAATATGGAACAAACATCGAGACTCAACCCAACCGACGAGACCTTTGCCTTTGGCAAGTGACTGACCCCAAAATTGTATCTGAACTTTGATGTAGCTTTCATGGGATCGAAGAAATTCGGCTGCTGCGGCCGCACCATTCTTATCTGGTGCTTCGAAGAAAGAATCCCAAGAAGAATCTTCCTGCGAGAGTCGTTCGTCCGCCATTTTGAGCTCTTTAATAAGTGTAGTGGCTCCAGGAACGGAAGAAGTGTGAGCGATATTTGCATTTGGGGCGTGGAATCCGAGGATGACCATGGGCTCGCGTGCTGTCCTGTGATACCTGGGCATTTTCTTGTGAAAAAATGCGTCGAAAACCAAGTCGTTTTTCCAGTCAAACTTCGCATAGTGGTGGAAGAACGTGGAAACAAGAGTAGCAGCGCTCACAGATCCGTGATCATGCGCAAGTCGTTTGTGAATCCAGGAAAGCATGAGTGTGATGTGAACCCCTCCGAAGTAGCCAAACTTCGAGGAATAGATGCCTCTCTGCACAGCCCAAAGCTTTATGCATCGATACGCGAGGCGAAAGGTGGATAGTGCTGGTAACGTGCGCTGGATGTAAGTAATGTCTCGATATGGTTTCAGCTTACGCAATGAGAGCATGGAAAGGTTGAAGATGATATCAGAGTGATGAAGATCTGCTATCTCAACCCATCTACCAACAAATCAGCGAGGCTGGAAATATATTAGGTCACGTTGGACTTACCTTTCCACTATTCTTGCTGCAGGACAATATTGGAGGTCCATGCTCACTTTGTTGACGGAGATCTCAAACATGGTTCCACTTGCAGCCTCGACCTTGCGAAGCAGCCTGATACCCAAATGTTCTGCTCGGAGAATACGTTGACGAGCTAGCTTGAAGAAAATCTTTGAGCTGATTGATCCGATGCAGAGACAATCAATGTCAGAGGCGGATGTCCAAACTCCAAGTGCGTAGGACCCGACTGGAACAAGCACCATCGGAATATCTGAAGTAGCACTATGTTCGTCATCAGACGTTCCAAGAAGGATTTCCTTGATCAGAGTAAAAGCTGTTCGACGAGCCTCAATGTCTTCATCCGTTGGCAACATGCCATGCTCCGAAAGGGTTGATACGAGTGCGGAACTATCTCCAAGAGCTCCCCGAAGATGCTTGGTTTGTACGAGGTATCTCTTTAAAATTGCAGACTGAGTAGAATTATCATCCTCTGACGGGTCAAGAATTTCGACGCAAGCTCTAATGCCGAAATGATCGCTAGGAACAACGTGGGTCCCAAAATGAATCTCCGGAACGCCAAAGTAGTTGAATTTTCTAACGCGAAGATTATTGTGAGGTTGAACCAAGATTCTGTCATATCTTTGTGGGCGATTATTTGAAGTCCCGGAGGTTGCGGCTGCAAGCACATTATTCATCGGATTAAAAGTTGCACCATCTTCACCCTCGAAAAGATCCTCGGAGCATACAGGGCCCATGCCATCCATTCCCTCAAGGCGTGTGACGGTCCAAGCGTCGAGAAAGCTCGCCTCGGTCAAACTAGACTCTATATCAGAGAGCGTGGCTACGCTTTGCTGGGAAATGGACTTGTTTTTCAAAGCAGTCTGTAGAGTATAGGTGGAGGTCGTGAGGTTAAAATCCCCCGCAATTATCCAAGGCATATCAGAAGCGTTACGAGCTAAATAAGCCTTTAGGCTATGCAGTTGCATCTTTTTTGCTGCAATCGAACCATCAGTCAGACCGCATGTAAGATGAATGCCAGCAACGACAAATTGCAGTCCCTTGTCATCATTATTGGCCCGTATGTCGAAAGTGGCAATAACAGCTGCCTTGTGCCTTCTATGGAAAGGAAGGAGTTTCCATTCGAAGGACCAGTTGCTGAGAATAACGACGTTACGCAGACTTGGCAGGGGTCCAAGATTGAGTTGACTTGGTGGTCCATTCGACACAAATGGGTATTGTGATTGAATCTTCTCGCTTGACAAGAGGTACGATAAGAAGTCGTCGGAAACCTCCTGAAGAACAAGTATATCTGCCATTCCGTTGTGAGACAGAATAGCTTGAAGCAAAAGCGGATCTCTATCTCGAGCCGGTGGATATTCAGAATTGATGAGTACATTGTAACTGGCGATTGTTATCGACGTCGGTGGATGCCCAGCGTGATGTTCCCGGCATGTGGTCCATGATGAAGTTGAAGGGTTAAATTGATAAGTAAAACAAGCTTGCGCTTCTCGAGGCACAGTTGAAAAATTTGATTCTGTTGTGGTAAAATCTTCTTGTCCAAAGTCTGCATCCAGTTCGTGTGGGTGTGGTGCCGAGAGCCAGAATTCTCGGATTGGGGTGAGTTTTGGAGCCAATGAGGAAGCGACGTCGATGGTTCCCCAGAGTCTCATAAAGCTATTTGAGGTGTTTCCGTCCTGATCGCGCTCGCGGATCAAGATAGCAAGTGTACGAACTGAGAATTCCATTGCGGGGAAAAGATTCGCTTTCGCAAGAAGAAAATCCCGACTCGAATCTGTTTGATCTTCTGACTGACCGATTGTAAGGTGGAAGTTATAAGAGGTATTGGATTGGCCAATAGCGTAGAGGGCTTTATCACGGATCTGCCGTAATGCGCTATTGTCGCTACCCTCTTTTAGAAAGATCGTGTTATTTGTTCGATGCGCGAAGTATCCAGCCTTGTCCAAGCGAGTTTGCAAGTCACCCTGCATCTCAAAGCTGAAAAATTCATCCTGTATCCGACTTTTCGCAAGTACTAAATGTTCTGGTGAAACGAATGGATAGATGATGTTGATGTGAGGTGGCCAACGGCCATGAGCCTTGTCGTATAATGATCGAAGCCGATCAATGTTTTGACATTGTTCTTCAGTCGGTATAACACACAATGCGGTATCGTATGAGTTTGTGGTGATTTGAGAAGGCGTGGGCTCATTCATTTCCGCCATGAGTCTGGGGGTATTGGAGTTTGTATTAGAAAGGATGGTAAAGATTGGAAAAGAGAAGTTAACAAACAGCGCGTCTTATGTATATTCGAACTTCCAACGTGTTTGAGTCGGTGTCGGCGCAAGGGCCATCTTTGTTTCCATAACAGGCAATCTTCGATGACTCTATGGTGGTGATGGATCCTGCTACATGAAATTCGTGATGACTCCATGGTGGGAATGGATCTCGTAACATGAGATCTGTGATGAGCGAAAATGAGTCATCCACGCTAAAATCGCTGCGCCACATATTCTACGCCCCAGTACCGCCGTTCACGAACACGTCTATACTCTAGGCAACTATTTTTGAGGCTGTCGCAAAATAGTGCGACAATTCTCGTATGAAGGAGCAAAAAGATGAAATGTTAGTGGAGTGATGACGCTAAGGTCACGTGAATTGAATTGGTGCCAGCACTAGTTAACGATTGCAAGGTTACGCATGTGAAATGTGGGGAGTCTTCTCTAGACCCTGAAAAAATTCCACTTATGCTCTTGGGGTTCGCCCCTGGTTTGCAAATAGTTGGAAACTAGAGGAGATGCCCCGTTCACCAGCGTACTATGGCTATTGGTGCTTAGGTGTGCAAAGTGCCGACTTCTTCATAAGCACCAATCAAGACGATTCGGACACTATTCAGAGCCTCTCAAATTCACTCTATGCCGCTAAAACTCCGAAGACTGCAAGGTACCTTTCCAGACATATATATATATATATTGCAAAGACTATACTGTCTATGAACCAAATATTTCAGCATTAGTGAAAGGGCATCCCACGTTGATTCAATAATAAAAGACACGTGACCCTGCTTGCGAAATGACTCAATTCCTTTTGGATATTTGACAAGGGCGACCGCATCCCAGGCTTCGCCTTCCTCGCCAACCACTTTCGAAGCAGAAACTCCTAAATACGCCACTTCCAAACCCCCGAATCTTCTTGCAATTCTTTCTATTTCTTTTGCGTATCGCACAAGCCAGGCTTCCTAGCCGGTGCAAGGGGAATGAGAGCTTCCCTCTGGATATTGCGCTTGTTCGTGCCACCGTAAGAAATTTGTCATATAGAGGGGCTGATCTGTGGGGAAATCCGCAGGGATGTTGTTGAGGAGATTGATAGCTTTCTCCATTTCAGATTTATTTTATGACAATTTAGTGGTTTGCTTTTGAGGTTTGAATTATTAGAAGTATTTTGAGGTATGTGGAGTGTGGGAAATGTTTGATTTACCATTTTGTGCAACTAGAAGAAATGTTCATGTAATTATACATACATTTTATTAGATTAGTGATTGGTGTTGCGCCGGTCGGTTCGATGTTTGACCGCCCATCTTAGAAAGTTTCAATACATGATATTGACTAATCAAAAGACTTTCCAAGCTACATTCTGGACTAGGCGCCCTGTTTCGGTGTAATATGTTCGCACATCTAATCCAAGTCCCATTTTTGCAAATGACACATTGGCCAAATAAAGTATGTATCTAGGCATACATGTATTTAAGTATTTGCGACTTGGTAATATAAGATCATATTTGTGTGACAAAATTTCGAAATCATTGAGATTCCGGGAATTGATCGCTTCTATACTTCCAGATGAAATTTCAGGTGATGGTGACGCCCCAGTGCGGCGTATGTGACATGGATGCGGAGTAGGTTAGTAATGAGGGTGCGGGCCTTTCCCCTCTCCACCGACGTCATTCCCGATTCGGACGTCACCGAGGTCTAACAAGTTAGCAAAAACTAAGCAGTTTCGGCCATGACTTTGGCAATACAATTTAAGATTTCGAAAGAATCCATCTGGTAGCGCATCTGGTACTAGGTGGAATTACTGCTTTTGATATCTAAGCTTTTGCACTAGGTGCCTCGATAGGCGACATCATCTCGGTCATATGATTTAATCATCACAGGCAACGATTGAATATATTAAGTTTGGAAGTTTGAACGTACAATATGTCTGACCAAATCTCAAAATCAATACATAGTCATATCATATGCAGCCTACATCACCCATAATAGCATGTGTCTTGGTGTATTACGTTATTCCGAAGTGTTCACTTCAGTCCTATGGTGTTTCCGGGAAGTTTCTGTGAAATCCAACCTTTTTGATGTGTTGAAGGCAATTTTTAGCGGCCTTATGATGCATCAAAGAATCGTTTCTCTAGCATGATATTAATTCGGGACTTTTGTTCGTTTTAAATCCTGTATATCCCGAGTCTTTTCAAATTTAGCCTCCGATACCTTGGCTTTCACTACTCCATCCTCAAATTCCTCGCAGGCATCCGCTTTCATTGAAGCGCCCTTTCAGCAACTTGAAAACTCTCGGGCATCGCAGTTAGTTAACATGTCAAGTAGGTGTGTTTAGCAACAACGGAATAGCTACGGTGTATCCTTTTGGGTGCAATGCGAAATCGAATCACACTAGTATGTCAATCAAGCATGATAACAAGAGGGATGCACTGACGGCTGATTAGAATGTAATCTATAGGAGCTTCAAGCACTTATTCAATTGGAAAGTGAGGAAACCAGATACTTCTTCACGTTCTCAGCTCAGCTTATCCATGAATTGATTCGAGCTCAAAATGCCTTAGAATTTTCCCGAGTGGGTGGCGGTGAGGCAGCGAAAAGATATATTGAAAAGTCCTTGAAAACAATACTTAAATGAGAACAGCCCTTGAATTTATTTCACCTACCCAAAAGAACTAGCAACAAAGTGAGAGCCGTTCGCACTTAGGATTTCTAAGAACCTTGCCCGCCCGCAGTTTCACTCTAAACCAAGGCACTTTCACCTCGCATATATGTTTGTCAGAACACCCTACCAATATCTCAAAGCAATGCAGTTTGTCGTAACTGGCTTCAATCTAGACTTGAAGTTGGACAAATCAGCACGCTACGAGTAGCATCAGTTTGAGTCTAGGGTTCTGGTGTGATGTACAATACCACAAATAAACAAACTAACAAACAAACAAAACACAATTATAGAGATGTAGCAGCAAAGAAATTGTTGTCGTGAACTCTTTTTTTTAAGTGGGCGGGTTCGAGTAAGTTGTTTTTTGTATTCTTTATCTTATTCATAAGAGGAGGTGTTGTTTAATGTCTAACGGTTTATGCTTAGAGTTAGAGTTGGCTTTGGGTTCGAGTACGTTGCATCCAGGTATAATGATTGCTTTCTTTTAGGTAGCCAATACTATGAGTTGAAGCGCATATGCTCACCCCGCTTCTCCCGCTAGAGGGTGATTCCGCCTTCAGCTATTGACTTATTTGATACTTTATCGCCTATCTGTCATACTCTCGTTGCGAAAGCCCATCTCGTCATCATACCTTTGGTACAACATGTTCTTTCCAACGATTACTAAAATCAGACAAAACCACTGACGAAAGACCTCGCTCCATAGCCAGGACCTGCCCAAGAGCAACTTCCGTCCCATCCCCAATAATCACAGAGATAGCCAAGGTGTTCTCCCGTCCCCGAAACCATGTTTTATCAAACGACTTCCCTTCCTTGATTGAGAACGATTCCTTGTTAAGCTTGATCTTGAATCCTGTGTTTGTCTTGACCTGTACACCGCTCAATTTATCCCTCGCCTCATTCCTATACCATGCGATAACATCAAGAATGATAAGCGGACCAGGCATTTCCTTGGGCGAGGCCCAGCGCATATACGTGCACCACGTGTTTTCCTTCATGGAACTCTGATCCATTTTATCAAGCACGCCCAGTGTTCCAGCCATCATCTTCTCGATGTTGGTGTGCTTTGCAATTATTGTCATGCCACCGTCACTCATGGCGGAGATGATTTCGATGAAGAGTTTTGCGGATAGGGCGTCTACGGTGCTGGGGGGTGGGGGCATGTTGTCGAGAATGTCTTGTCGTTGTTGTTTGAGGGCAAGGTTAGATTGAATGCGTTGGTAGAGAATGTGGACTTCGTTTAGGGAGTAGACTTGGAAGACTGGGATATTGATGATGTGTGAAAATGGACCGGTCGGCTGAGGTTGGATTGGTGGAGGGTTTGTTTGTATCTGGCCCTGGTACTGGGCAGGATTCTGTTGCTGAAGCGGCATGATGCCGTATTGGTTGTGTTGTGCTTGCATGGCTGCGTCAGTACTTCGGTTCCTGGAGGGAAGTGTGGGACATGATCTCTAAGATATATGCAGACGTCTAGATGTTATCTGCCTAGAAGCTCCTGTTCGGATTGCAGGCGCCACAGCCGCGCCGCTAGTGTCCCAGTGGCGATACTCACATCCTGGAATAATCGTACTTGAGCTGAGATGAATGACCTGCGCCAAGAGGTATTTTGCTCGCCAAGGGGTCTGGACAGGAAACCGAAAAGCCAAAGGCAGTTTTTGCTCCTCCAGAGTGGTTGATTCTTGTGTTGGTGCAGCTCAGCCGCACGAAAGTTAGGGGCAGCCGACTGTCCAACTTACACGTAATGGAACCCACCAGTAATGTGAACTCTGGAGACGCCACTCCTTTGAACCATATTCGTGATCTGCGAATTGACGATCTGAGGCCATCGTGAGCCGGACTCTAGGAATGTATATGTACATAGTTAGCATTTTACAAATGGTCACGTAGCATGTAAATTACCTTCAAGGCAAAGGTAGATACAGTTGACAAAAGCAACGATCATCGACGAAACTTTATGTGAAGGCGACCTGACAAGCGATGTCAATCAGCCCTTTCCATCACTGAATATGGTTGTATTCCACTATGAAAAAGGTTGGTTTCATCGTAATCCTAATACCTACCCTAACTCTTCCTCTGGCGCCTTGACGACATGTGGCACTATCTCTACCCAATAGCCCTATTCACAAATTTTAGTAACAGTTTCTCACTCACAAATCAAGATCTGCTGACACCGTCCGGGATGGAAACTCACATCAGGATCTCTCACAAACGCCAACTGTCTAAACACATGTTTGTAGCCCTCCACCACACTCCCTTCTTCACCCTGTGCAACCCTCACGCTCACACCCATCGTCTCTGTTTTTGCTTCATCCAGTGGCTTAATCACTTCATACCCAAATTCTTTTATTCTTTCGATTGCGGCAGCGACATCCGAAACCGTGAACCCCAAGTGACCGAATCCGATGCCAGATGGATTATCGGAATAATCGTTACCGGACGTGTAAGAAAGAGAAGAATCGGATGGAATGTGGTATAGTTCGAGGAGGCCTTTGCTTGTTCCTGTGGTAGAAATGTCTATATTCGGCCGGTCAGTCCTTCCACGATACCTCTTAGTATTTCTATGGAACGTACCAACATCGCGCGGCCCAAGGTAGTATATGGTCCACGGCCCTGTATTGAAGATGAAGATTGTATGTAGTCCGAAACAGTCGTTGTAGAAGCGTAGACTCTGTTCGGGGTCTTTGATCCGGAGCATAAGGTGGTTTAGTCGGAAGTGAGAGGTTGCGGGGGAGGGTGGACGGGGAGGGGGAACGATGTGCTGGCCAGGGGCGTAGGGAGGTGGGGGGTTATTGGGGTTGGTGATAGAGGACATGATAGCTAAGGGAGCGGTAAGAATGACGACTTCTGAGGGGAGAGAGAAGACTCCAAGAGTTCACATCAACATATGTGAATGGTCGAGTTTGATGTTCAATTTAAGTTCTTAGTTGACATGCATGTGTTGATGTATTTGTAGCAACCTTGCCATTGACCTAGATTAAACCTAGATCAGCATGTGGGGCATTTGCGGGGCAAATCAATCGGAAAAGAGGTTCCGATTCATTCCGGGCACTGTTCTTCGAAGAATTGTTGGTAGTGTATACTTTGCTTTAGGTACCATGATTTCCTACTTTCTATAACAATTCAACTATCAGCAATCATTTTTGAAGGTCTTAGAATCCATAATAGACAGTAATAGTGAGACTGTCAACGTTACACTGCCATCCCGCATACTAAGTAGCGTCAGAATTGTAGCAAATCAATGGAAAATTTGAAGCAACGTACTCTTGCCCTTGCCCACACCAGAATTCTGTCTCCTGGTTGAATGCTCTGTAAAAAGCCGTGTCCATCGCCAGTCCCCTCATTGCCTACAAATTCTCCATTCTCGGTGCTGCACAGAACTCGATAGTGCTCGATCTGATGAGCGACGCGATTGCTTTGCAAGTGCCAAGAATAATTTGGGTCCATGTTCTGATGTTCGCGATCGATGTCGTCTGGACGTGCAACCAACCTCCAGTCTCGAAAACGTGTATCGCGATTAAATGTTTCAGGAGATATCGTGTATGTACCTACATATTCGTCTCTGATAGGGGTATTGGTTATACTGTCGGACCCGGGTCGTAGAATTGACACCTCGAGCCAGGAACTCGAACGAAATGTTCCTTCGGTACCTTCGCTAGTCCAACCCTGATCTCTACTTCTTATGTCCCATATTATTTCTTTGATTTTGGGATTTTCACCTCTGAAAGAATCTATATATCCAGGAGTCAACACGCCAGCATCAAGGCATAGCTTGACGGGGTCGTCGCTTGGCCCGGCGCCCACCCGAACTGGATGTTGGATTCCAAATCGCTGACATGGCCAATAGCGAGCATACTCTAGAATTTCAAGGACTAGTTCCATGGGAAGCCTCAGGGACTGTAGGATATCGCGACTGTCGCGCACATCTTCGTATGATACGAAATGAATGCACGATGTCGGATTAGTTGAATTTTGGCTGTCGAGATCCGAAGCATCTGCCAGCCGTTCTTGACTAGAGAGAGTTGCCCTGCTTGGTATTCCAGTTGCCCTTTGCCAATAACGTACGAAAGGGCGGACTAGGCTGCTGAAGGCCATGACGAAGAAGATTGTGTAGGGATGCAAATCCAGCACAAAGAGGCTAATTAGAACTATTGATAGGATTGAGATAGGTTCGCTGATATCGAGGGTCATAAGGTAGATCGCGGCGATTTTTTCAAGCGTTATTTTCTCTAATTGTTTAGAGAAAGCCACCACGCAAAGTAGAATGTGGAGGCTGTTGCTGTTGCTGTTGAAGGTGCGGTGTTTAGTATTTGAGGCTTGCCTTGCGCGGTGATGTCAGCAGGGAAACTCCGAAACCACGCTTACGTAATTGTGACTTTGTGACTTGGCTGCACATCCATACATCCATGGATCCATGGGTATGTCCAGTAGGATCGATTCCCATTATTGGATACTTGGGTGACTTTTATCGTGAATTGGAGGATTTCTTTGTGCAGAAGAATCACTAACTGCAACTCAAGAAGAAAAAATGTTCATTCTTTGGACATATTGAAGCGACATTCTCATTGTTGGCTTCTCTAGACCACTTGGCCTGGCCATAAGTTATAAAAGCATATCGCTACCAAGATATAAGTAGGCTTGTAGCTATGGTGCCATCACGATGTTGGGGTCTTCGAAGGGCCTATTGCAAGGCTGATCTGGTCGACTGTTGAACCATGTGATTATCACGTGACGGCTTACGTCACTAGCGTGAAAGCGACATATTGTGCTTTCGCGTCGACTGCTTCACCCTCTACGGAATCTGTATGGCTGTGACTGTACGATCCCAACTGTGGTCCAAGTCTTGTTCTGGGGTTTCCAGGAATGTCGATCAGGCTCATCGGTATCGCATCCACTTCTCACACAGGTTCTCCTCCGTGCATATTCTTCCATGTGCCGGCATAGTGATGGGTAACTAACCGCGGGGGCAGTTTTTCTTCCTCTTCCGGTTTGTACCTGTTTGCTGATGTGGCAAATGAACGCCCAGGCATTACAAGAACATCCCCAACAGACTTTGGCTGCAAAATCTCCGTTATTCCCTGTGTTCCAACGGCTCTGTTCAATGTTCTTTCCAGGCTCCTCAAAATTCCGCCTGTCAAACGTCTTGGTCCAGAGAAATCCACAACGTCGCCGATCATTGCCAACGTGATATTTTCGACTGATACCTTATGTTGATCCATTTTTTGCCGCAATTTGTGCACTATTTCCTCAATGACCTTCAATATGTGGGGCAATCCCGGCTTAGCCAGGATGGTCCAACTCGCGAACCGGCGAACAAAACCATCCCCCCAACCCACATCGAACTCCCAACCTACAACAAGACTAGTATCTCTCCTATGTTGTGGCGGAATCCAGTTCTCGATTGGTACACCCCCACAGGAGATGTCGAGATCGGACCAAACACCACCTTGGTCGAACAGTAACAGGTAGCGCAGCAAGTCGGCTTTCAGAATTGGAATTGTGAGACCGAGATAGCTCTCGAGGATGTCAGGGCGTGACGCAAATGCGCTCTTCACATGAGCGTCGGCCGTTTGGTCCGTCATGAACTCTACTCGATACCCTGGGTTGCTTTTAATGCAGCTGTCGATCCATCGTCGCGTATCGTTATTCAGACCATTCGGACCCAACTTATACCAGATAATATTCGATATTCATCTGGATTCCACTGCTGCATGTTTCGCCACTGCACGAATCGAGTGCCGCTAATAGTCGGAAGATGATAGAGGAAGCCGACGGCACACAAAACAAGAAACATATAATAAATGGGGATTTTGTACGATTGTCGCTGTCGTGGTAATAGACCCATTTTCAGTTGTTCACTTCTCGGTATAAGACAATAGGACACTGCAACAAATAGGGAGGATCAAAGAAGAGAAGAATTCGGTTATCAATAGCGGAGCAGCAGGTGACCAAGGTATGTACTCCTCGGATCCGTGTACCCATACCTAAGCATAGGAAATAGGCCATTGCGGCTGTCGCCAAATTAGCCTTGCACTCGCTGCCGTGCCACATGAACGGGCATTGTTAAACGGCATTGTTAAACGGTCCCAAAATGGTTTCTATGATCTGTGCATCGTTCTCTAGCTGTGCACGTTTCAATATGTTTTCGCTCCACCAGTCATCAAATATCTGACTCGCTTTTACCGCTAGTAGGGCTTCACGTTGGCTTCAATTCACTTGTAAGGTCCACCGTGCTCTGATTTGTTGACCGAACGCTTTTGACTTCCTCGACCCTTACCACACGCCCTATTCGTACGAAGCCCTCTTTTAATCATCATTATGTGCCTCCCTTTGGTTCTGCGCCATTAGAACCGCGATACCCTTCTGTTCATCCAACGAGCCCTCTCCGATGTCTACGTGTTCAATCGATGTTGGGATCGTCAAAGGAGTTCTTCAGAAATATCAATGAACCTGCACATTTCTTGACACTATCTGCTCGGGTTTCAAAGAGAGATTCCCTTGTTTTTTGGTATTTATCTATCTTCCGCCGAAATTTCACTATTTTTGATAAGTGTCTGATCACTTGAGCTGATTATTGACAGTCGTGATACTCTCTTGTTCAGATGCAGCAAGAGAGAAGACAACACAGCCATGATGGTGCCACTTGGCCGGAAGAAGAGATCGCCCTACTCGTACGAGAACTGTCACAATCGCCATCGTGGCTGCTACAGCTCAATACCGACCAAATCTCGGGACAAAATGAAATTGATTACGTGTCAAACGGATAACTATGATCTTGGATTGGGCAATCCTCAAGCCCATTACCTACAGATGATTTTTCGTTGGCTATAAAACCACGGATCTACCTGGTATCAGTTTCGACGTCGATCCTATGCATCACAACTTCTCCGCTTCGACTCGTTGCGGTGTCACCTCCCCACTTCCACTATCTTCGTCTGTCCCCGCTACCCGTTTATTCTTTCGGTGCCCTCCTTGCCTGACGGCTCTCCATACTTCGAGAATCTGTTGTCGCCCATCAATTACTGGATAGAATCCCACTACGAATAGAGTTCCCCATAACCATATGATGGATATAACCAGCCAAGCTGCGAAGAATCCTTTTCCGAATATGTATTTGCTTGCGTACATAGGCAATGGCCACAGCACCCAGTGTCCAAGAAATGTCGCAAGCGACCAGATGGCAGCGATTCTACCCCATCTTTTCAGCACAGCGGGGGAGTTACTTGGATCCTGGTTGTTCAATTCAACATCTGTCCGGGCGATAGACCCGCCGTGTCGATCGCTAACGATCGAACCAGTATCTACGTCGAAAGCAAGTCTTTCCCTGCGGAACTCAGCCCAATCGAAGTTCTCCGGCCTGATTAAAGTAATAATGACTGAGTATGGCAGCGGGCTGATTGCGGAAGCAACAGTGCCCCATACGCATGGCACTGTTGCGCCTGTGGATGCAATACTGACAGTTCCATAGAGAGCATAGGCCGAACCAAGCCAAGCTGCAATTCCAGTGGCCATTCCAAGAAGTGGCGAGATGATAGCCGCTGCTTTTGATTGCTTGCGCCACAAGATTGTAAATGTCGTTGGGAAGATGCCAGGACACGTTAGGACACCGAGCATATACAATGTCCAACCAAGGTCGACTCCTACGTAGTTCAACATTGTTGAGAATGCGGATGCGAAAAGTGCGAAGAAGATGACTCCGTAGTGCGACCAACGGATGACGTCTTCATCCGTGGCATTTCGATTGAAATAAGTGCGATACATGTCAAAGCTGATAATGGAAGAAACGGCAATTACTTGCGCAGAGAGCGTCGAAGTCACAGCCATGAAGGTAATAATAAGGATACCAGCTGCTCCTCCTTTTCCAGCAATGGTCATTGCAAAATATGGTAAGACGAGTCCGCCGGAAACTTCAGCAGATGTCATGCGCTTTTGATGAATGTTAGCGTGAGTAATGATGCGAATATACCAATGTACCTACACGAGGGTATGTCGGAAATATGGGATTATTTTCCAGTCCTAGAACAACCGCGCTTGCCAAAGTCCCCATACACCACGGAATAGCAAAGTACGCAATCCCTCCAATAACGTATCCGGGCACAACAGCTTTCGGACTGGCGCTGAACGCCTTGATAAAAAAGCTAGTGTCCATGATTACAAGACCAAAGTTGGCTGCAATGTGAAGGATACCAAATAGTATGCCGCCTTTGGAGGTCATCGTCAAATATGATCCTTCTTGGTTTCCCGGAACAGGATGGCGTTCGCCTGCGGCTTGGAGTAGTTCAAAAAGATTCGAGAGCGAGCCAACCTCTTCGACTGTGAAAGCCTTGACTGTGAAGTAGCACAGGATTATTACGATTGTAAAGGTGTGCATGTAACTATTTGGCAATTAGGATCAAAACTCCAATCACGATGAGGTCGGGCAAAAGGGGACCTGCTTACTCTGTCAAGAATGTTGCTTTGATTCCACCAACAAAGGTGTACAACGCCACACCGACTGGCAGTAGAAAAGTGGCCGCAATGATGTGCATGCCAGTCATCGCCGTGATTGCGGCTGAAGCACCGAGCAACATATTGGCGACAGCAAAGAGATTGTTGATCAGACAAAGAAAAGTGTACACAATGTGCGCTGTCGTTCCATACCGGATCCTAACAATCTCGAGGAGTGTGTGCGCTTCAGGAATTTTCCGCTTGCAGGAAATCCCTAAAACGGCGAAAAACACAATCATAGGGCTACAGCCAGCGGCGAACCAGAATGGACCGGATATTCCGTTTACATAGCCAACAAGTGCAGAACCGAGCATGGCAGTTGACCACAACCATGATGATACAACAGCGGAAGATGTGAGGCCGGTCCGGACGCTTCTGTTTGCTGTCATGAACCTTTTTTATTGGATCAGCACCTAGGACGGTCTCGAAACGTTATGATGCTCACATTTCTGTCCGCTTGTTATCCTCCCCGACCGTTCTCTTGAGCAGCTTTGTGACGAGGACCATTGCTGTGAGGGATCAGTATAGGTCACTGTATTTTCATGTGAGAAGTTGGGCAACTGAACTTACCAACAGCAATAACAAGTCCGATAACAACAACAACTACATATCCAACAGCTTGTGAAAGAGGAGGCTGTACCACCACGCCGCCTCCATCATCTCCTCCAGTGACTTGGGCGACCATGTTTGAGACGTGTATCACTGAATCGTGGTGCCTGTCTACAATTAAAAACCAAGAGGCAAAAGAGTCTTATGTATGGGTATTCTCTTTTAACCCAACTACTATTCATTGTCCAAGCCGCACCAAGCACGTTATCAACAACTGAGATCGCGAACATAACGCATATAATGGCATGACTATAGCGACTAAACCAAGATGGCGTAGACTCAACATGATCCAGAACCTCGATACAATGTATGAACCCTGGATGACGTTGGTGCCATCGGAATGCAACAGAACAAATGCAGATCGGTGCAGCAATCGCCCCGTTGTCGGAGATAATATTGGCATGGGATATGCAATCCCACGCTTCCTCTCACAATGATAGGCTCGGATTCGATCACTGTCTTAAGCTTTGCATGGAAATTGGATAAGATGATAGCACAGAATGGGTTTGTTGCTCATTGGTTCGCAGGAATCAATGTCATTGCACCGGCCCAATGATCTTAGGGTCGCTTGGATGATCTCTCTGAATTCTGGACGAGGGATTCACACTGGATTCGGCACTTGGATCAAAAGACTCCCCATCATACGACCGTTGCAGAGTTTTCACTGAACCTGCCCTGCGGACGCGTTCCTTTGGTGACTTTTGTTCCTTCGGGGCTCCGAGTTGTGGTCTTGATATCGAAGCACACGAACGGCGCTAGACTTTTCACAGTTAGATGGGTGAAGACTAACCGAGCGTAGGCGCCATCACGACAGTGGATCCCCGCATGTTGCAATCTGATGAGGCCCACATGTTTCCTCGGAGCCATGTCATGACCACGTGATGGCGTTTGTGATACGATCCTAACAGACTGTATTGGTATTGCCAGGTTTCTGTTTCGGTTCAAGAAGCAATCTTCTCCCTTTATATATTTATTATTGCCCAACATTGTCATTGTCAACATCTCCATATAACAACCCAATTTGTTACAATGTCGGCAGAAAATAAGACCAAAGATGGTCCTAAGAAATCGTTGATCCTTAATGCCTTCGTAGAGATGTGTTCGGGCCATCAATCCCCGGGTCTATGGCGCCACCCGGACGACCAATCCTCCGACTTCAATTCTGTAGAGCACTGGGTTGAGCTTGCAAAGCTATTGGAATCCGCAAAGTTCCACGGCATCTTCATTGCAGATGTGTTAGGTGGATATGATGTCTACAAAGGCCCTCGAAATCTTGAGCCTGCAATTAGAAGCGCCGCCCAATGGCCAGTCAATGAGCCTCTTGCTGTCATCCCTGCCATGGCCGCGGCAACGAAGAGTCTTGGATTTGGTGTGACGGTAGCAACTACATATGAGCAACCATATCATCTTGCTAGGAGATTGAGCACAATTGATCATTTGACTAAGGGTCGGGTAGGCTGGAATATCGTCACTGGCTATCTTGACTCAGCTGCACGAAATCTGGGACATACAGAACAACCGGAACATGACGAACGGTATGTCTCCCGTATAAACTATATTTGCTCGTCTTTCTCAACCATTCCAGATATGCTATCGCCGAAGAATACATCCGCGTAATGTACAAACTCTTCGAATCCTCCTGGCGCTCCGACGCTGTAATTCTCGACAAAGTCCGCGGCATTTACACCGACCCTACTCGGATCCGCGAAATCAACCACAAAGGAAAATACTACACAGTTCCCGGCCCGCACATATGCCAACCCTCTCCACAACGCACTCCCCTCCTCCTCCAAGCCGGAACGTCCAAAGCCGGCAAAACCTTCGCAGCTCAGCACGCCGAAGCAATCTTTGTCGGCGGCCATTCTCCCAGCACGATTACGAAGAACATCGCTGAGATACGGAGTTTGGCGGAGGGGTTTGGCAGGGATAGGAATGATGTCAAATTTCTGGCGATGATGTGTCCGATTATTGGAAAGACTGAGGAGGAGGCAAGGGCGAAGTATGATGATTATATTCAGTATGGGGATGCGGAAGGAGCATTGGCGCTGTTTGGGGGGTGGACGGGGATTGATTTGGATGTTTATGGAGAGGAGGAGGAATTGAGACATGTGGAGTCAAACGCTATTCGGTATGTTGGATTCCTTGTCTCGGTTATAAAAGATGTGGGAACTGACTGTTTTCTCTCTAGATCCGCTGTCGAAGCCTGGTCCCACGCCATCCCTGGAATCCCCAAATGGACGAAATCAACTGTAGCGCGACATCTTTCTCTCGGCGGTCTAGGCGCCACAATCGTCGGTACGCCCTCGACCGTTGCCGACGAGTTCGAGCGTTGGGTGCGTGAAGCAGACGTTGATGGTTTCAATATCGCGTATGCCATCAAACCAGGAACTTTTGTTGATGTGATTGAACTCTTGATCCCTGAACTACGGAAGAGAGGACTGTTTTGGGAAGATTATACTGTGCAGGGAGGGACGTATCGGGAGAACTTTTATCGGAATGAGGGACAGACGGGGCCACTGGAGCGTCATGTGGGGAGTAGATATCGGTGGAGGGAGGGGGTGGAGAGGGACGATCATGTCATTCCTGAGTAAAGAAAATTTCAAGCAGGAAAGCGAATCCCGATGTTCCTTCGCAAGGTAGATTATGTGGAAAGCTTCGAGAACATGTATATCAATACTCAGACCATCATTCTGTTTCTAGACACTGCGGATGCATTCGATGAACCATATGCTATCATTAAGTTACTTCAGTGCACCTTCAACATCTCAGCTCAAGCATTTCCGCTCTCTGGCTATTTCTCTCCCACCCGATACAATAAGGCATGAGCCACTACATCAAACAATCTGTACCGCATCCTTGAAGCACTAGATCAACAACACCACCATCTACACGACCCGGGTACCGGTCCCGCACAGTCCCCATCCCTCATATAGACTACCGTCTTGTAACTTGCCCTCCAATGCAGCATCCCAGCAACTACTTCGGATCTCGGGAATCCCGGTCATCTTCCTTGATATCCACGAACCAGGCTCCAGGACCCTCTCGCGTATCACAAAGCGCACAGAATCCACAATCCCCAACCCACAATCTACAATGCCCCAGACTCTAATCTGGGACTACGTACCTCCCCCTCTTCCCCTACCGGCGCATAGTCCCACAGTACATTCTCTTTTCTGCGCGTACCGCGACATCTCACCTCGCTTCGTCCGTTCCAGAGTGGCAGAATCCGGCTAAATGCCATTCGTCGCGGATTTTTCTAGAATGCGACGGGATGGCGTGAAAGATGAAACGGGGACGTGAATATGAATCCTTTGTATGTGTTAAAGGGCTATATTGGGGCAGGATATAGGGGGTGGGTATATGTGTGGTCATATAGGGGGAGGGGAGTGGAGATGATGCGAGAGGAGGAGATGGAGGCAAGATAATGCGAATTGATGAGATGCGAAGCAATGTGACGATATAAGCTGGAATAAGATACGATGCGATAAGATGAAATGAGATGATATGCGACATTCAAATGGATGATGGATATTGAGTGAGTGCTTGAAGGCGTAAGTTTTTCACGCGACACGCCAAATAATCGCACGATCTACTACACTACATTACGCAAGACGAACGGTTAGAAACGCTCCAAACATAATTGGAAAGTAAAATGAGTGAACTTTGATGGATATCGAGTGTATTATACTATCAAGACTAGGAACGAAGAATGCCTAGCACTCATCCGCCAACAAACAATTGAGAAACTGAAGAAAGGTAACCCAGGTTACAATAACGCTATCAGAGAAAAAAAACCTCAAGATCCATCAGGATCAAGCCAGCCCTGGATCTACTCCAACCCTAATACCAGTCCCAGTCCAGCCAGAGTATCATACCAAAACTCCAGAAAATGCATTCACACGATCAAAACACCCATCTCCTACATCACGCACATCAACACCAGCATCACGCATATAGGAGTCCACCACTCTATCCTCACCCTTCCTGCAGCTCCTGGGAAAACCTGTGCGCCCTCCGGCGGCGCTGGTGGCACTTCACCCGCCCTGACTTGACCACCTCCAGATACCGAGCTCTTATCACCCATACTACCTTGTACGCAACCACGCATCCCGGCGGTTCCATTGGCACCGCTACCAACAGAGAACATGCGATCTACGACACCTTTCCACACCTGTGTTACATCGGTGATCATTGGCGCCGTGTAGAACATGCGGCAGTCAGCTGCCTCGTATATGAATTCGAGTGGTGTTTTGGACGCGTCATTACGGCGTAAGTTGTCGCGGAGATTGATGCCACCAGCGGGACGACCACCGGAATAGGCGGAGCGCGTGAAGAGTTGCGATGCGAACGCGGTTCGGCCTAAGTCGGTATCGTTCCATGATGCTTGCTGTTCAGGGGAGCCAGTGCTGGTTGGATGTCAATATGGTGTGCATGAGAGACAAGATATCTGTAAAAACTTACAAGTACGCGATTTGTGCTCGGATTTGGACGTCATCGTAGTTGAAGGATTGCGCGCCCTTGGTTCCACCGATGCCTTGCATAGGGCCGAACTTGGGTTGTCCGCCGATTGCGATGGTGCGCACGCCGGCTTGGTTCTTGAGGAGTTCGGAGACAATGGTGCAAGTGGAGGAGCACATGCCATCGTGAAGCTGCACGTAGTGTTAGCGATAGATTTTTTGGGTAGTTCCTCTCTCATACTGACCATGACAATGTTCTCAGCTTTGAACGGTTGAGGAGTCGCAGTTTCGTTGGTGTTGTTTAGGAAACCAATGACCGAGAATCCAGTATAAGTATAACTGGGCTCATCGCTGAAGTTGTACCGAAGTGTTTGTGTGAACTGATCCCCATTGATATCCTCAGGGCCGAACATCTGTTCCCACGAAGTGAATGCCTCGTTATCGACATCAAGGTTATGTTGAAAGTTGAAGCCTGCAGTAAATAGAATGATCTCTCTGTCGGTGATCGTATTGAAGTTTTCCACAAAAGCCGTCCTGTTCCCTTGAACATATGTTTTCCCCAATGCAAAGTCCTGTGTGATCTTTCCTACCTGGTTAAGCGCCTCGCTCGCGCGATATCGGGTTCCACCGAATGGATCTTGGTCTGCTTGTGGAAAGACCTGCTTGAACGAATCGTAACCGAGGATAGCATTGCCTCCACCATTACCACGGAGATCGAAAATGAGTTTTGTCTTGCCCTGTGCGGTGGACATGCGAATGAAGGCGCGCATAAGGTTTTGGAAAAGCTGTACGTCTGGCGACTCGTAGCTTGGGATGCTAAGAATGGCGACATCATCATAACCCGATTCGTTGAGATAGTATCCGCCAAGGGAAAGATTGGGGTGAAGCAAAACAGCCTTGGGGTAGCCAGTGTGAGATGGAGTGGGAGTGCTTGCAGGTGCTGTTCTTGCTGGCGCCGTCGAGTTAGAAGGTGGTGGTGGTGCTGCCGGTGCTGCTTGGGTTGGTTGTGGACCACGGCAGAACTTGTTAAAGAAAGCCGGACCACTGTCAACGCCAGTAAAGTTACCGATCACGACCGCGACGTTCATCCATGATTTTGCTGTTCCATTTCCAAAGGCAATGGTGGTGTTCGGTCCCTGGTACTGTCCAGTACGGAATGACCCCAAGAACGTAACACCCGATGCAATGAGAGTCTGGCTAGGGAACAAAGCATTCCATCGAGTATCGGCATCGTGAAAGTCGGCTTGCACTGCTACGGTCTGCAGATACTCTTCAACACCTTTTCCGTTGATAGTTCGCACAGGTGATGGTCGAAAAGAACCATCGTTTCTAGCAATCTCGATATCGCGGAAAGCAAAGATTTCGGGGAGAGCGTTGCCGTCCGAAGAGATCGAGACCAATTCTGTCCCTGCAGGTCTCTGAAACTGCATCACTCCTGCCAAGATGTCCGGTTGCCAAGCCAGGTGATTGTCGTAGGCGCGGTTGAAAAGGGTCGTGAGATCGAGTTGGAATTCGTATTCGCTTTGGTATCCATTTGATCGTAGTTGCTGTTGCATACTGTTCATTTCTCCGATGACATCTACTGAATCCTCAGTGTATTCGGCAGGTGGATTTTTTAGAAAAGCGAGATTCGATTGCCACCCCACATAGAGCTTCAGATCATCGATCAACTTGATGTTCCCTTCCTTGTCGAGGGGTACTGATTGTAAACATTGCAATCCGAGTTGTGCAGGTATTACTTTGCGTGCGCCCTGCGGCAAGGCTTGAATCGAGCTGCTCACTACAGCGCATGGCTCTGCTAAAGCTGGAGTTGCGGGCGCGATTCCTGGTGCAGACGGTGATGGCTGTGTAGAATTTGTTTTTGCTATTGTCGTATTGTCGAAGACTGTGGAAACAACCTCAGCGATGGCCAACTCCTCCACATCCATTCCTGGGCCCTTTGGCACTCCATACAGGTACGGGTGCATGCGCGCCGAGACCAGGCTCGAGGCTCCCAGAAGTACTAAACTGAAGATCATCGTGGATGCGCCGTCGGTCTTCCGAACGATGACAGTTTCTTGTTATTTGTTCTCAGAACGGTTGAATAAAAGTGTCGGTCCGATTGTAGAGTTGGAATAATAGGTAATTAGTGCATTAGTGTACGTGGGCGATCCAGCGCAATTGTAACAGGTGCGTATATTAAATGGAGGTGGATGAGATGACGGTTGTCAGCTCATAATGGGGGTATCAAAATTAACAAAGTACATAGACCAAGGAGGGAGGAGGCGAAAAGAGAAAGATGAGAAAGAGAAGAGAAAAATGGTAGCTTCGCAAACGCGATGGAAGACGACAGTACCTCCCAAACTCGTTTATCATGGGCACGCGGGTCCAGCGGGTATATGTCACTCACATTGTGGAGAAAGATACGGCAACAGTAAAATTGACTATGAACTTAATATGTCGCAAAACTGTCGCATTGTCAATGCTAGCCGGCATTGTGGGCTGCTAAAACACGAAATCTCGCAAAGACTCGCCATGCGAAACCGAAGACGTGTGGGCCTTTGCTGCTCTGAGGGGCCCTTTGCGGCATCGCGACTTGGAAACAAACATCCCGCGTGGACAAAGAGCGGAGAAAGCTCGATGGGAAGCGTGCCAGAAAATGTCCGGAAATGAAGGTTCCGTAGACTAAGGAGACATTTGGGCTGGTGGAAGGAAAAGATGGAGAGTAAAGGGGAGATAGAAAGGTGAGGTTGAAGGGAGATCGCCCGACATACACGAAACATGTTGCGCCTTTCCTATTATGTACTAGCAGCTTCTCTCCGCTCTTCCTCCCCCTCCCTCCCGAGGTCGATCCTCATCGCCCCACATCCGGCGAACTCTTGGACTTTGCATTTCTTGTACAGTCATTGCTTATCCGGGATCATCATTCATCTCTTTTCATTTGAAATGCGATCTGACAATCGCATATATATCGATCCTACACAATGTGCCGCCAGGCTCATTTCTCTTGCTTGATTTCACCAAGGTATCGCCATCTCTTCCTCACTCAGCGCCAATGGACAGGCCTCCTCTTCATGACACGACCATCAGTTGGGATCTCGTACTCTCTTTCTGGCGTGCCTCGGGTCGGCTTTCTGTTGCAACTCTTCGGTTTCGGGTCTTTCCCTCTTGTTTGCACATTGGTTCCAACACCCGAAGAGACACCGATGTGATTCTTTACATGGCTTGTCCGTCCAGAAAACCGTCACATAAACTCAATCGCCTTTTCTCAACGCCCCTCTCAGCCTGAATCGTTCTATTCTTCGGCTGGGCGATATACGCGTAGACTCTTCTCTCGGGTATGCGTATACCACATGATGCAGCATGGTCCACGAGTGATGCGGCCGATGTCTACCTACGACTTTATGAGATCTCATCAAAACAAACCAGATTCAAATCGGCCAGAATTACTATTCATGCTTATCAGAATCGGTTGTGGCAAAGTATCCTCTTTTGTGAATGCATGTCCGACCAGGGATCCATGACACCCCTAATCCCTCCGATTAGCGATAGTAATCACTGCTGAGATAAACGCAACCGCTGACACTAAACAGTGGTGTTTCTTGGATTATGCATTCTGTGTATCGTCCATGTTTATTCTACACCATTTGTCTCGTCCAGTGACTATGTTCTTCAAGCTTCAATATCACTTTCATCCTAAGGAATAATTCTCGCAAGTCTATATATCATGCGATAGAAAACAGACTCCGTACCACCTATCTCGGAATTATCCAATCCCCCTATGCTACGGACCAAGCCAATAGGTTCACGGCGAATGAATCAAGGCATCACGGCACGCACAACCCACTCATCGCCCGCATCCTCGACCGCAACCACGATCAGCTCGCCATCATTCGCCGTCCGCCTCGTATTCTTCTTGCCCTCCTTCTCACAATCGTCGATGAGCTTCAGATTAGGATTGACAATTTGCCCTGCGAACCAAGATAGCGGCTTACGGCTGACCTGCGGAACAAAGACCCAAGCAAGAACATCGCAAAAGTCAGTTGTGAAATCAGGCCATTCCTTCTTGCAAGCGGAAGAGCGCTGTGACGGTGCTGGCTTGTTCCAGATATCCTTCGCGTTTGCCGCGGCGGCATTACTCCATGGCTTTTTGCCAATGAGCATATGTACCAACATGACGCCCAGTTCCCAGGTATCGTTGGAGAAAGGGTCAATTTCCATAGTGGAACCAGTTTCAGCCTCTATGTATAAATGAGCGATGTCCATGTCGAATGTGACAATTGCGTAATGTACTTACCAATGGACCTAATACCACCCGCAACATCAATCTTGGACACTTTTGTCTCAGTCGTTCCCAATCCGAAATCAATGACTTTCACCACACCCGACTTATCGAACATAACGTTATCTCCTTTGAGATCTTGATGCGCAACTCCCTTATCATGCATGTGCATTACCCCGTTAAAGACTTGCGCAATAGCCGTCTTCGTGACTAATTCATTTCCCTTATACGCCTGCGCTGTAATTTGCGCCTGGAGTGTACCTCCCTCCAACAACTCTAGCATGAGATATTCCATGATCTCAACCAGACACCGACCATATCCCTTCATCACGTTCTTGTGGTCACCAATCTTCTGCATCATCTTCCACTCGTGGTCGAGTTCTTTCCCGCTCTGAGCACCTTTCATAGCAACTCGGAGTCCATCCTTGCGCGTTGCGCCGTAGATAGTACCGGAGCCGCCTGCGCCGATCGGTTTATCATCGATCATAACACGAGTACCGGCGCATTTGTACGAATCTTCTTCGTCCCATCCTGGGGGATCGGCACGTTTGGAAAATCGGGAGCGCATGTAGTGACTTGGAGTGATGTCTGTTCTTTTAGACACTGAGATGAAGCGCGATTCAATCGCGAATGTATCGAAAGTCGTTGCGTTATCTTCATCATTAATACCGCGCTTTTGAAAGATTTGGGCATCTCGGATTGTGATAATGTCGCCGATGTTCAGAGTATTGAAAGAGTTAGTTGTATCGCGGACTGAGACGATCTTCGACGTGACGTGGAGATCAACAGGTCCAGCAGCGACATGCAGTAGAGAATTGGCCGCCAAAGCGGTGAAGAACACGGTAAAGACTGAAGACATTTCGAGCAAAAATGAACGTAGTAAAATGAGTGTAATAACAAAGAGTGTATGACAACATGAGTTGAAAAAGTGTAGGTGAGGCTCGAAAAAGAACGTAAACGCTACATCTATCTATCTCCTACAAACGAGAGGAAGACAGCCGCACTTGCGTCTAAGAATGGACATCAATCTACCTTCACAGCCCTTTACGCTAAAATCTTCCGGCGGTAACATACGAAATAGTTCACCGGCCCAGACGAGAAAACACACCACCAACCGGAGATTGCAACAAACAGAATCATCCAATATTCCTTACTCATACTTTCCCATCCTTCGCAGCTAAAGATCTCTCCTGTCATGACGATTCTATACGCAGAAAGGTAAGGCCGGGGTCTGAGTCCGGACCCTAGCCTTAGCCCCCGCATTTGTATGTGCATCAACCCCTGCCTTGTCCGAAGTGTCGTTTCACAATTTAGCGAAACGAGAGGAAGGTTAATGGGGATATCGTTTTGTGGGACGAGGGCGATGCAGGAGGGTCGGACCTCGACACAGCTTTGAGAAAAGATAATCGGGCAATTGTTGCGGTTTTGGGATTCTAGGAAGAAAGGAGTGACGGGACTTTTTGTTGGTCAGGCGATGTTTGGTTCGAAGAATCTAGACATCATTGGAGATATGCGTAGGATATTTGTGGAACCTACGTACCATAGCAGGTGATGTTTATGTGTTTAATTTTGGTGAAGATTGCCTGAAATGATACTGTGAGAAATAGTTGACTGAAAGACCTATAAAGTTGTAAACAGTAAAAGTGACATTTCGCATGCAGCCGAAAATTAACAACCATCCAACGCCCAGTCTTCCTTCTACAACTCCGACCCTCTACAATCATACTTGTCCCCCTTCTTCCCCTTGTTGATATCCTTCGGATCTACCACCCTAATACTCTGATACATGGCCAAATTCACACAATCCGTCCTCCAGCTGATAAGTGCCCCAGACGCACCATTACAGCAATTTACATCACTGAACGTCATCAATACGTACTCGTTGTCGAGATCTTCTGACCAGTCCGGCGTAAGACTTTTCGAGTCTTTGGCGATGGAGGACAGCTTGTGGCATCCGTCTTCGAGTTTGAGGTTACCGAGAGTTTTTGGGGCGCCGAGACAATCTTGTGCGGAGTGGAGCGTGATGTTCCAGGCTTGGGTGATCGTGAAAGTGGCCAGAAGGAGGGTTGAGGTGAATGCGCGCATTTTGCTAGTATGCAGGATGGTTGATGGCCGTGGGATATGAAATAGAACGTGAAGGCAGTAAAAGATTGTTCAATGACTGTACAGCGAATAGTTTAGTTCGAGGAACGGAGACGTTCAAAACGATTTGAATAGTACAACATGAAAAGAGTGAAATTAAGCTCGTTCGCCCAAGATGTCCTGATCATGTATGAATATGGGCTAAAAATCATCTGTTGACCTGGGCAATTCTTACTTTTGTGGATTCGCAATCTCCGCGCTACACCCCAGAGAAAATACCAAACTTCAGAAGCATTTTTTATGCTGTTAAGAAATCCTCCGGTCATATCGCAGCACACTATTTTCCAAATCGGGGTACGCCTAGTCGCTTGCACTATGGCCCCCATTGGCCAAGCTCCGGAAGCGCGCACTCGGACATCGCCAGCCACACTGGACTTAATCCCCACCCCATCGGGTCGGGGAATTCGAACGTTGGCTAGGTACTGATCCATCTTGGCGGTTGTGGTGGTCAAGTCATCATGAGCATCGTGCACATTCACTTTCCATGATTAGATGAGTTCAGGATCCAACAATGTCCTCCTGCGTCATCATTTAGTCTCTCATCGTATAATCCCCGGACACGAAGATTAGGACGGAAGTCGAGAATCCTGATGTAGGGAACTCAACGCGGAGTGGAGAGAATTTCTTCGTTTGAAGAAAAGGGAGCTAATGTTCATGTTAATTTAAAATTGGAAATATTGATTGTAGCATATTCTGGAAATGCTATGCCCGGATGCCTCCGACATCGATCTATCTCCCATAATACCACGCCTCATAGTCGTTTTCTTCTCGGCCTTTTGCGAATTGTCGAATTTCACTCCTTTGTCAGCTTTGTTAGACATATTGCTATCATGCGCATCACCTCCAGTCCTTGGCTGCTCGGTTTCTTACATCTTTCCACATTTGTTGTTCATTCTTCCGCAAAGGCCAATGTGGACACCGATGGCGTTCTTTTCGAATTTCGCATTCGGAAACCAGAGGCTGGACAACAGAAACGTGAAGCTGATAGATCTATAGTCGGCGAGGTGAGGAGTGCTGACATTCTCGGTAACCCGGAGCTTTCAAATCTTCTCGCACGCTCCGACAATACTCCATTGGAGCATATCGAATCCATCATCCAAAACCATGCGGTCACAAGGCGACAGACCAACAACAACGGCAAAAACTCACAATCGTGCAAGATCAAGAACAAATGTTTCTACAGCACTATGTACTACGATCAAAAGACTCAGAAGTGCGAGAATTGTCCAAAAGACCAAGAAGCAAACAAAGATGGCGACAAATGTGTCCCTAAGAAAAGTGACGCAGAGAAAAAGGAGCAAGGAAAATGTCCCGAGGGGAAAAAGCTCGACCCCAAAGTGAAAGGACAGGTAGGTTGAATGCAAGTAATCTCTCAAGCTAGTCATTCGGGCTAACATGTTTCCAGGACGAACTCACCGAAAATCCTAAATGCGTGGACAAAAACGACAACAGCTGTCCAGCCGGACAGTCCAAGACAACAGCGTCCAAGAACAAGCCCTCTGAGTGCGCTCCGGACGACAAACCCGATCAGAAGTGCCCAAACGCTGATACCGAAAACTTCAAAGAGAAAGGTTCTGATGGGAAAATCAAACATAGTTGTCGCTCCACGGAGAAGAAGGAGACAGAGAAGAAAGAACAATTTGAGAAGAATCGCAAACCGCTTTCTGACAAACTTGGGAAGGAGGCTGGTGATAAAAGGGAACGGTAAGCCGCTTGGAAATTGATTCATCTATGCTCAACGCTAATTGCATGAAGCGAGAGAAAAATCCGAGCCCGTCGTGGTGCTTGTCTAGCCATAGGAGCAATGACATGGATCGCCGAAGCTGATATGGAAAAACTGACAGACGATGAAATTGCTGGACTCCAGGAACCAGAAGACGACATGCCGATACCAAATACAGATTTAGAAGACTGGATGGTAAAGATCGATCCAGTTCTTGTCGTCACAATTAGCGACTCCACCGCAGGCTTTGGTCTCGGTGCAATCATTCAGGCGCTGAGTAAAATCGGGACTTTGGCGAGCAAAATAGGACGGTCTTTTAAAGGAGCTGCATCAGGTACTTCCAAGACTTTCAAAACTTTGAGGGTCAAGGACAAGCCTAGGGCAAGCAAGAATGCCGTTGACAAGGCCAAGAAATCCGATGTAGTGAAGCGAATCATCAAGTCGGAGACATTCCTCGACTGTGTCGCCCTGGGAGCGAGTGTTGCTGTTGCTGGAGGCGTGACCCGCAGAGATGAGAAGGAAATGAAGAAGCAGTTTCGAGCAGGCAACTACTGGGTTACCATCGATTTGAACGCTAAGAAACCCACGACCTCGCAATTCCCATCTCCGGAAGACAAGGCCGAGCAGGCGGTCTTGGTGGTCCTTGATCACAACACTGACGCCCAGCCCGATGGTAACCCGGATGTTGTTTGGCAGACCTGGCCCGATAATTATATTCGTGGTCAGCGGGTGTACTACGAGGCGTGCCAGAGTTGGGCAGGAACTTCCATGGATAATACTATCACTTTAGCACAGGTTTGGGGAGGTTGCTGCAAGTTTTATGATGGTGAAAAGTGTGAAAAGAACACTGGGTTGTTTGCAATGACCAACCGGGAGGATGGACAGCTGAAAGGAAAGGATGACAACTCAATATCGTCCATGTGGTGCACATTTGATTTGAACTGCGCAGGAGCACCATGAGTGGAGGTCGGCAGAAGTTGGAATGATTTATGCTCACATACTTTCTCCACCTTGTCTTCACAAGAATTTGAACGTCTTCTTTTCAAACTCTCCATTTTCAATTCTCGCCGTAAATTCTCCATTCATCATGCCGTATATGAAAGCCACCCCGACCACATAATGATGTTCTTTGTCGGCTGGAGCAATGATCAACGGTACTTTGCTTCCAGGAAGAATACATATCTCTGTTCCGGGCTCGAGATGCAAAGGTCCCTGACCTACGTAGCCCAAATTTGTGACAAACAAAGAACTTAAAAAGGTTGCATTTTCTACTCGAGTCATGAATTGCTCGATGCTTTCTTGTGAGTCAAAGTCTTCTGGTTCGGGTATCCCGAAATCAGGAAGCTCATCTGCTTCGCCCCAGAAGCCCTTGTATATTTCATAAGCAGCCAGATCAGATAGAGCTCTTATGCCGTTATTTTCTCGGCAGTAGCTAAACAGGTGGTCGACGGCTCCAGTTGCTGCGAGAAAGTCGAGATGAAATGAAAGGCTTGAGTCATTCTCTCCGATGTCTAGCAATGGAAATTCCTGACAGAAAATTGAAAACTCCGGCCTGTGGTTAATAATTCCACGCCTGATTGAAGCAACTAACCAATGTATGAAGCCGACTGCTCCGTAAATATCACTTTCTTGCCCCGAAAAGCTATAGGTTGCGAATCTTGACACTTGGAATAAGGCGTTGATGAAAGGTAACCCTTCTGGATGTTTTCTCTGTACATTGGCCGAAATGAACTTTGCTAATATTATCTCAGTGTTACCAGAATCTGGAAATGGTGCGACAGCGGCGAGGTGATCAACAACATATCCTTTGGAAATCAGGATCGCGCCACTTTGGGAAAGTGATATTTCGGGTTTAGAGCCTTCTAAAAGTCCGGGACCTTCATATATGCGTGGAATCTGAATCCAACCGCTTGATGAAGGGATGACTCTTAAATCGGGAGCCCATGTTGGATGGCTTGGGAGAAGGGGAAGATATCTCTGCACGCCAATTCCATTGACTCCATCAAAATAGAGTATTCCATCCTGAGATGCAATGTAGAAGAATACGTCCATATATGTAGACGATATTGTTGAATTGTAATCGATTCCAAGGTTACAGCTTTTACCTTTAAACATTCCTAGCGCTCCATACACTTTATCTCGATAATCTACGCAATGGCATGTGCGGACATGACATATGATTTCGGCCATTCGGTCTCTTTGAGGTGGCATTGAAACGATCCTTGGGATACGAACAGCTAATCCGGGTACAGTTTCCGAAAGGCGGCTGTCGTGGTTCGATGATATGAAATCTCTTAGAGCGCAGTTAAAGAGAAGTAATCGATTGATGCATAGGGAATCTCTTCCACATCTTATCACCACAGTGGAGGGGATCATGATTTCCTGTTGAATCCATAGGCGCTCCCAGTATTCATTCCCCAATATTCTTTTCAAAGCCCAGAATCTGGAATCATGAATTAATTGTTCTGATTCGGGTGTACCAGGATCGATACGAGACATGGGACTTCTCCACGTATCAAGTATCTCCAACAATACACGGGCACATTCGTGAACTTCATTGACATGAAGGGATAGAACATTCACCCCATCAATGATTAGACTTGGTGCATTAGAGGTCCATTCGTGAATGAGTTGGAAAGCCTCTGTGCTGTCATCATCACAGCCTAGCCACGCGTGCACAATCTCAGCCCGGGAATAAAGCTTGGCCATGAGTGCGACTTGACTGCTGCGCTCTGCTATATCGAACTGATTGATGCACACAGCGTCGACCCAGATGGTGATAGTATCCTGAGAGTCTCGAATATGGCGAAGTGCAAGTTCCAGATTGCTTCTGACTTCAAGTACTACGTGGTTGATGATAATATTACTGATTGGCCTGGGATCCCCCCATTGGTATGACAAACAATCATAGCGAGGCGACTCTTGAAGAGATACAGTATACATGGAGCAAGTTACGGGATCGTTTGGCTGACCTGCGGGGTCGAGTTTGAGCAGGCGAATTTCCTCTCGGCTTTCATTGAGAGATAGGTATAGGAGCGATGGTTGCGCCGACTCGGGTAGAACATCGTTGTTCATGCCTGCGGGCTTTCGTGCAGCGTGTACCAGAGACATCAAGTAAAAGCTTTCTTTGAAAGGATATGGTTATCGTTATCTTTGCTGGAGCCTGATGAGTCGCTGAGAGACTTTCGGACCAACGAACCCCGGAGTTCGGGATGACACCTGTGCATCTATCAAATGCGAAAATCAGTGCATGTACGACACAAACCTCGCTTCCCCCACCCACACCTAATTCTAAAGAAATTAGCAATTTCCTAGAATTTAAGGTTTTTGCTTAAACCCTTATTATACTCTGAAGAAAGCTCTTTAGAAAGTTTAAAAAGTGTATGCTTTATTACTTATGTCCGAATAGATAGATATCTTGTTTTAGAGCAAAGTTCTTATAGTAGTAGAATTCCTTTAAAATTTTGAGAGATTGCTTTGAAAAATAAAGGATATCTCTCTCTTTGTAGCAAAGGAGATGGGTAGTGGAAAGCAATCTTTGTGTTGTACATGCACTGATTTTCGCATTTGATAGTTGTAATTATCGTATGCAAAAATCCCTGCCTATCCTTGGCATTTTCCAACAGTCCCTCGCCCCAAAATCGCGAAATAACAGAAACAATTTTCACATTTTCAACATTTTCTAAGCCCTATATTAAGTTACATGTAATAATTATGCTTAATATTTCTCCTTATATTCTTAGAGTTTTTCCTTATACCACCTTTTCATGATTATCAGCGTTGTGTTGTTTTGTCGTCTTCTCCATACGATGTTACAGAAAAGAACTTTTTATAAGTGCGTAAGATAAATCGGGATTGTTGAATATAGTATATCAAACACAAGCAAGCGAGCTTCGAGACAATTAAAATAAGTTGGAGAAGTAGAAGTTAGCCAGGCGCATAACACATCATCTTGGTGAGAATATGTGAAAGTGTATATCGACGTGGAGAGAACCTTGGACGTATAAATGTCTTTGAAGATGCTGGACCGACATTTCCCATGTATTTTCAGGATGTAATTGGCTATGTACTGCACAGATATTTGGTCTGTTCGGATTGGCTCCGCTCTCTTTCACCTGTAGCCACATGATGCATATGTGTCTAGATATCCTAACCTAATCTATCCTTTCTATGGACGATTAATATAGACTCGAGGACTGTGCCACGGCCGGCGCAACACTTAGATGTGTGAAGGGTACCCGCGGTCGAGCATGGGCTACATTGCCTGTACCATCTCTTTCGAAGTTATTCGTATACGATCGGCATTCACCTTGTCACTACGAAAGCTGTACACATGGAACGAAGTCCCCCACACGATTTCGGCATCTAGCCTTCCTGGACGGAAAGGGAAATGATGGATATAGTGCGGGGTACAGCGACTCAACAAAGCAGGGTAATGAATATGTCATACTAAGAAGCCATAATAGAGACGTATTTCACTCTGGGACAGCTTTCAAAACTGTGTTAAGGCAGTTGCTATATGAAATCAAAACTACTGCACAAGACCCAAGACACCGAGAGTTGCAAACCACTGAACAGCTCAATATTTTGCCACCCGCCTTACCCCGCACCACTACACTTTGCCTTATCATTCTTTCTTATCGAGAAACCCATCACCCCATCACCAGCACCGGTACATTGTTCCCGACACGGCGCCAGATCTCGGGAGATAGGAACTTCTAACTCGGAATATTCGCATCCGCAATGAGGAAAAAACCGGAACCCATGGAACCGATCACGTTAGAAAGAGATTGGAAATATACTATAAAATCCATCTGTGCCAAATCGTGCATTGCGTTCGAGCACACTAACTTCTAAAATGTGCATGCTCAATAAAACGAAAATTCAATACAAAAGCCCAATATTACCATGTCTGTAGTCTTCCTCAGCACAGGGCCTCCAACCGGTACTTTTCCTTCTCTACATCCCTACTTAAACCCACAATCTAACCCTTCATTTCCCAGTACCCCCAGGAACCCTCCAGGCCCTCGCGGAAACCTACAACATCCTCATCCCCCCTCGCGACTTACCCTCCTACCTACACCTCCTAAATGGCCTCCACGCCTCCGCTACCCTCCTCTCCTCCTTCCCATCTTACACCGATCCTCGCCTCCTACCAGAACCCACGACACTCCCCCGAACATGCACAAAAAAAGGCGGTATAGCAGAAACAAATCCCCTAAACGCTTGGAGCCATTATACTACTATTTCCTTCCCTTCTCCCGTAACGCAGACCCTCGCGGGAAAGACTGCCGCCGTAAAAGACAATGTCGCGATAGCAGGGATCCCGCTTACAGGCGGTACATTCCCCGAACTCCTCACTGGCACGTCAGAATATCCAATCCCGGACATTGATGCAGTCGTTGTGCAACGCATCCTTGCGGCTGGTGCGATATTGAAGGGCAGTGCGAATTGCGAACATTTCTCCATGTCGCCTTTAAGTTATACCAGCGCGACAGGGCCTGTGCACAACCCCTGGGTACATGGATATACGACGGGAGGTTCATCGTCGGGTTGCGGTGCCGTCGTCGGAGCGTCACAGGTCCGGGCCTGGCGCGCAAGACATAAGCTGTCGCCGTTGAGCGACGAGGTGCTAGGGGAGGGTGTAGACATGGCGATAGGAGGGGATCAGGGGGGGTCGATTCGGATCCCGGCTGCGTACGCGGGGGTGTATGGGTTGAAGCCTACGCATGGGCTTGTGCCGTATACGGGGATTTTGGGTTTGGTTCCAATGATTGATCATGCAGGGCCGATGACAATGAGCTTGGAGGATAATATGGTGCTTTTGGGTGTGTTGGCGGGATGGGATGGGATTGATCCCAGGTCAACGCCAGAGACGCCTTTGAGGGGCAATGTGGTAAATTATAAGAGAATGGTGGAAAAGTGGATCGAAGAGAAGAAGCAAATCCGGGAATGGACAGCAAAGAATGCTGGAAAGGGACTGAGGGTTGGAGTTATCAAAGAGAGCCTGGAGGTTTTAGGATTGACGAAAGAGGTGAAAAGAGTGTTTGGAGAGGCAGTAGAACAGTTCAAGGCTGTTGGGGCTGATGTGCAAGAAATTTCCATTCCTATGCATACTCTAGGTCCGTCGATCTGGACTTTGGCAACGCGACCTTTCATACCGACACATGGCCTTCAGAACCGTGCATCGCCACTGCTGCATTATCCAATGCCCGAAGTGACGCCTCCGCCATTAGACCAGAAGACGTTCGATGCACTGAATAAGCACAATCCAGCCGTAGCAAATATGTACTTGAACGCTGCGTTTCTGGAGCAAAGGGATGATGCGAACCGGCTCTTGGCCAAGTCGATGACGCACATACAGCAGTTGCGAGACGCATATGATGTTGTGTTGAGGGATTTTGACGTTCTCCTGACGCCAGTGAATCCAAGAGTCGGCAGCAAGCATCCTACATACGACATGACGGCAGGAGAGAAGATGGATCCAGCAATCGGCGCACCATTGAATACATGCGCGTTCAACGTAACGGGCCGTGAGGTTGATACTGTCTCTCACTATGATCTTAGCTGATTATTACTTAGATCCCGGACTCTCGATGCCAGCGGGCTGGGGCCGGCTACCCGATGGTGCTGGCAGGCTGCCTGTCGGGATGCAGCTGGTGGCTAAGCGATTTGACGAGCAGAGCATATACAAAGCGGCCACAGCATGGGAAGTGGGCGGGCTAGGATTGGATCGGTGGAATGGGCAACCATAGTTGGATGAGATATAACTCTGCAATATTCATCGGTTCTTCAATCTTGCTCGGACTCGTCTTCCTCTTCCATGATTTCTTCGCAACGGGTTCGTAGCTCTTTGACCCCATTGATGCCCTGCCACCTGTCCAAAATCTTGGTCACCTCCTCCCAATCTTTATCTGCCTCGTCTTCTCTGTCCTCGTCGATCAATGATTGTAGTCGCCGAGGAGTGTCCAGCACCCAGCGCACTGTGTCCTTTTCATGTCTCCTCCTTACAACTAATAGGTCGTCCTCACTCTGTACCCGCACATCGATCGCGGAGGGTTTCTTGGGCAGAGCCTGCATGGTTGTCGAAAGACTGGCGGCCGTTTCCGCAATGTGGGAGATGGCCGGGGAAAGAGTGTGTGTGGTGGGTGCCAACGGATCCATATTGGTCCGCATACGACGAATTGTGGATGTAGCCGAGAGCAACTTAGAGTAGTTATCGTAAACCAGACTCTTCCTGTCGCTATCCAAGTTTCTTATCTGCGATACAAGATCGGCCTCGACTCTCAGCACCCCTGGGAGGCCCGATGTGGCCATTATGTTGTTCACATAGGCTTCGGCGTCGAACCCCGGCTTGTCTAATTCAGTGAGAGTTTCTTCATCAAACTCTGGACTGACATCTGTACGGGAAGACTCCTCGGAGATTTTGGATTCGGCATCTTTGGCGGCTTTGAGCCCATAGTAGTCGCGGAGCGCTGTGCGATTTCGTCGTGGCTGTGCGGGTCGGGAGGAGGCATCGAATGAGGTGCGGGTGGATGACGGTGAGCGGATTGATGTGGAGGGGCGGGGGGAGGCAATTGTCGACATATTCGGTTTTTTTATCGAAGATGTTGAGTACAATTATGAGGATGAATGGGTTATGTAGCTGTTGCCAAAGTGGGTGCAGAAGGTGGGGAGTGATTTGAGCAGTGAGGGATTAGCATGGTACACAATGCCAAGATATTTGACCCTGTCATAACTACTTCGTGCGTGATCACGCGACGCGTTCACTTTCACTCTTCCCCCACCCCCCCTCACTTAACCAGAGAAATCCACGCATTTACCGAGAAAACACATCTCCTTTCACTGCAATCATCCACAATGTAATCATGTCGTCCAATCTCCTTGCCGAACTCAACAAGTACTTCCACGGACGACACCTCCATCCGTCTCCGGCATGGCTGCAATCCTTCATATCCGGCGCCCGCACTAACATGCCTCTACCTGCACTCCAAAAGACTGCCCTTTTCCGTCTCCTCGCAACCGACATCACAACCTCGATGATCCCACCTTCCACGTCGCTTCTTCCTGACAATATCCTCAACGGTACCCTCCCAAGTCGGTCCGTCACAGGCCCCATCGTTTGCCAGGTCTTCGACATCGAAGACATTGGTCACTCGCGATGGTCTCAAGTTGAAACCATCGAAGCAAAAGAGCGGGGAGAAACTACAAAAGGGCGGGAAATCATTAGAGTTACAAGCGAAGAAGAAGGCAATGGAGCCACAGCTCATACATCTGCAGCAGAAAGCAAAGGACCATTCAAGTTGCTCCTGCAGGATGCAAAGGGGTTGAAAATCTATGCATACGACCTGCATGGAATCGAAGGACTCAATAATAATATGGCCATCGGCATCAAGCTAACGCTCAAAAGTCTTGAGGTCAGGCGGGGCGTTATCATGTTAGATCCAGCACACACACAGGTGCTCGGCGGGAAGATTGAAGCACTAGATAAGGCGTGGAAAGATGGGAAAAAGGAAAGATTTTTGGCAGCTGCACGAGAAGGAAGGGTTGACGGCGATGCATAAAGAGAACCAGGCCAATATGCATCGATTTATCTACCCAATCATTTCGTACTGCAAATGTATTTGCTTATACACAATCTTGGTAAGTGCTGTTTGGCCACATGGCAATCCAATTCATCACTAACATAGTCTAGGATATCGAAACACCCTCAGGAAAACTTTACCACTTCACTGGTCCCACCTTTGATGCGGCTTGCTGAGAAATCTCAACGTTCCTTACCTCATTCTTCTTCCCCGCACTTCCTCTTAGCCACTCGCGTCGCGAACAATCCACCATGAAAACACGAGACCCAGCGCCACGCGGGACCAAACTAGAGAACCTAACAGCTATGACGTAGCCCTGTCTTTGTCTTGCGAGTGCCATTTATGTGGAGCTTGGAAGTTATCTGAAGCTTCCCGCTGCTCAAAACCGCTTCTTCGTCCAAGACAGAGTGACACAACCAAACCAACACAGCCCATCATGAACGACACAAATGAAAGCGCCGCGTTTCAAGGTCCATTAACCTACCCGCATCCTATCACACTCCATAGTGCCGACTGACAGCCTTCTAGAGTCCATCCCGGCTCCACCTGAAGCACAACACAAAGAGCGTCGCAGTTCAATAACCAAGCTCATGGACGCCGTGAAAAAGCCCTTCCACCGTGAACCCAAAGATGTTCCTCCAGCGCTTCAGGCTGCCATCGACAAGATGGAAGCGCGTAAACAGGGGACAGCGGAGAAAATGGAGGCGGAGGGGAAGGATACGACTGCACTGAGTGGGAAAAAGACCGATCTTATTAAGTGATTATATGAATTAAGAATGATAAGTTACTAGGTACAGTAACTAGAATGGAAATATTGGATGGGACAATGCTATAGTGATCGAAGGGTATTATTTGCGCAATAATATATCTCTCGTCGACAGTTATGTTTGTCACAACCTCATGTACTATTCGCGCTGCTGCGAATTTAACTCTTCACTCCGTCTCAGGTTTCGGCCACTCAACATCAATTGCAGTCGTGAAGCAAAACCTACCGTTCAGACACGTAGAGTTCGTAATCTTCTCGTTCGGATCATCCCATACGAACCCCCACGTGACTGGCATCAAATGGGCATCTATATCATCTGGATGCTTATGACATGCAGCACTAATCGCAGCGCTACACGTTCCCACCATCGGCATGGGATATCGGGCCAATCTTTCACTCATCGTATCATAACCTTCCTCCACAGCCATATCTCCTGTACTTGGCTGCGATCGATTCGGTGCGATTATTCTTTTCAAACCAAGAATGAACGGTGTCGCAAACAACACAACAGCAAGTACCAAAGTCAAAATTAGACCAAGAGGCGAGTATCCAACAATCGATGCATCCCTCTCCGGTCGTCGCACCAGATCCGGAGTAGAAAACTGCGAGCTTTGCACCACGAAAATGCTTTGCGACAATAGCCATTGAAGCAGCGCTTTTCCCACCACGAGCGGAATACCGAAATCTAATGGCATAGAAAGGAAATATGAGGATCTTTGAAGTCCACGTGGATGGCTTACTCGGAGTGCTGTGCGTCTAAAGATGAAAGCGTTCCACTCCTGCGCAACTAGCATTGTCGTCATGATGCGTGTTATCAGCAGCAATAAACCATTCGCGAATAATTGGAGAACATTAGCTGAGAACGTTGCCAAGAAGAATTTCTGGGATTGCGACGCGTCTTCTCTGCCAGTTGCCCAGGGTATGTATGTGTAGCGTTGGAAGGTTCCGAGGCCTTGACGTACGATGGATGCGGAGTCTTGGGGGAGGCCGATGCGGCGGTATTCCATGGCCCATAGTACGTTCAGGCCTACCAGAATGATTATGAAGAGGAAGACCCTGTCTAGAGTTAGTTATTCAGTGCGGATGTAGTATGAGTAACACAGGACTTACAGGCTATAGGTCCACAACCACCTTCGTCGTTTCACTGTATGGAACCATAGTTTCTCCTTGGGCACAACAAGGTCCCGAGTGGTTCCAATTATTGACCTTTTATGTAATGGATGTATGTGATCTAGTAAAGACTGCTGCGTTTGGTAAGATGCGATAGTATGAGGATTTTCATGAATCAAAAAGCTGCATATAATGTCGCCCAGAGTGACATTGGATATAGCTTGATACGGAATGTCAGCAGGTTGCTTTAATTTATTCCAGCTATTCAAAAGTGACATCTTGAGTCGAGATGATCGTGAATGTCTGTCGGATCGATTGTCGCGTTTTTCGCCATCGTGCTTTACCTTCGCCTGAACAAGCTCAGTATCGAAATTCATAAGCGCAACATAGCCAATGCATATGCATTTAACCAGATTGATAACGCATACAAGAGTAAGGATAATGGGCGAGAACCGAAGCGCGCATTTCTTGCTCAACTCGCTGCTCTCATCGCCATCACTGAGACAATAATCAATCTTGAAGTAGTTTGAATGAGCATAGTCAGCAGGATGTTCTTGACCGCGATTAGTCTCCCGAAATATCAATTGTCGGTACGTCCATTCTCGAGCGTGTGTCTTCATGAAATCTTTATTGCACACTTTATCCGGCAGCCAGTGCGGCGGATTCCAGAATGCGCTACACACCCAAGCATTCGCGAGGGGCCATTCGGATTTGAAGAGCGACACTCTCAGGTCCACAAGCGATGAGTCATTTACATTCGGCGGTTTTGCAAAGCCGTCGTGCATTGTAATATTGGCAGCAACAACGATCAGATCTTTCATACCGTATATCGCATCAACATATCGTTCCATGCACTCCGTTCCATTGAGTCTTTCCAAACGGCTGATGTTGGCTCTCATTGCATTAAGGTTCTGGAACCAAGGGTAGGTTTCCGAGAAAATCCATGGTTTGGTATCATTGGCAAAATCATTCGTGACCATGCCGATGGAGTACAAACTAACAGGTGAGGCTGAAAAGATCGCAGAATTCCACCTAGATACAATTATGTGAGACCTGGGTTTGATTGCACCAAATAAGACTGGTACATAACTCACATGAGATGGAGCAGAATAGAGCTAACCACCAGGAAAGCCCATACCACTCGTCTTTTCCATGGAATCCGACAAACATTCCGGAAACTGTGAACACCAATGTCGAACCAATCTCCTTTCGCGTGAGCCGTATCCACTTCCCGTCTTGTTGGCGCGACTAATATTTGTGCACAGTAATTACTAGCACCTAAGAGAATGGTAGACACTATGTTGATACCTAAATGAAGCCACATGTTGTACTCTTTAACTTTGTCGCAATCGCCTTCGAAATATTGTCCGTATGTGGCAGTTAGACCACGTTCTCTGCCGATGGATTTTGCCAACAGAATTATGTTGATGAGAAGGACTACGAAGGATATTGCTAGTTGGGTTAGGAGGACGATGTTGCGGTGGGATCGGCGTTGAGGTTTGGTGAGCAGAGGATCGGCTTCTGGTATCCATGGTTTGAGGATGTTGATCCTTGCAAATCTTCTCTTCGTGTAAGTTTGATTGTTGAAACCAGAACTTGTATCACTACCAAACGAGACTGCCACACTTACCGAGGACTGTGAACTGCAGGCGTATTCGCTGTAACTAGGCGTCTTCTCAGATCTTGCAAGATGGCGTTTTCACTTGATGTAACAATCATTGCATCAGATAACTCTGAAGACAATACGTTGTCATGATGCGATCGCACCGGAGTGGTTAACATTTTGGTTTCCCTCTCAGCAACCAGATCTCAATTTTGATGGCTGCAGTGTAAAGAGGTTGACACGTAGTTCACTATTGCTACAACGTGTACAACATAGAGAGTGACGTGCATATGTCCAAAAGGCCGCAAGATACGGTACATGGTTAGTTGCATTCTATACCAAGCCTTGGGATTATGTGTTTCAGCCATGAGGCTGGACTTTGACTCTACAGATGAAGGTAGAGATATACAGACATCGGGGCGGGCCACAAACAAAGTAATCTATACGATAATCAGGCCAGTTAGACATGTAGGATGCTGAAAATGTGCTTGAAATCCGAGAAAAGTCGCAAAAACCAGGGGTTAAATATATATATAGTGGTACGCGGTACTTTCCAGAACAGGGATTTGTTCCTTCAAATGTATCCACAATCGTTGATTGGACATCGTCGGACCGGAATCACGTAGGATTTCCGGATACTAGTTAGATTTTCGCATGTTTTCTTAAGCGATGTCTTTCGCCCGAGTGTGCAGCTTTATCGAAAATATTCCCTGCAATAGATGGGGGCGGAAACATTTCTGAATACGTTATTCGGTAAGGCAGTGGCATGATCTTGCTCTTTTCGAAATATCTGGCTACGAACCGATTTCGATGATACTAAATACAATAATGCGATATACTTAGGCAAGGAGGTATAATGTTAGTTCCCATATTTGGAGTAATGTCATTCTTTACATCAACCCACCTAACCTCAACATGCTGCTGCAGTTTTGTCAATGTTATATTTAATTTTAGAACCTGCCTAGCTGAACTCACATCACCTCAATAACGCTCAAAGTGACAATCTCTGCTAAAGGGAAAGGGATTTAGACTGAATATGTCTTTAGTAAGATTCTGCGAATATTACTTTCCTAACGTTGCACTACGAATTCTCTAGGTAAGAGGGGAATGGATTGAGCAAACGAAAATAGATATACCTGGACCGACTACTACCATTAAGTCCAAACAGCACGCAAAAGTTCAAAAGGCTACGCTAACAGCTCTTTAGTCCAAATCTAGCTTCTTTGAGTTCAATCCACGAGTGAACTTCTCACAAATACGGACTAGAAAACCCGGGCAGCTATCGAACGTTTCTCGCAGCCTCATTTCAAATTGGCCCATTTTACACATTTATTTCACATGAGCTCTCATCAAACAAAGAAAGCTAACCTCCCCAATCTCCTATGTGCAGTCGTTAAGGCATACAAGTTGAATGGAGGTATTGCACTAGAGATGGATCAATGGGGCGCGTATGTAGTTGTGATACCTGTTGCGAAATTACCAAGCAATGCTTCCAAATTGGTTCAAGCGGCTCCTCCTTCTGCTCTGGGGAATACTGGTATGGCCAAGGGCAAAATAGCATTCTTCGCTCGTCGTGGGTTTGCCCTAGTACGCTGCCAAGACTTAAACTTCAACAACTCATATATAAATATCCGACCGCCATACAAGCCACCATGACAAAATATCGTATTTCAGGAGAGAAAGAAGGCACCTGGTACGGAATCATGATGTGCATTGCCACCGAGCATCAATAGTGTGGTCTGGCCGCAACATTTGATCTTTATATCGAAGGCACTTGTACGGCAAGAGGGGAAGATTTTTTGCATTGAGGCTAGATCTCCTTGATCGCGGCTTCTATGTTCGAAGCTTAGGTTTGAAGATCTCGGTGAGGTGATAGTAGGAAAGTAATTAGTAGGAACTGATGACGCGATGGAAGAGAATAGAGAGGGGGTCAGGGCTCGAGCGATCATATGGCGGTCTAGTTTTATATCAAGTCAAGCGAGTGATAATACTGTGAGGCTAAGTCACCTTTGAGGTGAAATTAGATGTCTACATTGCCGAAGTTTGTTCTGAATAGGCCCAGTATATCCGCGTACAATACAGAGAACAAATATGAGGCCAGTTGACCATTTTCCTCAATGTCTCATGATGCTGTGTCATGTGACAGAACCCTTGTATTGTATCAAATCATTGCTGTGTTTTCAAAAGACACTATAGAGTCAAGTCACATGCTATATCAAAGAATATCAAGATCACACAAGAATGATGTTTTCCAGCAACATGGCCATGAATTTGAAATTTCCACCATAGATTATGGTGTAAAAGTAGAGACATCGTCTTGAGTGATGAAACAAAAAATAATATAATGTTATTGGTAAGATACATGCCGCAATTTCTTCCAAGATCTTTGCCGAGCTCGATGCAGGAGTAGTGCTGATATAAAAGCAGGTATGAGGGCGAAAACAAATCGACTGAGTCAAACAACTATAGGAAAAAATCACTGTTTGAGTGCAATTCATTCACGAAGCTATTGACATCTTTCGACTTGGCTTTCACTTGCCAGTGGAATCTCTATTTGCTACATTGAGGTTCTTTTTTTCTGCGAAATTACGTAATAGAAGGTGAACTAATACGCCACTACTATGTACGTCCGTCATACTACTTCGTATTGTTGAAGGAATATTGCCTAGGCACTTAAGAGGCTCAGTGGTGGGGTGGTCGGTCTTGTCCCTGGCTAGTTCTTCATTTACCTATCCGGATAGTGGCTTGGCTTCTGTATGCGGAGTCATGTCATCCTTGTGGCCGAGCATTGATTAGTGATGAAGTACATCCGGTAATACATGTATGTATGAATGAGTATGTGGGAGAATTTGAGATATCTTGGTATTTAGGTTTTCTGATTAGAGAGGGATGCATGCGAAACAAATTTTGCCTGGCTGCGTAAGGCTAACTTTCTCATATAAATCCACCTTGATCGTGCATGACAAAATGTCAACTTCCTGAACGGGTACGCGGGTACTCGGCTTGAGAGGTATCGAGTACCAGTGTCATTTAGGTAGGCACAAGAAATCAAATCAGCCGATTGCCAGAACTTACCATACATATGTGAGAACAATGCACCAATGCTTTTCACTAGTATTCCTTCGGTCCAAAAAATACCAACAAAAAGTACCAACAGAAAACTAATGGCGGAAACACGGACAAACTACATTCTAATTCAAGTAAATGTTATGTAGATCAATTTATCTGGCGTCATGACCACCCCATAGCCAAGGAGAACACATGCAGAGAAATTCTATTACAATGGGTTCGTCGTCTTAGCTTGTACTCACCTAGTTGTATATATTTATCTGGAGTCCACGTTTGAAGTCTAAATTCCTAGGTATCTCCAATTCTATTATACCACTTGAAAAAATCCTAGGACAGCAATCTTCACTATGCTCCATCATACTCTTGCAGTGCTGACCGTTCTCGCCCTTTCAGCTTCCATTAAGGCTGTGCCGACTGCGGAAACAACTCCAGCTGTATTTAGCTTCAGCAACTGGATCGAAGGCATCATCGCCGATCCTAACGGCAACCACCTCACTCCAGAAGAAGCTGTTGCTGCTGCGAGAAATGCAGCCAGAGCCTCGTCTAGATCGGTGGAAAAGCGAGCATGGTGTAACGATTCTATGAGGGATGCTCCAGTAGGCCGATACAGCAAAATATACTCTTTCTCTCTTCTAACTGATGATTATCTAGGCAGGAGATGCTGCAGCTTGTCTAGATTATCTTGCTAGAAGAGGTGCTGATGGGACCCAATGTGTTATTGGTAACGGCCAGTTCTTTATTCAAATGTGTAGGATTGGTCGGGCCGAAATTGTCAGTTCGAAATCGGATAGGTCCGCGCAAGGAGCAAATTGGTACGTGCAAGTCCCATGGCCAGATTTGAAGATCTGTTCGCTTAGTGGAACCAATACTGATATATTTCCTTCCATAGTAACGACGTCGCGCGCACGGGAGGCTTGATATTTGACACTTGCTGGAGAGCTGATAATAGAGTAAAGGGCAGCCGGCTCTGCATAAGCAATCGTATGTTCCAAGTCAACATAAATGGTCTTTGAAACTCGCACTAAATGTAAGAATTACGAACGTAATGCAAAAGGACATATTGCAATATGATCAACTATTCAGTCTTACCTTTGTGTACTGTTGTGTATGTTCTAGCTGACTTTCCTTCTTCATCCCTCCGGATATGTGACACAACTTGTCATTTGCAACTAACACCTGCCTTCAGCATTGTGAACACATACGTCACGTGCCTTGAGTACTTATCCCATGATGCTACTTATGTGTAGAATAGCCTATTTACTCTCTTGTATATATACTCAAAGCGGATGTGTTTTTTTAAGTATATCTCTATTATGCTTTATCCTTGTCATTTATAACGTTATTAGATACTCATGAAAGCCACCAGAACTGATACGGGGTCAATTTTATGATTCAATGACTTGAATTCAATTAATGTAAGACCAAAAAGAACTAGCACTAATTCTTAGAGGAGTTGGTGAATTGTCGTGGTTTTATTCCTCACATACCCCCCTAGGTTGTGCTCCATTGTAGGAGTAGAAGCTAGCACGTGATGTTTTGTGCTTTTTTGATCATCCTTGCTCTATGCACGGCGCTCTTTATACAAGTTGAGATAGACTTGGGTTTGGGCTTTCATGCTTGTCGAGGGTATCCTCTGGATTCAGGCATGGGGTTTGGTCGATTTGTATTGGTCATTGGCTAACTGCAGGGGCGGAACGTTTCTTCAACAATGCGAATGATAGTTACAATAGAATTCAACCGGGAGGGTATCACCAAATAGGCCAGAATATCTTTGAGTAATACAGAGCGGAATATACTGGTCAGCATTGCCATACTGTACAATCAAGTCGATGAACAAGTCACGTATCGAGTAGTTGAAAGCAGTGTTCTCGAAAATGAGCTGAATCGAACATGACTTCGGAACAGCGACGGAGTCTCCTGATACTGCGTTTCCGATGAGTGATTTTACGATGATGTTCTTCATCTTTGTATCCATAAGTCGGTCAGCAAGAATCTACAACTTGCTCAAAAGGTAGAAGTTTGCGACCCTACGACTAGCTGGCGGTAGAGGGATGCCACCGTGATAAAGAAGTGTTACGTATCTAGTAAAATCCTCCGGACAATCATCTGGAAGATTGACGAGTTTATGTTTCGTTTCAGGCCAATTCACGTTCAAAGCTCTTCCGAAGAAGCGGGAGCGATTCAAGACTAATCCCATGTGGAGATTAAATGTCTTGTGATAGATATTGTCAGTCCTCTCGATCTTACCAACGCGCACTTGAAAAGCCGGAGATGCAAGGTAACTGAGAACATATTGGTTAGCATATATCGGCTACTACAGTTATTCCAATACGTGAGGCAACATACTAGACTATTTCCGACAATGGAACGCGGACGTCGCTCTCAGATGTCCCCATGATGCTGCTAGTGGTGTGAATGTAACTACTAATAAGCAGCGCAACTGTGGTGGTGGGACGAAAAAAGGTGGATGCAACGAAAAGACTAGCGGAGGTGAAGTGAAAGATAGGGGGAGAAAGGCAAATGTAAGGCAATCATACTCCAGCACCGAAGCTTGACTGATTGGCACACGCGCAGGTTGGACGACACAGCAGTGGTGAACGTTGAATCGGAAAACCGTTCACCGTTCACCGTTCACCGTTCAATTTTGCATTTGTCTTCGTGTCAAATTTCCTGTGTTGTGAAGCCCTTCTTCCTTTGGTTTTGTGTAATCATTGATTGATATATAACCGTTGGTAAGGGACATCACCCATGACCTTCTAGAGTGTCATAAGGAGAGTCGGATGAGAAGTATAGTGAAGAGGGAAAAAGAGCATAGAAGGCTAAAGAAAAAGATTGGGTGGGTAAGAAAGGGAAGATATCTCTCCTGATCATTTGACATAACCTTGCATTACTTGGCCCCACCTCAACCCTTGACTTCACCGCTCCCACCCTCTTTGATCCTATAATGGGCAGGGTTCAGACCTGCTAGAGCCCTCTCCGTTGGCGAGGTACTCGGATGCATCTTCCTCATCGCGACCAAGAGATCATACATGAAGTCCGCCGGTGGCCTTTCGTTCGCAAATGAATCTATGCTCCCCCATTGGGCACAAACGTCAACCACTAGCCTGCGCATCGGGTCGTTCTCGGGAGTTGATACGTATACAATAGTCAAAGCAGCAGGACTAGGTATTTTACGTTCTCGGACGCGGCAGATGACGGCATCGAGGATGGTGTTCTTCGTAGTCGTATCCATGAGCTTGTCGGCAAGTACGTATACCTTCATCAGAGTCTCGAACTGTCCACCACCATCAACTTCCCCGCTAGCGGGAAAAACGGGAAGCTGGTTGTGGTATATCGAGTTCAGATATATGGCAAAGATTTCTGGGTCGACGTCGTCGAGAGGAACGGATTTGTCGTCTGACTCGCGCCAGTTGCCGTTTAGGGCATTGCGGAAGAAGAGCGATCGAGCGGTGATGAGCCCCTCGTGTACAGTAAATGTTTTCTTCCCATCGTCCTCATCGCCAACGCAGACTGAGATGGCTGGCGTGCTGAGATAACTGATCTTGGCGGTCAGCCGCAGAGGACAATTGTGAGCATGATCGAGACGCTCGATTCGTGCGAACCTCGAATACATACGTGGCAGCATCGCTTTTGGGGATACGTGTGTCCATTGGGGATCAAATTTTGGGATGAACACTCTCAGCATGGGAAGCGGCGGGAGTGCGGAGATGTGAAGATGTAATGAGCGTTTCGTTCGGCGCTTAAGGCAGAATGTGGCAGTTCTTGGCATGGGATATTATTGGAGCTCAACTTCGCAGAGGGAACGCCAAACAAAACCAAAATAAGAACATGAGCGAAGCTAAAAGAGGATCCATAGAAGAAGGGAATATTACAGAGATAATAGGCGTGATCCGGTTGGTGTCACTCGAGATAACTTGCCGTGCCTTACTTTGATGAGGGATATCAAGACTAGATTCCGCTGGACTCTTCGATATGACTTGATTCTCAACATTGCGACTGAAATCCGCCAGCCGTGCTGATACGAAGTTACTAGAAGAGGGTATGGTTTTGTTAATGCCGAATACCTAATCACTGCCTCGCTGGATGCGGTGAAGGGACGTGACTGGCGCCAAGCCTTACTTGATCCAACGTTGGAAATAAATACCTTTGGCATACGAAGGCCATCGAGGTCGTGTTGATTCCGGTGGTCTAGGATAAATGAGTAAAGAGCTGTGTTTGATTCGAACGTTTGCATGCACGGAAATGGATCAATCGAACGGCTCACGTAGTATGTAGTGGACGGATGACAAGTGACAAGTGATAGATGAAAGCCGGGACGCCTATTCGTCCCTACTGCAATACTACTGTGAAAAGTCTCCTAGCATGTACGAAGCTACTGAGAACGTTAAGTCGCGGTTCTAAATTAGCTCAAACTGGCGCACTCCAACGGATGCCGTTCCACTGGCAGGGCTTGGAAAGGTGAATATAAAGATACAGCGTGTCCACGTCATTTGAGGCTCTCTCTTTTCCAAGTTTGCCTGTGGTCAAAGTGGTGTTGATCGATCCTGCTTTGCCGAAAAAGTCCTGACGACAAAGGTCAGTTGCATTCGACTTGCAACGTCAGACCAGATGGAAAGGAATGGGTGCCGCGGAGAGAATGGGGAGATGAAAGAAGGTCAAGGAAAGTCGACTCATGGGATGGAGTCTGGACGATGCGTCTCCTGATCCCTTGCCCATGACGAGTCGGTGGGCAGGCGCGCGCGAAGATGGTGGGGGAGCGAGATGAAGATGATAAAAAGGAGGATATGAGAGTGGGAGACTGTGCAGATGGTGGCGAAGGTGGCGTGCAAGGCTAGAGAGAGAAGAGAGAGTGAAGGGAGAGTGAAGGGAGAGAGCAAAGGACCGGGGTCACATGTCTGGAACCGAGGCCAGCCGAAACCCGACAACCCGGAAAGCGCACCCGACTAGCCGTAAAGACAGAAAACCCAAAATGAACGCCAACGACCACTTCCCTTCCACGCTGCACGTGCGACTCTCCTTTCACCGCGACGGCGTCTTCATCCACGCCCGTCCCATCACCAACGAAAACCAGCTCTCGTCTTCACAAGCATCACGCCCTTCTATTCATATACTCGACGCAACATTATCCACTACGAATGCAGCCCCCGATGGGGATGAAACGCGAATCGCGCGCCCTGGCCACACTCAAATCTCCCCCCAGGCCAGGGTGCCCCGTTTCACCAAGCCACACCAACAACGGAGAAACTCCACTCCACCATCCGCTATCCTCTCCATGCCGCATGGCCCGCATCCATCTCACTTCGCACAATCTTGTGTCGACCCAGGAAACGCACGACGCAAGTCAGATGCCTCGCATTCTAGAACCGAAATGAAGAGAGGGATGACGAAATCTCTACTGTTTCTCTCAATCTCTCCATCCCCTCTCTTCCATTCCTGGTCAACCCAGCGCTGATCCCAAAATATCGATATTTGGTCTGGTGTTTTGAAAGTAAGATGACCAACAAGTACTCTCCTCAATGCCACTGGATGAATATTAAATTCCCTGTGATCATGGAGCCCAAGCGGGGGGACAGATTAACACTGCATGTTATGGATCGTTCTGGCGAAACAACGGCACAGCATCGCGAAAGGATGAAGCATAAAATTCCTGCCCTAATTCTTGAACACCAGCATCGGGAGAGTCTGGGAACATCACCCAGTGCATGATGTTTCGTTTGTCGCCGTGGCCCAGGGCGTCATGTTGCACTATTCAGAACCCTCCCATTGCTCCATTCCTTCGACCAACGCATTTTCCGCAGAGTTTCATGTTTGCCGAAGCGCAGCGCCACCATTCGTCGAGCCGTTGAGTCCATGCATCCATGCATCGCATGTTCCAGGCCCCGTGCATACACCATGCGCACTGTGAATACCGTGCGCATCCCACGAGATGTCGATTGCCTCGGCGTTCGCTGTGTGGACTCTTCTTGTTTGTAGCTTATTTGTTGTACCATAGGTACCATCGCTCGGACATGTATGTTCTGCATCCACGAGTTCGCGCTTCGGACTTTTGGCACGGAACTTTACAAAAACATGGACCTCCAGGCACTGCACCTTTTCCACTACGTACAATGCTCCTAGATGAATGAATGCATTCCTCGGGATTCCACTGAATCGGGCAATCGACAGCCAGCGCTCCACAAACCCCTTGGAATCATTTGAGGCTCGCATGAGATCCAAAGCCAAGCCCAATTCATCTATACTTCCCGGTCTGCGGCAGCTAACGGCCACCACTAAGCTATTCCAGGCATTAAGCGCAGGCAGGATAGATTGACATGTCGCTTGGCGACAATTAGCAGCGCCTCCAGCAACGTTAGTCAAGGACGCCATTGTCACTGTCATCGCAAAGCGAGATGGAGCGGGCGCTCGGTCGCAGAATCGTCCCCGGGGGGAGGTAGGTACTGACACTGTGTAGGTATAAGAGCCTCACGGTCTGCATTGATGGAAGGGCACGCTTGAAGCTCACTCTCTTTTTCCACACACTCTTTCAGACACTCTTTGAACTGTTTTTGTTCTATCCCAATTTCCATTCGTCCTTCGTTTCATTCAATCTTTCAACCAAGAACCATTTACCTGTCCCAATCAGCTTCAAACAACCAAACACAAAAACCCACCACTTTCAAAATGAAGACCACTTCCTTCCTCGCCCTCGCTGCCGCCAGCGCTCTCCAGATGGTCTCGGCCCACTCCACCGTCTACAACATCTTAGTCAACGATGTCGACCAGGGTCTTGGTAACTCTGCCAGTGGCTACATCCGCTCCCCTCCCAACAACAGCCCCATCGTCGATGTCACCTCCAAGGACATGACCTGCAACGTCGGCGGCTCCAAGGCGGCTGCTAAGACCATCGACGTCAAGGCTGGAGACAAGGTCACCTTCGAGTGGCACCACAACAACAACTCTCCCGCCGACGACATCATCGACCTCTCCCACAAGGGTCCCGTCCTGACCTACATTGCACCCACCAGCTCTAACGGTGAGGGCAACGTCTGGGTCAAGCTCGCCGAGGAGGGTTTGTCCGGCGGCAAATGGGCGGTCGAGACTCTCGTCGCCAACCGTGGCAAGCACAGCATCACTCTCCCCACTGGCCTCGCCGCTGGCGAGTACCTCCTCCGTCCCGAGATCATTGCTCTCCACGAGGGTGACCGTCCCTCCGGTGCTCAGTTCTACATGGGCTGCGTCCAGGTGAAGGTCAGCGGATCCGGCTCTACCAACCTCCCTGCTGGTGTAGCCATCCCGGGTGCGTACAAGGCCACTGACGCCGGCGTTCTCTTCAACCTCTACAACAACCCAACCAGCTACTCCATCCCCGGCCCCAAGGTCTGGGACGGTGCTACCGGTGGTGCTGCTCCCGCCCCGGCTCCTTCTGCCGCTCCTTCTTCTACCCCTACCACCCCCAAGCCCTCTGCTTCCGCCGTTGCCCCTAAGCCCTCTGCTTCCGCCCCGGCTTCGTCTCCCAAGCCTTCCACTGTTGCACCTGCTCCTTCCGCTGTCGCCCCCAAGCCTTCCGCCACTGCTGCCCCGGCTCCTGGCAACGGCAACGGTGGTGCTCTCCCCAAGACCTTCACCCTCGAGACTTTCATTGCCTGGCTCCGTACCGCCGCCGGTGCCGAGACGGCCAAGAAACTCCGCCGCGCTCACCCTCGCGCTTTCGCCAACCTCAACTTGTAAACGATTTACGAGACGAAACTCTTCTCTCTTCCTGCATGACCGGGCGTCGTGGGGGGTCTCCATCTTTGATAGATATATTTGTGTTTGGTCCAAAATGAAACAGGTATTTTCTCTTGGTGCGGGCTTGTTCCTGCGACGACGACCAAAGCGGGTTTCCAGCTATGCTGGCGCTTGGTTCTTTTTAACAACTTCTATGTTCTTTGTATATAACATCACTTTATGACGAATGGAATTCGGAAAACATTTCTTCTGAGCATATCTTATCTTTGTTTGTTTTGAAAGTGATACACATTGCCCTGTATTGACAAGTATAGGAAACGACGGAGTGGGTATCCTATTTTAGCACGATTTGATCCCAGGTAAGTCTTCTAACATTGTCTATTGACCCCTTTGCTCGTGATCTAATATCCCGCTCAGAACTTACAGCCTAGCCTCGACAAGGCCATATCCATCCTCCTTCCTCACAGCCTCTCGAAACGCAGCAAGAACATCATGTTCATGCAACCACGCCATATCCTCTCTATCTGCCGCCCTCTTCCTCAACTCCTCGTCGGTCTCTGCTCTCCCAATCCGCCCAATCTTAGCCAGATTCCCTTTATGTACTGTCTTCAACACTCGATCCGTGTGCGCCTTCCTCGTCCGCTCGTAGATTCTCAAAGCCTTCGCAATATTCCCAGCCTCCAGTACGACTTCTGATTTTCTTGGAAATATATACTCTACCGCGTTCGCAAAGGCCCAAGCATCGTCTATGGCCAGGCTACCGCCTGCAGCAAATGCACCGCCGTGAGCATGCGCTGCGTCTCCTGCCAATGTCACTCGTCCATTTCCCAAAATCCACGATTCTATCCCTTCCGCCGATGCGTTTGGATAGATCCTTGTGTGCGGCACTGCGGCGATGATATCCTTCACCACCGGACTCCAATCCTTGTAATACTCTTTCAAGATCTTTGTGTCCCCTTCCTGATTCCATACTGCATCTTTCCACGGTGCATCCGCCGCATCAGGGTCAGATTGGTAACTCCCTACCACAGTATACAAGTCCCGACCTAGGCGCGAAATAAATAGTGTGCGATCATGACTGAGATAGTGTGATGCTTCTTCCGGAAGGCCTTTGATGTGGGACACATGTGAGATTGGGAAGACGGAGCGGAACGTCACCCACCCCGTCCATTTTGGTCGCGAGCTGGGGATGAAGTGCCGTCGAACGGGGGAATGAATGCCGTCTGCGCCGAGGACCAAGTCAGCAGGCGCGGTGCTGGAGTCAGTGAAGTGTACTATGAGTGCCCCTGATGGAGAAGAACTGAGCGACGCGAAGGCTTTTGAGAGGTGGATACGGGATGGTTCGACGTGGGCGAGAAGTGCTTGCTGGAGATGGGCACGATAGTAGCGTGAAGTGTAGTGCCGCCTTTCCACTTGGCCCTCATACGCATCTTTCGACAGGATCTCGCTAGTTTTGAAGTGTCTGATTGTTTTGTAAGCTTAATATTACTCGCAACGATCATTCTGACTGACCTGTAGATATGCGGCCATCCCGTCACGGTGTTTCGGAACGCTACATCGTCAGTCAGAGCAGCCTCAATTCCCAGTCGGTCCAACGTCCTCATTCCATTCGGCCCCAACGCAATCGAGGCTCCAATCTCTCGTAATTCTGTTGCGCGCTCGAAGACATGCACATCAAGTCCAGGGTGATTTTGTAATGCGATCGCAGTAGTCAATCCTGCAATACCCGCACCAATGATCGCAATCTGGAGTTTCTTTACGTCTGACATTGTGATCACAATTCGTAAAGTCCTGTTAACCAGTATTCTAGATGATCAAAGTGACTACGACCTCGTTCTTATCTCCCACCCAGGATCCCGGTGTCGGTGTTGCACACATCACGTGTTCCCGCTAAACCTACTGGCGCATCCTGGGATTGACGCAACACATAGCGTAGATGGCGAAGTGCTTATCGACCTTGCAATACGCACTCGCTCCCCACCTTTTTACAGGCTTTGTAGCCGAAACCGCGCTGTGATGCCGCGCACTGAGGAATAAAAGCTTGGTAATGAAGGCGCTTGCTTGTTCGTTGGACAAGCTTTGTGACGGTGGGCGGCGTTCGGTGATAGGAAATGGTTGGTAGTGGAGACTATGGGAAAATTTTGAAGGGAAACGACATCGAATCCTGGGATGATGAGTGAAGCGTTGATTATCATACTTCCGAAGTTGTTGCGATGAGAATGAAGAGGTACATATTGTGGGTGCGAACATGTCAATTCGGCTTCCTGAAAAGATAACAAGATTCAACTTACTCGAGATTTGAGTATGTCATCCAAGATACCATCAGAAGTGATTACAACCTCCCAAGCTGCTCCCCCCAAGCTTCCAGATCGGTTTGCGGACGAGAGTTACAAACTCTTCTCCAAAGTTCAAGTCTCAGAGCCAACGCCAGAAGAGGCGAAGAGAATACGGAATAAGTTGATACGATGGATTTTACCATTCTTATGTATCGGGTACCATTTGATGTATGTGGATAAGCAGACAGTGAGTTATGGTTCATGTATCCGGGTTTCGAGCGGGTTATGTTGACATGTATTACAGCTTGGGAGTTCGGCGATTCTGGGAATCATGAAAGATGCACATCTAAATGCTAGTCAGTATAACTGGCTCTCGTCGATATTCTATCTCGGGTATCTGCTGGCAGAATGGCCACAGAATCTGGCTTTGCAGAGATTTCCGGTCGCGAAGTGGTTGGCGGCGAATTTGATACTGTGGTATGAGACATTGATTTTTTTGTACCGTCGACCTCACAATTACTGATAACTATAGGGGTGGTATCCTTCTCCTCCATATTCCATGCAACAGCTTCGCCTCGCTTTTCGTCGTACGCTTCCTTCTTGGAGTCGCAGAGGCCTGTATCGTTCCCGCTTTCCTTATTATTCTGGGCATGTTCTTCACTTATGACGAACAATCGGTTCTGATGCCCTGTATGTGGATGATCGGCAACTCATCTCCCATCACCTCTGGTCTCCTGTCCTACGGCGTCCTTTGGATCGATACTGGTTCTTTCGCCCCTTGGAAATGGTTCATGGTGATTACTGGCGGCCTTACTGTGCTCTTCGGTGCTGCAGTGTGGTTCTTCTTCCCCGATAGCCCACTCACGGCCTCTTTCCTGACCATGGAAGAGCGCGCCCAAGCCGTACTTCGCATCTCTAGTAACCACTCCGGTATCGAGCAGAAACGATTCAAGCGCTACCAGTTTATCGAAGCCATCAGAGACCCCAAGACATGGCTCTTCTTCCTCCACGCCTGGTCCCAGGAAATGGCCAATGGAACTACGAATCAATACTCATTGATTATTAAGTCCTTCGGCTTCACCACTCTTCAGACAACACTTCTCGGCTGCGTAAACGGGCTTACTGCTTTTGTGTCCTTGGGCACTGCTGCAATTGTTCTCTCCAGAACGACGAATGCGCGGGCTTGGATCTCAGTCTTGGCCTACATTCCCGCAGCTCTATCGTCCATCCTTCTCATTGCACTGCCCTGGTCCAATCGCTGGGGTCTGCTCGTTGGGATCTGGATCCGGTCCACAGCGGGAATCCCATACGCGGTCGTCATGATCTGGGCAGCCAACTGTTCCGCAGGCCACACGAAGAAGACAGCCGTGATTGCATTGTACCACGTCGGATATGGTTTAGGCAATATATTGTCTCCGCAGCTGTTCCAGCCGCAGTATGCCCCACGGTACATCGTCACGTGGAGCGTGATTCTAGCTATCGCTTGTGTGCTGCCTACGGGTGTGATTTTAACGCTGAGGTGGTATCTTGTGAAAGAAAATAAACGGAGAGATCAGTTGCAGGCTGAGGGAAAGATCAGTGAAGTGGGGGTTCTGCAAAGAGAGGGAGAGGCGGGCGAGGGAGTGGTGGAAGAAGTGGTAGATGCAAGACAGTTGGATTTGACGGATCGGGAGAACCTGGCGTTTCGATACGTCTTGTAGTGTTGGAGGGGGTGAATGGAAAGAGAGGGAGGTGGATGGATTTGTTGGTGTTGATAATTGAAGGGACTTGGGCACTCGGGCCGGCAATCACCGGATGTACTCTCCAAGTCGTAAAGGAAGGAACATTTTCATCTTTGGAACACATGCACCTAATGATATTTCTAAATTCACATGCCTGGCGTAGAAATACTATGCAACAAGTGAATATATCGACATCTTATTGAGCCGCGTATGAGTGAAGTCGACCACAGTCTCTGGTAGAAAGCGCTTCTCATCGGTATCTGATAACAAATTGTATCATCAATCTTACTAGGTTCTTTAACTAATCGAATTTCTACCCCTTTGAGTTCTAATTGGACTATATGCTTCCGTGGGCCGTACGGGTTTAGAGTATCGATGCGTGTGTGATTATCTGTTAATTTTTTCGTTCATTCACGTAGTCATCAATCGTGAGAACTTTATCCTACAGTGACGTAAACTCCTCGTAACCGATATCTTCAGCATCTCCAAAAAACCATCGCACTTATTTAGACCAAGCGCCTCTAATCCACGCCATCTGGAGGGTCATCGCAGTCTGGGTTCTAACAATCAAGCATTCTTAGATCGCCGTGGTGTTCAGGGTTCGAAGCGTATCCTCACCTCTTGGCAAGCCACCCTCGCCATTCCGATTGTGGTTCCGGCAGTTCTTAGTTGGTGCTAATGGTCGGGATTGACTGAATTTTCACATTCCCAATCTGGATCCCATATGACGACTTCGGGGGTGACTACAGTTCCTCTAACAGCTTACCAGACCCAGCATCAGCAGCGATCTCTATCCTTCCATCCAGGCTGGGTGATGCAATTCATGTCACACCCCCTCACAGTAATTTCCCTTGGTTCCGATCACGGACCGTTTCGGGACGCCGGATCCGAAAGCCGAGGCGCAGCTGAGCACGTCAAGTGCCGTCGCAAGCCTCAACACTTGACTCTTCCTCATTGCACACTAAGCCACTCTCCTTCCACATCTCCCTTTCCCTACCTATACTCCTTTCCCATGAGCGATTCTTTCCAGTCGCTGAAATACAGATACCCGCCATGATATATACTTCTCGCGCTTGGGTGACGACGCTCCGGCGCATTCACACGGCGCAGGCGCAGGCGCAGGCGCAAACGTCGCCGCATCCCTTTCACCCGTTGACAATACGACGGGGGAATTCGACAACTTCGACGTCTCAACAACCACAACCACAACCACACCACTCACAGTGTTCGATTAATAACACATCGTCCGAATCCTCCTCTCCATCTTCTCGGTCCGTTAAATCGACACTCCCAAACCACTCGCAGTCCTCCATCGCCTCCTTCTCGCCCCTTCCATCCACGCAAACCTCACCCTCATCCCCGAAGACAATACCTGGTCCCTCATGGCTCTGGCTAGAACCCGTATACGAGCCCTTTCGCGCATATGGACGGGTGCAGCGACGACGACCGTACCTCACACAATTTGCGAGCGCCCTGGTCATCTACTTCGTCGGGGATCTTGTCGCGCAAAGTATTACCAAGGATGATACAGTAAGGGGGATATCAATGGCGAAGAGGAGGACGAAGAAGTGGGCTGGGTTCAGGAATGGGCCAACGGAAGAGACTGGAATCGAACGGGTCGTGCGCTGTTGATTGGAGGGCTTGCGGCTGTTCCAGGATATAGATGGTTTCTATGGTTGTCGAATAGCTTCAATTATTCGAGCAAGGTGTTGAGTCTCACCACAAAGGTACGTTGGATGTCCGCACTGGTTACAAATCCCGTTGGAATATGTACTAACGGTCTTTCATATAGGTTACCGTCAATCAAATCCTTTTTACGCCTATATTCAACTCTTACTTTTTTGGCATGCAATACCTCCTCTCGCCACCTCCTCCCCATCCGCACAACTCTTCATCCACCGAGCCACCGCATCATTCTCTACATGACTTGGTGGAACGACTGAAGGCTACCGTCCCTGTAAGCTGGGTCAATTCGTGCAAGATATGGCCGGTTGTCACGGCTTTCTCGTTCTCCTTCATCCCAATCGAATATCGCAGTATCTTTGGAGGTGTGATTGCGATTGGGTGGCAGACATATCTTAGTATTCTGAACAGGAGAGCGGAGGAGGCGCAGATGGAACATGAAGAGTCGATAGAAAGAGTGAAGGCGGTGGTTCGAGAAGTGAGATTGGAGAGGAGCGTGAATACGGACGAGAGAGAGAAGTGCGCTGTTTGATCATTGAAGGAGGAGTGCATTTTCTGGAGTTTTGTTTGATTGACGAGCATTTACAGGAGTTGGCTTTAGAGAGTGGCATTCAAGGCCTCGACGGTCGTGTCTCATATTTCTTTTGTATGGGATTGGATAGATTTGGGCATATATCATCTGGACTAGAGGACTTCTGGATCTATTACAGGTACAAGCGGGATGTCGCAGTAACGCGTAAGATTTTTCCTTGAGTTTATCTAGAAGCATAGCACAATTACTCAATGGATATTTCAATCCATTCTCTATTTCTTATCTTTACATTCGCATTTCTTTTCCCCCTTCCGTCCCCTCTATCCTACACCGGTCTACTTGCTTGTTCCCCAGCACGGCCCCTAATCACTCGCCTACCCACTTTTCCTCGTCCAATCATGCCCCTCGCCAACAAATCTTGATTCCCTTGGGCCTCAACCTCTGCGGCTCCGCCCATGTTTTCTTTCGCATGGCAGACCCCACTCCAAGGGAAAAAAGAACACGCTATGCTTCCTGCCAATCTGGCGTTCTTGTTTTCTTTTGGATGGGAGAAGAGTGGAGCAGGATGGGCCCGGGGAATGATGTCATCATGGCGAACCTCAAATCTATACAAATAGAAAACTGTAAACGGCCCTTGGAGTGCGATGAGACTTGATACTGGAACTTACAAACTCACTACATAAATATAGTGCATGTAGATGGGTATTTGAGAAATCATGACTAATCCATCCTCGAAAACTCTCTTAGACCGCGATTCCTCATGGCGGCAGAGATCAGAACTAGAGTCTATGGCTGAGCTGTCACCTGAACTGGAAAAAGAGATTGGTCGCCTGGACAAAGAATTCTGGGTCTCTTCCTCGACTCTAAAATCAATAGTAAAACAATTCCAAAAAGATCTTAAAGCAGGTGTGTACAGTCTTCCCCCCCTCCTCTATCCACCCACTAATTCTCCCAGGGCTCGAATCAGACAGGAGTGCTATCCCCATGAACCCAACCTGGGTTTTTGGCCTTCCATCAGGAAAAGAAAAAGGCACCTATATGGCCGTTGATCTCGGGGGCACAAATCTTCGCGTGTGTAAAATAACACTTCACGGCAACTCCGCATCATCCCCGCATACACTCGATCAAGAAGAATACAAACTTCCAGAAGAAATCAAGACATCTTCGGCCTCCGACCTTTGGAACCACGTGACTGATGTTATCGCCACCTTTCTCTCCGACAAAGGTCTGGACAAAGAATACACAGAGAACAAAGCCATGCCATTGGGCTTCACATTCAGTTACCCAGCCACCCAACACCGGATCGACCATGGTATCCTCCAGACCTGGACAAAAGGCTTCGATATCTCCGGCGTTGAAGGTGAAGACGTAGTTGCGCAATTGCGAACCAAAATCTCAGAACGCAAACTACCTGTCAAACTTGTAGCGCTGGCAAATGACACAGTTGGCGCTATGATCGCATCCGCTTACAATGATCGCTCTACAATCGTAGGCGCAATCTTCGGCACAGGATGTAACGCAGCGTATATGCAACGCCTCGTCCGCTCTCCTCCCTCAATCCCAAAACTTACTCTCCAAGACGACGAATGGGACGTCCTCGTGCATGAAGAAAACGAAGGCAGAGACACGCGAATAGCCATCAATTGCGAATACGGCGCCTTTGGATCTGGAGCGGACAGTGTTCTGCCCCTGACGAAATACGACGAAACGATTGATCGCGAGAGTCCGCGACCAGGGGAACAGGGATTCGAGAAGTTGAGTGCGGGATTGTACTTGGGCGAGATCTGGAGGTTGGTCATGCTTGAGCTGTATGGCAAGGGATTGGTATTCAAAGACCAAGACACGACGATGCTGAAGGAGGCGTATGCGCTGGATACACGGTTTCTGTCACGGATCGAAGACGATGATTCGCATAACTTCCAGGACACGAGGAAGTTATTCGAAAATGAGTTGAGTATCAAAGTGTGCGACGAAGAAATTGAAACTTCACGTCGCGTAGCCGAACTTATCGCATTACGTGGTGCACGCCTTTGTGCCTGCGGGATTGCGGCGATTTGTTTGAACGAGGATCTGAAGGAGGGTCATGTCGCTGCGGATGGCAGTGTGGCAAATAAACATCCCAAGTTCAAGAAGAGGTGGGCGAGTGCCCTCGGGGAGATATTAGATTGGGAGGTGGAAGATTCGGAAAAGGGTCCGATTCGGCTGATAAGTGCAGAGGATGGGAGTGGAGTGGGTGTTGCGGTTATTGCGGCGATGACAGTGGAGAGGAAGAAGAGGGGGATGGGAGTTGGGACTGGAAAGTAGGGGAAGTTTTTGTGAATAATTGCGAGGGTTGAGCTGTGGTGGTTATTTTGTAAAAGATATTTTTGCCTTTTTGCAATCTCAGATTAGGAGATGGAGACGTAAATGCAAATATGCCGCCATAAGAAAACAAGTAGCTAGATGTGTGCTCCAAATTACCAAGGATATATGTCCTGGTTCATCCTGTCCCTGCAATCGTCCAAAGCACCAAAGCGTGCGGACAAAGTGCACATTGTCTCCATGAAATGTCACAAGTGCCCAGTAGTGCCATCAATCCTCATTTTCCATCCTTCTTCTTCCGCCCCCAAAACGATTTACTGGACTTCGACTTCGATTTTTCCGTGGTCTCGGTCGTATGCTCACCCTCAGCTTCAACCTCCTTGTTCTTCCCCGGCTCCTGCGTCTCCTTTACATCCAACAATTCGCAATCTTGCTTCTCTGTAGCCTGAAGAATTGCCGCGGGTTCTTTCTTATTCTTCGCCCCAAAAGCCTGCATATTCGTCGCTCGTCTTTCCAGCACTCCCACTACTACCCCCTCGCTCTCTTCTTGAGTTTCTCTCTTATCGGCCTTTTCGTCCTTCTCATCCTTCGCCTCCGGAATCTCAAGCTTGTCTTCTTTCGTATCAACCGTCGTCATACTATCTCCATCCTCAACGGCCTTCTCCTTCTCTTTCGCCGCAGATTCCTTCCGTTTCCGTGCCCAAAATGGTTGCGGCGTAGATGTCTTACGTTCCAAAACTGCACCCTCGCCACCCTCCTTCTCCCCTATATCATCACTCTTCGCATTCTGAGCACCGATAGTCCATGGCACCTTTGTACTTGCTTCCATCAGTGCGGCTCTGGTGCTGTTTAAATAGAAGGTGCCTTCCTTCATGATGGTGGTGCTTTGCTTGAGGATGACGTCGCGCGCTTCCTCAGAGACTGTGCGTTCGTACTTCTTTTGCATGGTGCGGAGCAACTTGTTTTCACTGTATTCAGGTTTAGAGGCGGGGAGGTCGGCGTCGGAGAGACTGTCGTCTGACGATTCGGGGTCAGTGGTGGTAGCGGGCGCCAGAGCAGCGGCAGTGCTTTTATATGACCAGGTGTGTATCGAGGTGCTCATATGCCTTTGACTATGTGGAATTTTTGAAGACCTGGACTCTCTCAAAGAAGTTTTCCAGTTCCTTCGGACGCGACGGAGGCTAGAAGTGATGGCCTGCGCACGCTGCTCATCGTCTGCATTATTCCGCCGGTACCTGAGTATGTTCACCAAGCGCTCATATGTGGCAATTGTATGAGGGTGGTTCTGACCAAGTACACGCTGGCTTCGCTCTAGGATATTGTTTAGCAGTACTTCCGCTTCTTTGTGACGGTTGCGCTCTACAAAAGTAATAGCGAGATCGTTCATTACAATCAAAGTATCCGGATGGTCACTGCCAAGTACAGCTCGCAGCTTTTGGTATACTCTCTTCTGGAGCTCTTCTGCCTTTTCGCTATTGCTTTTGAAGTTCCATGATATTGCTAGGTCGCGCATTGCAAGTAATGTGGCTGGATGGTCTTCGCCCAATGCTGTAGAGTATGCCGTAAGAGTGCTCTGCTGAAGATCGAATGTATCGTCGTACTGTTTTTGTGATCCGAGAATACGGGCGAGGTGACTTTGGGCTCGAAGTGTGTCAGGGTGACTGTCGCCGAGCTTTTGCTTTGAGATACTATGTGCAGATATTTGGAGCAATTTCGATTGTTCAATATCGCCCTGTTCGAAGAGAACACAAGAGAGATTGTGGATACTGAGAAGAGTTACTGGGTCATCATCGCCTAGAACTCTTTGTCTGATATTACGCGCTTCCTCGGCCAGTGTTGCAGCGTCTTCGTGAAACCCGCGAATGCGCATGTACCATGCGAGATTATGGAGGAGAAGTGCCTTATGCTTTTGTATATCAGAGGGAGAGTCTTGTGTAATGCGTGTTCTGACAAATTCTACAATAGCTTGGGCGTGCGGAAAGTAAACTTCATACATTTTCCAATCGACTGTCACTTCAGCGGAGGGAAACACCTTGGTTACAGCGACTAGTGCAGCATCAGCCCATCGTGTACTCTCATTGTGTTCCTCAAGCCATGAACGCATGACCATCTGTACGATGGGTTGCACGTTGAACATGGTCGTAGTTGATGTTGCAGTGTTGGGCAAAGTGCAATCGGCTTCGGACATGAACGAAAATGCCTTGAGCTCTCCGCACGCCTCTTCGAATTGCAACGGAGTCCTTGTCAAATCATAGTCGATTAAAAGTTGTTCTGGGATATTGCTGTGTTCTAGGTAAGCCATCATCGAGAAGAGGTCGGCAGCATGCGTGCTATTCTGTCGCAGCTGCTGGAAAGACATCATCCACGTTTTGGTAGCTGCATCACTGCTGAACCCGTGACTGAAGATTTCTAGAGCATTGTGTTGGTTTTCGCGGAACCTAGCGAGGTACTTCTGGACAGTGATGCCGTTTTCGCGAACGAAGTGTGTTGCTTGCGTGATGGCGAGCGGAAAGCGGCCCAGAACTTCGGTCAGTTCGTCGACGCCGTCATTGTGATGGGCTTGTATGCCTAAAGATTGCTGAACCAGCTGTCTTGACTCCTCTTTTTCCAGTGGAAGCACCTGTTCGGACCCATCTGGACCAGCGAAACGTAGTGCAATTTTCTTATTCCGTGTCGTGATTAACACTGAACCAAGCTCGCCGACAGGAATATCTTTGAGTAGTCGTTTAGACTGAAGACGGAATTGGGTGATGTTGTCTTGTTCTTCTGGTAGGGAGAGGCTTTCAAAGTCATCTGCGTTATCGATGATCATAACCCAGCGGCCGGATTGTCCGGTTCTGAGATGATCGCGGATCAAGCCAAGCACATCCGCGTTGGGCGCATCGGTGCCTGGAATTTGGAGAGCTTCAGCAATCTTCAAGATCGATCGATGAGAGTCTTCGAGGCTACTAGCTTGTATCCAGAAGACCGATATGTCAGGTCTTTTCTTCTGGATTCGATACGCGCATTGGGTTGCTAACTCGGTCTTTCCTACACCACCCAGCCCATACAATGCGACTTGGTACGGAGACCTCTCCGATACAAGATGATTGACGACCTTTTGGACTATATCCTGGCGCCCTATGAAATTGAAATTCTCGCCATGGGGAACTTTGAACACGGCATTATTCGAAGGTCTGAATGCACCAGGGGTCAAGGTTGGGCTCGTATAAGGTGTTAGAGCTGGCGACGATGTTTGGCGCATGGAGTACGGTCGGCCACCTTCAACAAATGAGAACACAGGCGAGCGACGCAAGACTAGCCCCCCCTCAGCTCTAGCCTGAATCGCGTCTCTTATCAATCTCCCGATATTGTTCTCTACGAATTCGTATGCTTGGTCCTGTGCCGCAAACTTGCATATCCCGTTGTGGTCTGCGTCTAGCGGAACCCGGAACTCGCGAGGTGGACCAGAGCCCATTGTCGCAGACTCAGGATTCACGATCTAATAACTGATGAGCTGGTTATGTCGCTTGAAAAAAGTGTCAATGCACTCACTAAGCCAAGCTTGCCGTAAGACTTAGACTCTTGAAAATTGACGAAGTAAAAGTCCTCTTTTTGATGTTTGAAGTCTTCGTTGAGTTTAGCTAGAAATTGGGACGACTTCTCCAGGTCTCGAACAAGTTTGTTGCCCGTCTTTCGAGATGCAAAATTGACGATGTTGCACAGAATTTCTCCAAGCGCGGCATGATTGCCTCCAAGATGGGGCGTGCCAAAGAAGGCAATGCCGTATGTAGAAGACCGTATTGTACTGTAGTAATCGACCTTTTTGGCCTCGGTGAGAGCCTGCAGATAGTCAAAAATGATTTGATTATCGACCAATATTTGCATGCAAGCGCCATACCTGTTTTACCACCAGACCCCCTAGACTATGCGCAACGAACACTAGCGGGCGGTCAGGATCAGCGCCACGCTTGAAATCCAATTGATTCAGTAGATTCTCGGCATGGTGCGCGATATCCATCACATTTGCGTCGTTGATGACATTTGAATTGTATCCGAACAACATGATCCTCGCATTAGGATAGTTTGGGGCTAGGAAATCACGAAGCCAAAGCTTTTCGCCCTTAGTCCAGGTCTTTTCGGCATGATTTTCCTTGCCTTTCGGATTGAGCCCGTGGACTGCTACGATGCTAGTGATAGAATGTCAGTTACAAAAAAGCGTTCTTCAAGGCGGGGCAATGAAAAGCAAACTCACTCGATATTCGGGTTATCTCCCGGAACCAGCACGTTTAGAAAGTCTTTTGACGACTCCTACGTCTTGATTTAGCAATTGTATCATCGCACTGAAGACGCGCAACTCCTCGCAGGGCTATCTTACCATGGTTCACGCAATGTGAAAGAAACCATTTGCGAGGCTCACTGACGGGCTGTGAGCGATCCATTGCCTTCTTATTACAAAGTCCTGTCAGCCGGTTAACAGGGATAGCAAGGCTGGCCCCCGAGAAAGAAGGCTGGACCGAACCGCTGTTCGACTCCAAGCGGGTTGACGAACCTGCAGCCGGAACCAAAAGACGCAACAGGCAACTTACAGCGATGGTCATTGGTAGTGAAAGGCCGCAGCAGACGCAGAGTTGTACTTTACTATAGAACTTGACACGAAATGTGAAACGGTAATGCATGCGTGTCAAAGAATGCCCCAAGCGCTGTAATCCAAGAGTAGGCTCACAATGCACGACAAGCCAGAATACCGCCCCCAAAGTAACAGATGTGTGGTTATCTGCAGGCGACTAGAATAGATAGATACGGGTCGTCTCACCATCCTTGTCGCCTGTGTAACACTTTTCTGCTCAAGTAGCGGCTGCGCCCTCTACGAATGCAACACTGCAGTGATGCGGCGTAGCTACTTCGCACAGGGATTCTGGACCTCCATGTATCGAAGAGAATAGCTGGATTTGGTAGTACATTGATTGTGCAGAAAGAGATTATCAAAACCTAGGCTAGAAGAAAATAACTCGCGTGAAGTTTTTAAGACAGTTTCAATTTACCAACGTGACTAAATAACTAGCGCTTCATTGAATGTCAATGTGCTTCTTTGGAAAGCTTTTGAGTAGGCTGATGGATGATTCTCTACTTCTGCAGACAAATTCTCCAATCCCAATCCTGCGGTACGTATTGTTGTCATTTCCTCCAACGTTCACCAACAAAAGAGCCTGGAAGCTGGAGCCTTCGGTTTCGGTCCTGAGAATGGGCATACCGAATACAACATCATATGTATCGTCGATCGCATCGAGAAATATGGAAATTTGCGCCGGTAGGGGGTGCAGGAAGCTGCCGGACTCAATTGTTGCGGTCGGATTAGAGAGTGTTGGTTCCATTCCATTTGAGACGCGATCGAAAGGAAATACTAAGTGTAAAATCATCCAGTGCCCCCTCAAGGATATTCGACTAGCCGTGATCTGTCCTCCGTTCCCAATCAGAGTCCTAGCAGAACAATGGACAATTTTCATAATCTCTGAAAATGCCCATGACCACCAAATTACTTCTCCATCAACTGAGGCCCATGACCAAGACGGCGCTCTTTCAAGTTCCGGTCTTTTGCCCGGATTTCGCAGGCTCCAAGACAGATCTTCTCCCAGACGTTCTTCCCAAAGGCCGGCGAGGTAGTTGTGTGGACAGCCAGGGTCCAGGCTTTTCAGTATTCTTTTCATGTCTGTCGCAAGGCCTGATATTGCAATGAGTTTGTCTTCGGGACGAGTCAGATTGCACTTGGAGTACAGCTCCACCATTCTTCTCCACTGTCGGAAGGGATCCATGTAGATCTCCCGGTGTTCGTGTGATTTGTCTGAGTGCTCGATTAGTATCTTCCAATCACTCAAGAACGTTGGCTTATGTTTTTGATTCGCAGCCGGTCGATAGACGACGCCCATTTCAGGAATGGTTTGGGGGTGAGCTTCGCAGGCGGATTGTTGCTGGCACTCCCAGAAAACCTGCCTCTGGCCGAAGTGGAGTACCCGAGGAGATAACACACGCTCCTGGACAACCCATCCTCTCCGAATGATAGGATCCGATTCGAAGTCGTTCTTCCAGGAACTGTCATCGATCTTCAAACGAAAAAGTTCTGGGATACTGGCAATAGCGCGCTTCAGTTGAACAATAGCCGGGGCAACATCTCCAGGATTGCGTTTATAAAATAATCCCCCTTCACTGTTTGGAGATCCTAGAGCAGAGATATTAAGAGCGCCATATCTGTAGACATCTTGCATATACGAAGCTTCAGTTTCCCAATCGTCATTTGAGTCTTGCTGTATGCATAAGGAATCTATCCAAATGTATTGGATTCCAAGCTTTGCTGTAACGGCTATTGCGTCCTGGAAAGTCTTGGGTAGGCTTTGGACAGACTGACCAGATTTAAGTTGCTGGTAGGAAGCACGGCGTAGCTGAAATTCTTCCGGTATTCCTTGTGGGCCCCAGCAGTGTGACAAGGTGATGTAGCGAGCCTTGTTCGGACAATCTTCCCCTAGAATAAGGCGAAAATACGTGGGTATGCCCTGTTCATCAGTGGTGATGGTTAACACACGAGTCGGGATGTATGAAGATTGCCCGCGCTGGTTGCAGTTCTCATGTTGACCCAAACAATTTTGGATCCAACTTTGTATGATTCCCCAAGTAGATTGGCTACTAGTCCATGGATCCAAGATGAAATTGTAGTTCTCGTGTCGTTGCTCATTGCTTACAGGAACTAGTCTTTCCCAAGGGGCACAGCGGCGTCCCACGTATATATGTGACTTGTCGAAATCGAAACTGATTTGAAAGACAGTGTAGTAACCAGAGCTGTTGATAAGCTCGAAGCCCTGACTTTCATTCAGCTGGTCTTTTTGTCTTTTGCACATGGCACACCCGGTCTTGATGGAGCGGATAAAGTATTCTCGATTTCGGTGGTGACCATATACTGGAAAGTCTTGATTATGCAGAACAATTTTTCTCAATGTTGCAAATGATTTTTCATGCGAAGGCGCAACTAAACTCAAGACGGTTGTATTTTGCGGATTGTCAATTTCGTCGCAGGCGACTTTTTTGGTCGGCTCTGGATCTGGATATCCACTTGGTAAGGATTTGTTAGATTGAAGCAACTAGTTGGTGACCTACAAAGCGGAACCCGATTTCCAACTTTCCCAAAGATGTCAACAAAGCCATGATCCAACTTTTCCACTTTACTTGGGTCCCAAACATTCTCTATACAATTTCGGCATACCTCACAGAGCATGGTGATGGCCTTATAGACTTCTTGAAGAGATTAAATGGAGAATAATCGAGTCATGCTTCTCAGTAGACGGTTATGGGCATTGAGAAACGAAACTAGTGATGATGCAGAACAGCGACCGTAGCGAAGATATGTACTCCATGCTTCGAGGGGTAATTATATGATTCGTTTCGAGGCAACAACGGTCATAAATTGCACTCGTTCTCTAAGATAGTTAAATGAACATGTGTCTTCATTTCATCTGTACGTTAGTTGGAGAGGTACAAGGGTTACATTTGTCCTCAGCAAAAGTGCGGAGGGTCACCTATGCACCTCAACAGTCCTCTTTGAAGGGGTGGTGCAGGTTCTCTAAGCAAACTTCCTATATTCGGTGGAACTACTAATTAGGACGGGGCACGACACTATTTTCGGATTTAATAACCATCAAGCAGCTGGCAAACTGTGGAACCTGCTATGGCTAAAACTGAAATAGTGCTAGTCCTGATCCCTCATGATGTAGATGCCTCTCGCGATCAAAGTCTACCGGTTTAGTTAGGTGCCGCCGTGAATTATCGTGATGAGAGCGCTGATGAGAATAGGTTTGGTCAGGTTCCATTGGTGTATCTTTGCGTGGTGCATGCCTGAGAGACGAGAACTGGAATCATCCGTCTTGACCGCTCCAGCATACATATTAATATGAGCTGTTAGGTAAAGCAGTACACAAGATATTTCACCTACCCTCTTTAGGCGCTACAATTGAAGGGTGTCGCGGTTGGTTTTCAGAAGTTATGAGAAAGAATGCCAGCGTTGGACTGAGATCCTCATAATCCTGGAGTAGCGTGCGTTTCTTTGCACTAGGCTACCAGCGTTTTAGCGTATGTCCAAATCGACCACTGGGATTCGCAGCGAACTTTGTAATATGGAGTGGCTTCAGTCTACTTTGGTTTTCGTCTGCGTAGGTGCTGTGAGAACATGACCATTAGTGGCCAGAATCGTTGGTAGGATCGGATCATAGGGACCTGCGTATCGCGCGCGTCGCTAATTGTCTTGTAGGTACAACAAGCTGTGTAGCATCGGATGGGAGTGGGTATGAATGATCAGAATGTGAGTGAGAGAGTAGCCGGCCTTGCACGCTGGTGGGCGCTATCGGGTGCATGAATGCTAACTAGATTCGGCATAGACACCATCGCGGACACGCATTCGGGACAAACTGGTTTATCTCGATCACAGACAGTATCCTTCAGTATTAATCCAGTCAAACGACTCAATCGTAGTGGAAACGACCTCGGATGTTGATTTGTGAGAGAGATAAGATAATTCTACCCGTGAAACAAGTGGCGTTTGCAAGAACCAATGTAAATGGATTGACAGCCGCCTAGACTGCTGTGCCACCACTCCATGCTGCCGAAAATGCAAACGAACCGGATGTCGTCCAGCTTTTCATTATTTTCATCTTTGAGCCTTGCCCCACATCTTTCCAATCTCTTGTTTTCATTGCCAGAGCTTCAAGGCCAGTCGCCCTATGTCTGCGTTTCGTAGAAGCATCCGTCAAAGATATGACTTCTCATCGATCTAGTGCCACAGAGTCCTTCGATTCAAATACGTCTGTTGCCTATACCCCATCGTCCACGTCTGTAACAACTACCACTCCAACGGAGGTAATGGAAGCATTGGATACCCCGCACTCTTCAGTTCCGTGGCCCGGCTCGACATACATTATTCAGTTACACGATACCGACAGCGTTATTACCTTCCTAGATGGAAAGATCGTTCTAGCTCCACCTGGCGGTCACGGAAACTATCGATGGCGATGCGTGGAAACAGAAAATTGGCTAGGCTTTCGAGACCCAGCTTCGGGATTGTACATTGGCTACGATAAAGTTGGCTTACTGAGATGCCGTGCAAAGGCTCATAACGAATGGGAGCGGATATGCATCAGGCAACGACCAGAAGGTGGATATATTATGTTGATGACATTCTGGGAAGCCCTTCGACGAGTGGGAGTCCGAACAGATTCCGGCCGAGCACATATTGGAAAAGTCGAGGAAGCTCATAATTGTCGAACCACATGGATATTTATCAAAGTTGGAAATATTTGAGCCCTCTCAAAATCCAATATCCCAGAATTTGTCATAATGGAAATCGAATAAAGACCCTTGGTAATCCAATTGATTAGTCAAGCTTCTTCCACCATAATTCTCCTGTGAATCCCCCACCTCTTTCACTGCCAATCCTGAGATATGTTGCATTCCCTCTGTCCACAACGGTATAATTCCTTCTTTGTGTCGCGTTCGCCATACTGGGTACATTGGCTACTATCAAAGGGCCATGAAACACTTGCCCGTGCGTCTTGTTCGCAGGCAGTGCATCATTCACCCGCAGCGGTCCTGCATACCCGATACTGTGCTTTCCAACAAGTGCCCAGTCTTCGTTTGTTTGATTCGGAAGAAATGGGAATGTCAGATTCTCGGGCCGGAATTCAGGTTCCGTGGCAGTTATAGTTGCGCTCATAAATCCAGATGCGGTGTAAGTGAGAAGGCCGACTGGTGCTTCACCATATGAGACATCGGGCACTGGGGTCCCTTGGAAGAAACTACGAAACGTTGGAAATCTGAAGACAGGCGAGTGTTACGGGGATAGAAAAACCTGGATGTGTTGACAAGAAAATATGTACCCGCCAAAGCCGAGAGGATTTCCGATGCATTAACCATGGTGATTAAAAAAGCCCACACAAAGGATGGGGATTTTGTGGAGGCCGCAAAAGTCACCACTAAGGAAGAATTATCGGTGTTGTATCACCGCTTGCCTAAGAAGAGTAACAACAGTGCGCAATTGGTTGGGAGCGAATTTTGGTAGGGAAAGTACGTACATGCGAGATCTTTTATACGCCGAATCCAATCCATGGCATATGTCACATCCTCGGAATTATATCGACAATCTGTCTTAGTACCGGAGCTCACGCCTTGGACATGCGCTACGTCGGACATGTTCCAGATTTGTAAAGCTCGAGCGAATTTTCCGCTCAGTTTCCGTATCCCCGAGAATAACATCAACACTGATAAGACGGCACACTTGTTGTTTCGCAGCCTATTACGATCATACATTGGATGGACAATGGGTCGCGCACAGCGGCGGCATTGAGCCATATAAAATGATACAACCGCATGAGCAGTTTGATGTTGAGCTTATGAGGACAAATTATGGTGGGCAAGTCCGGCTCATGAGTTACGCAGTCCTTCAAAGCGCGCAGCCCTGGTGTTGCGCGGCCGCACTGCCGCTTCTACCCCAAACCCCGGATTACCCCGCATATTGCCGAGCACGATATTCATGGCCTAGCTCTGGATTGTACAGTAGTGCTGAACTAAGTCAGAAGCGAGGATAAATATCTATTTGGCCGACCTTGAATAAGCACAGATGTGCACTAAGGTCAATCATCGCCTCCCCATCTTTACTTTAGCCATTTGCTCGATACTACCAGCTGTGCCGGTTCTGGAATGTCTCATCGACATATCGACTCTGCCGATTAGCTTCCACGTTCGACAGCTCTTAATCGGCATTCCCGGACCATACGTAACAATCAATTGATTGAAAATTGATTTACACATGTATTTATAGCATAGGTTGACAACATCTGACAATGCGATTGTTTAAAACATCACTGTGTCTTTGATTTACTATAGATGCGAGCTAAGACCGATTGAAAGTTGACGTCAGGCCACATCAAATCAGTAATATGATCAAGCAATACAAATATGTTTTGAAAACTCAGCGAGTCTACGATAACCCTGACCTTTAAACTGATCGAGCTGGCTTTTGGATAGCCTTTAGATCCGGAGTCATGGACACCCACACCCCATTCTCATTAGACATAGAAAATCGAAGCCTTGGCACAAACTCGCGACTATCGCAGCTCTGTAGATGCGAATAAGTCTGGACCAGTCTTACCAATATATAAGTAGTGGTATTAAGCACTAGTTGTCCTAACGGAGGGATGATCAGTTGCGAACTTGAAAATATCTATGACTGAACAGAAAGTCTTACTGCCAATGCATACACGCGGGCCCATAGAAAATGGAAGGTATCCTGGCGCGTCAAGGTTTAGGCTGTCCCACCTCTCTGGACGAAACTCAGAAGCATCATCCCCAAAGTTGGCGGGATTTCGATGAGATCCGAAGATTGAAATCACAACTCTTTCTCCTCTACGGATTAAGAGCCTTTCTTTTCCATCGTGGCCACCCCCAGTTGGGAGCCAAGTGTCCGTATTTGCCCTCCTTAGTGTGAGAGGATCGGGCGGTAGTAAGCGCAAAGCTTTGAATTATGTAAGTAGTGGAGATAAAACCGCAAAGGGGGCATTTTCCAATATTCAAACAACTTACATTCATTGATAATGTTCTTGAGATAGGTGAACTTGGTTAATTGTGCATATGTAGGTCTCTCATAACCAACCAGATCGAAGACGCTCTTCCGCAATTTCTCGTACACGACTGAGTTTCTAGACAACAGCCAAATGGTGTGAGAAAGAGGGCGCGAAATAGACTCATTCGACATCATCAAAGACGTGACGTTGTGATTTAGTGTCAATGGATTGTCAGTGAACCCTAATAGGCGATCCAAGAATGTCTGCTGAGCTGGCCCGGGATTCACTCCACTTTCTCTCTCGATCTGCCTCGTAGATATCGTCTTTTGGATTTTATTGCCAAGGTGACCTTTCACTATCGCGCAATTAGCTCTGTAGCCAACTTGAGGAATAAATCTTGCGACAGGTCCGAGAAGACCCCTTATCGCGGTCACTGGATTGGCCTTTTTGAGCGCTGCCACATATTCACGCTTGTCGTCAGACTGATTTTCGGGGTCGATGCAGTTTGTCGACTCTCCGAGAACGAAGTTACTTGTCAAGTCTGTAGCCAGATCAAGAAACAATGGTTGCATGTCGATGGCTTCGTCTTTGGTGATATGAAGAACAAGGTTCTGGAAACTTGCTTCCAGAAATGGCATGTCGAATAATTGGTCAAGGTGTAGAAAATAATGACGCCACTTGCGTCGATTCTCTTCCCACTCTTTGCCGTCCGTTGCGGCAATGGTCCCAGGTACAAGGTGTTCGAACATGACAATCCGAATTCCCTTGGCGACATCATAATCGAGCCATTGGCTCGTCAATAGTTGCTTGATATTGATTGCATCACGGGTGAAAGTGACTTTATTCCCCAAGATGTTTGAAGTGTAGGTATCTCCGTACATGTCCCAAATTTCATCCATGTAGAATAAGATCGTGCCATTCATGACGGAGCGAACGATTCGGGAAATGATTCTGATTCCAAAAATATCCCAGTGGTGAGAAAGACGTGTCAGTGGGTGGTTTTGACCTGGCAATAACTTCTTGGAATGACCTTCAGATTTGATAACGATGAAAACCCAGATCAACCCGAGAACCAATGCGCACACTACGACCGATGAGATATGGATGTCCATTGCTGTCGTTCGTATTTTAATAGACCTATGCGTTGCGGTAAATCAAATTGAAGTATCGTAGTGGACCGGATGTACGAACAAACAAAAGAGAAAGATCCAGAAGGGTCGTTGTGCATTGATTTGTTCGCTGCTTAGCGTTCTGCTCTGTATGATATAATATCCAGAGAGTATTGGGGCTAGAGTCACATTTTTAGCGTTGAGATTGTCGGGAGCCACAAATACGCCTGTTTCATTCGGCCTAGAATACCGAACCGTGGTTCGCAAATCAGAAAGATCTCTAGCGGAGCCTCTATCGAAATTATCCTCATACCGCCGAGGTTTGGTCGGCGCGAAGTCCTTAAACCTTCTCGATAAGCCCTGGGAGCTAACCTGCCGTCATGGTCGCACCCGAAATTCCAATTGTTTCTTTTTCCGGAGATCATGATTCCCAAAACAGTAGATCCAGGGTCCCGGAGATTATTGAATTGGCCACTGTTCCACGGTGTTCCAGGTAATCGAACTGGTTTGGAGATCTCCGGCGCGGATCGACAGGTTCATATATGTCTTGAATTTCATGTTCCATGGTTGTTATTGAAGAGAGTGCATGGGTAATGCAGGGATCATGCAACAGTTCACCGAAGAAACAGGAAAACACAAGGATCAACATTATTTTGCATCGAAATCCATCATCCATAAACTATATTAATAGTACTATTATGATGTAGTGGCGGGAGAGTGCATATGTGATTATCGCCGATAAGTCTTGTTGCCAGGCAACGGAACGAAATGGAAGTAGCATGTCATCGGGACCAGACTGTTAACGGATCTAACGAATTGCTAAGTGGACTATTTTTGAGCTAGAAGTATTCAAGCTACGTCACATGTAACATGCAGACAACCGAAAAGCGTTAAGTTGCTAGGGTATCAATGAAGTTCTTGGAATACGAGAACGGGTGGCTAAGATACGGGTTTAATGCTAGCTGAATTGCTGAGTGGCTGAGATAACGGTTGACCTGGTAAGACGACAATTGGTCGTTGAGGTTAGAAACCAAAATTGTTGTTGGCGGTGGGAGCTGAATTAGTGGATATATAAGCTGAAGGTCCTTTTTCAATAAAACATGGTTCCATGCCTTTGCACATGCAAAACATTGACCCATTCCCGACAAACAATTCTTCAGACCCAGTGCCTGTCAGAAGATACCACACACGGCGACATGTCCACCGATTCCTCGACATCAGATTCCAATCACTGTCCGAATAGTAATATCTATGCTCGATCTTGCTATGCAACCGAACTCGCCATTGATTATGCTTGGGACATATGCAAGCCAGATCATCACTGGAATGGTGAACTCAAGGCCAACTCTGCAATAACAGCACAACAAATATTTTTCTATCAATCTCTTGGCTTGACCATTCCGGATGCTGCTGCATATCGCCAATACCTCCTCTGCCAACAACAAGGCGATGGGTCTTGGGCTATCGCTCCTGACTATCCAGGTGATGTGAGTATAAGTGCCGAAACCTACCTTGCTTTGAGAATCCTCGGAGTTTCTTCAGATGACCCAGCTATGAAGCGCGGAAGAGCGTTTATCAGAAAGTGCGGAGGGATAGCGAAAGTGAGGATATTCACGCGCATCTTCTTTGCGCAATTCGGACTGTTCCCTTGGAGTGCAGTCCCTCAACTTCCGGCCGAATTCATTCTTCTGCCGTCGATTTTACCGATCAATATTTACCGAATGTCATCATGGGCGAGGTCGACACTGGTGCCTTTATTGATCATCCGTCATCATGAGAAGGTGTATGCCCTGCCGAATGGACTGGAATCCAACAACACGTTTTTGGACGAACTGTGGCTGAACCCGGCGGATAAGTACATACCTTTCCGCCCATCGATTCTGAAGCCGTGGAAGTCTGATATCTTCTCTGTGCTCTTCAGCGCCATCGATGCTGGATTGGCAGTACTTGGAAAGGTCCGGCCATTGTGGATGTTTCGCCGTTTCGCCAGAAAAAAATGCGTTCAATGGATCCTGGATCACCAGGAAAAAGAGGGTGACTGGGCCGGCATTATTCCTCCAATGCATTTCGGTTTGCTAGCTCTACTATTGGAAGGCTATAATCTACAGGACGACTGTGTACGGCGCGGTCTTGATGCCATCGAGCGTTTTACATGGCACGATGACGAGGGTAAACGTCTCCAGTCCTGCATTTCGCCAGTCTGGGATACCGTTCTCATGGCACGAGGGCTTTGTGACGCCGGCGTAGGAAAGGATAACGAGCGAATACGCGGTGCGATCAAGTGGATTAAATCAAAACAGATCCTCGAGCGGAGAGGCGATTGGAAAATTTTTGCTCGCGCAGTGCAGCCTGGCGGATTCAGTTTCGAATACCACAACGACTGGTATCCAGATGTAGACGATACAGCGGCTGCTATCCTTGCTGTGATCGTCCATGATCCCGCGGGGCTGGGGTCTACCACGGTTGCGAAAGCGGCTACATGGATCTGCGGGATGCAAAATCGCGATGGCGGTTGGGGGGCATTCGATATTGACAACGACAAACTGTGGCTAAACAAGATACCATTCTCGGACATGAATGCTTTGTGCGATCCGTCTTCTGCCGACGTCACGGGTCGAATCCTGGAGGCTTTCGGGCTGATTATGAAGCTTGCTGAGAGAGAATATGTCGAGCCACAAGTACTCGAACGAATCTCACTAGCATGTAATCGAGCCATCACATACCTGATCGAAGAACAGGAGAAATCTGGCGCCTGGTACGGACGGTGGGGCTCTAATTACCTCTACGGGACGAGTAATGTGATCTGTGGCCTCGTGTACTTCAGTGCATGGGATGAGCAGATACAGGACATGTTGTCGGCTGCTACGAATTGGCTCAAACGCATGCAAAATGCAGATGGCGGTTGGGGTGAAGATCTACTCTCCTATCAAGACACCTCGCGAGCTGGTAAGGGGCCATCGACGCCCTCTCAGACTGCATGGGCTCTTATGGGGCTTTTAGCAACGTGCGATCACCACGATGAAGCGATTGAGGATGGCGTTGTGCATCTTCTCGAAACACAAACAGATGTTCAAGGAAGAGGTGCGAGCTGGCCTGAGTGGAGATATACAGGCACTGGCTTTCCCAATCACTTCTACATTGGATACAGCCTGTATCGTCATTACTTTCCGCTCATGGCACTGGGAAGATACGTTAGAGCTGTGGATGGTGCCGCAAGCCTCGTTTCTGATACTAGTACACCGAAGACGGTCCATAGTTGCTCGCGGGTGGATTCGGCTTATGAAGATGACTTGACTTGAGTAGCATACATTTATGAGCAACTTGATTCACCTATCCGATGTGTACCACTTGTCCCAATTCAAAACGTGCGCTATGCCAGACGAAATGTGCTCTAGACATATTGTCCAGCCTGGTGGCACGAGCAAGTACTTACGCAGTATACACATTTCCATGTTCGAATTCCGATCACTAACTAGTGGAGTATATGTTACTTCATGACCGTGGAGCCGTCTCGTCTGCAATTTCATAGCCAGGAACGCCTGAAATCCGGTAGCAGCCAAGAGGATGTTGATCCGGGACAACAGACTGAAGATTTACACTCAAGTCAACCAAGAAGGGCTTCATGTTCCGAAGTGATGCAACCGAAGGATTTGGGGCACCTATTGGCTTTTGGTAGTGGCCAATACAATCAAGCTACAAAAACATGGGCCGTGGGGGCTTAAAGCCCGCGCCACGTTCCGCAAATCGCGCGGGGTCGATTCGGCAATCCGAGCTCAATGTTCATGTCTTGTACGGTACGCCACAAGCTATCCAAAGCTATGTAGACGATCTTTTTTTATACAATGACAGGGATAGTTCCAAGGCGGAGCAAACTAAAGCCGTTGAGAAAGCCCATACGCTTAAGCGGATAGCGGAACTAATGTCCAGGGACATGATCCAGTGCATGGCACTGAATGAGGTTGAAAGGCGGTAGGCGAAGCGAGATCGCCGCATAAAAACAAATTCGGCTATGCTTGGACGCCTGCTGTGAATTTTCCGTTTTGGGAACAAACCTCGGACAATAAGGGATGTCGTCATACGCAACATTGTGTGAAGGCACCATGATATAAGAAAAAGGTACCTGGATGCATAAAATGCGAGAAACAACAATATTTCACACTTTCGCACCCGTTCGCCGGTACACTCGTTTATCAGTTGTACAGTGGACAGTCAAATATCGCCATGCATTATTTAGTTTGCGCCATCGCCGCGCTCACCCTATCCGCTGTCACGCCAGTCCTCGCTGATTTCGCCGGACCTAGGTACATACCTCCGATTGATTTGAGCAGCAACAAGAGCGCTGTGTCGGCGGCTTGGAGGAATGCGACTTCCACAATCCAAAAAGCTCTCAGCGACAGAAGCGTGAACTCTACGTTTGGCGGTGTGCCTGGGCTCAAAAATGTAACATTTTCTCTTGGGTTGTTTTCACTCGAGGACCCTGCAGCCTCCAAGTTCCACTTCCACTACACCTCTCCTGAGATCGTGGCATCCAACGGTACACACAAAGTGGATGAAAACAGTATCTATAGAACCGCCAGCATAAGTGAGCAAGCCCCCAGCATGAGTCGCGACAGGAACTATAATACTGACATTTTCACTGCGTAAAGCCAAGGTCTTTACTGTCTTAGCGGGGTTATTGAACCTCAATACCACAGATTGGGATCGGTCTCTTATTGATGTTTTCCCTGCCTTAGCTGAGTACGCGAAGAAGCACCCCGGAAGCGATGATGCCATCAACAACATCCAATGGGACAAGATCACACTCAGCAACCTTGCTGCTCATCTCGCCGGCCTTCCAGCCAACCTACTGTTGACCGACATCGCCTTGACTGCTACCCCGAACCCCATCCTGCAAGGTTACCCTCCGGTCAACCTGAGCAATCCCCGGCTGACCTCTGCCCTTCCCGTCCTCCTCAATCTCACTGCTACAACAGCACTTACCGCTGCCAATTACATTCCCCTGATCGAGGCTGGAATGCCGAATTTTCTGCCTTGGACGCAACCAGTATACTCCAATAACGGTTTCATCTTGCTCACTGCAGCAATCGGGAGCATAGTTGGGAAAAACTTGTCAACGTTGAGTCGAGAGAGTATTCTCGATCCTCTCCAGATGAATTCGTCCTTCTACACTGTTCCAGCTTCTCTGTCACAGCGAAGTGTCATTGTCAATGATGCCGAATGGCAGGCTGTTGCCGGCATCACCGAAGGGTCTGGCGGATTATCCTCTTCCATAAACGACCTAGCCAAATTTGGTATCAGCATTTTGAACTCGACACTTCTCCCCGAAGACAAGACCCGAAAGTGGCTCAAGCCGGTCTCTCTCACTGGGCGCCTGGAATACTCAATGGGCCGCCCGTGGGAGATTCTTCGGTACACTCACGCATCTGGCGCCGTCACAGACCTGTACACAAAAGCTGGCAACTCGGGCAGTTATAGTAGTTACCTAGTTATAATTCCTGAGTACAACGCTGGCTTCACGATACTGGCAGCACACTCGAAAATCGCTACGCGAAACGGAATCGTTGGGGTATTGGGAGACTTGTTGGCCAATACAATTATCCCCGCACTTGAACAGCAAGCTCGCAACGAGACAGCCAAATCCTTCGCTGGCACATACACGTCTACTGTACAAGGCCTCAACTCTTCCGTGGTCCTGGCCGTGAGCAATACTGAAAGCGCTGCCCCGGGTCTGCTGATAAAGTCGTTTATTAGCAATGGAACAGACTTCATGTCCGTTATTGCGACATATTACAAGCTTGGTGCTCGTCTCACACCATCAATTCTGCCCCAGAAAGGTGGAAAACTGGCTTTCCGGGTCGCAACAGCCAACGATGCGCCTTCAATCATCAAGCGCAGGAGTCTGTTTTCTGGAGCGGGGACAGCAGATTTCTTAATTGGTGATGCAGCTACCTATGGCGGCGCGGCCGTCAACCAGTGGGTTTTCCAGGTTGGAAGTAATGGAATAGCAACTTCACTGTCACCTACTTGGCTAGATGTTGTACTAAAGAAAACCAAATAAGAGAATTCAAGGAAGCTGTTGTTGATTATTTTAGTTTCTATTTCTACTATTTAATTCCATGAGCGCAACAAATTCAGATTAATCTGTTGCCGCGATGCACAAACCCTAGGCCAGAGCAGTCAATATAAGTACTGAATATTCCTAATTTGGTAGCCCCCAAATAAACGCAACAAGCCTAGGCCAAAGTGAACAATGGAAGTCTGTAATATTACCCAATGCAGTATCACGTGTCATCCAAAACGATCGATGGGAGGCTAGCATAGTTCAGTGTCCTCGGCGATGTTACTGCTTGTTCTGAGATATGGTATCCTATCCAAGGATACAACTTCCCATCCAGTGACACTGCTTCCGCTGTGACTTCCTGCTCCGCCCGGGTTATTGAATAAACCACATAAGGCCGCAATAAGACAGAATGTATCGCATGAGACGTGCAGTAGACGGCAGATAATATGCTAGGTAGATGATCCAGACATGTTGCGGCACGCTAACTGTGTGGTTCAGCGTCACTTCTGTTGCAATTGGAGTAAAGGAAGGTGGCGCCTAAGGGGAGGGAAACAGCATGACTGGAACGAGAGTAGCGACGAGCGTTGATCCGCAACAGCCTGATGGAAGTTAGGAAACAGGAGCCTTGGGTGGTCCGAAGCATCTTTGAAGCATCGATAATCTCGAGCGGGAGTATTCTTGAGCAAGGCCATAGAGAGTTGGATCAGCATTGCTTAGGAGGAAAGTCACGCATGAAAATACTGTCCGTGGAATGAACTATTGGAGACAAGTACCCAGAGAGCAATTCTCATGTATTGAGGAGTGCAGTGGTGGAGGGAATGGGTCGCTTGATGGTGATCGCATCTCACGATGTTCATATGGTGTTGAGGTTTGTGGCTGCCGGAAGGCCTGGCTGCGGCGGCCCTTGCGCACCCACTCAGAATACAGACCGCCAAGCGACGTTCATATGCCACGACTTCCCAACTTCTTGACTCCCTCACTAACCTCTCCACACACATCACATGCCACTTTGTTCTTCTTCGAAAATCTACAAAAGTAGTCAAACGACTTTTCAGACACGCTTATATCTACACCTGATGAAGCAATGCCAGAGGGTTTGTGCTCTCTTGCAGACAAGCGAATGAGGTATGCTTCAGCAGCCCGTACGAGCCCTAACAATGACTGGCCAGACATTAGAAGCTTTTGGAGGCCACTGGATGGCCACTTGGTATCCAATCTGGCAGACACTCACGCCTGATGGTTACTTTCGAACACCCTTTCCTTCATACATCCTTGCCAACTCTTCTGGGCGCTCCTTACAGTGAGTGGACTCGACAGATGTGTGTTTGCATAACCGTTTTCGCTATTTTGCCATATAGCCACCCCGTGTATCGCGACACTACCCTTCCTGTTCCGCTTGATGTGTATCAACACAATCACTCCTGCCAACTCCAAACGGCCACTGTCGAATACGTTGTTCGCATTCCGCGGCGGCTTCGAAGACCCTCTTCACATTACAATGGCAGGGCTGCTTGCCATTGCCCAGCTTCGAAGGTTGAAAGGCTAGTGTGCAGGATTCACATGGCGGGGAATCGTCAGGCACACTCAATACAAAAATTGCTTCAATTGTATGGATCTGTGGAGTGATTTGATGTCGCCTCCTCCCTCTTTATTCGATGCCTTTGTCATTCTGTCACATTCTACAATGCCCGATCTAGAGAGGAAACCATTGATTTGCCATCGCTTTGCTATCGCTTTGAGACAGTACACTCTGGTATGTAGACATAGCGTATTTATGTGCTCCCAACTGCCGTATGTACATTCACGATTTGCCTCTCAATGGCTGTTGCTCCGTCTA